>JABYQU010000015.1:0-703155 GCA_022264855.1 Lenzites betulinus
CGGCCGCGCCATGGGAAGTACAGCGGCGACGGAAGGCGTTGAGGAACCACACGAAGCCGCGGTCAGAGCTGAGCTTGAAGATGCGGTGGCAGCCCCTCAAACAGCACCACCCGTGCCGCCGCGATCGCGCGCGGGCGCGATCCACGCCTCTTCGTCCACAAGCTCAGCGGCGGGCCTCACGGGCGATTCCCAGCCCCACGATTCGCATGCGTCGGTGGCGCCGACGGACAAGCACCCCGCTGCGTCGGGCGCGATACCGCCTTCCCCGCAGATCCCCCGCGCGCCGACGAACGCGGAGCTGATGGCCAAGTGTCACGCGTTCATCGACCAGATGCGCGAGGGCACGCCGTGGGTCGTGCAGCACCTCAACAACAACTACGTCCCGATGCCGGACGACGCGGCGAGCTTCAGCTTCTGGATGGCACTGGTGCGTCCCGCTCTTGCGCCGCGAAAGCCACACTGACGGGCGGACCCTGTCTCTCTGCGTGCGCGCACCACAGCTTCTGCCAATAGACGAGCACGAGAAGGCCAAATTGCTCCCGATACGCTCCCCGCGGCTGCGGCTGCGGCTCGTCGTGCACTGGATCGAGCAGCTGAACGAGCGCGCGTGTGCAGCGGTGCGCCTGCCTCGTCCGCTTGCGTCGTGTCGCCTTGCGTCGCCTCGCGTCGCCACTGCGCAGGCCTGCGTCGCCTTGGCAGCACGCCGGGCGGCGGCGGGCGAGATTGCACCGTCGATATCGAGGTCGTAAGGTAGCATATTCTCTATCTAAGGGAGTACCGCTCTCTCTAAGGGAGTACCGCCCCCTATGGGAGTACTGCTCTCGCTCTCTCTCTATGGGAGTACCGCCCTCGGGTGTGTATTGCGGTAGGTGGCAGGTAGGTGCTTCTCTCTCTCTATTGGAGTGTTGCCCTGGAGTGCAAACATGGTAGGTAGGTGCACTGCGCGTCCTCTTCAGTACAGTAGTAGTTGAATATTCATTCGTGTGTCCTATGCCCTGTGGGCTGCAAGCTGGTGTGAGCCCCCTGTGTGCCCAAGGTGTGTCCTCGCCCGATCCCCCAGTGAGTCCTCCGCCCACATTGTCGGTGCCGATCGTCCGCGTCAGGGCTGATACGCTACTAGATTCGCGACGCGCAATGCAGAATTCGCGAGCGGAGCGCCCGCCGCGCGGAGGAGGGTCCTTGGATACCACACCCTCGGCGCCATCCACATCCAAACACCCCGCCGTGCACCCACCCTCTGCTCTGCTTTCTCCCCGGACGGCGCGTCGAGCATGCTGGCTCTTGCGGCCGCGGCTGTGGGCACGCATGGCGCTGCATTCCGCGCCGCCGCGTGTACCGTGCGCTCATCTGTACCGCAACTATGCGAGCGGATGAGTGTGCACCGGGACCGCCAAGGTACGTCGGCCGTCGTCAGGGCTGATACAGACACCTCCAGATTCCCGCCGCGCAATGCGCCGTTCGCGTGCAGAGCGCCTTTCGCACGGAGTACTCTACTTGGATACCACCGTCCCCGCCGCCCCACCGCACCTCCCGCCCTCTACACTCGCTCTCCGCGCAGACGCCGCGTCGAGCGTGCTGGCACTTGCGGCGGATGCAGTGGGGATGAGCAGTGCGGCATTCCGCGCCGCGGCGCGTACCGTGGATGAGTCCGTACCGTGGGCGAGTCTGTACCGCAGGTTCGCGGCTGGATTGGTGTGCGCGCATGGGCCACTTAGGTACGTCCGCGCCCGCATTGGCGACGATCGTGAGAGCTGATATATACGCCTCCAGATTCCCGCCGCGCGATGCGCCGTTCGCGTGAGGAGCGCCCGCCACTCGAAGTGTCCTTGGATACCGAGCAGGCGTGTCTTGTGCCGCAATCCCCGCCATGGATTCGACGCAACTTGGTACCCTCTTGCACTGCACCCCGCGCCCTCCCTCGCTCTCCGCCCGCAGACACCTCAAGTTCGTCAAGCATGCTGCCTTCAAGTTGTCCCGCCGAGGTGCACTCCGCGCCGCCGCACGTACCGCGCCCTCGTCCGTACCGCAAATCCGTCCACGGATCATGATCAGAGTGCGCGCTGGCACACAATTAGCGATTCCGTTCCGATCGGCGCGTTCCATGCAGCTACGCATCGGTGCCGCTCGCTCGGTCTGCACCCACAAAGGGCACCCCGCCGTGGGCGTCCACGCAATCCTCTTCGCTCTCGCAGTCGGAGCAGTGTTGCATCGCGGCGCACGATGCCCTGCCATGGCAGACGGTACGTACCGTGTCGAGTGCCGTCGCGCATGCGTATTAGCCATCGCAAACTCACCATCTTCGATACCAGATCGGGCAAGCACCGACGCGCGCAGTGCAGCAAGCGCACCGTATCGCCCTCGATCTCGCTTCGCGCCGTCCCACGCGCGCACGAACCTCGTCGCTATGCGCCGCCATGCACCGCATTCCGTACGCATTAGCTCGAGCCGATCTCTCTGTGCCTGCCCACTCTGTGTCAGTTTCCGGCAGCCCGACCCCGGCAGCGCCTTCCGAGCAAGCTGGCCAAAATGTGCTCCCCCGCCATCCCCGCTGTACCGTGCCCGCGCGCGCACTGGCCTGCCCATCCGGGACACGACGACGCGGTACCGTGGGCGAGCAGGCAAGTGCGGGCAAAGGAATTCGACTGCGCAAGGCTGGCTTCGGCCGCCGTCCTCCCTGTTGCATCCCCATCCCGCCGTTCTCGGCCAGGGCCCGCCAGCGATCAATAGTACGTGCCCAGCCATAACCGAGCGAGACGCGCCATGTTCACGTTTCGATGTCAGGCGGGGGCGCGGCATAGTCCTGGTTGCAGCACGAGCAGCCGATACATCACGGTACAGGGCAGGCAACGCGCCGCGCGCCGCGTACCGTAGAGCGAGCATCCCGCCAATGGGAGCACACCAGCAACGCACGTCGAACGGCATCGGCATGTCCCCGCGGCGAGCCCGCTCTACGCCGTGTACAGCAGCACCGTGTAGTAGCGTAGTAGAGCACCCACTTCGACGCAACGTCGGCGCACTCTGCGTGCTGCACCGCGCGCGCCGTCGTTCCGCACACTGTTCTGTACCGTGCCAGGGAGGCCCCGGATGAGCCTGCAAGGGACGGTCCCGCGAGGACTCGGAGGGAGGCGCGCCGCGGCAGCCGCAGGATAGTAGTATGTAGTACTGTGTACCTACGCGGGCTCCCTGCACAACGCAGTGCTCCGGCTCACTAATTGTCTGATTAGCTAGTGTGCATCATCGTCTGATGTCGCCGCCAGCATGTGCTGCAAATCATTTCGAAGCAGCATTATATACTGCCCTGACAACCCGGCGTGCAGGGGACCTTCTCCCTCTCAGGCTGATGCAGCCCTGTGCATGCCTCATGCCCGGTGGAAAGTCTGTATGGGCGCCTAGGGTCTGATATGTTTTTTATATGTTCACACGATCAGGCCCTAAAACGGGACCAATTTGCCATATCTCGACATACACAACTATGCTCAGATCTTGTATAGTATGCAACATAATATATGCAGTATGCCTTCATATGTGCAGGTATTGCGACATAGTACACCCAGATTAAAGTCCATTCAGCCATATTGTACACGATTGTCCCGGAATCGGAGCCTACAATTACGCCCACCCGCGCGCCCGCGCGTCCACCCGCCCGCGCATCCACCCGCCCGCGCGTCCACCCACCCGCTCGCCCGCAGGCCGACCCGCTTGCGTACACGCGCACCCACCAGCTTGCCCACGCGCACACCCCGCACACCCCGCACGCCCAACCGCGTAACCGCGCACCCACCCGCGCACCCACCCGCGCACCCACCCGCGCACCCGCTCGCCCGCCCGCTCGCGCACCCCCCCGCGCACCCACACACCGATACCTTAGCATTTACTGCGCCCTTTCCTTCCCTTTGTTACTCCCACGCGGTTTCTTCGGCTTGATTTGCATCGTCATCGCAGCCTCTCGGAAGTCCTAGATTGATTCATCAGTAAGACCACCCTATGTATAAATCACATACACTTTACCTTAAGTTCGTCGTCGGACGCACTCGAGAACGCTATGACGATGTCCTCAGCAGAAGCCGTCGAGTGTTTTGCAGCATGTGCCTGGGCGAAGCGATGCCTGGTTTCATTGATTATGGCATCGTCGCGTGACATGTTCTCATAGAACGTGTTGAACTCCGCAGTGGTGGGATTGTCGTGCAGCTTGGTGTAAGCAATCGCGGCGAGGTTGCTGGCCGTGGGTAACGCGGTAAGCGGACTGCGGCATGTGGGCACAGTGTTTTGTACATACCGGGCGGTAGTCGATGTCTTGGTAATGCGCAGGCGCGGTATCTTCGCTGTGTTTGCCAGAGAGGCGGTCATGGGGGGACCTCCACCCGGAGTGACGGTAGCGGTCAGCGCGGGACTGTAGCTGTTTGTGGTGATGGCATCGGGCTTAGCCAGGGATGGAGTCGATGAAGTAGTAGCAGCGTTGTCCGGGAGGGAAGCAGGGCGGGGGGCGAGCGGAGACGTGGCATCCGTTGTGTTGAGGAGGGAGCTCACAGCAAGCTTGGCGATTAACGCCTTTCGGCGCTCGGGATGATCCAAAATTGATGCGCTCGGCGCCGTATCGGCGCGCGTGCCCGAATCTTGTTCATGGGGGCGTGATGTACCTGATGAGTCGTCAGTGTGAGGGCAGAAAGAAACAGACACTCATACCTTGCGGCGTTGCATATTCAAGTTCGTCAGAGGACCTTGATTGGGCCCGGGATTCCGCAAGTAATCTGTCAAAGTCAGTTTGGGAGACGGGATGAATAACATCATGGGCTTACCTAGGCGCTGGCATCTTGCCCTCGGCCTTGGCGCGCTTGGCATTGGGACCGGAGGTATGGTACCTTGTTGGCGTGCGGCCTCGTTTGGGAACACGGACGACGTGGTCCTCCTCGGATTCCTCAAGATCTTCGTCTGGTGCCTGTGTGTCTGTGTCTGTCGCATTGGCTTGTTGTCTGGGTCGCACCCAGCTAGGATAGCGGTCTCCCGCGAAAAGGGTGAGCTTGTAGTGTCCTTCGCAAAGTGCTAGCTCGGGAAAATAAGTATACATCTCACGGCGGTGATCGGCAATAATATCGCTATCTGCCTGCGTCCACTTCGTCGGCATCTTCCCTTGGTTACGGTACTTTTCCCAGAGACGCCGCTGATGTTCGGCCATCTCAGTTACGCGTGACTTAGAAACGACGGTTCCGTCTGGATTTTCAATGTATTTCCGCACGTTGGCGCTGTTGTTGCGCATATGATAATTGTCTCCGTTTTGTTGGTACGGCGCCCATGCATCGCGTGTCCAGAATCGGATGTTGGGGTAGTCGTTCTGGCTGGGCTCGGGGAGTGACGCGGGTCGCGAGGATGCCCTGCCAGAACCGGAGTCGTCCGTGCCTGGCGAGCATCTATCGATCAGTGTGTCGTAGAGCTCCCTGGGAACCGATGATGCTATGTTTAGCTTAATTTGAGATATACCATGCTTACCGTGCTTGTTCGCAGCGCCCCTTCCACTCCCCTACAGTCCGGTGCAACTCGGCATTTTGGCGCATAAGCTCGTTATTCTGCGCGGTAATGAACTGATAGACATTGTTGGTGAGTAGCAGTTCGTGGGTCGCCTCGCGAATCGTTTTTGCGGCCATGGGGCTGTTCTAAACTTGAATTAGTTCACGAGCGTCAGAAGTATTGAGATCCGTATATGCGGGGTTTACCGTGATCACAGGTTCCGAGTTTCTGAAAAAAGCTTCAGGCGAAGGGGTAGTTGCCGGGTTTGATGAGTACGCGGCCGATGCCTGTGCCTCGGCAAAAACGCGTGGCAAATCGATCACAGGGCCCTGACTGTCAGTCGGACTGAGCGACATCGGGCTGGTCAAAAATGGAGTGGGCATGTTGAGGTGCTACCACAGAGGGGAAGAGTTTTGCAGGAGGTTGGACTGTCGGTGTTGTTGGTTGGAAGTGTGAGATAGAACAGCAAACAGACGAGCGAGGCCAGGCAACTATAGTGTGACTGTCACATTATCTCAAGCCTCGAGCGTCTATGCACTTCTTATGCATCGCGCTTGCGCTTTCCGGTCATCCTGTTGCCGCATTAGTATCAATGGCTTCCCCTGATTCTCCAACAACTACTGTTGGGACGGCGTCCCCACTCGCAGGATTCTTGGCTATGTTCAATGACCCGGACAACCGCGCCAGATTGCCGGACGCCGATAGGATCGCGTCGCGCGGATCAAGGTCAGTTTGTCATGTTTGCTGATCATCTAGTTGCTCAGCTAATACATATGTTACAGTGACTCATCAGACTATCTAATGGGCTCGTTTTTCCTCGGGCACCCCACCACACCGAGGACGTTAGCCATTCCGGCGGGATCCCTCAAAGCTATCGGCGTGCATTTCCGTGAGCTCGCCAAGGTAGCCGCACGCGCGAACGTACAAATCGCAGAGAGACGCCAGTACGACTATGAAGAGCTCGGTGAGGCATACCTCGAAGTTCTCAGTGGAGTTCAAGCACTCCAGGAAGCCTTACAAAATCTCGGGAATGAAGAACTCACAAAACTCGTCAATGGAAGGTACGGATTCTTGCAACACTGCCAAGGCGATAACCCTAACTCATATGCATTGTCCAACTAGCTCGATCAAGACATTCCGAGCGCGCATTCCGCCCCTCCTTGCGATCAGCCCACATGGGCGGGCATCACATGGTGATCCGCTTGGCGACACTGCTACCGCGCACGGCCACGAGGATTCCCTCCCCCCCTGCGATGGTCCCAGCTCCACCCGTGTTCGTTCATCTTCGTCGTCGTCGTCGACGTCCACCGTCCGACCTCACCAGGATCGCGATCTGTCTGTCGCTGCATCTACGACTGCCCCAGGAGCACTCTGGGCACAAGCCATCGCGGCGAAGGACCTAATCAATCCCACGACGCCGTCTGATGGATCTGTCACCGAACATAGTTTTTCTGATGAACTGCGCGCTATGGACCTGCTTACCGACCCTGTGATGTGTGCTGATCCTATTACTCCTCGTACCTACCGCACTATGGTCTCAATATATGCTCACAATCACGGTGATATCATTGTTCCTACCTCTTGTCCTCATGAGATTGAATTATGTATGCCCGTCGATTCTATTTGATCATGTTACAAAGCGATTACAAAGAAATCAATCGATTATTATTCTTCCTCATTTTCGACAATGGTTTCCAGGGCGCCCGATCTATGGCTAGCCTCGAGCCCCAGCTTCTCCACCAGGAAATAGTTTTCACCCGTTTGAAAGTGGGGCTCGTCGATCTTGGTAAGATCTATACTAACGTCTGAGTCTGGTACCATCGCGACCACCGATTGAATCTGGTGGATATCGACCACGCGCAACGCCGCGTTCCCTTCATACGGGGCAAGCCACACTGTACCATGCAAGTCGTCGAATAGGTCTTCATCCCGCCGTCCGAAAACCGACACCAGCGCGACCGTGCGTAGGACCGTTGCGTCGGGTTCGCTATCTGGCGGCGATATGCGGCAGAAGTATCGAACCTCCGCTATTTCGGCGCGTCCTTCGATGAGTACCTAACGAGTAATACATTAATCAGCATATACCCGGGTGTGTGATATTGAAACCGACCTTCACAATGCGCGCGATCCGCAACTTCGCCAAAGGCTTTGTTGACTCCTTCCATGCCGAACGTGCAACCTGGTCATTAGGCAGACGTAAGCGTGCCCACTTCCGAACCTTCAAAGAGTAAGCGGCCTCGTCGCCGATCGGTTGCTGCCCCAGATTAGCCCAGAACCAGTAGAAGGCCGCCGCCTCACAGGCAGGGACCCAGCGTGGACAAGAATCGCGCGCTCGCAGGAGTACAAAGTCATTTCCGAGGTCTAGAGAACCACGAGGGAGTCGAGGCTGCGCATTGTCGTCTAGTCCAGGGATCATTGCCTTGAGTGCATTCACCTGACAGCGCAAGAGGGCCCGTTCTGACAGGTTCGCAAATGGGTTCGATGGAAGCCTGATCTCGCCGCCGAGGTCTCCGATGCTGCGTTCCATTGTGTATTGACCATGACCAGGGAGGGGACCTGTGAGCGTAACCTCGCGAGCGCCGTGCCCGACACCATGGATGCATGGCCGAACATGGTGCAATAGATCCGGATCCCGGTGGTAGTAGAGTTCTTCAAACTCCGTTTCTGCTTCGGAAGCCATTTGATCGGCCCGGACGAGTTCCGCGCGTGAGATAACACAGCGTCCGAGTAACTGGCCAGCTGCGACAAATTTCGTGTAGTTCTTCAGGTACGGCTGAGGCAGGGTGCGTCGAAGCATCGCGGGTCCGTACCCATAGAAATACGTCATCCATTCTTTGGCTTTGTAGCCGCTGCTGATTTTTTCGGCGATGTTGCGCGGAGGACGGTCGTACGAGCCAGGAAGGAATGATGCCGCGCGCGCGACCTCGGCGCCGTGGCTAACCCATGTGTCATCTTGCAGCACTGCCCACGGCTCCTCCGTCGGATCGCTCTTGCTGCCGTGAATCGTGCCGCGCCAGAGACTGACAAACAAGTCCGTGATGTTGAGGGAGACCAAGTGCATATAGTCCAAAGGGAAGCAGCCAGGCAGGTCGAACATCCGTGAGAGTCCGCTGAAAATACTAGGCTTGCTGAGGCCCGTCTCCTTCCGAACGCGCTCATACTCTGCGGGGGTTTGCGCGGCGACGAGGCGGGCTTCATTCTGTCGATATTCCGTGGCTAGCGTTTCGGGTGATTGAGTAATCGTCGTGCGATCCACATCGCCGTGAGAGCACCCAGGAACATCATACGGTGGCGCAGGCTGTAGCAAAACCGGATAGTAAGTCCCAAGCCGCGGTTTTCGTCGCCAGATCAGGGGGCAATAGAGTCGACATCCTCGGCGGCCGGTATGCCCGACCATCCCGCTCATCAAAGCCATGGCTGGGCCATCTGCTAGAACCAGCGCCAGAAAGACATAGACCAGAGAGACAGTGTCCTTAGATGCATCCCAGATCTTGAGCCCCTCGCGCATCAGTGCCGAGACGTGATAGAGCCCCGGGAAGAGAAACGAGTCCAAGTCCTTAGGATGGTTCGGCCCTGGAATGACCGCCCCCGGAAGGACGTACTTCTTCCGGTAGCGCTTGTCGGGACCCAGATTGAGGACGACCCATATGTAAATCCAGCAGTCGGACTTCTTACTGCGGTAAAGCTGTGCGCCGTCGATGGAGAGCATCACGACAACGTCGTCCTTGCCAATTTGTTGGGCCGCGTAGGCTCCCCAGAAGCGACTGCCATGCTGGACGTCCTTGAAGTGCTTGAGCTCGCCAGCCCCCTCGAGTTCCTCCAAGACCTCTTCGACCGCCTCAGACAGATAACCCATAGACCTTGCCCCTTCCGGTGTGCGATACTGAGCCTGGATTTGCGGTCCGAGGGGCATTGTGTAATATTGCTGACGTGCTTCCTTCTTGCCCCCGTTCTTCTTGCGCGACTTGAGCTCGTCGTACCGCGCCTGGCCGCACTTCGGACAGTTCTCCATGTGCGCGTAGCTTCCGGTGAATGCGACGCAACTTGCAACGCACATGTCGTTGGCTATCGGGACAATGCCACTGAGCAACTCGACCTTGCGCTTGA
Source organism: Lenzites betulinus (assembly GCA_022264855.1). Taxonomy (NCBI): domain Eukaryota; kingdom Fungi; phylum Basidiomycota; class Agaricomycetes; order Polyporales; family Polyporaceae; genus Lenzites; species Lenzites betulinus. The sequence continues at coordinate 9,610 of JABYQU010000015.1, forward strand.
CCTGGTAGTGGGTGAGGAGCTTCCGTGCCGGATCACGGCGGGATACGATCTTGATCATCTTGTTGTAGCACTCTCGGGACTGATTTTGGAGGGCAAGATAGATTTCGATGGAGTACATGTGGTCGTCGTTGTCAATTTCGAGCAGCTCCTCGGGGGGGTTTCGGAGCTGGTCGCGGGCTTCTGCGCTCAGGCCGCTGTGGAGAGAGTCCAGGGTTGCCCCCTTGAGCAGCTTGATGAAGTCGAGTGCACGCTTCATGTCCTCGAGGGTGACAGTCACTTCCTCCATCCCATCGCCATCCGCTGCGTCCGCGCCGGGATTCCACGCGCCCGCGGGCCCCGGATTACCCTCCTGGTCCGGTTCGTCGTCGTCCTCATCACGGACCTCCTCCACTGTCACGCGATGGGTACGGGGATGCGCGGGACCTGCCAATGGATCCGCGAACGGATCATCAGGGTGGTGAGGGGACTGGGCGCGCGACGGCGGGGACTGGGCGCGCGACGGCGCGGATTGGTCGCGCGACGGCGGGGATTGGGCGCGCGACGGCGGGGATTGGTCGCGCGACGGCGGGGATTGGGCGCGCGACGGCGGGGATTGGTCGCGCGACGGTGAACGTGGCATCTGTGTAGATATTGAGTACCAAAGATGATGTAGCACATAGTCTGCGCACATACCCCCTCCTCTACACGTGTGCGCTTGCGCGGACGTGCATCTGGTGCGATTGGGCTCGCGCTGCGCGACGAGGTAGGTTTGCGCTTGTGGCGAAGTGTGTTCGCTACAGCTTTGGCCGCCTTGCGTATCTTGTCAACGGTTTGGTGGCGGTAGTACGTGGTTTTTGCGATTGTATGCGGGTTTCCGTGGCAATACTTGTCGCACCTACAGATATAAGTGCTTCTAATGCGCCGTTGCGGGGCAGGAGGCTGCTTGGGGGGGACAGGGGGAGCCATCCATGCGAGCGAGAGGGCAGTAATGGTGGATTGCGGCAGAGAGGCACAAACGTATTTACATGCCAAAACACCCTTTCATCGGGCTCTACTTTGTGTCGATTCATGTAAGTGAGAATGCTCTGGAATATAGCCGGATAGGGCGAGATATGTCGGCACACAGAGAGAGGAAGCGGGTGAGGTCGAGCGTGCATGCTGGAACGTCGTGTGATGAGGAGAGGAAGGCCAACAATTTAGCGCCCACTCCGATCAGGGTCTATGGCGTCATATGGGAATCTGGCGGCAATATCTCGAGGGATGGGGCCCTAGGCGCCCATACGGACTTTCCACCGGGCCTCATGCCCGGGGACAGTCCCCACGCCGCAGGCCTCGGGCTCTCGAGTCCTCCCAGCTCCGAGAACAAGCTACGATAGCAGCGGGACAAGATACAATTGATACGAACGTGTATACTACCAACCAAAGCGACCGGGTGCACCGTGCTCACTGGCGGCCGCCATCGCGTCCTCGGTGAACTCCTCGACTGGCTCGTATTCGAGTGCTTTTGCGTGCGCTACAGGCCCCAGGTGAACGGTACACGCTTGAACCTAGCGTAGAGCTTCGCATGTGCGCGGACCGCGCGGTACGCTGCACTGGAAGCCTGTTGGGTGATTCGCGCGAATGCCCGGTGTGCGTGCCAGTGCGTTCCTGTTGCTACATCCTCGCGCGGTTCGCTGGCTGGATAGCGACCGCTTCGGCGGTGTAACGGGGTTAACACAGATGGCGGCGGTGGCTGCAAGAGTAACAGAGTGGGTCATCGATACAGACAGTCGGTCCACAGGAAGAATTCGCACTCGCGATGCACATAGAGAGACGTCCGTCGATGCTACAGAGCCGACTGCGCGAGCACGAGCCTGTCCGCCGCGCACTGGAGACATGTTCCTCTCGCATTTCGACGCAGATATGTCGCATGCGCCACCTCCGAGTCTGTTCGAGAGCCTGTGAGATCCCGCCAATCGTTCTCCCGAGCACCAAACGCTGGCGGTACCGTAACGATAATCCAAATTGGACTGCCTATCGTACACGCCAGACCGCGCACGGCACGGCGCGCACTCGAACGCGCTTTCCGGATGGTACCGATCGGGGCGCGCTGCAACACTAGCGGCGGCGGCGGGCACTCCATAAGTCCTGTCTCTAGTCGCCCCGGGTTGCCCGCCTGCTGAAACGCGTTCGCGTCGCGTGTTGCGGGGCTCGCAACGCTGTCCCTGGGCCGAGAGCGCGGTCCCACCCGTGGCGCGCCCTCGTTGGAGGGGCACGCACGTCGCGACCTGCGCCTGTGCTGCGTCGTTGTCGATCTTCGCGAGGACGCAACGGCGCGCCCGGGCCTATGCGAACGGGGCGGACGCGGGTCTGTGCATGCCGGCGGAGGACGGGGGGCGTGCCGTTGGGCGACGGTTGCCGTGCAACACAAGCGAGGAGCCCTGACGCGCAGAAGGGATGAGTACTTAGTCGTGCGGAGAGGGACGGCGCATACGGGTCGTGCTCACCTTTTCCTGCCTCCTTGGCCGCCTGCGACGAGGTACGTACGTGGCCGTTGTCGCTGTGGCTGCTGACGTCGCGCGCACAGACAGAGATGGCCACGCGCGGCCCGGCGCGCGCGAGCTCCTCGACTGGGCGTATGTCGCACGCCATCCTGGTGGCCCAGCTCGCGATCAGCGTCGATGGAAGCCCCGGCGGCGGTCGTCCTCGCGCTCCGGGATGCACGCGCAAGACGGCGCGAGGATCTGTCGCGGAGGGCAAGCCACATGAGTGAGTGCGCGGCCGCCTCCCTCTGTCTCGAGCCACTTACTGCTAGGTTGCACCGTCGCACGCGGCGCGCGCCGCAGCGTCTGCGGTACGCGTCGCCGAGGGTCCGCGTGCGTTGCGGTACCGCACAAGCGCGGCCGTCGGCGAAGGAAGTGGGAGGGCGCCCGCGCGCGGCGTGCGGCTTGCGCAGAGGGCGAACGACGAGGGTGGCGGTGTGCGCCGTGATGTCGAGCTCTTACCCCATGTATGTACACTGTGTTCTGCGGCCGGCGTCGCGCCAGGGAGGCGACCTTGTGTTGTTGCTAGGAGGGATCGCGCGCCGGGCGCGCTGCCGCCACGCGTCACTCGGATGCTCGCCCACGCGTTCACGGTACCAGAGTCCGCATTGGGAGGCGTCCGGGAGCTCGCGCGAGTCGCACAGGCCGCCCTGGCTAAGTGTCTTCGTAGCGGCTCCCTTGGCTTGTCGACGACCCAGTTCGGCGCCGATCGAGGCGCGATCTCGCACGCCGGCGCAGACGGTGCACGGGAGGGCTTGTGTCGAAACGCAGCGCGGCGCCACGCGATTTGCGCCTGCGATTTGCGAGTTTCTGAGAGGTTTCGCACTCAGGCGCCGGGACGACGGGCTGCCAGCGCAGCTCTTCTCGCGACGACGTGGGACTTGGCGCGGCGTGGGCGAGCTGTGCACGGGCGTGTGCGTGCGAGCTGCCCGGGCGCCGGCTTGCCAGGTGAGGACGGGACGGGCGAGTCTTGGTGCATGCCCGTGGAGCAGCGCGGCATGCGCGCGCCAGTGTTCTGCGCGGATCGACCTGGGAGTTAGAATACGTCTGTAGAGAGTGTAGACGAGTGTACATGCCAAATGGCGAGGCATTCCGACGCGAACTCCGTGCGCGAATCGAGATCTTCCGTGCAGACTACTGAAAATGCGCGAAAATGGTGTGATTTGAGTTCTGCTTCGTTTGTCCTGTAAGTTGGCAGACGTGTGCGGCGCGTATAGTCAAGTATACGTACGGAACGAGAAGGCGTGCGGACGCGAGGTGGGCGCGGGGCTCGCGACGTTCTCTGCATGTGGCCGAAAATGCATGAAAATGCGCCGAATCTTCGTGCTTTCGTCCTGTTCCGTTCGCGCTGAAACTTCGTTGACGCGTGCGGACGTCGTCCAGGTGCTCGAGCACGAGTTCGCGGTACAAACGGATGCGTCCGTGGGCGTGCGCGGGCCGCGCTGAGCACTTGTGTCCATGGCAGCCGCGTAGGCTGTCGCCGACGTGTTTCGGCCCGGATGGGGTCGCGCCTTGGCATGCTGGTGCCGACGGTGTATGACATGGCGTGTGCGGAGACGCAGCACGGCGGTGCGCGCGGTGCGGTCGCGATGCGCGATTCTTCACGGGATTCTGCGCTGAGGCGACGGGCGACGACGCAGTTCTTGCCGGAAGAACATGGGACTTGGCGGAGCGTGTGCGGGCTATGCACAAGGGCGTGTATGCGAAGGTGCGGGGCGCTAGGCATCCAGGCGGAGATGCGATGGGCGAGTCTTTGCCCATGCCTGTGGACTAGCGCGGCATGGGCGCAGTTGATACCTACGCGGATCGATCTGGGCGTCGGCATATGTGTGTAGACTGCGTATACGAGTGTACATACCAAGTCGCCAGGTATGCGGACGCGAACTCCATGATAACGGCGCACGCGAGGCGGTCTGTGCAGCAGGGGGGCACGCGCGGTGGGCGAGTGAGTGAGTGAGGGAGCACTGGCGTTTCGGCGCTCGATTGTGCTCGGGTATGTCCGGGCGACTCGACCTGCTTTCAGAGGTTGCGTATAGCTTGTTAGTATCTAATATTACATAGCCTTCAGTAGCGACTTTTATACCATTGTACCAAGGTCGTGGGCGTCGAAGGCCAAGAAACCAGTACACACGCGGTGTCTTTATCGGCGAGCAAGACGACTGGGTGGGAGATCGGCGTAGAACAGGAGGCAGTCCCAAGTGCGGAGTGGCGGCGCATAAGTATAGCGTAGCAGTTGTATGTATGAATACATGAATGTCGGCCGTCGGGAGAGACGAGAATAAAGTACATCTGCACCTTCGCGGCAATACATACTGGCTTGAGATCAATCTCTCGGCCGCTCCAGTACGTCAGGATATGAGTGCGTTTTATTGCCTCACGCCCGGACTACACTACTCTATGTACTTGATCATGGCTCGGGCCTCGAACGTTAATATGGGCTACCACTAGTACTTGGGTGGGTAGCACGTCGCTAAGAGTAGTTCGTGCAAGTGACCAGACACTGGAAGCGGAGAGGGAGATACTGGCTTACTGGTGTCTATCAGGGCCGGTGTTAAACGTGAACGTTTTGTGTTGAATGTCAAGTTGCCGCCGTAAGAAAGGACACTAATAGGGCGGTTCGCGACGAGATGAGGCATCTCACTGGGGTAACATTGTCGGACAAGGTAAGTCAGAGAGGGATAAGGAGAAGCACGGGCTGGGAGTTGGAAGAGGTGTGGGACGGAGCACGGGTGCGATTGGACATAGCCGGGCAGGCAGACGACGGGGTCTAGACGGCGGCGAGCAGTGTGCAGCACGAGCAGTCCCAAGGGGTTGGCGAGCCGCGCAAGCGAGAGAACGACGTAGTTGAGAAACCGAATGCGAGATTGGGTGCGAAAGGCGAGATCTGGATCTCGATCGAGAGAGCGGGCACGTGGCGGGAGAGTCGATTGAGGCACGACGATCGCCGACTGCAAGGATCGCTGCGCACTCCTCCTCTTCCTCTCGCTCGCCCTGCACCGGTTGCGTGCAGATGCGGCGCCGGTGTGCTTGAAGATGACGGACAGAGAGACTGATACGCCTGGGGGCCGCTCCGACGAGGACGGCCGGCGGGCGGCCGCGGGCAGCAGAGGCAAGCGCAGGGCCCGAAGCAGGGAGAGGCGCGGGAGGGCGGGGGAGGATCGGTGGGAGGACAGGCATGAGGCCGAGGACGGGGGTGCGGATCGCGCAGAGCAGGGAGCACATCGCCGCCCGTCCCAGCTCGCGTCCCCGGGCCCAGCGCGCAGCGACGGAGCTCGGGCGCACTCTCCTCAGCAACCGCCACGATCCCTGCCCCATCACACATTTCTGCCTCCTACTTGTACCGTCCCCGCCCCCGACCGACCCTCCGACCCTCCTCCCTCCTCCCCCCAAGACGCCCGCATGCCTGCCCGCGCCCTCCTCGCCCTCCTCGCCCTCCTCCACTGCCCGCTCTGCTCCCCGCCCGCCCTCCTCCACGCCCCCGTCACCCTCCACTGCGGCCACACGTTCTGTGCCGCCCACTTAGCCTCTTCCAGCAGCCCCCCTACCCCCAGGCCGCCCAACGCCGCCCCTGTCCTCCCCACATGTCCGCTGCCCGCCTGCTCGTCGTCTTCGCGGGCCCCCACGACCTTCTCGCATGCACCGCCCCTTGACGTCACCGTCAGCAAGCTCATCGACATCCTCACCACGCCAATCCCAGAAGACACCGCCCGTCCCGCCTTCCACGACGACCCGGACGACCGCACCGACTCCGAGTACGAGGCCGACTCGGGCTCGGACCTCGAGTACCTCCCGCTCCCCCCTCAGTCGCCATCCAGCGCCTCGTCGCAGCTGCCCTCGCCCACTCCGCGAGAGCCCGACGCATCCGGGCGCGCCACGCCGACTCGCGCCGAGTCTCGCCACCGTGCTCGGTCGGGCTCGCAGCCAAGCCCCCGTCTGCCGCCGCGCAAACGGCGGCGCAGGCTGCATCGCCGTGTCTCACCTGCCCGCACCCCCGCTTCCCCTCACCGTACCGACCACGACCCACAGAGTCGCCTGGAGAAGGAGCTCCTGACGGAGCTTACATGCCAGATCTGCTTCGGGCTGCTGTCGCAACCGCTCACTACGCCATGTCAGCATGTGAGTACTCGCCTTCTCCGTTCCGAGCCCCTCTCCGCCATGCCCGAGCACGATTCTCGCCGTCGATCCCGAGTGTGCAGGCTGGGGTCCAATCGGCGAGGAGCGTGGCCTGGCCTGCAACAGCCTGCGTCGCGCGCGATTCCGTCCCGCCCGGAGTCGCGCTGGACATGCATCGGCGATGTGGTGACCAGGCGCGATCGCGAGGAGTCGCGAGTATGCGTCCAGGATTTTGCCTCCGTCTGGCGAGATCGAGCAGGCTGGCTGCATCGTCTGTGCGGCGCAGAAGCCTCCCAGATCGGGGGGCGGCAGTCCCAATGCGGGAGGCGAGCGCAGAGCACGCTGCCCGCGATGTCTCCTAGCCCCCGCTGTGCTCGATCGGAGCTCAGTACATATACGCCCTCTTTTGGTTCCGTAGCATGCTCGACGACTGACATTGCGCTCCTTGCAGACGTTTTGCAACCGCTGTCTTTTCCGCTCGCTCGACCACAACCAGTCGTGTCCGCTCTGCAGGCAGAACCTGCCGGGATACGACTACTTCCAGCAGCATCCGTGCAACAAGGTCATCCTGGCTATCAGTGCGTAGGGCCTGTGCACGCTACGTCATCGGACTGACCGCGGCGTTGCAGTTCTGAAGGCGTTTCCAGCGGCGTATGCTGAACGCGGCGCTACGATCGAGGCGGAAGAGCGCGATGCGCGCCTGGACACGCCCGTCTTCGTCTGCCAGCTCAGCTTCCCCGGGATGCCCACCATGCTGCATTTTTTCGAGCCCAGGTGCGTGTCCGTTTCTGTGTCGCCTGTCGCTCGCTCGCTCACCCTGCCGTAGATACCGACTGATGCTGCGCCGATGTATGGACTCTGCGCATCCGTGCTTTGGCATGATTCCGCCCCCGCGGGCTGCCCCGACGGCGTCCGCGGCCGGCTCCAGCACAGGCAACGACTACGGCACGATGCTCGCTATCCGAAACGTGCGCATGCTCCCGGACGGGCGCAGCCTGGTCGAGACGTGGGGCACCTGGCGGTTCCGCATCATGGAACGCGGCACGCTCGACGGCTACACGGTCGCGCGGGTAGAGCGTATCGAGGACTACGAGGAAGAGCTGGACGACGGCCCTGCCGAATCCGAGGACCCGAGTGAGGCCGACCCTGCGCTGGACGCGGACGACGAAGGCGTCAGGCAAAGCCCGCACGGCGGCCGCGCCATGGGAAGTACAGCGGCGACGGAAGGCGTTGAGGAGCCACACGAAGCCGCGGTCAGAGCTGAGCTTGAAGATGCGGTGGCAGCCCCTCAAACAGCACCACCCGTGCCGCCGCGATCGCGCGCGGGCGCGATCCACGCCTCTTCGTCCACAGGCTCAGCGGCGGACCTCACGGGCGATTCCCAGCCCCACGATTCGCATGCGTCGGTGGCGCCGACGGACAAGCACCCCGCTGCGTCGGGCGCGATACCGCCTTCCCCGCAGATCCCCCGCCCGCCGACGAACGCGGAGCTGATGGCCAAGTGTCACGCGTTCATCGACCAGATGCGCGAGGGCACGCCGTGGGTCGTGCAGCACCTCAACAACAACTACGTCCCGATGCCGGATGACCCGGCGAGCTTCAGCTTCTGGATGGCACTGGTGCGTGCCGCTCTTGCGCCGCTCGAGCCACACTGACGGGCGGACCCTGTCTCTCTGCGTGCGCGCACCACAGCTTCTGCCAATAGACGAGCACGAGAAGGCCAAACTGCTCCCGATACGCTCGCCGCGGCTGCGGCTGCGGCTCGTCGTGCACTGGATCGAGCAGCTGAACAGCAACTGGTACGTTTCGCCCCCCTCCCCCGCGCCCGCGCCCTCCCGCGCGCACCGTGAGTTTGTCGTCCGGGCCTGATCGCAGCGTTCTTTTTTTGTCGTTCCCCTGTCACTTCCCGCTCCTGGCCCGCGCTCCCGCTCCGTCGAATCGCGTCGAATTAGGGCTGCTGCTCATGCGTCTGCGTCTGCTTGGCAGGTGGTTCTCTGGCGGGTGCGTGGTCTGCTAGCGCGCCGCCGCGGCGCGCTGCGCGCGTGGGCGTGGCTCGGCGCGTACGTGCTCGTGCTCGCGGCGGTGTACTATGCACAGGCGGACTGGCGCCGCGACGGGTGGCCGGCGGGCGGGGCGCGGGTGCGTGGGGTCGATCTTTGAGTTTGGAGGAGGGTGGGGCTCAGGTAGACTAGTGGGTCGTATACGTAGTGTGCTTTGGATGTACTGTGGGTTTATCACTACTTTGGAGGATCTTTATCTTTGGATCTTCTGGGCATCTTTTGTACGTCAGGTTGTGTGACCGCTCGTTGGGGTTTTGTAGTGGTATATGCGTGGGTGAGTATAACTTCGTGTTGCGCGCGACCGCTGCCCTTGGCGGCGCAAGTACTCTCTGGATCTGAACGTACGTATACTTTCGTGTGGATACTGCATATATACGTCGGTCTTGAACACAGCCTGTGCTTACTTACTAGCTATATAGGCACAACCGATCGTTATTGTCTAAGCTAGCCACCAGAATCTGGCATGCACACCAATAAGAAACCATGTCGTGCGTCCTCTGTGACAGGAATCCCCTCGTTCCCCATGGGTTGAGTAAAAGAATGCTCGCAGGGATCTCGTTTCTTGAACGCCGTAGGTTTGAAATCTGAGATTCGTAAAGGTAATATATATTGACCAGAAGCACGTGACCGCGGTTAAGCGGTAGTATTTAACCGTTACGCGACCTGCCAACGATACGTCGCGTTGTCGGGATGGGCCGTGGCTGGCACTGGCTGCGAGGTATTTCTGCGACTTTCGCTCGGTTCTTGATCAAGTGGTACAATATTTTCACATCCTCGAGAGGGGCGCCAGCACCGTGAAAGAAGTTAGATCGGGACCGACTTACGGGTTCTGGTATTAGGTGTGAGTTGTTTCTGTGCAATGCGCAACCCGAGATATACACAACACTGACACGTAACATTATTCCAGCGTACACCGAGCTCCTTACCGCCGACGCTAAAATTTAAAATGCCCCGGCTTCCCGCCGAGCTGCTCATACTTGTTTTCGAAAACATCAAGACCCGCAAACAAGGCAACCCCAAGCTGCGGCGCCCGGATCTCGCGGCATGCTCCCGCGTTTGCAGAGAGTGGCGCGCCGTCGCTCTCGTGTTTGTGTTCCAAGAGGTGGAGCTGACCGTGGACAGAGACTTCCGTCGCTTCCTCGCGTTCGTGCAGGCGGAGCGGGACCTTGCCTCCTTTATCTGTGGCTTGCGCATCTGGCGGGACAGGCACAATAACGACCACAACGGCCACCCTTTGCAGCCCGCGCTCCTGTTCGACATTCTGAGTGCGCTCCCTGGGATTCGCCGCCTGGAGCTGTCTAATGTGGTTCTGCTGGGATGGCCCCAATCAACGTCTCTACCCGCCAAGCAGATCAAGCTCGAGTCGCTCACATTCGCCGGCATCACTATCAATTACCAGTCTAGGCGGTACTCGCACAGTCACCCGTTTGACATCCTCGGACTATTCTGCGCCGACACAGTGAAACTCTCAGCCCTCGAGGAAGGCGATCCAGGATGGTGGGCAACTGCATATATCCGAAGGTCCCTCCTCGAACCTCAAGCCGTTCCTGCCATACGTTCGCTCCATCTGATATCTGATCAGCTCCCGGCAGTGTGCTTCCTGCTGAAGCTCAATCACATTTATCGCGGGCTGGAGCGCGGGACGCTGACCACTCTCTGCCTCGAGCTCTCCTCCTATGTGGCATGCAAGTTCTTGTTCGACGATTTCCTTCCTCAATACGGGGAGAGTATCAGACATATGTGCCTTTTCATGGGTGTAGTTACTGGCATATGCAGCAACGCCCTATGTACGCATGAAACAACCTCTTCCCGGACACCGTGACCCCAGTACTGATAGCTTGGCAGATCCGACTTCGTGCGAGCTGCTGAAGGCGGAGTCTCTCCCGCACCTCGAATCGCTGCGGCTGTGTTGGCCACGGTACCATCGGACCACGAGGCGCCTTCAGGAGATTGACGCATTTCCCACTTATGCGTACTCTCCACACGACATCGTGGCAGGGTCGTGTGAGGTAGTCCTCCAGACCATTGCCTCCCCCGCACTCCGCACGCTCTCGATAGGCATCCCATTCGTGCACGAACAGACTGCGGTTGCAACCATGGCCAAGATCGCGCCGCACGTCGTGAAGCTGCTGGTGCAGGCGAAGGACGCGCAGCACAGATTTCCCCTTCTGCAGCATGTCACGGCGGAGTTCGGCCACCAAATCGACGTGGAGGTGGCGGCGGAGATGGTGCGAGGCCAACTGCCAGAGCAATTATTGCAAGACGACTTCGTGCGGTTCGAGACTGACCATGACCTTTGCACTAGGCGAGTTCTTCTGTCTTGCAGTGCGGATATACTCATCGTTCATACTGATTTTGCTGCTACAGGAAGGCAGACTGCCTGTAGCTATGCCAAATACGACATAATGTTTGTCACCTGTTTCTTGACTACAACCGTGGTACTTCCTATAGTACTTCTAGCTTGCTGTGTCATTCATCGTTTCCGTCCAATATGTATATATACAGTATACCTCTGCTCAGGAGACTTCCTCTTCTTCTGCGATTTCCCAGTCAATCGTCTTGCCCGCCCAGAAAGGCACCACGTGTGTTGCACCAGCCCCATAGCCTTCGATCCCCACCACCATGTTCGACGCCCGCCGAAGAACAACCCGTCGGTCGCTCTCCGACACGGGCCGCCCGTAGAACGCCCGCCCGTGCGCGCTCACAAAGCCCTCGAGCTTGTCCAGCGCCCCGAACGACTCCAACAGATGTGCCACAAGCGGGAGCAGGATCGGAGACGTGTACACGCCCGCTGTGCACGGCTGCGTCGGCGCCGCCGTCGCCTTTGTCTCCGCCGGATGGGGGGCAGAGTCGGACCCGAGGAAGAATCGCGGATGGCCTGCGAAGGAAATCGAGAAACGTGAGCAACATGCGATGCGGCAACCAACTCAGCCATCGCGCATGCTGCCGCGCCCGCCGGGGGACTGACGGGAGCCCGCGCACCTTCTCGCACCACCTCCCACAGCGCCGCGCGGTCGTCCGGGTACTTCGCGACCGGCTTGCAGAAGTGCCACGCCTGGCCGGCCCAGTCGTCGACGGTGAGCGCGAGGTGGTGCGCGGTGATCGTGCAGGCGACGGTGTCGCCGAGCGCGCGCACGCACTCGACCGCCGCGCGCGTCGTCGCGTGCTCGAGCACGATGCGCAGGCGCGGGAACGCCGCGTGCAGCGCGCGCAGGTGCGGCAGGAACGCGGGCTCCGCGTTCAGCACGCAGGTGTTCGTCGCCGCCGCGCTCGGCACCTCGCCGTGCAGGTTCAGCACCAGGCCTGCCTCCTCCATCGCGGCGAACACGGGGTAGTACGCCTCGTACGACTCGATCCCGCCCTCGGAGTTCGTCGTCACCCCGCGCGGGTACGACTTGACGCCTGGATCGTGGATGGGGGCGGTCAGCCAGATGAATCACGGTGGTGCCCGCATGGAGGACTGGCGCGCGCGCGCGATCGTACCGACTACGCCTGCGCGAGCGGCCTTGCGGATCTCGTCTGGCGTGAGCTCAGGGCACAGGTAGAGCGTCATGAGGTATTCGACGGCGGGATCGATCGCCTGGAGCTGTGCTCTGTAGAGCAGGGCCTGTTCGGTGTTCGTGATAGGTGGCTTGAGGTTCGGCTATGTTGGATCGCGGCGGAGGTGAGATGGAGCGTCAAGCTGGGAGGACCCGAGGTGCGGAACGGTAACGTGCCATGATATAGGCGAGACGGAAGCCGCCCTGGCGGACATGTTTTGTGACGAGCTCTGCGAGAGGGCCCTGGCGGAGGTGGACGTGGAAGTCGGCTGGCGAGGCCACCGAGATCGTATCCGGAGACATGGCTGTGGTCGCTAAAGGAGATCTGAGTCTTTCGAGAGGAACACTGCTGTAAACAGGCGCCCACAAATATTGCGGCGCGGTCTGGCGAGGCCCGGGTGTACCGGGTTACGGTCGTCTTATAAAGCTTGCTACCTACCACTAACTCTCGCCACAGTAGCACTTACATCCAACACTAGATGCACGCCAAATCATATATCTACATAGGGGAATCGTAAGTGCAATGTCCTATAATTTGGCGCATTAATGCTCATAACTCTTTCGATCTGTATCTAGTGGTACCCAGTACCAGTCCCCCAGTATAGAACTCATGTAGTTGTTCTGTACTCCCAGTTCCGAGTTATTCCAGTACTTACAGGTCGTCAGTACAGAGGTAAAGGCCATAATCAGCCGCTAAAGCCAACACGGACAATGCTTCGATCGCGCGCTGTGCGGTCCGGCCATCCTGCAAGTGCCTGCAAGTGCCCTTATGACTTGCTACCGCAGCTGTTTGGGTTAGAGCTCCGATGCTGAACACTGAAGAGGCCTTCGCGTCGCAACCCCCATCCCTCCTCGCAAGTTGATTCAGCTCACCGTGACGATGATCACTATTCCTCCGGAGGTCGCCCTTGTTATTCTCGAGAACGCTCGAGTTGGATCGCACCCCGACAAAGAGACGCTTGCAAATTGCACTCTCGTCTGCCGCGCCTGGCGGGACTTCGCCCAATCACAGCTCTTCCAGGAAGTACATGTCTACTTGGAAAATCCCCGCGGAATGTTCGACCGATTCTGCCAGTTCCTACAATCGTCACCAACGATGGCGTCCTACATCTGCTCCCTCAAGATCTCCCATTGGTCCGACCGTGGACCCCGCTGGGTTGACTTCGAGGAGGACCTCGATGACGACGAGGAGACGAACATGCTAATCGGCGCCAGGCTCCTCAGCGCTTGGCTCTCGCCTGTCGTGCTCATGAAACTCGTGGCCTTGTTGTCCCCAAATCTCGCACTCGAACTGAACAACTTTAATCTCTCGGGGTGGCCTCAGGACACGCCACTTCCCGAAGCTCCCGCAAGGCTTCGTCGGTTGACGCTCTACAATATCGTCCTCGACTTTAAATCACCTGCCATTCCGTTTGACCTCCTCGGCCTGTTCGAACTTGACGAGCTCGTCATAGAAGAGACCTACATCCACAAGAGTCTTTACTCGACATCCTCCGCCACTACACCCATTCCAGCGCCCGCCATACAGCCTATTGCCGGCAGCGTTAAGGTTACCGGCATGGACCACCTCGCTATGTCGACGATCTTGAACGGGGGGTTTGACCAGGAACATCTTGAAATCTTACGCCTTAACCCTCTCCATTATGACTCCTTTAAGCTTGCCGAGATGATGCTCCGGGCTTATAAGAACTGTGTGCGCGAGGTCACCACGAACCGGATCGCAGAGGAAGTTAGACAATCACTGCGGGTCACTGGTGAGTGTGTGTGACTCTACTGTCCATTCATACTCATTGGGATGTAGCGATACTCACGTTATCTCGCAGGTCTCATGGATGCCCTCGCATCATGTACCCACCTTGAAACACTCGTTCTGTCTTGGTACCACTATACAATGACGGTCAAGTTAGTCCACGAAAGTGACCAGGACTTGGACAACTGCAACGCGTTCGCTGTCATTCTAGCGGCTGCGCCGCGGAGCGTGCACCATCTTACGTTCTCCTTGCCACGCGTACGCACTCCCGATGCGTTGGCCCATATCCTGCGCCACCTCCTTCCTCGGATCGAACAAGCCATTGTGGACCTCCCCGGGCTCCGAACCATCCGTCTCCTGTTTGAGCGAGACTTTCCGAGCGCCGCGGCGACGACTGTCATACATCGCATCCTTCCCTCCGCGATCTTAGACGGTGGGATGTTGCAGATAACAGACTCGTAAGCCGTCGGCCTGATATACGTGCAAGATTTGAATCTAACATAACGTCGTATACAAGATTGTTTGTTGAACAGGTCAAACCGGAGCCTCCTAGTGTATTCTCCTGTTTGGATGCATTTGGTTCTACACTGGACTTTTGGCTCGAGTTTGGCCCTACTAGCATGTCTACTGCGATTTGAAGACTGAGATTCCGAACCTCATGCATCATGCCAGTTTATGCGCCGCGTTCCTTATGACTCAGATGTGGCATATGCAGCCATGTACCATATAGCTGATCCCTCCCCTTTTGGTCTTTGAGATTGTACGATTAGTGTTGTGCGTGGTGCACGTGGCGGTGTCATGTACCAGTACCTTGAACTCTGCCATGTTCTTTAGTTGAGTTCGTGTTGAATGTTCCGTGCTACGAAGACAACAGTCCGAGTCACAGCTCACAAGCGACGCTCTGTCTAATCAAAGCTGTTCAAGGTACGTAACATCCAATCAATCCACATTTCATATGCTAGTACGGCCAACTAGCACATGAAATGTCGACTGCGGCCAACCCCATTCTATCCTCCTACCATGATCCCCATAGTACCGCCCGAGCTCATCAACCTCATCATAGAGAGCACCCAGAGCGGGCTGGATATCTTGCAGCTCGACAAAGAAACTTTGGCGGCATGCTCCCTTGTCTGCAGCACCTGGCGGTCGTTCGCTCAGCCGCAGCTGTTCCAGGACGTGCGGCTGGGCGTTCTGAGTCGGCCGCTCGACCAGTTTCTGGCGTTCCTCGAGGCGACACCTCACCTTGCTAAAGCCATCCGCCTTCTAAACATATGGCACCTCGAGGAGACGCTAGTGGACCCGCCGGCGCATGCGGGCAACAATGTCAACGGGGAGGCACCAGCGGAACCAGCGGACGCCGACGTCCCACTGGCAGCCGGCGACCCCCCACAACCCACACCCGGCTCACTCTGCCCCTCTCTGATCTACAGCATCGCGATGCAGCTGTCCAAGGAGGCCCACATCACGCTGGAAGGCGTCGTCATCCCCTGCTGGCCGCGCGACACCCCGTTCCCCCCGGCGCGCGCCAGGCTGTCCAGGCTGTCCCTCCTGCGCCCGCTGTACGAGACACCCCGGCCGCCGCACACCGTGCGCTTCGACCTCCTCGGGCTCTTCGACGTGGACAGCCTTCTCCTGCGCGACGGCCGCGCGGAGACCCCGTTCGACCTTGAGTTTCTCTCGCCCACGGAGCCCGACGCACCCCTCCCGGTGACACGGCCCATCGCGCGGCGGGTCGAGCTCACGGGCTTCGACGAGCTCGCGATCTCTGCGCTCCTGCGCGGCGGGTTTGACCGGGAACGCCTGACAGCGGTGTCCTTGGGCTCCTGCCAGGGGACGTTCTTCTCCCCAGGGACCCACGAGTCGCTGGTGCTGGCAGGCCGCATGCTCCGCGCCCACAGCCGCTGCATACGCGATCTCGACATCGCCGTGCTGCCCACGACCAGTGGCCACCCGGCGGAGCCTGTCCGTCTCGGCGCCGGTGAGTACAACGGTGTTCCCGCGTCCACGCGTAGTATATGCTCATCGGCGTGTGGTATCGCTGCGCCAGCACATTCGGAGGTCTTCAGGCTGAGTACGCCCAGGTTCATCTCGCGTATAGGTGCGCATGCTCACTAGTGTGTGATATTACGACAGTATACTCGAATATCTTTAATCTGTCGACATGCACCGTTCTCGAGAACCTCACGTTGGCGTGGTCGGCCCCGAACCACCACAGCGGCGAGCCGGATCCCACTGTATACGAGGTGCTGGGCGCGATAGTCGCGTCCGCGCCGCCGGGGACGTTGCGGACGCTCAAGCTCTCGCTGCTGCTGACGGCGGGCCCCGACGCGCTCGCGCGCATCATGCGCCTCCTCGTCCCGCTCATCGAGACGACCGTCGCGGGTTTCCCGGGGCTGAAGACGATCACCGTCGCAATCACACGGAGGGGCTTCACGGAGGATCGATGTGTGGACGTTCTGCAGAGTGTCGTCCCGATGGGCGTTGCGGAGAGCGGCAAGTTGCGGTTTGAGCACCGAGAGCTTCCTTCTTCAAGTTGTACGTCGCGCGTTTGCCTGCCTCTTACCATGAAGACCGTGCTGACGCGGTCCTGCCTGTTAGAGGTGAACTGCACCTCAAGACGTGTGCTTGTAGTGGAGCCGCTGCCCGTATCTCGCTCTGGTTGTATCGTATAAGATAGCACTTCCTTACAAATGCATACACACACTTGACGACTACCAACAGACCGTACAATTCCCTTATTCCTCTGCCCGCCCGTCTATCATCCCATAACCCCTCCTACGCCTCCCCCGACGACCGACAGCATGCGATGGTTGCAAAACACGCGAGACACTTGGATGTTGACTGATATACTGACAGTGATGGATTCGATTCGTTTATTCATTCTTCCCGGCCCCTTCTCCCGCTTCTTCTTAGTCTTCTCGTACCGCGGCGCGGGCATCTCTGCGCTACCTACTCGTACACCCGCTCGGCCACGGCGACCGCATCCGGGACAGGATTCTCTCAGAGCGCGGAGATGTTCATCAGTGGCCACGTGCTGCACACAAATCCACACTGTCAGCAAATGCGAATCTCACTCCATAGGCCGATCGGTGTCCGCCAGAGCGGCGTCTCCCGGGGAGAAGGAGAAAACAGAGAAAAAAGAAAAACGCACTACTCGGGCACCGTCCGCTTGAAGCCGTACTTCGAGATAAACGAGTCGAGCTCCTTCGGGCCCCGCGAGCCGTACGGGTACGGCACCGGCTTGGGCGCGGGTCCGTTCTTGCCGTCTATCCAGTGGAGGATGGGCGTGAAGATCTGTGCAGGGCGGGCGGGGTTAGCACCTACAGCGCGAGCGCCGGGCGGGGGCGCGCGCGAAACGCACCTTCCACGCAACCTCAAGCTCGTCGTCGCGCACGAAGTTCGAGTGGTCGCCGCGGAGCGCGTCGAGGATGAGGGCCTCGTACGCCTCGGGGATCTTCGCCTCCGTGAAGCGGCGCTTGTACGTGAGGTCCATCTCCGTCGGGATCGCGCGCGTGTTGAGCCCGGGCGTCTTCGTGTTCAGCTTCAGGTAGACGGCCTCGGACGGCTGGATGCGGAGCACGAGCTCGTTCCGGGAGATGTCCTTGAAGATGCCCTGCGTGACGTCCTTGAACTGGATCCGCACCTCGACCTTCGCCTCGTTGAGCGCTGTGTGTGGGAGGACGCGCAGATCAGCATCAGGAAGCACCGGGCACGCGCAGGGAGAGGTGCTGACCCTTGCCGGCCTTGAGGATGAAGGGCACGCCCTCCCACCGGGGGTTGTGGATCCAGAGCGTCGTCGCCGCGTATGTCGGGCAGACCGAGTTGTGCGGGACGGTGTCGTCGTCGAGGTAGCCGGGCTTGCCGTTCGCCGCGACATACTGGCCCAGGAGCGTGTCGTTGCGCTCGATAGGCGGGATTGCACGCAAAACCTTGACCTATGAGGCGCCAAACGTGTATCAGATGCAGGTCCCGGGAGCAATCAGCGCATTCATTTCCCCGCACCTTCTCATCGCGAATGTCCTCGGCCGAGAACGAGACGGGGCGCTCCATGGCGATGATACTGAGAACCTGCAACAAGTCTGGGATAAGGTATAGGCGTTAGCGCGTCATGGTCACGCCTGCAGCAGCGGGCACATGCCCCACGCCAGATGGTGGCGGGCGGGCAGTGGGAAACACTCACGGTTCTGGAGGATATCACGGATGACGCCGAACTCATCAAAGTAGCCGCCGCGGCCCTCGGTGCCAAAGGGCTCCTTGAAGGTGATCTGGACGTTGCTGATCGAGTTCTTGTCCCAGGAGGCGTTGAGGGCGATGTTAGCGAAGCGGAGGACGAGGATGTTCTTGACCATCTCCTTGCCCAGATAGTGATCGATGCGGAAGGTCTCGTCCTCGGTCCAGTGCTGCTTGAGGGAGCTGAGGAGGGTGCGGCAGGAGTCGAGGTCCTTGCCGAAGGGCTTTTCGACGATGATGCGGTTCTTGCCGTCCTTGGAGTAGCACTGCTCCTTGAGGTGCTGGGCGACGGGGATGAAGACGCTCGGGGGGAGGGCGAGGTAGAAGAGGCGGTTGCGCTCCTTGGCCTGGTACTTGGACTCGATCTCCTCGAGGGTCTTGTTGAGGTTCTCGAACGAGGGCGCGTCCTCGTAGCCGCCGGAGACATAGGAGGAGAAGCTCTTGAAGGCCTCGATGTCGGCCTTTGCGCCGTCGTCGCCGTCGGCGACCTTGATGTAGGAGGTGATGCGCTTGTGGTACTCGGCATCGTCCATCTTGGTGCGGGCGTAGCCGACGATTTTGACATCGCGGGGCAGGAAGCCCATGCGATAGAGGCCGAAGAGGGCGGGATATGTCTGGAAGAGGTGAGCGCGGATCGGCGGGCTGATTAGATCGCGACGCGCACCTTCTTCTTTGCGAGGTCGCCCGACGCCCCGAGGACTGTGGGGCGGCGCGCGGGGGGTGAGCGTCGCGGTGCAGATAGGGAGCGGACGCGCGTAGCACATACCGACGATGACGGTGTTGTCCTTGAGTGCCTCGTGCGCGGAGGACTCCATGGAGGGGATGGTGCCGGACATGGCGCGAGGACGGCCTGTGGTTGCCATGGCTGGTGTGCTGCGGGTGGTGAGTGAGTGGTGGTGGGGAGAGAGAGAGAGGGAAGGGACGTGCTTACCTGAGACTGGGAGGAGGATGAGAGGATACGCGCGTGAGGAGCTGAGGCCTCCGAAGCTGCTCGTTCAGCAACTCGCCATGATGCAACGTCAACTCCCATCCCTGCCCCGGCCCGCGCCCCGCCCGCCGCCCATTGGCCAGCGCGCTTTCCCACGGCCACGGTCGCCGCCCGGGCTCGGGTCCTCGTCCTCCGACCCGTCGACGCCCTCTCTCCTCCTCCTCCCGCGCCGCCACATGACCGCCCCCGCCCCCGCGCACGACGACCTCGTCCTCCCCCCGCCCCCCGAGCTCGAGCTCGCCGCCCTCCGCGACCTCGTCTCCTCCTCCTTCCTCAACCACGACCCCGCCCTCGTCCAGAACCGCGCCGGCGCCCTCTTCGCCCGCCTCAAGGCCCTCAACCGCGCCGCCAACCATGCCACCCGCGCACACAAGCAGGCCACCGCCGACGCCCGCCACGACATGGACCAGACCTACCTCGGCCTCCAGAACCTGCTCTACGAGAAGCGCCATCTCGAGCGCGAGATAGACAAGTGCCGCCAGTTCGCGTGCGTCCCCCCTCTCGCGCGCCCGCGAGTGCTGGTCAACTGACGCGCTGTGCAGTTCGATATACCAAGACATCCCATTCCACGCGCTCGACGAGTTTGCCGAGCTCGCGCCGGAGGAGGCCCGCACGGACGAGGTCCTCGCAGACGAGCACCAGCTCATGCTCAACCGCCTCAGCTTCGAGCTCTCCGAGCGGCAGAGGTGCGCCACCCCCACCTTCCGCGCGTGCTCACCCTCACGTTCTTCTGTTTCGCAGGCTTGACCTGCGGCGGAGGGAGCTCATCAAGGAGAAGGAGACGCTCCTCAAGGAGAGCAAGATCAAGGCCACGACGATGGAGAGCATGAAGACCCACATCGACGGGCTGCTCAAGGTGCGTGCTGCGTGCCTACAGGCGTCTCACGAGACAGATAAAAGGAAGGGCGGACGACTGACTCGGCTGTGTAGTCCGCGCTCGAGGCGCAGAAGAAGGTCAACGACCTCGTGGAGTCCAACCCGCTGCCGCCAAGCTCCAGCCCTTCGACACCGGCGCCGAGTTGAGAGGTTTTACATGCGGCAGTTCACCGTCCGCAACAGACCAATCTCTGGCCTTGTCATTTTCCTCGACCGGGCTACAGCACGACGTCATAGAACGTCCCATGCTTTGACGTCCCATCCGACGCGCATACAGACAAGAGGGCATGCCGCGGAGTAAAAGTCCAGATTGCCCGAGAGAGGAGTGCAATGGCAGTCTGAGTACGTACTTGAGGGTGCGGACAAGAGATGATGGTCGGCCGCGCCGTGTGTGGGTACCGAGGTGGTCTATAATGAATACAGTGGTGATTCCGTGATAAGAGAACAAGACGAGCGGGGCGCGAGTAGTAGTGTTACAGCGACTTCATGTACAGACCGTGCCAGCAATAGCGCGCATTACAAGGAGAGGAGAGGCCGGGTGGACGAGAGGTATGCGAGGACCAGGAACAAGGCAGGATCATCCGGGGGAAATGCAGGAGATGTGGGAGGGACAGGGGCGGCGGGAGGCACACGAGCACGCAAGGCCCGCTCACGACTCCATGTGCTCCGCGTCGTCGTCGCTGATGCTGCCGATGTCGCTCATCTCCTCGTCCTCGCCGTCCTCGCTGTCGTTGTCGACCGCGGCATCCGCAGCCTCCTTCGTCGCGAACCGCTGCACGTACTCCTGCACCTTCGCGTCGTACTCCTTCGGATGGCGCATCAGGAGCGCCGCGGC
Organism: Lenzites betulinus; assembly: GCA_022264855.1. Taxonomy (NCBI): domain Eukaryota; kingdom Fungi; phylum Basidiomycota; class Agaricomycetes; order Polyporales; family Polyporaceae; genus Lenzites; species Lenzites betulinus. The sequence goes on from JABYQU010000015.1 coordinate 30,502, forward strand.
CTCGCCGTTCAGCGGGTCGTTCGGGTTCGGGTAGCGCAGCAGCTGCGGGAGGAACACCTCGAATATGTTGATCATGTCTATATCAGGCACAGGACTCAGTGAGCATACATGCCGGAAACCCGATGCGGGGCAGAGCGGGATTACGCACCGAACATGGGCGACCACGTCTGGTTGATCACGTCGAGGCACACGGAGCCGCTGCTGGAATCGTGAGACAAACGTGAGCAGGAGATGGACGGGACGGAGATAGAGAGAAGAGGCGCACAGCTCGTCGATGTTCGGGTGGAAGATCTTGTTCATGAAGCCGATGCTGGGCGACTTGAACGGGTACTGGTCCGGGAGCTCGACGTGGATCTTCCACACGCCGCCGGCGAACGGGGCTGCGGGCGCGGCGCAGCGCGATAGGGACGGCACGGCAAGTGCGGGAGGCGGTCGTTCGGCCGAGGGGGGGACGGGCTTTGTCAGGCGACGGCGCGGGGTGCGGGTGGGTGCGGGGGAGAACTCACTCTCTGTGGGACCGTAGAAGCGGACGTAGAACTCCTGCATGTTATCGTTGACGAGGTTCACCTCGTAATCCGACATGAGCCTGTGCCGTGCGCCGCGCCACAGTTAGCATACACGCTCTCCGCAGCGTTCGCACGCGGCGATGTGGGCAGGACATACAGCTTCATGACGTCCGTCTCGATACGACGCTTGCTGGGAGAACTGTGAGGACCGCAACGCATGTTAGGCGGGACTGCACTGCCGTCTCAGGTACGAGGCGGGGACTTATCATGGTGTCGTGTGCAATGAGTCGTGAGCTGAGGAGTGGGAGCCGAGCCTTGGTGGGTATGTGTGGTTCACGTCGAGGGCAAAGGTGTGGTCGAGCGGAGAGGAGGAGACGGCGAGCGGGGGACGGAGAGGCGGGAGAGGGTGAAGGGAGGAGGTGAAGCGATGCCCGTCACTACATCCCGGATATGTGCAGTCCCTGCCCCCAGCTGCTACGGCGCCGCATTCCGCCCGCGCCCGATCTTTCAGGCCTCTCTCCCTCCGTCTCGACCTCCACCCCCGCGCCGCGCGTGCACCTTGCTCGTTCACTGATCTATCCCACTTCGCTCGCGCATGCATCTGACACATCAGCTTCATGAATCACGACCGCAGAGCGGGGCAGGACGGTCCCCGCGAAACGAGGTCCTACTGCGGCTAGGCCTATAATCTGCACCTCTACCGCCGGGCTTTGGCAAGCTGCTTTGAACACACTGTACGTGTGCAGCACGACAAGCGCATCCAGGGTCGCGTACCCTCCCCGCGCGCCCCGCGCGCGCACGCATAAACCATCGATACCGGCCGCAATGGCGCAACCTTCGCACAATCGCCCTCCGAACCGCGCTTTCCTGCAGGGTCTGCGCGACGCGTGTCCCAGCACTTTCATGCGCTATCGCGATCCGCGAGGGCCCTACCAGTGGCGGGAATCGCCATTGCGTGCCTTCACGGGATGAAGCCGCTTGGTGGGATCTGCAGCGGGTCGGATAATCAGCTGTTGGCGCACCCGCACAGTTCCTTGCAGTCGCGACGCCTACCGCACTCTCGCTGGTCCGTGTGCGTCCGCGCGAGGGGCGTGTTAACCTCAACTGGCAAGTCCTCTATGGGTCTACGCGCCCGGTAACGTTTCGGAGGTAAGATTGGGACCGGACCTCGTAACAATAGAATACAGGATATAGCCCCTTAGACGCTCAGCGGCGGGAGGCGTGGCCATTCATGCTACATACATCGACCCAAGGAAGCAAACAAAATCTCGACGCGCAACTTGAAGTCTTGAGCGAACCCAGCCAGTCTCACCAGTACGTCCACTCTTCCACCACGCAATACACGGAGTCGCTCGAGCACGGGTATGGCCGCCCCCCGAAGCCCTCGTGCGCACCCGTGCGTCCCGCCTGCGACGCGCTCGCGACGCTGCTTTCTCCCACAGCGTACCCGTCGATGCTGCGCTGGTGCAGGCCGCGCCATCCTATCAGCACCGCTGCAGTAGCAGGGCGCGGGTCGTGACTTGTGAGCATCGGGATGTATGGTGGTAAGGGGGTGAGGGAGCGTACCGAACCAGAGCAGCCCGAAGGCGACGAGCAGGACGGCCTCTTCTTGCGTGTGCGTGAGGAGATCGCCGTGTCTCCGATGGTGGGTCACGATCCTGCCACATGCCGAACAACAATGTAAGTGCTTTTCCCGTCTGTCCACAGAGGAGGGGTTCGCTCACATCACCCCCAGGGATGCAATAGCGAGGACGGCCACACACGTTTGCATCAGGCTGAACACCTCTATAATCCGCGCAGGTGGTATGTCGGTACGACGCTAAGTCAAAACGGAGGGAAGAGAGAGACGCACGCGTCGAGGGCGGGACGAGCCGCGTCGCGAGGTGCGCGACCACCGCTGCGCCCAGCGCTGCACCCGCACCGCACGAGTGACAAGCAAGCAAGCGTCCGTGGCAGGGCCGACCACAGCAGTCCCGGTGAGGTCAGCCGTCGCATCACGATCAGCATTAGCACTCGACGCACCGTACGCCGCCGAGCGGCTCTCCCGACCTTCAAACAGGCGCGGCATTCTCAGTGCGGGTCTGGCGAGTGCGTATCAGAGTGTAGTGCTCTCCGGCTTGAGAGCTCGACGTTTGCAGATGTCGTCGATGGCCGATGCCAAAGAGAATGCGATAGATGGTGCTCGAGCTGCTTGAGCAGATAGTACCAGTGATGGCCCGGGCTCGAGCTCGAGATGTGGTGCTGCTTGAAGCTGTGGTCCGCGCTCAACCTATGGGCTCGTCTCACTCGCACTGCAGCGCGGCCGCCATGCCCCGAGCATGCTACACACCGCCGCCTGCGTCGCGCGCCGGACACGCGTTGTGCGCCTGGTGCGGCGATTCGGGGACGCGTGCAGGCCACGCGGCAGCGGCCCCCAGCACTGTGTGCAGCATCCCGAATCCCGATTGTGAGCGTGGTCCTGCCCGTGAACGTGCTGATCACGGTGCGCGATGCGGTGACTTCGGCCGGTCACTGTATTCCAGCGTGCATGCAGCGATGTGGAAGACGTAAAGAACTTACAAGCGGGTGTCGGCGGTGCAAGTCACACAACCTGCACGCCGCGCACAAGCTGCCCCATTCACAAAACGCGATCAGATGAGCACAAGCACGGCAATAGATACATTCATTCCGTAGTGAGTGGGAGCAGAGAATCGTAGGAATGCGCAACCATGTACAGTAAACCAAGCGTTACATAGCGTTAGAAGTTAGTAATCATATGCGCGTCGGCGCCGACCGCGACACCCGCCATCCACTCCGCCGTCGGCCCCGTTCCGCACGCGCGCGCAGCGACGCACGCCGAAAACGAGGTCGGAAACCCGTCTAGTAGTCGAAAAGCCGGCCCTCCCCGCCGCCGCCCTGCTCGTAATTTCGTGTCCGTTTTCGTGTTGTCCGCCGCACCGCGAGCAGAGGGCGCCCCATTCCAGCGCGTCTTCGTCCCGCCCCCCCTGCCGAAATCGCGGCGTGTTCAGATAGAGGAGACCGTGCCGGGGACCTGGGTCACAGTCGGAGGCTGCCCGTTCATGCCGGGCTGAATCACTACCGAGTGACCAGGGGTCTGCTGGACGACATACCCAGGCGCGATCTGCGCTCCGCCGCCGTACCCGCCCATCGGCTGCATGCCCATGCCCATCGGCATCCCGCCGGGGTAGCCGTACCCGTTCGGCGGGTACATGCCCTGCGGGTACTGCCCGCCCTCGGGGTACCCCGGGAGCTGCCCGAACCAGGGCAGCTCGATGATAGGCTCCGCCCACGCGTAGGGCCGCCCGAAGACTTTGGCGCGCGTCGTGAGCGAGATGAGGATCCAGAGGAAGATGGCGTCTATGTGCAAGAGTCAAATTGGGGGAGGCGTGCGCGCGCGGGCATCAGCGGGGAGGAACGGAATGATGTGGGGGGGAGGGCACGCACAGAGGCAGAAGATCATCCACGAGAACGCTTGCACGACACGCATCTCATAGCACCAGCTCCGCTCGGAGACTGTACGATGTTAGTGGCGACGACCCGGGACGCTCCAGAAAACTCACTGCTCCCGGATTTGGTGGGCACCTGCTGGGACCCGAGCGAATCGCATTGTGTGTTTCCGATGATATCGCTGGAAGTTGTTGGCGTAAGTCTCGCGGACACAACATGTGAGGGAGAGCTTACGTCGTCCATGCGGCCTCAGCTGCGCGGAAGATTTCGTGTTACGGTTCGAGCCCACGACAAGGTTTAATTGATAGACGTACCGAGCCAGAGGACGCCCAAGATGAAGAGGAAGAATGCCTCTGTTCTGGGGGTAGACCATTGTAATCTACGGGGCAATGATGAGCATTGAAGGGATACACCAGATGCTACACCGTTCACATACCCCACAAGTAATAGTACAATAGTCAAAGATGGGATGATGAGAGAGAAGATGGAATAGTCATCTATGCGGCCCAGTCAGAACTTCGCAGTGCAATCATTGCAGAACAGTGCGCACGGCGGATGTTTGGAAGGAAGATACTCGCCCAGTAGGCTGCGATACCAAGCACGGTAGCGGTGAGGAGCAGGAGGGTGACTGAAAGAGGACGGCCGGGTGCGGGATCAGACCTCGCGTTGCGGAGTGGGCATGGGAAGAGTCGGGTGCTCACCGTGGCCATAGAGGCGCATCGCTCTGAAGAGCTGCGTCATTCTGGATGATATGCATGTGTTAACACTGGTCTCGGGGCATGTCTGAGGGGTGTGGGGGCATCCGGAGGAAATGCGGACCTGGGCTAGCGGAGCAGGAGGCGATGGAGAGGTATCGCTTCAGAGGCGGTATGGGGGCGAGGGTAGATATGTGGCAGTCGTCGTCGTCGTGTCGTTAGATCGTCGAGGATGTACAGGTCGAGGGCGAGGGCAGAGGGCAGGACCCGGGAGAAGCTGCTCAGTGACGTCGCGTCCGTCCTCGAGAGTCGACGCCGAATTCAATGTTCATCTTGTCGCTCGCACGTGCTCTACACGTGCAGAACGCGTGACGGCGCCTCCCTTCGCACTGCTTACGATTGTTTTCGCGCTCTCGTAGAGCAAATTTGAGGGGTTTCGAGGTGGTAGCACACTATGAATGTAGGGATGGTCTGTGTTTGAAAGACATGGGAACCGACGTTCGGTATATTTGTACAACAAAACATAGGTGTCAAGTTGCGCGCTTGAGCTGCTTGCGCTGAGCGCGAAGCTTTTGGCATAGCCACCACATCATTACTAACCGTTTCTGCGGGGTGTTCAAGGGTGTTCAACGTTCAAACGTTCAAGGCTCAATTTCCCACCATATGCATTCCGACCACCCGTTAGCCTCTACGTTGCTATTCTCCTCCTCAGAAGTCACCATGTCTACTCGTACATAGCATTCGAGCTACCACGCGGATCTAATCCTGTTGCCATAGTGCGTCTCATACTAGACCACCGGGCTTCGAGGTTTCCAGCACCTGTTCTGCCCTGTCGAGCGAAGCCCCGTGTCTGGCGTGCAGACAGAGCCTACCTCACATTCAAGGAGTCAGGTTTGGCACGATCCATGGACGTGTAACTTGGACGTGAACGGTTTTGGTATGAGACTAGTACTCCAGGGTCAGAGCGTTAAGCAGCGGCACATCTCCTTGCCGTAATCGTAGCTAGCAAGGCCCGGGTCGTCCTATCTCACCCACAAGGCTGTAAGTTCTCGTCCTCGCTTTCTTTGTATCGAAGACATGACTTACCGGACGTACTTGTAGGGCACCCACATTGTCAATCGACGACGTACAAAGCCCGGGCTCCTCTGATCACTGCAGCTGACCGGCGCAAGTCACCATTCAACACCGGGAGCCAGACCGCAGGTGAGTTGGCCAGCTTACGCCCTCACCGCCGCTTCCATGCGACGTCGAGTACAATGTGACGAGCCGTCCAGCCAGGAGCCCATCGCATGGCGGATGTCGCACTGTCTGGGGATGCATAGTACTACTTCAAGATATGTCCGGGCGTTTACCGGACAGGACGTACCCCGCAGAACAGGGCGCGCATATCTCGAGGATTGCAGCACGTCTGGGCGCACTGATCAGCCACGAGAACACCTTAGCTGTCTTTCTCCCACCGCAAAACCGTCCTCTTCTGCTTGTTTTCTCTGATATCCTGCATGTATATGATGACTGACTGACTGTGTTCTAACCGCCTTGTGGCCCCGTGCGCAAAAGTGATGCCTTTAATTTGGGCACAGCAGCTGTCGTTCAGCCGTGGTAACTTCCATACGATGGTGAGCATGACCAAATGTACAGTGGGGCCCCCATTCTCATGTCACCCACAAGTGCTTCTCGGTCACAGAGTATCACCCACGACCTGCGAACTCGTCGGAGCATGACCGACAGCTACCTGCGCCTCGTGCCAACGCTGGAGTTCTGGAGAGCGGTGGTTCGTAGCGAAACTGAGAGGTGCCAGTGTAGTCAACCATATATAAGGCCGCATCTCGCTGCTGTGAATACTCATCCCATCTCTGCTCGCTCTCCAGCACAACCCACCTCGACCACAGCAGCCATGCCCATCAACCACCTTCAATCTTTCTGGGACGTCCCCGTCGGCACCGGCGACATTGGCTCTGACCGCCGCGCCCAGGTCGCCAAGGTCGCCCTCGCTCTCAACGAAAACCCAGACGTTATCTTCGCTTCGTCCTCCGGCGGGTACACCGACGCCGAGCTCCCTGAGCTCTCGCTCATCATTCGCATCGGCGTCGAGCCGCAGTCTCTCAAGGGCGCGATCGAGGAGGCTCTCGCTGCCCAGAAGGTCTCTGTCGAGCCCGTCCTCAAGGACGACGTGCGCTACTACGACTTTGGCAAGAGAGAGCTCGACAACTTCGCCGCCGCCGCGCACGTCCCCGATCTGGGCTCCGCTCATGCGGCTATCGACGAGCTCGCCCGACTCCGCTACCAGCCTCACGACGGGCCCACTCCCAGCGCCGCGGACGTGCTCGCGTCGTTCGCCGGCGCCGACAGCTTCGCCAACATCTCCCCTTCCCAGATTTCTGAGAACTTTTCAATCGGCACGCCGCGGTTCCAGCAGCTCCGGGGCGCCCGGGGCGATGCCATCGAGCAGCACATCAAAGGCCTTTCGAACACATTCGCCTCGCTCAAGAAGGAGACGAACTCCAATGCCGCGACAGCCATCATGGTCGGTGGTGGGCTCATCACAGTGGGCTCGAAGATGTGGACGCTGTACTCCGCCATTCAAACCGCTGGTTCTGTCACCGCGCTGGTCTCCCAGCTCATCGCTGCAGTGGGAGGCATCGTCGCCCTCGGCGCCATCATCGCGGTCATTGCGATCGCGTTTGGGCTGCTGTGGATTTTTCTGAAAGAGTGAGAGCGTTTTCTTACAGTCAATCGCGTACTAGCGGCTGACTGTTTCCCCGACGTACTCAGCGCCCTCAACCTTTGTCTCGTAGTCAACAGCAGGAACGACCTGACGTTTACCAATGACTATATCAAGAACGGAGAGCGTTACACTATCGTCCAATCGCTTCCGCAGGCGGCAGCCAATCCCGCCAACAAGCCTGGTGCAGTCCCCTGTGGCTTCTTCGTGTACCGCAAGGTCTGTTGGCCCAGAATACGTATGCTTTGCATTGCAGCTGACCCGCCGCGCTCGCTGTCTAGTACAATATCGGGCGTGGTGGCCCCTCCGCGAAGGACGAAGCGGATCACGCCGAACCTATTCCACCTGTTCCGAGCCCTCGCCTCCCTATCGGATTCTACGGGTCGTGCATGGGCATGGCGTTTAGGTTCTCGACCGGCCAGCGGTTCGCAGTCGGGATGGACTGCCCGAACACCATCATCGGAGGCACGAACTCGATCGTCATCACGACGAGGTCCGCCCAGGATGCCGCCCAGCTGGCCAACGACAACGGCACGGCCGATCAGTCTATCACCGTCGGGCCGTACAAGTGCACCGTCAGGCGTGCGGCTGCTCTCGGCTCCGTCAACTACGGCTTGTGCTTGATCGAGTAGCCTATTGCATTGCTCGTAGACGCACTGGCAAGTATGTTGACAACGGCCTTGTTTCTTGACCGCGATACACCGCGACTGTGAATGTTCTGACGTTCTCTGACCTGACTCACCCTGTCCTATTTGTACCTGCCCAGTAAACTCGAAAACTCAGAAGTTGTTGGACGAGAATATGATTTGTGCCTAGTATTGTATCACTGTCCCAGCCTGAACTTCATCGGCATCCGTTGCAGAATGGGCTGAGAGTAGGCGTCTTGTTGGGGCGCCCCCCGCCCCGATCACCCGCGACCTACCCCCGCTGTGCAGACTCGTGCTGACCACATCCCCTGTACAGAGTGTTCTTCCCGGCTGTGCTTGGAATTTGACATCGAGGTTATCCGTGGAATGCGCGGTTTTTCCCTCACTAGAGATGGCATTCAACGAGCCTGCGAACTCGCTACCGACCGACAACAGTTACACAGGGTGTGGCCAGCAAGAGGGTGTGCTCCGCGACGGGGTCAGATGTGTTTCTCGTTCGATACTATCTAAGTGGGATTCGCGGTCTACGGATTACGTAATTAGATGTATTAGTAGGGCAGCCTTAGCGTAGCACGATGTCTATGCTCGAGTGGGGTGACGAACGAAGTTCGCGAATACGAGCGGACGCACACTGGGGGTCTTGAGGTACGACAAAGGCGAAGGACATCGATTAAACGGATAGGATATCTAAGTACGACGATAACGAGCGAAGTGTTCGGGCGAGAGCCCGCCCGCCAAGGGGTCTGGGCTCACCGGCGCGCGGCGCGCGCGTCTCCGATTACCTGAGGATTGAGCTGTCAGCAAGCCGTGAACCGGGCGGGCGGGCGCGTCGTTTAGGGAGAGGCGTGGTGGGCTTGTAACAGGCGGGCGGAGAACGCACGGCCAACGTGCCCGAGGGCGCAGAGGAGGGGGGAGAAAAGCGAACGGGTGAGAGTAAGAGATGGGGGATGGAAGGGGGGGTGGGCGGGGGCGGGGCATGCAGAGTATCGAAGCGGTGCAGATAGCGGCGCAATCTCGGCGTGGCGCCAGGCAGGTGGACGCGCGAGGGAGCGGAAAGAAGAAACGGAGGGCAAGGGGGGGGTAGCCCGGACGATCGGATGCCGACCAATTTTTTGGCGAGTGGGGCGGCGGGGCGAACGGGCCGACCGCGGGGATAGCGGAGGTGGCGGCGCGGGACGAGGGGGTGAGATGGTTAAAGGCTGGCGTTCGGGAGTTGGGCCGCTCGGCCACTTTCGACACGGATTCCCCCTTCCTGGAACTCGACACTGCGCGAATGGCCCCGCGTTGCGCCGTCTGCGATCGGCGAAGGGGACGACGTGGTAGTAGTTACCACGGTGTACGAGATGCGGCCGACCAGCTCGCACGACTGGCGGGCGGGGTCCGGGTGACGCGATCCATGGCGCCGCCGTGCGTGCGGGGCGGTCGCCTCCACCAGCGAGGGGGATGCCAATGGGGGGTAGATGGGGATGGTGCATCCGGGCTGGCAGTCACGACCGAGGAACGCTTGGAGGGCGGGGAGGGGGCCGAGGTACACCCAAGCGCAACGACACTGCAGGAGCAGAGTGGTCGGGAGCGCGCCATCATCGGGCCCGTGGAGGCTGGTTGTGAGCTCTACCATGTGCTCCTCGAGGACGCGGACCCCCAGGATGCGGACATCCCAGGTGCGGTATCGCAGGCCGTCCACGATGTCGAATTCTATGATCGCGCCAATGCGCAACCGGCGCGTAGGCCGTTCGATCACGATGTAGGTGTTTGGGACACTGTGGAGGACGCCGGTGGCGGCGCGAGCTACCGATACGACGATCGGGACGGGGGGCCAGTGGATGGGCATTGGATTGGGCGCGCGGGGGGAGGGGGCGTGGTTCGGGACAAGACAAAGTTGCAGCTTTTGTACTTGTGCGGGGGTGGCGTGGGGCGGGCCTGGCGACGGGGTTCTGAGGCTGAGATAAATGAAATAAAATAACGTAAAGGATTGTGATACGCGAGCTGGAGGCGAAGAAACAAAGCCGATGTTGCGCGCTGCGCTAGCGGCGAAAAAAGGGGCGTGGTGGGAGGGCGAAAAGAAACGAGTGGTCTAGGTCTAGAGGAAGCCGAGCAAGCAGCAGCCGACGGTAGCAGGGTGACGGGGCGCAAGCGAGAAGAGTGAACTCGCTTGGCGCCCGTCACCCGCAGAGCATAGACGTGGCGTTGCCTGCGCGCTCGTTCCTCGCGCGCTTATGCAACGCGGCCATCTATGCTCGAGTGGGGTGACGAACGAAGTTCGCGAATACGAGCGGACGCACACTGGGGGTCTTGAGGTACGACAAAGGCGAAGGACATCGATTAAACGGATAGGATATCTAAGTACGACGATAACGAGCGAAGTGTTCGGGCGAGAGCCCGCCCGCCAAGGGGTCTGGGCTCACCGGCGCGCGGCGCGCGCGTCTCCGATTACCTGAGGATTGAGCTGTCAGCAAGCCGTGAACTCCCCATTGGTAGGAGCTTCCACGCGACGTGTCACGCGCTTGCGGGATACCCACACGCTAGTCGAAGTGGAGCACTCACTGCTGACTGGGGTCCGCCTGACGACCGCATGATTGTTCTCGAAAACGCGTCGAGCACGTCGGAGTTCTCTTGCATGTGGGGAGCGAGAACCTGCGCGTGCTTCCGGAGGTACACCAAGAATGCGTCGCTCTTCCAGCGACCGATAGACTTGACCGCCTCGAATGATACGCCCTGTAGCAGATACTCCAGGGTGCCACCGATCCGGAAGCTGTGGCCTGAGAAGTCCGAGCCGTCCACGTTGCTCGCGGCAGACTTCAGGCGCTGCAGCATTGCTTTGCGCGTGAGAGGGGCTGCGGAACCGGAAGGACGCTTGTACGCGAAGAGGTGATGGGAGTCCGGGAGGTTGTTGACCGCAAGATGATTATCCAGCACGTCCCACGGATCGCAAGGTGATTCTTCGCGTTTCGCGAACGATATGTCCTCGCCGTCTCGTGCTGTCTTCGTCCGGGGCAAGTGTATCACCCGCACGACGCTCCCGTCGCGGTGTTCTTCTGTTCGGATGGACGCTCGCGTCGGGCATCGCGTTACATTGAAAGCCTTGAGTGTCTTGACGGTCAGCTCACCAAGGCGTGCAACGGAGTAGAAGGCGATGCAAGCGCAGGCCCACACGGCGGCGTCGAGGGGGGAAGACAAGTCGAAATGGGGGCGCAGCGCCCCTAGGGTGAGAGAAGTGACCGGCACCCTCTGCCCACGCTTAGAGGAGGGGGGTGCCAATGCCCCGGCGCCGGCTAGCGCGGCGTCGTACGCGGGCCCACTGATGGACCATGGGATGCCGTGTATGATGTGCCAAGCTCGCACTCCTGCCACGTAGTTGTTGATCGCGCTTGCGCTGTAAGAACCGGCCAGCGATGATATGAATGCGAGTATCAGGAGCTCGGAAGCCGGTGCTCGTTGGGCGTCTGGGATTTCATGAGCATCGCAGAACACGTGAAAAACAAGGAGACCGGTTCCATAGGTTGAGAGCGTGGCACCCAACCAAGAAAAGGACGTTACGGTGGTGATCCGCTTGAGTTCCTCGTCTGTGAACGCTGCGCCGCTTCCTTGGTGGGTTTGACGACGCGACAGCGCGGGCTTCCACTCTACGAGTCGTTCGGCGGCGAGGCAATGAGGGCGCAGCATAGAGGGGAGTGGCTGCAAATCTTGCACGTAGGGGCGAGGGCGATTAGCGGTTGAGCGTGGACGACTGTGCAAGGGGGCGTCAAAACGCGTCCTGTTCGTCCGCACAGTACGAGGCTCTCCAAGCGCGTTCTTGCTCCTCAAAGCGACCGTTGTTGTACAGGCGTCGCGCCGTTTCCGCTCGTGAGTAGGCGGCTTTGACTGCGGGAGAGGCGCGCTGGCTATCTGCTCGTCGGCTGGTCTCCCTCTCGTGCTGTGGAGCGTCGAAGTCAACAATGAAATCCGAGAGGGATGCATGAATAGGTAGCGGTGGGAGGAGGAGACGTCTCGGGGGGTACTTCCCTCGCGATGGGTCGTCTGCGGGGTTTCGCGCGCTTTCGACGTAACGCGTGTGCGCGCTGAAACCACGCTCGCCCAGGTAGGCGGCGATACGCTTGAAGACCTCGTTCGTTGGTCTGTTTCGACTGCGCCCTCTCCACCAGCCCTCGACGACTCCCCGGTTGTCGCCGAAGATTTTGAAGTCCGAGGTGCGTGGGGGTAAGGTTGATACCGCTTGGACGACGAACTCGAAGCCGATCGCCTCGGCCCACCCGATATCGCGGCCTTCGCTCTTCCAGCCTGGTACGAGACGCCACGCTCTCCAGTACCCGCCCACGACGATGGCGATTCCGACTCCCGAGCTGGCGTCCGAAAACGCGCTGGGATCCCAAACGGGGCGGGGGCCGGGAAGAGGGCGCTCGATGACTGCGGGGCTGAGCGCGGACCTCCACCAGGCAAGGTCAGCGGGGGTCTGCTTGGGAGGAGTTCGCGGCATGAAAGGACGGTTACCGAATAGCCCGAGCATGGCTTCCAGGTTGATGAGATATGCTCGTCCATCGGGGATGACCAGGGTCGCGTGCCATAGTTTCCCGTGCAGGCGTTGCGCCTCTCGCAGAGTGTGAGTGCGCTTCGCCAACCACTCGTCGATCGCTCGGATGTACTTGGCCGCCTTGCTAGGCTGAATGGCGACTGAACGCGTCCCTTCGAGGTTCCAGACGAGACCCGTGAACGGGAAACGCGGCGCGAACAGCTGGTCCTTTTCCTTCTGCCAAGGTATACCCAATTGCTCGGATATGTGGTCGATGTCGGCCAAGGCGTACGAAAAGGCGGCGTCCGCGGGTGATCTGGGGGAGGACGCAGACAGGTCCTTGACGTCGAACTCCATGTCCTCCACGAACTCGTCGACCCTCCCGTCTGGTAGGACGTCGCCTCCGAACCACAGACGACCCCCCTGGTGTTTGGCGCCTCCATGTCGACGAATCTGAGCGCGCCATTCCGCGCGCCTGCGGTTGTACTCGGGGATATGCTCGCGCCGTATGCGAAGGAAAACTTTGTCATCCACCCACTTGGCGATGGGTCCGATGCCGGCGGCTCGCATGATGTCCGCGCAAGCGTCAGCGAGATTGCCGTACACTCCCGCGTGAGATCCCACCCCGAAGGAAGCGCAGGAGTCGACGGCGAAGGAGTCGCTGCCCAGGCGCACGACCGTTCCGGGCCACTGGGAAGGAGCGAGAGGGATGATTCGGTATGCTTCGGCCACGTCGCGTACGGCGCCTTGAGACCCGGGCGGGAGGCGCCAACACAGCAGGCAAAATGTGTCGAAGGTTCCCCAAGTGCACGGATAATTAGCAGAGATAATGTGTGAATTAATGGATGATGCGGACGGGGAAGGGCAGTAGGGGAAAGAGAAATTCTGCACGAGACGAAAGACGTGTGGTTTGTGCGGTTTAGGAGTGAGAGACAGAGGAGACGTTTGGAAGGGTCCGATGTCGCGTTCGAGTTCGGCGTGAGAGAAAGGGCCAATATAACGGCCGGAGTCGAATTTGTGTTGAACGATACGTTCGAACTCTCCGGGCGGGAACGCGAGACTGGAACTGTTAGGAGGGATAAAGGATTGAGAGATCTGGGGAATGCCGGATACGAAGCCGTAACGAATGTGAGACGCAAGAGAAGGGTATCGAGGGGAGAGGCCGTATTCACGCAGAAGGTGCTCCCATCCGTCTGCGCGCAACGGGGTGAGAGGGTTACTCCGTCTGTGCGAGAGTACACTCGAAGGCGCCATGGTCCGCTCTGCCGCAACCCGAGCAGATGTGTCGCTCGGGGTGGTCGCCGGAGGAACAACCTGAGGGGCGCTGCCAGCTGATACAGATGGGCGCGCCCTCGTTGGATTGGATTCGTCTCCCGATCCGCATACTGAAGGCGGGACGGCCGTTCCACAGGGTCGGACGGTTGCACGCTGACACTTCGGAGATGGGGTGCTTGCCCAGGCATATGGCGCAGATGACCTGGGCTGACGATCCTGCGCCGTCGCGAAAAACCTGGGGCGCGCGCTCCATTTTCTTGTGGTCTCTGCGGCTGGGTGAGAACGGGGGCGCTGCGTAGGCGTTGCGAGCTCGCTTAGATGGGGAGTTTTCTATGGGGCTGCTAGGGCGGCGCTTGTACGACGAGCGCATGAAGTCTCTCTCGGACTCGAGCTGGATGTCCGTGAGCAACGGTGAACGTACAATATCAGGTACGCGTAGCGCGGGGCGCGAAATGCGAGCGATGGGGGGGGGGGGCAGATCAGCGCGAACATGCAAAGAATGCGATGGGCGCGAAGACGCGGGGGGTATAGGGAGCGGGGACGCGCGGGACGCGGGGTTACGGGGAGGGGTGCGACGCGACGCGCATGCGCGGGCATTGGAAACGGATGCGGCGCGTTTTTGGCGGATGCGACAGGTTGGTGGGCGCGGACGCGATAGCAATGGGACGACGCGCACGCGACGAGACGCGGGCGCGAGGCGACGAAAGGCGACGCGACGACGCGGACGCGAGGTAGGACGCGATGGGGGACGCGAGGGCGTGGTGTTTATGTTCCAAAGTGCGAGGGGACGTAAACGAGAATGATACAATCATGAGATAAATTCTAACGGGGTTCAAGGATTACATTACATACCGCCTGCAGGGCCCGTACAGTTTGTTCTGCCATCAACTGGTTCTGGATTCGAAGCAACGCGTTCTCGTTGATAATCGCTAGGTTGAACGGCTCGTCGTTCGTCATCGCGCGGTGCCACTCCTGGCGGTATCGGGCCTGGTAGCGAACGACCGTCTCGTTGCCGCGCGGTTCGCTACGGATGGGGTGCGCGTCCAGCCTGAAGAAAAACAAGGACAGCACCTCGATGTGTTCTTGGTCCCACTTCTCATTCTGCGCGTGCAGCAGCAGGAGCGTTCGCGCTTTCGAGACCTGATCCCAGCTGAGAAGCTCGTCGCTTTTCACTCCCTTCAAGGGGCGCGGACCTGTCGACAACACGATGGTGGCGTCCCGGTTGGCCACTGTGAAGGCGTCGTCGTGCACTGGAGTGGTGTCCCCGGCGGCCAGGCGCATGCCTTCCTCGGTGAAATAAAACAACTCGATGTATCCCTTCTGGCGAAGGCGCGAGAGGGCGAACTCTGAAACCGGCCGCATGAAATCTTCCGGAGGAGCTTTGTCGCGCGGGATGGCCGGGAGGGACTTGGACTTGGATTTGGATGTTGTGTCGCGTCTCGGCAACGAGGCTGTGGACAGCGTTGGCGACGAGGGTATAGCTGCCGGGGGTTGGGCGGGCCGAGATCGCTCGAGTAGCACGTCGTCGTCGGCCTTGCGCGCAACGGGGACTCTTCGCACCGGGCGTCGCGCTTTTCCCATCCACCGGGCCAGCAGGTGGTCGGCTGCCTGCTCATCGGAGTCGACAATACCTCCTTCGATCAGGGCTTCTCGCGCGACGTCGTATGCGGACGCCATGAAGTCCGGGGGTTCTTCCCGGCCTTGTTCGGCTGCCTCTTGGATCGGCTCTCCTCCCTCAGGGACTAGGCGTTGCGGGAGCGGCTCCGGCGTATGCTCGCCTTGACGGGGCGGGATGCCTGCGTCTGCGGTCGGGGATCTGGCTCTTTGGGCGATTTCTCCCCGGTCCGACATTGCGAAATTGAATTACAGAAGCAAAGAGTGTATCGAAAAGAAACGAGTGGTCTAGGTCTAGAGGAAGCCGAGCAAGCAGCAGCCGACGGTAGCAGGGTGACGGGGCGCAAGCGAGAAGAGTGAACTCGCTTGGCGCCCGTCACCCGCAGAGCATAGACGTGGCGTTGCCTGCGCGCTCGTTCCTCGCGCGCTTATGCAACGCGGCCATCAATAGATCCAAGCCCCTTTCTCTCTCTCTCCGGCGCGTCTGCCTGCAGGCATCCTCGTGCCCCGCCGCCATCGCGGTTACCGACCCCAATATTAATCTTCCGCCTTCACAGCTGTCTGTCCGTCTCACGCATTCACACCGCGCCGCGCAAGAAGCACAACGGTAATCGATAATGCACGGGCACACGCCCTCAAAAATCCTGGATAAAACACAGCAATACATCCCAGTATATATTCCTAATAGTACAACGTGAGGGGCCCTAAGCAGATACATCAGTGTGGTTGTGTGGTGTTGTGCGTGCGGCCCAGACGCCGTCTCGTCTATAATGTCGTGAATAATAATCATCGTCGCTCGCGCAGGGGCCCCGTGCTTTCACCGCCGGGATGAGAGGCCCATGAACCTGCTGTCGCGCGCGGGCGGCCGCGCCGGCTGAGCGTCGCGCACATGCGCCTCCTCAGGCCGGTCGTGCCGCATCCAATACACATACGCCGGCATCTCGTTGCGCGTCGGCTCCGCGCCGCCGCGCGAGGGCAGCCGCCGCGGCTCGCCGGGGTTCGTCCGCCGCGAGTCGTCCCGCCGCACGTCCGCGCTCGTGTTCGTCCGCCGCGAGTCGTCGCGGCGCACGTCCGCGCCCGGGTTCGTCCGCTTCGAGTCATCGCGGCGCACGTCCGCGCCGCTCCTGTTCGTGCGCCCGGAGTCATCCCGGCGCACGTCCGCGCCGGGGTTCGTCCGTCGCGAGTCGTCCCGGCGGACGTCGGCACCAGGCGTCGCCCGACGGGAGTCCTCACGGCGCAGGTCCGGGCGCCGGCGCGAGTCCTCGCGGCGGAGCTCGGGGACGCCGACGACGGTGCGGCTGGAGTCTTCGCGCTTGAGGTCGCTGCGCCCGGTGCGGCGCGAGTCCATGGTGCGGTAGGAGTCGTCGCGGAGGAGCGCGCGCTGGGAGTCGTTGCGGCGCACGTCGGCGGGGCGCGAATGCGAGCGGGTGCGCGGCTTCTCGGTCGTCGTCGGCCGGCGGGACTGGGAGCGCGAGCGGTGGGTGACGGGCGCGGGGAGCTTGCCCTGGGGGCGGCCCGAGCGGCCGAACCAGGCAATCATAGAGACCGGCTGCACCCAGACGTGCTTCGACCCGGAGCGGCTCTGGCGAATCGCGAGAACCAGTAATAATAGAAGGAAACCAAAAACTGTGGATCGTCCCTGTCAGCGTGCGAAGCGCACAATAAGGTTTCGGGGGACCGCTCACTCAGAATCATATTGAAGAAGGAGAAGGCCTCCAGGACATGGTATTGGGCGTGGTAGGTCTCCGTGTTGACTGCGGGAGGCGTGTGAGCACTGCAGCACGTGAAGGGGACAGAGGGCACACTCACAGCCGGGCAACTCGATAGGGTCGCTGTCGGTCTCAGCAGAGGAGAAACACTCCACGTCCGCCATCTCGGAGTCGGAGGAAGCCACGAACGCCCCGAGCGCTGCCGATGTCCGATGTCAGGAACCCGCGTGCATTGCCAGACCGAGACCGAAACTCACCTAGCCACAGAGTGCCAGCGAGACCGAGACATCCCAGCTCAACCCGCGTGGATATCGGGTTCCGCTCCTTCCATAAGCCAAAAGCGAGTCTGTGCCAGACCGTGAGCAATCAAGCGAGGCGAGGGCATGGGATGTTACGTACAGTGCCACGAAGATGAGCACGCTCGCGCTGCAGACAAAGATAGCGAAGGGCACGAAACGAGCTGCGAGCGAGGATCCGGTTAGGCTGCAGGTCACCAGGAGGAGCGCGATGGTACTCACTGAGGTCAGAGGACACCAAGATGCTCTGGAAGTGCGCCGCAATAGCCAAGCAAATGATAGTCCACAACAAAACTGCGACTGGAGCGTGGAGCGTGGATGAGTGGAATCCCACTGCGCGATGTGGTGGGGTACTCACAGTACACACACGCCCGGACGATGTTGAACACGGGGGGCATGGTGGGCAGGAGAGAAGCAAAGCAAGACCGGCTAGCGGGGGGATTGGAAGGCTTGTCGTTGTTGGAACGGGATCGCGACTGGGCCCGGGTCCTGCTCTGCGCTCTGGTATTTGAAGGGGTCATGATGAAGGCTCAGGCTGTAGCAAGCTGGCAAAGCGGTGGCCGGATGAAAACAACGAGGCTTGGGGGCGGCGGTGCTTTGGAGGGTCAAGCGAGGCGAGGCAGCGTGCGTGCGCGTGTCTAGAGTCGTCGGTGTCCGTGCCTGGGGCGGGTGCGTGTCCTGTCGTGTCTACGTTCGGTCGTCGCGGGGAGGGGTGGGCGGCCGAGCGGGGGGCCTGCTGTGGTCGAGTCGGAGGAGGGGGAGACGACCAGAAGGAGGCTCGGAGGCAAGGCACGGGGCGCGGCGAGCTTTAGCATGCGCGGGCCCCAAATTTTCCATTGTTTGGCACCGAGCGGTCTGCAAAGCGAAGCGTGCGTGATGGAAAACCCGACGCCTCGAGGCTGCGAGCTCCAAAGCCAATCTGCTAGGCGCCCGTGCTCCTCCCCCATCCGGCAGTCCCATCAGTCCCCAGATCGATCGGCCCGGCCGCGTTGCCCAGCCGGGGCCCATCCCCGCACGCCGGAACCATTTCCTGCCTTCGCCCAATGTCCGACTCCGTCCCCTGCTATCGGCGCATTCCTCACAGCGACGCTCATTCACCATCGCCTCCGACTCGACAGGCTACCCGTTTATCCGCATATCGAACCCTTCGCCTGGTACTTCTTTTCATAACCCGTCTCTGCGCACATTCGCAGCTCCCCACAGCGCACGGCCGAGGTCACCAGATACGCCGCACGTTCCCGCAGAGCCCCCGGCTCGCCCGTGCTCTGATTCAGGCCGTGAGTGGCACTCGCACGCACGCCCACTTACCTTATTCACAGGTGCCACACGTCTCCGCCTACCGTTCCGGCATGTCGTCGTCCTGGAGGATCAGCACAGCATGCCCAGCCGTGAACACGACCAGGCAACGTTGCGGGGCTTCGACGCTTCGCGACCAGGGCACACGCTCGTCCGCGCTGCAGGTGACGGGCATCCGCGGTCTCATGCACCGCGTGCGCAGTCCGCGAAGATAGACAGCTGGGCGGTGTGGCAAGTTAGTCTCCGTTGCCGCCCATAATAGAAATTGATGACGATCGAGTGGCAAGTAGGGTGTGCCATTGTTCTTGCCGAACCGGGCACTGAGCGCGCGCTCCGCCGCACCCGTGTTCCGGCCTTGATCCGTCCTCCGACAGCACTTGTCCCCGCGCGATACTGGGCGATGCTCTGCTCGACGGCGAGGCAGTCGACGAAGAGGGCGTGTGTGTCGCCCTCGTCGTCTAGAGCAGTGCTCGGGAACATCGTGGATCTGCGCACGTTGAACGCACGCGGCCTCCGAAATTCCTGATGGGCGTGGATGTGTGTGTCCGAGTCCAACCGCCGAGGGCGCGCAAATTGAAAGAAGAGAAGAGCTGACACAGCGCGCGCCAGGATATCTCAATTGCGGGATAGTTGGCGGTGGGCGCGAGAGACCGTTCGTCCGACGGACATCACAAGCATGATCAGTCCATAGCGCCGGGCCCTCATTTCAGTGCTGTACGGTGTATACCGTTCTGCCGTGGTGACGATGCGGTCGACCTTCGCCGGGCTATCCACCTTCGGGGGGCCGTCACTGTGAAGCATATCGAGATATCCTTGGATTCGACCGGCGTATCGCCCGAACACACTCAACCACAACACCCGCGAAGGAAGAAGACGAGAACCCACCTGTCTGAGGACAGCTTTGGCGCTATATATACCACAGGACTTCCTTACAACTGTGCGTTAGAGCACAGCGCCTCACCTGTCTGTGGGCGTCGCGCGTAACGCGCTTGATATAGCGCTCTTATTGATTGAATGACCCGCTGTACAACATCCGGGGATCCAGATAGGCTAGAACCAAACAGCTGCGAATAACACGCAGAGCATCGCGCACACAAATCTGCCACGATTGATCAGCACTGGAGGCTATCTCTGAAAAACGCAGATATGCTAACGAAAGCGACTGCACGCTTGGCTGTACTGCAGAGTTGGGGGCCGCAGAGGACCCGGAACTTGTAGCAGATGCTGCATTCGTGTCGGTGACTGAGGCACTGGCGCCGGTACTCGAGCTTGCGGTCGGCCCACCAAGGACGGTCCCCGACGCGCCAGGCACGTCGGTGGACCCGCTCGTGCCCACAACGATGGTGTTCGCTATCAGGAAGGGCGAGCCCGTGGGGCCGTTCGGGGTGATCACCTGGTCGTGGGCAGCGTCGAGCCTCGCTGCGTCGAAAGTGCCGAACTGGGCCGCGTCGATGTTCGCGAACGTGCTGTTGACGAGGCTGTACCCGCAGCGCAGTGAGCACGACCCGAGCTGGGATGTACATGTGTGTCCTCGCGGGACTTACAGAGAGGTGCTGAGCGAGCTGAGCGTGAAGATGTCGAGGCCGCGGTCGAATTGAGAAGGGTCCTCGAGCGACTGGTGGATGTAGCACGTCTGCGAATAGAGCGAATATAGAACCTGGAACACGTTGCGTTAGCGTTGCTGGTCACGTTCGTTAGGGGAACGCGGTACGGCTGCAACCGCGCCGAGCTTCTCGGCACGAGTGAAAATGTTGTCCTCGGAGGCTGCCGTGTCGGTAATATTGGCATCGCAGGACACGAATGCAACCCAAGGGGTGCTCGCTAGACGCACGAGGGGCGTTATTCGCGCATCTGGGAGCGAGAATATACGCGTCTCTCACTCGAGGTGGTCACACTTGCAGCTACCGAGTCGTTGAAGTGCACCAACGCGCCCTACCAAGACAACAGACAATCCAAGTCAACATTTCGCCGCATCCTCGCGATACCTGAGAGCCAACAACATACGTGATCCGCACCAGATCCTTCCCCGCGCCGGAGGACGATCTGCGCGTCCGTCTTGAAGAAGCTCTGCGGCGCCCAGTTGACCTGGAGGATCGCCGCCGCCCCCGTGCTGAGGGAAAGCGTGATGTTGCTGGGGAAGGCCGGGACGAACGCGTACACCGTTGTGAGGCACAATGCTACGACGAGGAGAACGGCATGGAGGCTGGCGGGTCTGGGTGCCGCCATTGCGGAACACCCCGCGGAGACGGTGGACGTAGAGACACAAGGTGGCTATGCCAAACATAGACAGTTTCGCAAGCGCGCAAACAACTCTCCGCTTCGTTTCACGACGTGTACACTCGACGTCTCGGGCTTTAAGCTACGGGAGCGCGAAGAACAGCCGTAAGACGGTTTAAAACGTTCGGGGGCCTCAAGCGCCAGCGATACTAGTACTATCATACGCTCAGTTACTTATGTAGCGCGCGGCCTATGCGCTGGAGAAGGGAGTCGCCGTCGACGACGCGCACGTAGACCGGGCTACCCGACTCGAAAGTACGCTAACGGCCACGCTAAGCATTTGCAACGACACGACCTTCCAGGAACTGCTAAAGAAATAGTACGTGTTGTGGTTTACTGTGTTACGATGTGTACTTACTTTTAAGGTTAGGCAAGGACAAGCGGTCTGGTAGCGCGGGGCGTTAAGTCTCACACGTTCTCGATAGAATTGCGTGTGATTAAATGTGTGCTAACCTGGTAGCGCGGGGCGTTAAGTCTACCGTACATCGTTAGCTGCCTGCGCTAGGATCTCGTATGTATTAGAATATTACTCACCTCACACGTTCTCGATAGAATGCGTGAGGTGCGAGCTTGACCGCTGCGCGGTCACACCTAACCGTCCCACGGATCGGACCTAATTAGGCAGGACAGTACGATTGATGCGCCCGGCCATATTAGCCCCGTTTCCGTGATTCTGCCTACTTCCCAATAATCCCTTTTATCTGCCAGCGCTCTCCTCCTGTAGGTCCATCCCATCAGCGCTGCCTACGCGACATCACTGTTCTGGCCCCCTTTCCCACATTCCATTATTATCTCACCGTCCTGTGCGCCCACAGCCCGCCGCCCGCCCAGACGTATCGTAACACGTGCATCAATTCCCGCCCCCCGACGTCTCCCGACGCGCGTCAGATTCCCTTTTCGTCTTATCAGCCCGCCCTCGTTATCAGCTCCCTTATCACTGCTCCTGATAATCTCCCCATCGCCCGATAATACACGAAGCGCCCTCCTTCTAAATCAGGACGATTCCCCGGCTCTCCCGGGCTCCCTTTTCCACGCCCCTCCGCCTGCCGCCCGCATTCAGCCGCCCGCCTGCTGCCAGCTCATCGTCCTTCTGCTCTCTCATGGGGCGCTTCGTAGCTCTCCTCTTGCCTCCCATCCCTATGTTTCCTACCTGTTCCCTGGCTCGTAAAAGGTATGTAAAGCTTTCCAATAGCTACACGCCCCTTTACGGGATATCTACACGCGACGTCGCAGCTGACAGTTTCTTTGTAGGCACCCAAGCGAGGCATCATGCCGCTCGCCTAGCGTACGCTGATGGCGGTGAGTATATAGGTTCAACCTCCAATCCTCACAAGCAACGCCTCAACGTCCCCTCTTCACGCTGAACTATGGTGCCGCCACCTTCTGCCACCGCCAATGGCATATCTCTAGCCAATCTCCAACTCAACGACCACGGGCTTCGCGCTCTGCGCTCCTTCCTTTCTGCCAGCAACCCGGCGTTGGACCAATATCCGGATCGCCTCGACAGTGCCGCGCTGGCGTGGTTCGTTGCCGGCGTGCACAAGGACAACGACCACCAGCTCCATCCGAATACCTTTCACCCCGCTTGGAAGACAGCGTTTGTTGTCGACTGCTCGGACCCCGACGAAGCAAAGAGGAGGCGCAACGAGATCCGCCGTAGGCTGAAGGAACTCCTATTCGACACCGTACGTCTGACCCCCCTGTCGAACGCTACGGTCACTCATATTTCATAGGCTGTGATGCTCGACCGCTCGCAAGGGGGATGCACGCTGATCCTCCACGTTGACGGTCCTATCGCGCCCGGCCTCCGCCCCGAGCTGCACAACGTCAAGATCGACGTGGTCCTCCCCCCTCATTTTCTCTACGAGATTCCGAACATCGAGAGGCCGCTCGCCGAGGTCGTGCAGAAGTTCGCCGAGAGTCTCGGCCTAAACGCTGTATACCGCTGGCGCTCAGCCTTCCTCAACACCGGCCGCTCCTTGACCACCCCCTTCGTCGATGAACGCCGCAGCCGCCCTATCGTTCGCCCGTTCATGCCCCAGAGCTCGTCCGGAACGAACCGCTACCTTTGTTACGGGCGCCCAGTCGGGCAAATCGAGGACATGCTCGAGGCCGTCGGCATTTCTCCCCGCGCTCCGCATAGCTCCGTCTCTCAGCCTACGCCCGAGATCATCGAGGCTGCAAACACTGTCATCCACGACAACGAAGGCGACGACAGCGACGACAGTGCCCCCGAGCGTGGTCAGCGTGAGTGGGCCCTCGAGCAATGCATCGCCGGTCTCCAGGCGACCGTCGAGGAGAAGGAGAAGTTCATTGAAGAGAGGGACAACGCTCTCCAGGAGATGGGCCGTACCCTCGCGGAGTTGGATCAAGTCATCGAGGAGAAGGACCGCGCTCTCGCAGAGAAGGAGCGCGAGCTCGTCGAGCGGGATCTGGCACTGGCCGATAAAGTCCGCCTGCTCGCTGAGCGGTCTCGCGCGCTCCAAATGCGAGAGGAGGACCTGCGGCAACTACGTGCTCGCCTCCTCGGTCCGTCGTTTGGTATGTCGTCCCCTCCTCGCTCCACTACAATGACTCATCGTCGTCCCAGATACGTCCTCCGGGTCTCTTGTCATGCCGACTCAGCTAGGAAACGATAACCTCCCCGACAACGTCTTCGGCGTCCCCACGACCCCAACGCCATCCAGGGTCACAACGCCTGCCCGTGCCCACCTGGGTTCCCCCATTCCCTTCCTCCCTCATGGGCACCCAGCCGCCATCACGTCGCATATAGCCGTGCATAGCCCCGCCGCAATGCCCGCCCGCTCGCGTCCGCTCGTAACCAACGACGACGAAGATGACGGCACGTCGTCCCACTCCTCCACCATTTTCTCGTTGTCTGATTGGTCTGGATCAACCTCCCCAGCTCCGGCAGTTGTGGCGAGCACGGCCGAGTGGGAAATGCCCAGCCATCCGCTTATGCCGCCCTCCTTCTCTCGGGCGGCGCAGTCGTTGGCTACCCCCGCTAGCCCCATCACGCCGAGTCGCTTGACGCGGTTCAGCACCGTAGGTACTCGCACCGCAGCTACTGTTCGGGAGCTTGGGCTTCTGCCGTCCCTTCACCGTCATCTCAGTGCTCTCGTCGATAATGTTCCCGATGATGATTGGGTTCACATCCTTGTGCATACCCATGGTCTCACTGAGTCTGCTGCTCAACGGATTAAGGAAGCTATGTGTGAGGATGTTCCAGCTGTATAGACTCCCAAAATATCATAGTGGTGTTGCTGTGCTGTTGTCATGTTCCGCTAATCATGTTGCTATACCTGTGCCTTTGCTTTGCAATCCCATTCGCTTAAAACTTTCAATTTGTAATGTCAATGCCAACACATGCATGTAACCGAGAGTATCTTAAGGAAGCTCAGAAGATGATGGATGTGTTCTTGACATCCCGTTTTGTCCGCTTTCCCACCGCGCAGCCTCACGTTCAGTGCGTGCTGATCCCCTGTCATGTCGATCACCTATGCTCCTCCTGTCGACATCGTTGCTCGGCCGATCGTTGCAAAGGAGCGTCGCAGAGGCCCCGCGTTGACTCGTGAGCGACGCCTCGAGATCGCGGCAGAACGTCGTGTCAAGACCGCTCAGATCGAAGAGGAGCTAGGGAAGTGGTATGAAGCCAGCATCGCGCTCTCGGAGGATCTAAGCCGACGCTTCCCGTCCAAGAAGCCGGAAGCTTACCTCTATCAGATGCTTTCCGGAGCACTCAAGAGCGGCAAGACACGCGAGCCGAACGCGTACAACGCCTGGATCCACTCACTCGCGAAGGACGGCAGTAAGTCCTTTTGTGATTCATTTTACTGTCCCTCATAGCTCTCTCAGAATAGCTTAGCGTCAAGGAACTCGATGCTGAAAACATCGAGGAGTATCATAAGCTCTCCGCGAAAGAGAAGGCCGCTCTCAAGGCTGAATTGGCAGAGGAGCGGAATTCCCGACAGTTCGGTGCACGGATATCGCAGCGTGGGAGGACGCAGGACGTCAACCACGTTTGTGAGAAGATTGAGGAACTTGTAAGCCTCGGCATTGGATTGGACGAGCGGAGTTTTCTAATTCACGCCCAGCTTCAAGGTCTCCAACATCGCGTTGGCATCGAGGCCTTCATGTGCGTCGTGCGCAATACTCCCGACTACCCCCTCAAGCCTCGTTGGTGGTTCACATCGAACGCTCTCGACGAGTTCCTACGGGGCAATGTCCGCAAGTTCGAGCCTGAGAGGATTGGTGTGATGGCAGAGGCGTTCGCCATCGCCGGTTGCGATTACTTCAGTATGTCTACGCTCTACTACAGTCGAACCTCCGCTGATGTCGTGTGTGGCGTGGTTGTGGTAAAGACCAGCTGAAGAATACCGAGCAGAAGGCCGCCTTTCTCAAGAGTGAGATTCGAGACATGGTCGTCGAAGCTCTCGGTAAGTACACCATTCTTGGTAGGGCCCGCGTGCATGTTGCTGACTTCTCTTAGTGTTAGCAACCGGCGATCCGGGCTCGACAATGAGCTATGTCAACTTCACCCGCGATATCGAGCTCGCTCACGGCGTTACCATCGACGGATGGACGCACCATCAGTTCTGCACGCCCTCCAAAATGAGCAGCACCCTTGGCCCCCTCAAGACCCTCTACGACGCACTCAAGAATAAGACCTGCAAGTTCGTCCGACTCTCCCCCTCCCAGCGCAGCAACATCCAGAAACGGTACGAGGAGGAGCAGGCTGCAGGCGCGAAGGTACGCAAACCACGCTGCGACGCGGGCAAGAAGCGCAAGTCCAAGGACGCCGCGTCCGCTGGTACATCGAAGAAGGCGCGTGTCGATAACGACGACGACGCCAACGAAAGCGACGGCGGCGGCAGCTCCAACGACGTGTAGGTGCGCTTCCGTGCGCTTCATGCATGTTTCGACGCCGCCGTGACCCCCCGCTGCATCAGGCCCGGTGCGAGACAGGGAGGCCATACACGACACCTCCACGTACCGTGCCGCTCTTGCACGAGGAGACCACGGACGACGCCGTCGCGCAAGGGGCCATATACGACACCTCCACGCGCTGCACATCCCTCGAACATCCTCGTTCGCCTTCATCGCTCTGTACACATCCCCCCGCTATCTGGTCCCGGACGCTACTTCCAGTCCCGTTACTATACATACGTTAGCTTTCTATATAGTCCTACCGTTCGTCGTATATCGTTGCTATCGCGCTCTCGTACCGTACTTGCTGCCTCTATGTTTTCTCGTGCTATATACAGTTCGCCACGCTCCCTTACCGTCTATCATCTGTCGTATATGCTGTCGTTACCATATTCACATCGTTAACTGTACTTACTGTTCGTTTCCGCTCTCTCGTGTCATACTGCTCCTTATAGTCCTTAGCTGTCAGCTATTTTGTCGTACATGCAGTTGTTTTGTTGCCGCTCATGAATGGACCATATCTCTTGCCCGGAAAGAGCCCTTGAGCTGAACCTGCGTGCTTCAGGTTACATCGATCATGCCCGTTCGTCACTAGAGCATGCACCCCCGACTTGACGAGTAGTGAATTCCTACTACCTTGGTGGCGATCGTTTGCGCCGCCGTGTATGTTATCATGAGGAAGCCTTGTACCTACTACAGGATCGTTACTATGCGGATTGGTGTTATTCTGCTCGGAATATAAGCACAAACGATGTACCCTTGAATGGTAGGCCGGCGAGAACCTGTAATGGCGAAAACATGACTGAAGGTAGCCCACCCGGTGCACTATTCACCCTTCTATTGCAGTCCACTCAGCGTCGCTGCAGGAGAAAGCCCTCCACAGAGTAATACATACACCCATAGGGTGGATGAAGAACTGTACTGCATACATGTTACACTCAAGAGCTACTGTCTGTACACAAAAGGTGTCCACCCGTCGAGAGAGACTTCGTCCGGGACGAGGCTTCACAACTGCAGTTCACTCATTCTTTGTTCATTCAAACGAAGCATGCTCTCGTCGACATTCAAACATAAGTAGCATACAATGTCCAGCATCACATAATACACAAGTACTCTACTACGAGGAGAGTGGTAGCTATACATCATCCATGTCATTACCTAGGCTATCGAGAAACTTCACAAGGCGCCCCGAGTTCCTTACTCCTCCCGCCCCGGAAATACCGTCTGTATCGTCAACGTCAAGGTCCTTAGCGAAGGTACCTGAGTGCCCTACAGGATACATATCGGCGTGTATGTTCCCCGGGCTGATTCCGGGCGCGGGGCGCGGTACAACGAAGTCGTCGAATGCCACATCGGAACCGGCGATACTTACATGTATAGACGGGACGGTCGTCGTACCAGCCGCGATAACGAGGGCGACGGGAGACTCCCCTTGTGTGCTCACAGTAGGACGCGGCGGGACATCGAAGGCCGCGCCGATGACAGTGCCGGACGCGCTCCCTCTTGTGGTCGCCGAGGCGTCCGTGCCGGTATTCACCATACCGACGGCCACGCCGGTGTTCGCAGGCATAGACGTGGGGGGAGATGGGGCCGGAGTGTCTATTACCATAGCGGTGTCGGTGGCGGGGACGGTCGTGCTCCCGGCAGTCGGTGTCGCAGAATGCGATTGCGCTGTGGTGTCCGTCGCGCCGGGAATGTTGGCGGTATATGCTGCCCATGGTGGCAACGGGACGCCGACCAGCAACGACTTGTTGCGTCCGACACGATAGCCGTACCTGAGGGTTCCGGAGAACCCGGGGAGTTGCGATGTCTTCAAGAGCCAGGCCACAGTTTTCTCATTGACGACGTTGAGGTACTGCTGGCGGAGGGCGAGCTCGCGCGCGAGCGTTGGAGACATATCACGCACAGTAGCGGCGGCATGATAATGGTCGACGTGGTCGTCCACCATCGCGGAGAACAGGCGCGAAATCTCGACATTCAACCGGGCGATCTCCTCACGTGCCCGCTTGACGTTGAAGTACACGCCCATTGCGTCGCGGTGAGTGCGTTGCGCCCAGGGCTTCTCGCGGATATCCTGGCGAGTCTCGCGCAAAAGATCGAACTCGCCGAGGGAGACGAGTTCCATGACCTCGGCCACGGATAGCTCCGGTTTCGGAGGCTTGAGCTCGCCCGCGTACCGATTGTACTTTGCAAGAGCTTTCCGGATGGCCTCGGCGCGAGTCTTAAGGGCTTTGCCGATCTTGTCGCGCAATTTGTAGCCTGTGAGTAGCAGTAAGCACGGTAATGTAGCGGAGGAGTCGAAACGTACATACCAACACCGTTAAGCCCAAGCTTGTTGAGCTCGAACAACCTCTGCACGACGAGACGCTCCAGATTGTCGAGAGCGAGTCGATACTTCCTCCGATCAAGCTCGGCGCAGGCCTTCACGTACTCATCGCAGTTCGGTAACCACGGCGTGTCCAGGTCGAGGGCTTCCACCAGGCGATTGACTTCTTCTTGGGCCTGCTGTACGCGCTTTGGCGCGGCGGTGTACTCTCGGCGAATACGGCGGATCTCGGTCTCCGTGATTCCCTCCTTGATGATTAGCACGTCAAGGTTCCGGAATCTGTCGATAGCGACGCGGTCCTTCTTCCTGCTATCTATTAGCCTATGTACTAGAAGTTCTACTATATGGGACTACTCACCCAGCGTCCTCGAGTTTCCGTAGAGCTTGGGCATACTCCAACTTCAGTGTGTACTCGGCAGGCTCACTCTTCAACCCAAGGAGGTAGTCGCGCTCCTCCTGCAGGTAACGCTCAAAATTGCCCGCGGCGATCTTGAGGTCACGCTGATAGACGTCTAGAGCTCGCTCGCCATCGTCGATGATTTGAAGAGCTTGACGGTAGTTATTGAAAATGAACTTGCCTGAAAACAATGAGCTTCAAAACGTATATATATGTATATAGCGTAAACACTCACCCGCTTCCGCATGCTTCAACTTGTTCCAGTGCTGGATATGACCTTCGATTGCTTGGTGGCGGTGGAAATCGGACGACAGTCGGGTCCCTGAGGCGAGGGCGTTCGACGACGAGAAAAAGTGTTCACACCCCTCGAAGTCTTCCTTGCCGGCCCCCGCGCGGTACATCGGGTGCCAGTCAAGTTGACATGCACGGTTGTGACTATGGCCGTGGAACGCCGGGACGATAGGCTCGATAACTCCCTTCGCGCGAGGCCCTAGCGTACTCTTCTGCAGGATCTTGGCGAACTCGCATCCGATGTCATACCCTAGGACGATCTTCATATCCTTGCCATATACGTCGAGCAGCTTGTTCACGATCGCAAGAGGGTACTTCATTCTATGAGGGATCAGTATAGTGTAAGAACATCAACAAGAAGACTTACAGCTCACCGCTACGTATCATGTCACACAACACGAGGACCTGACCGTGCCGGCAAAGCGTCGCGAAGATCCCCGTGATCTGGAAAAGAGTGAACATCTTCTTGCGAGCTTCGGGTCCGGCATTTCGCCACCGTTCGGCGCAGAGCGATGTACCCTCAGACGGCTCGTCGACGTGGTTCGTCACGGTGTCCTCGTTGATCCATTCGGCCTCCTCGCGTTCGCCATCGTCGTTGCTGTCGAACTCGTCGCCATCGGCGGGCTTCTTGCGCTTACCTGCTTTGCTAGACTTCGCCGCGTTGGCAGGTAACTTGCCGGAAGCCTTTGAATGACTGGCATCGGCGTTGCGCGTGGAGAGTGAGGCTGACAGCGCTGATGTGGCAGAAGATGACGCGACGGCAGCCGCCGATGGCGCTGCCCGTCTCTGATTGAGGCGATCAGTAGAGAGACCGATGTGATAAAAGTATTGAAGTTCGTACCTGCTGTGCATCACGGACCTCATCCTTGAAGATATCGACCTCCTCGTTGGTCAGATAGAGGTCGGTCCTGGTTGTCCTGAGGTCAACGCGGCGCTCGCCGCTACGGAACGAGTCATCCACGAGTTTCAGCGAGGAGTTGCCATCCATGGTGGCAAGGAGGACGGGCGGGGCCTCCTCGCCTTCTAAGACATAGAGGCAGGGAGCGCACGCGTTACGCATACGCCATTCCGGCTCGTGGCGGCCCAAGGCTTCCTTCACACGGGTATCGATGCCATGCAGGACGTCCAGATAGACATCGAAGCAGGCAGAAAACTGCTCTGCCATCGTTGAGAGGAAGGCGCGCTTAGAAAGAATCAGCTAGGTGTCGTGCCACAAAGAGGCAACACTTACGAGTTGCAGGCCACATAGACCTTGGCAGAAAGCCTGGATACTGAGACGCGGACACACAGCGTGCAGCTGGCGGTAGCATTCTAGCACCTGGAAGGAAATGGCGACGACGGGGGACACTGGTGAGACACCGAGATAGCCTTGTGTCGCCAATGTGACGTTGGCTAGCTCAGACGGGGATGAGGGGGAGAAGGAGGCCGAAACAGAGTCTGTGGAGTCTTAGCATACTAGCACACCTACAAGGAACACATAATGTGCTTACCGTAGATGCGAACGACGAATATATTCCAACTAACAGTCGAGGTGTCGGAGTCGGGCGTCGTTGGATGCTCGGACGAGTCCGGGAGGACATCGTTAGGAGGGCTCGCGAATGGGGTCCCGTCGGACGCGGTTGGTGGGGAGTGCTTCCAGACGAGGTATGCGTCTATCAGCTGGGGGAGTTGTTTCGCCCACTCGATGTTCCGCAAATTGGTGCGATCACGTCGAGTTCTTTTGTCACGACGCACCCTGGGTGAGCTCGCGACGAACCCTTCCCTGCAAATGAAACAGTACTCACCATTGATCCTCGAAGATCTCCCGGCACAGCTGGTCCTCTCCACCCTCGTGGCTGGCCAAAACGCCCTCTTCTCCCATAGGTACGGGATACAGGGGGATACCCTCCAACAGGCCGGGATCGACGTCCATTAGACCTTGTTGGTCTTCGTAGCTTAGCCCTGTCTTGATATGTCAGTATGTGATGTTTAAAGAGAGAGGCTGCAGAACAAAGCTGCTGCTCACCAGCTACTCGTTCCCGATACTTAGCATATGCCCGCTGTTGTCGATTAGCTCCATCGCGGAGGTTGTGCGACTTGGTGACACTCTTACGAGCGAAGCCACGCCCATAGCGAAGATTGACAGAGTTGGAAACCGAAGATTTAGCCTTGAAACCACTCATAGAGTGCGAACTTCGTAAAGAGGGACAAGGGGCGAGTGGGAGGCATGGTGGTGCGCTGGCAAGTGGAGGTAGGCGTCAAAACGGCGTGCGAACATTTCCTCATCGGCCGCCACTCCTAAAGCGGTATCCATCCGAATGCGGTAATGCGCGGGATCACAGCGCGCCTTTTATTATGCCGACTTCCGGCACTGTCCAAGTTACAAAGGCGAGTCTTCTCCTACTTAATACACATATAATGTCAGGAGCATGCACCTGTAGGCTTCTAATCTCATAATGTAACTACTAGCTCCAGTAAGTAAGTGCTGCAAGGCGCTTTAGAGAGCAACGGAAGCGCAATGAGCTGGCAGCAGGCGGGCGGCTGAATGCGGGCGGCAGGCGGAGGGAGCCCGGGAGAGCCGGGGAATCGTCCTGATTTAGAAGGAGGGCGCTTCGTGTATTATCGGGCGATGGGGAGATTATCAGGAGCAGTGATAAGGGAGCTGATAACGAGGGCGGGCTGATAAGACGAAAAGGGAATCTGACGCGCGTCGGGAGACGTCGGGGGGCGGGAATTGATGCACGTGTTACGATACGTCTGGGCGGGCGGCGGGCTGTGGGTGCACAGGACGGTGAGATAATAATGGAATGTGGGAAAGGGGGCCAGAACAGTGATGTCGCGTAGGCAGCGCTGATGGGATGGACCTACAGGAGGAGAGCGCTGGCAGATAAAAGGGATTATTGGGAAGTAGGCAGAATCACGGAAACGGGGCTAATATGGCCGGGCGCATCAATCGTACTGTCCTGCCTAATTAGGTCCGATCCGTGGGACGGTTAGGTGGCGGTCAAGCCCTCGCGAAAATGAAAAGACAAATACAACCAAATAGTCCGAGTGGCCACTCCGTGCCCCTCGGACTGCTCGCACCCGTGCTCGCCCCGCGAGCTCCGGAATGCCCCGCCGCCTCGATCTCTGACAGGCGCGGGATCCAGCCGCTCGCCCCGCTCTCCAGCGCTTCCTCGCCGCCTGCGCGTCCTTTGCCGTAACGCGCCCACGGGACCGTTCCGTACGCGCGACGCGTCTCCGCCTCGCGCATCTCCGTGCGCGTTCAAGAATCCTCAACACGCCCCCTCAAAGGGCGCGCAGTCCAAACATGACGTGGAGGTGGTCCAGGCGCGTGCGCGACAGCGGCTTTGTGAATACATCCGCCGGCATGTCCTCGGTGCACCGATAGGCCAGGTCGATGTCCTCGCGCTCGACCGCTTCGCGTATGAAATGGTAGCGTATTCCGATGTGTTTCGTCCGAGCGTGGAATGCATTGTTTTTCGCCAGGTCCATGGCACTTTTGTTGTCGCTGTAGAGTCGTACGGAGTGCCCGGCAATGTCCTCATGAACGAGTTCGCCGAGGAGCGCCTTCAGCCATATCGCCTCCTTCGCGGCGTGGGTGATCCCGATGTACTCGGCTTCCGTAGACGACAGCGCCACGACAGCTTGTTTCTTCGCGGACCAAGAGATAGCTCCTCCGTCGAGAGTGTAGACGTACCCGCAGACTGAGTGGCGTGCATCGTCGCTAGTTCCCCAGTCCGCGTCGGTGAACCCCGCCAAGCCGTCCTTCCCGTGCCCGTATGTGAGCCAGAGGTCGCACGTCCCAATGAGGTAACATCCGAGTCGCTTCAGAGCTTCCCAGTGAGGTCGTCCCGGATTGCTCATGTACTGAGCTAGTCGATGGACGGTGTACGCGATGTCGGGCCGAGTCGTCACCGCAATGTACATGCACATCCCGACTCCCTCTCGGTAGGGCACATCGGCCATGTCAGCAATTGCGGCGGTAGTCGTTGGGCACTGCGTCTTGTTGAGTACTCCTCCAACGGCGATCGGCGTGCTCGCGATCTTCGCCCCCTCCAGGTGGAGAGTCCGGGTGAGCGTGTCTATTGCCGACCTTTGTGCCAGACGCAGAGTTCCCGTCGCGCGGTCCCGCGCGACTTCGATCCCCAAGAGCCACGCGACTTCTCCGGCGTCCGTGATCGTGAAGCGACCTTTGATGCCTGCGCGGAATTCTTCGACCAGGTCAGGGGTCCCCGTCACGAGCATATCGTCGACGATGGTTCCTACCATGACCAGGGAGTCTCCGTCGTGCTTCACAAAGCAGGCATGGTCAGCCTCGCTCCTTGTCATGCCTAGCCCTTCCATCGCTTGTCGATACGTGCGGTACCATGCGCGCCCCGCTTGTTTGAGCCCATAGAGTGACTTCTTCAACTCGCATACGAGGTGCTCCTGTCCCGGGGCTGCTGTTCCAGGTGGTTGCCGCATGTAGATACGTTCGTCGAGGTCGCTGTTAAGATACGCGCTCTTGACGTCGAGTTGAATGAGCGGCCAGTCGTATCTTGCCGCGAGCGCGAGCATCGCTCGAAGTGAGCTCGATTTCGCGACGGGCGCAAATGTTTCATTGAAGTCGATGCCGGGAACCTGCGCGCAGCCTAGCGCGACCGCGCGTACCTTGTGTTGTATCACGTTCCCTTCCGCGTCGCGTTTCCGGCGGAAGACCAGCTTGCACCCAATGATATGGACGCCCTCGGGCCTTTCGACCAGGATGTACGTTCCGTGAGCCTTGAGGTTGTCCTCTTCGACGTAGATGGCGGCCTCCCACTGTGGCCAGTCCGGTGCTTCCTGCGCTTCACGAAGGGAGGTAGGATCCCCACTCATTGGGTCTCCACCCGCTTGCGCCACCAGGACATGCGCTGAGGCCTGCCAGTCTCGAGTTCCCAGTTCTGTGAAAGGATTATCCGCGTATTCGGCTTCAACGGCTGTCGTGAACGCGCCCATTACCTCGTTGGCTATGAGGGCTCTGCGTCCGCGCAGCTTCCCGTCGGCCGTACCCTCCCCGTGTTGCAGTCTGCGAACATATTCCGAGGGACGTTTGATTCGGTGTCCACGACCTAGGGCTTCCACGGCTGGTGCTTCCTCGACTATCTCCTCTGCTCGTCCTGGAGCATCCTCCTCCCCTTCTCCTTCCTCCTGTTCTTCGTCTCGTCCTTCGGCTGCCGGCCTATCCTCCCTGTCACCTTCTCCTCCCGCGTCGGTTCGAGCGTCGGCATCCGTCTCGACGACCTCGTCGCCATCGGATGCAGTATCCGCCCCCTCTATCCACGCCCCCTCGCTTGGGACCGTCGCGGAGTTGGTCTTCCACACGAAGTTGCGGACAACGGTGATGTTGCGCTTGTCGGCCCAGTAAACGTGAATGACGTCTTTGTGATGGTCACTGTATCCCACGAATCGTCCGGGGATCCCGCGCGGGTCGAGTTTGCGGCTTTACTCGGGCTTGACCCAAACTTCCGATCCCCACGGGCGCAAGTGCCTGACGTCGGGCGGTGTGTTGAAGCGTGCTTCGTACGGGGTCTTCCCGAGAAGCGCGGAGTGCCCAGTGCGGTTGTGGAGGTAGATCGAGTGCTTGTATGCGTGTGCCCAGAGAGTCTTTGGTAGTCCAGCGTCGAGTAGCATTGCGCTTACGCGCTCTCGGTGTACGCGGTGGGCGCGCTCGGCGACTCCGTTCTGCTCCGGTGTGTGTGGTGTTGACGCGCTCCAGTGCGTTCCGCGAGAGGCGAGATGTGCCTTGAGGCCGATGTATTCCCCGCCATTGTCGCTGTGCAACCACTTCACTTGTACGCCTGTTTGGGTGAGTACCGCGGCTTCGAGTTCTCTGTAGGCGTCTCCCGTCTCTGCCACGGACTTGATCGGGTATCCGTGGTGCATCCGGGTGAGTTCGTCAACGAAGAGAGCAGATTTGGTGTTGCCGCCTAGCGAGGTAGCGTCCGCGTCCCACGTGTCTGAGTAGAACTTCTCGCCATAGCGCGTGATTGGGATGTCGTGAGCAGCAGGGTGCGCGATGTCCGGATAGCTTTCCGACTGAGTTTTGCTCGGACGCATGACTCGCAGGTCTCCGCGGACGGCGTGCTGAGTAGTTTGACCCCTGTGATACGCCCGTCCTTGACTAGCTGAGTGGCCGCGCGAATTGATACGTGCCCGAGGCACTTGTGCAGCTCTCCCGGTGTGACTTCGAGAACGTGCTTCGATCCAGGTTTCGAAGTCGCAGTTGCGGAGGCTGCTGTACGCGCGGGCGGTCCGCTAGTGACTTGATAGAGACCATTCACGAGGGGGATCTGTGCGATTGGCATTCCGGTCGCGCGTTCTACTAGCTTGCACTCTCCGCCTTCGAATACGCGGAGTATCCTCCTTCGTCGGCCTTGCGAATCGATACGAGCGCGAAGGCGACAGACGGTGCGTAGAGGACGTTTTTGAGGGTGAGTGATCGCGTGGAGTTGCCGTTTGGGACAGTGATCTCGACTGTCCCGCATCTGACCGCCGCGAATTCGTCTCCATTGGCTGCGGCTATCTGGCGCGGCGTCGCGAGGTCCTGGAAGTCGGAGAATCGTTTGCGGTACGGGGATATGTGTACGCTTGCTCCGCTGTCGAATACGTCAACGTACGCGCCTGGAGTTGCCGCCATCGCACGCGCACACGTGACCGTGTTCCCGAGCGCGAAGAATCCATGGTGTCGTTCCGCGGCTGCGTTGGCCGCTCCGGCCGTGCCTGGTCCGTCGTCGGCGCGCGCAGCCTCTCCGCCCGGCTTAGGCCATTGGCCCTCCTTTCCTCCGCCTTTCTGACGGCAGTGGCGGGCGATGTGGCCGCGACGATGGCAATTGTAACACTCGACTTGCTGGCGCCCCATCGCGGGCGCGGCTACCGCGGCTGTGGGCACGACTAGAGCTGTCTCGCTTGCCTTGATGATCCCCCGGCGATCATACTCCTCGTTTAGTTTTCCGATAAGGAACTCGATGGGGATTACGTGGCCGGCGAGGCTAGAGATATCGAGGATCGATTGGATACGTCCGTAGTACGTTTCTGGCATGCTGTTGGTTATCACCGCCGCGAACTCCGGGTCGCCTAGACGTGATCCGACCGCGGCGAGATTCTGGCGCTCTCGCTGCAGGAGTGCGAGGTGCGCGCGGACGTCTCCTCCCTCGGGACAACGCGTGTTTTGGATGCGCGTGCGGATCGCGTTTGCATACATGAGAGATTTGTTCTCACATGACGCGACGACGGCTTCCCAGAGTGCCTTCGCGGATGGCTGCGATTGGACTTCTATGAATAAGTCGTCACTCAGTGTTTCGTAGATCAGAGCGCGCGTGCCGGCCTCCTTCGACTCCCACACGGTGTATTTCTTGTCTAGCTTCTCCACGAGTTCGGCGTACTCGTCATCCGTCAGGTGGGAATAGACGTCTCCCGCTACTTCGGGTTCGGCTGATGTCGGCGTCGTGCCTGTCTCTCCGGCGTTCGGCGCCGGTTCGGTTGTGCGCGGCACATGGGGGTACTCGCGGTCTATGGGAGGTGGTAACGGCGGCTTACGCGTGGTCCCGCGGATGTGCGGCATGTGCCCCTTCGCTGCCTGGACGACTTTCATCCTCTCTCGGTATGTCACCCAGTTTGAACCATCGGAGGCGAGCTTCGGTACACTGTACTTCGATGAGTTGATTGAAGTCTCGAACGACATGTTTCTGATGGTCTGATGGTTCCTGTTACGCGTGTGCAGGGCTCATAACCTTTTAAGGTTAGGCAAGGACAAGCGGTCTGGTAGCGCGGGGCGTTAAGTCTCACACGTTCTCGATAGAATTGCGTGTGATTAAATGTGTGCTAACCTGGTAGCGCGGGGCGTTAAGTCTACCGTACATCGTTAGCTGCCTGCGCTAGGATCTCGTATGTATTAGAATATTACTCACCTCACACGTTCTCGATAGAATGCGTGAGGTGCGAGCTTGACCGCTGCGCGGTCAAGCCCTCGCGAAAATGAAAAGACAAATACAACCAAATAGTCCGAGTGGCCACTCCGTGCCCCTCGGACTGCTCGCACCCGTGCTCGCCCCGCGAGCTCCGGAATGCCCCGCCGCCTCGATCTCTGACAGGCGCGGGATCCAGCCGCTCGCCCCGCTCTCCAGCGCTTCCTCGCCGCCTGCGCGTCCTTTGCCGTAACGCGCCCACGGGACCGTTCCGTACGCGTGGGGAGTGGCAACGCCCGCAAGCCTGATAGTATTTGTAGTTGTTTGGTTTTCGATGGAGCGCCCGAATAATATGGTAGAGAAACCGAGCGACAAAACATTCGGGGGCGTAATGGTTTATAGGTCTCATGGCCTCGCTGGTCATGTCGGAACCAGTATAACGATAACAGTAGAACAGAATGTAGATGTTAGATTTCCGGAATAACCTAAAGTAAATATATACTCTTCACATAATGGCAAATATTGACTTCCCCAGCCGGTGCGCTGGAGATCTAAATTCTACAAGTTGGAGAGAGTACCCTCGCGCGTTATGCTACGAGATCGCGCAGTCTCCCAGTTGTTGTTGTGGGAACGCCGTCGCAGGATGTGAGCTCAGGATTACAAGCGCGCGCGCGCGAGGACGCGCGACGGCGCGCGACGCCACAGACGCGTCTGCAAAGGCTCACGTGATCAACGACGAGGAGGGCCGCCATGGATACGCAGACAGTGTACCCTCTTGCAAAGCCTCCAAGTCTCCATAAAGTATGCTCCCGTGTTCTGTTGGATTTTTCGACATTTTTAATAATTTAATGCTTCATAGATACACGGCAAACTCACTGTAACACCGCAGGTAGTCCATGGATCCTTGACAAGCAGTAGCCATTAGTACTAGGCTCACTTATACTCTGCAGGACCATACCAAACGGACATGAGCAGTCTCGCCGAGAAGGGACTGAGTCGCCGTAAGCAACGGAGCAAAGCTCAACGTGCTGTTGTCCAGAAGATGCATGAACGGCGGCGGAATCCTCAATCAGTACTTGAAGACAAGGAGAATGCACCCCACTCGAATGCTCGAGCTGAAGGCGTACTGGAAGCGGAGATCGACTCTTTGCGCCAACGGCTCCAAGTCATGACGGAAGACCATGAGCGCACTTCCCTGGAAGGCAACCTGATGAGGTCACAGCTAGAAATGGCAGCGAAGGAGAAGAGACGGACCGGGACACTCCTTGCAACGTGCAGATCACGGCTCCACAACGAGCAACGCAAGCTCGGGCGTGCCCTCTCCAGTGTCCAGAGGCTCAAGGTGTTGTGGTACGCCAGACGGGCACGGGCGCGCACGCGCGCGTCGCGCGTGTATAGCGCGGTCCCGTGGGCGCGTCTCGGCAAAGGTCGCGCGGATGTGAGTTAGGCGCCGGCGGGCGCGGAGACTTTCCTAGTCGGGCGCTGCGCGCACGACATACGTATGTTTTCACCGCGTCGGACTTGGGATCGCTCACGCTCGCAGCGGGGCGATTCCTGAGCCACTTTAGTGTTTGTTCATATTTGTACGGTGCTTTTTCGTGGGCTTATGCCTGCGCGCGCGAGCGCGGAGTCCCTCACACATTCATTCAGGATTGTGTGAGGTGAGCTCTTTTTACTTCGTTTGTAGATCGAGCGCGAGTAGCTAACGTCTCCGGTAGATCTAACGCCTCGCGCCCATAGGTTAGCTAGTCTAATACAAGACACATTCATTCAGGATTGTGTGAGATCTAACGCCTCGCGCCCATAGCCGAATAACCTTAAAAGGTTATGAGCCCTGCTCCCCTGCAAAAGGCACCATCACCCATTCGCGAACATGTCATTCGAAACTTCCATCAACTCGTCGAAGTACAGCGTGCCAAAATTAGCATCAGATGGCTCAAATTGGGTGACGTACAGAGAGAGGATGAAGGTCGTTCAGGCGGCGAAGGGACACATGCCGCATATACGAGGAACCGCTCGTAAGCCCCCCTTTCCACCCCCTGTCGACCGCGAAAATCCCTATGTCCCCCCCGTGACCGGCGCTGGAGTCGCCGAAACCCCGCTACCCCCGAACGCAGCGACAGACGACACCGAGGTCGTAGCAGACGCATACTCGCACCTCACGGACGAGGAGTACGGCGAGCTTGTCGAGAAAATGGACACCAAGTTCACCTCATGGGAGGCGAAAGAAGCGGGCGCGCGTGCTCTGATCTATGAGACACTAAGTGACGATCTTTTCATCGAGGTCCAATCGCAGCCGACGGCGAAGGCGTTATGGGAGGCGGTCGTCGGCTCGTGCGAAAACAAATCCCTGATGTACG
Organism: Lenzites betulinus; assembly: GCA_022264855.1. Taxonomy (NCBI): domain Eukaryota; kingdom Fungi; phylum Basidiomycota; class Agaricomycetes; order Polyporales; family Polyporaceae; genus Lenzites; species Lenzites betulinus. The sequence continues at coordinate 69,700 of JABYQU010000015.1, forward strand.
CCAATGCGATCAGGACGCGTATCCAGAACACCAGGTGCCCCGAGGGCGGAGACGTGCGCGCGCATCTCGCGCTGCTCCAACGCGAACGTCAAAACTTGGCGGCGGTTGGCTCAAGACTGGGTGACCCGGAGTTCGCTGCAGTCATCACAAACAGCATGCCCGAATCGTACTATGGACGTGTTCAATCCATCCTCGACATCTCCAGCCTCGCGGGGCACGTCATACCCATCGAGTTCCTCATCGGGAAGCTCAATGAGGAGTACGATCGCCGCGGAATCCTCAAGGCCAACGAGACGGCGTTAGCAGCAGCAGCGGGGACGACTACAGCCGCGGCCGCGATCACCCCGGGCGGACGTCAGTCCATAGAGTGTTACAACTGCCATGGACGCGGACACATCGCCCGCAACTGCCGACGCAAAGGAGGCGGTAAGGAAGGTCAGTGGCCCAAGCCTGGAGGCGGAGCCCCGAGGGACGACGACGGAGCCGGAGCGGCGAACGCAGCTGCCGAGAAACACCATGGTTTCTTCGCGCTCGGGAACACGGTCACGTGTGCGCGTGCGCTCGCGACCCCATCCAACGCGTATGTGGACGTCTTCGACAGTGGCGCAAGTGTGCACATTTCTCCCTATCGCGAACGGTTCTCGACGTACCAAGAGCTATCCCCGCCGCGCATGATCTCCGCAGCCAATGGCGAAGAATTCGCTGCCGTAGGATGCGGAAACGTTCCGATCCGTGTTCCGAACGGCGTCAACTCGCAGCGGGATATCACGCTCAAGGGAGTGCTCTACGCGCCCGGCGTCGCGTTCGCCCTCGTATCTATTCGCAAGGCCGACGAAGGCGGGTACACCGCAGTCTTCGAACAGGGAGAATGCCGCCTCGTCGAACGAGCTAGCGGGACCAGCATCGCGCGGATACCGCTACTACATGGACTGTACCAGGTCACCAGCGAGGCGACCACGACGGCTGCCGCCATTCGGGGAGGATCGTCGCGTCCGGGAGGGAAGCACATTCTCGAAGTCACTCCGAACGAGCTCCATCGCCATCTAGGGCACGTTTCTGTCAAGGCCGCGAAGGCGCTAGTGCAAGACGGGCGTGTAACTGGAGTCAAACTCGTCAAGTCCGACCGCGAAGAGAGCTGCGAGACTTGCGTCCGAGCCAAACTCACGCGGAAGGCTATTCCCGATCACGCGCATCCCGCTCCACACGACATACCTATATCGAAGTACGGGGAGAAGTTCCATTCCGACACATGGGACGCGGATGCAACTTCGCTTGGAGGGAATACAAAATCTGCGCTATTCGTCGATGAACACACGCGGATGCACCATGGCTTTCCCATCAAGTCCGTAGCGGAAACCGCAGACGCATACAAGGAGCTCGAAGCCGCTGTCCTCACCCAGACGGGCGTGCAAGTGAAATGGCTTCACAGCGACAACGGCGGTGAATACATCGCACTCAAGGCGCACCTCGCGGCACGGGGGACGCATTGGAGCGCGTCCACTCCGCATACACCCGAGCAAAACGGCATCGCTGAGCGCGCTCACCGCACTCATCGCGAAAGGGTTAGCGCCATGCTCCTCGACGCGAACTTGCCGAAGACGTTGTGGCCCCACGCCTACAAACACTCAATCTACCTCCACAACCGCGTCGGTCACTCGAAGCTCGCCGGCAAAACTCCGTACGAAGCTCGATTTGGCGCACCTCCCGACATACGCCATCTCCGTCCGTGGGGATCACCGGTTTGGGTCAAGCCGGAGCAGACCAAAAAGCTCGATCCACGCGGCGTACACGGAAGGTTCGTGGGATTCAGCGAGCACCACAAGGACGCGATCCACGTATATTGGCCGGAGCGACGCAACGTTACGGTAGTCCGCAGCTTCGTATGGAGCGAGTCCGGGACCGACACGAGCGAGGGGGCGAGGATTAAGGGGGCGACCAAGGAACTGGAGAGCGACGGAAGCGAGGACGAAGGAGAAGAGAACGGCGACGCTCGTGTCGTCGCGGACGAAGACGCGGAGGACGCGGAGGACGCGGAGGATGCGGATGAAGACGCAGCGGACGCGGAGGACGCAGCGGATGCGGAGGACGCGGCGGACGCAGACGCGGAAGGAGACCAGGGAGAAGGAGAGATCGTGGAGGAGGAACCAGTGCAGGAGGTCTTAGGACGAGGCCGGCGCGTCAAGAAACCATCGATTTACGTCCGCAGACTACAGCAAGGCGATGGGACAGCGCACCTCGCGAGTGAGATAATGGGAGCACTCGTCGCCAGTGAACCGACAGGCGGCAAGGACGCGACGAACGACCCGTTCGTAACCATCCACACCCAGGACTGGAGTACCGCGATACACATCCTCGTAGCGCAAGCGGGTGGCGATCCCATGAGCGGTGATCCGATGTCCCTACGCGAAGCCCAAGAAGCTCCAGACTGGCCGCAATGGGAGATCGCCATTGACGTCGAAAAGGCCAACTTACGCGCGCACAGAACCTACCTTCTCGTAAAGCGGCCCCCGGGGGTTCACGTCATTGGATGCCGCCTGATCTTTCACCGGAAACGAGACGCGGAGGGCAACGTTATCCAACACAAGGTCCGAGCTGTCGCGCTCGGATGCGCCCAAGTCCCAGGCATCGATTTCAACGAAACGTTTGCGCCGGTCGCAAAGTCCAGCTCGCTTCGACTGATGCTAGCCCTCGCAACAAGATACGGTTGGCCCCTCGTTCAACTGGACGTCAAGAGCGCGTACTTGAACGGCGACCTGGACGAGCAAATCTATATGCGGCAACCACCTGGTATGGCCAAACCGGGCGAGGAACACCTCGTATGCGAACTCAAGAAATCACTCTACGGGCTGAAACAGGCAGGTCGCGCGTGGTACAAGACGTACCGCCAGGCCATGGAAGACCTTGGGATGACACGCAGCCACTCAGACCACGCTTGTTTCTCGCGACACGAAGGATCGTCGCTAGTCATGGTCGGGACAATTGTAGACGACATGCTCGTCACCGGCACCCCGGATCTCGTCGAGCGATTCAGGTCGGGCATCAAGCAAAAGTTCACGATCACCGACGCGGGCGAAGTTGCGTGGCTCCTTGGGATCGAGGTGTCTCGCGACCAGAAGAACAAGACGCTCCGCTTGGCTCAACGTTCTGCGATCGACACCCTCGTGCGGACACTTCACCTGGAGGGGGCGAAATCTGCGAGCACTCCGATAGCCGTCGGAGGATTGCTGAACAAGACCCAGTGCCCGACGACTTCGACCGCGATGACGGACATGGCCGACGTGCCCTACCGAGAGGGGGTCGGAATGTGCATGTACATCGCGGTTACAACTCGCCCGGATATCGCGTACACGGTCCACCGACTCGCGCAATACATGAGCAACCCCGGGCGGCCTCACTGGGAAGCCTTGAAACGGCTGGTTCGCTACCTGATCGGAACGCGCGATCTCTGGTTGTCGTACGGTCACACCACGGACGGACTCACAGGGTACACGGACGCGGACTGGGGCACAAGCGATGATGCTCGCCACTCTGTTTGCGGGTACGTCTACACATTCGACGGTGGCGCGGTTTCGTGGTCGGCAAAGAAACAAGCGGTCGTCGCGCTGTCATCCACGGAGGCGGAGTACATTGGGATTACGCACGCCGCGAAGGAAGCGATCTGGCTGCGGGCCCTCCTAGGCGACCTAGTCGATCCCGACGTGACGAAGCACCCGGTGCGACTCCTCAGCGACAACCGGAGTGCTATGGACTTGGCCAAGAACAACGCATTTCACGCTAGGACGAAACACATTGGGATTCGCTATCATTTCATACGCGAAGCCGTCGAGCGGGGAGAGGTCGAACTCGGCTACAGGCGCACGGAGGACATGCCCGCGGACGTATTCACGAAGCCGTTAACTCGAACGCGTTTGGATCATCTCCGGGAGATGTTCGGATTGCGCGCCCTTTGAGGGGGCGTGTTGTGGTACGCCAGACGGGCACGGGCGCGCACGCGCGCGTCGCGCGTGTATAGCGCGGTCCCGTGGGCGCGTCTCGGCAAAGGTCGCGCGGATGTGAGTTAGGCGCCGGCGGGCGCGGAGACTTTCCTAGTCGGGCGCTGCGCGCACGACATACGTATGTTTTCACCGCGTCGGACTTGGGATCGCTCACGCTCGCAGCGGGGCGATTCCTGAGCCACTTTAGTGTTTGTTCATATTTGTACGGTGCTTTTTCGTGGGCTTATGCCTGCGCGCGCGAGCGCGGAGTCCCTCACACATTCATTCAGGATTGTGTGAGGTGAGCTCTTTTTACTTCGTTTGTAGATCGAGCGCGAGTAGCTAACGTCTCCGGTAGATCTAACGCCTCGCGCCCATAGGTTAGCTAGTCTAATACAAGACACATTCATTCAGGATTGTGTGAGATCTAACGCCTCGCGCCCATAGCCGAATAACCTTAAAACAAGGCCCAAGTGAAGGAGATGGGACAGGCACACCACACCGCTCTGACTAAATCAATCTCAGCACAGAGAGACGCAGAGCGGAAGGAGGAACATACTAGAGAGTCCGCGCTGACAGCCATTGACCGGTTGGAGGCAGCACAAACCATGCTCAATGTCGAGCTCTCCACTTCTCGCAAGAATCTGCGCGTAGCCCGCAAGCGCATATCGCGCTTTCCGGGTCAACTGGCGGAGGTTACGCGGAAAGCACGCTCGCGGCCGTTGACATTTGATTTGAAGCGGAAGGGCGTGTATACTGCGCGGGCGCGCTCACTCGCACGGCTCCTCCTCAAGGCGGGATGCGCGCAGACCAAGGTTGGCGCTCTTATGCGAAACTTTGGGTATGCACTTGGGGTCTCGATGGTCGGCCAGATGAGCTCGCATACAGTCAGGCGGGTTGTCTATGAAGGCGGGCGGGCAAGCAACATTCAGCTTGGGTATGAGCTACAGCAAACACCATGTGAGTTTATCATGCCAGACAAGTAGCAGAGTAACCCCTGACCTTGAAGTCATAGCCTTCACCGTGAGCGGAGATGCCACTACAAACCGGTGTGTCAACTACGAGGCAAAACACATGATTACCACTGTCGCTGCCCTACCAGAACCCTCCACCTCGTCGGCCTGTACCGGTACAGACTCCCCTCCATTGCTGATGGTCCGTAATCGGTTCCTTGGCGTCGAATCATCTGTCGATCACACCAGTGAGACGCAAATGCAGGGATGGAAGAACAAGCTAGGCGAGCTCGTGGATGCGTACACTAACTCACCATTGGCATCCCGTACTATCAAGAACCCCATCACGCTTGAGGAGTGCGGCATGAAGTTGACTGGGGTGGGCGGCGACCATGCTGCAGATTAGATCAAGACCGCAGGACTTCTTGCCTCTTGGAAGAAGGAGATGACGTATCTCGTTCTTGCTCGTAATCATCTGGGGAGCGCTGGGAAGCCTTCGAGTGCTCTGAACACCCTTGTAGCCGATTCCACAGACACTGCTGCTCAGTTGGTTGGCAGTCCGGAGCTCTGGGTGTCCCTCTCTGCTGAAGAACGCATGGCGATCTATGTCGAACAACTCAAGATCAGTACACACACGGAGTTGGGCAAGGCCCTCTATGATGGCTTACCTGAGGACGAACGGCGTCCACTCGATCTCTTTTTGCGTCTAGGCTGTGCGATGCATAAGGATCTCAATAGTGTCAAGGGGGGCAATAGCGCTATGATGCTTAGCTGGGGAGATCTTGGCGCCGTCCCTCCGATTCTCCTCGCAAACAAGGAGAATGCGTCTGCCCTCCGCGGTGTGGATATCGAGACCATTATGGCCGCTAGCTCCCTTCTCTCCACCGAGGACTTGTCACCCGCTGAGTTGCAGGCACTCGAGTCGTCGACACGGGGCGGCGTCAAGTTGACAAGCTTGGCGGGCGCACTGTTCAATCATAAGGACGACAAGAAGGGGCACCACGACACGTACTCCTACTACTTCCGTGAGGTAGTTGGTCAGCCATTGCGCTTCCCTGACACAAGCAACACACGCTATGGATCACATTGTGCGGCAGCGGCGGAGCTCCTCGTTCATCGGGAACACTATCTGCGGTTTCTGGAGGTTGTACGCGATCGCAAGGAGCGAACAGGCTTCAACCACATGGAGGAGAACGTGTTCCGCGGTCTTCAAGATGTACCGACACTCACGGAGCTTGCTGTGCTTGCCTTGTACGGACAGGCGGTCACCTATCCCTATCTCCGCACTGCACGCCGCTTTCAGAACGGCCTCAAACTCGGCCCCTTCCATGATCAGCTTAAGTCGCACATAGAGAAGCTAATCGAGACCCCTGACCTTCTCCTCGATGCCTCTGCATCTGCCAGTACTGCCGCCCTGGATGGTGAAGAGTGGGAGCATCCCGATGTCGTTGCTGCCATTCTGAAGCTTGTCCCGGAGCTTCCCCACATCAGGGAGGTTCTGCTTGCTTTCCTAGAAGGAACGAAGACTACATGGGCGCGCTTCACCGTCGAGTTCGCCAAGGGAGGTGCTATTGACAGCGCTACCGAAACCGAGCTCGATCGTGCATTCCTGCTCCCTACCAATGACCATAACGAGGGCGCCCTTGGGGGATACCGTCTCTGGAGCCGGAAGTGTCCTAATGGGAGCGAGGCATACTTCAATGCACTCACTATGTATCATCAGAACGGGACTGAGGAGTTCATGGACGCGCACCTATCAAGCTTAGACGACCAGAAGCACATCCGAGCGGCCGCACGCGACCTCGATTCGAGCGGACATGAACGGACCCGTCGGAAAGCGCTTGTTCAGCATAATATTGCGGTGGCCAACCAACGCTCTCGCGAACGTCTAGAGAAACAGAGGAAGGCGGACGCGGCTATGGAGAAGATTAGACTTACCGTGCTGATCTTGGATCTTGCTGTGGTGGACAGCCTGAAGAACACTGCCTTGGATGAACAATTGGAGGTGTATCGGAAACGGCAAGCTGAGCAAGACCCGCTGGTGCCCATGAAGTCCAAGGTGACGAGGAGAGCAGAGAAACTGGAGGCGTTGAAGGCAGCGATTGCGCGGCTTCAGTCCCGCGCGGAGGCTACCGCAGCACCCGGCCCTGTGAGTGGGAATTAGAAGCACCGTGGGTACGTTCTTTCTACATCAACGTCGCTGTGCTTTCTTACTTAGTTCATCATCATAGAGTGGTATCGGCATAGAGCAACGAGTAGTTATGGATTCATGAACGCGAATATCAAGATACAGGATGGAGTTCGCGACGGCACGAGCTCGCGCGATCAGCCACACTCGCGCGCGCGTTGTAGGCGCTCGTCGCGCGCGCGCGCGCGTCTTATGAAAGCGCGACCATGTTTTCGTCCGGCGTCTGATGACTAAGTGTCCCACAGCGCTTGCACGCGTTGCCACTCCCCAGTACGCGCGACGCGTCTCCGCCTCGCGCATCTCCGCGCGCGTTCAAGAATCCTCAACACTTACCCCTACATTACAGCTGCGCGAAAGTCAGTTGCGAAGACGAGCGCTACGCGCCGTTCGTCACAATTTCGTCCAATGAAGCGTTGCGTAAACCGAGCGAACTGGATGTCCCCGGGTGCAGATACCGCCAGAAGGATATGCTCGACATCCACTTCTGCCGCAACGCTGAACACGAGATCGAGGGCATCTATTATACCAACTCCGACGTCTTATGACGATGTGTTCACGAAGCGGACGCCCAGTGTCGCACTGTCTTCACTGGCCACGTTAAAGCTTATTCATAATGTCGAGCAGGGATATGAGGAGCTCGCGGCTGCTATAACGGAGCAACCTCCGCGGGGCATGAGCTCGCCCTCGTAGAGTTCAGGCTGGACAAACACGAGCTGGATTACCTTGAAGGGCTGAAGTACGACACAACTCTCCACGCCAAATACCGCCCGATGACCATCGACCAACGCTCGGCGACACGCCCGATCGACGGTAAGGAACGTATGGCGCAGAGATGCTGTCCTGCGCGCCCGTCAAGTACCCTATGCAATTGCCATCGCTATATTTGGTGTGCGTGCATACAACCGCTTCTAATGTGGACATATGCGCTGACATGCGAACCGGCGCGTGAAATCATGCGGTAGGATCGACATGAGTTACCATTGTTTTTCGTTCGCGCCGTTCGGAACCAACGCGTTTGCGCAGGCAGGAGCCTAACACGTCGACTCCGCTGAGGGTCGAACCACATTCCGAGTTAGGTTTGTGGATCTGACTATGCACTCCTGGAGCTCGCCATCGCGCTAGTTTGAACCTTGCGCGGCTACAATGCAAGCCGAGCTTCGGATGTTTAGAGTAAGAACGAGAACAGTATAGTATTGACAGAACAGTTAGTATATTATTGACAGAACAGTTAGTATAGTATTGACAGAACAGTAGTTAGTATAGTATTGACAGAACAGTTAGTATATACATTACATATCTTAGAGGATTCATATTCATAGCCCAGGGGTTGAGCGACGACGACGACGGAATGTTGAAAGAGTAGATCCCGGTGGATCAAACGTCGACGTACCGCGGGAGGTCGAGCACCTCCACATCCTCAACTACAGCCGGCGCAGCTATCTTGCGCACCGGCACCGTGAAGCGGATGGAGCGCTTGCCCGGGCGCGCGAGCACGCACGTCTGCCCGTCGCGCAGCACGAACTTCTCGGCGCCGGGTACGATGTCCTCCTGCTTGACCCCGAACGCGCGCTCGAGCGAGCGCACCTTGCCGCAGATCGGGAACGTGAGCCACGGCGTGTCGGGGTTCGGCACGCCCCAGAGCTCGAACTCGAACGGCGAGTTCATGGGCTTGCCGGTCGCGGTCTCGACGAAGTCCATGCAGTACTCGGCCGCGGTGTATGAGCCGGGGAATAGGCGGAGCGAGTACTTGGTGTCGGTGATCGGGCGGATGAACACGCACTTGGTGTCGATGAGGTCTTTGTCCAAGGTTTTGGGTTTCCACTGTGGTCAGAGTTTAGCGGGCGTGTTCAGGGTATGCGTTCGGTGGGACACGTACCCCAGTGGGCTCGACATAGGTATCCAAAATCTGTGTCGCGCTCTCCAAGATAAACTCAACGCCGAACTCAGGGGCGTCCATTGCGAGCTCCACATCCAACTCTGCGTATATCTCGGCCAGTGTTCCCTTGAGACGTTTGCTGGCCAGGGTTAGAATTTCGAAATCGCTGCGCGGTTCGATTTCCGGGTAATTTTTACGAATATTGTCCATGCAGAGTTTGCGGAACAACACGGTACCGTGACCGGCGGGGGCGGATGTAGCAAGGGAAGAACTCGGCACGTTGGGTAGTGGTTTCGGTTTCGACAGCGTAGGCTTGCGAGACTTGCTCGTGCGCTTTCCTTTGGTATCTTTGTACGGCTCATGCGCTCTGGCAGACTATAACTAGACATGACTACATCTCAAGCACCTCGCCACTGAAGACACGAACCTCGCGAATGGATTTAGCCTTCATCTTTCGGACAGAAGTATGCGAACGCCAAGCGGCAGGTGTGCTGCTGTAATTCGCGTGACGCGGGTGTACTTAGCAGTCCTGAGTCTATGGTCGTGGTGAGAGGAGGACGGCGCACGTTCGTTGTGGTCGGAGTCGGAGCTCAAACGCGTGAGGTGCAGACGCTCATCGTCCCTCGACGATAACCGCTGCGCAGACGTCAGTCTCCCATATTTGTCTAGCGCAGATCCCTCCCTCGCGTCCACACCGCGCTTGTGTGCCGCTCTCGTACGTGTCCCCGCGTCTGCGCTATGTATGCGCCGCGAGGGCGATACGACCATCGCGCACTGACCGCAGCCTTGAAACAAATTTCGCGTGGGTGGTATTACAGCGTATATTCACGGCAAGGAGTCTCATGTACAGATACGGATTACACGGCGAGCCGGCGTAGTGTACTCGGTTCGGGGTCAGTTCAAGTTCAGGTTGCAGATGGTGGTACAGTTGCGGGGCGGCGGGGCGAAAACGACGACGAAGGCGGGACACAAAGCAGGGGCGACAGCAGATCGAACGCGCGGACGCGCGCATTTACTTGATCTTGATCATAGAGCGCGCTGCCGACGCGAACTTGGGCGAGCGCGCCTCGTGACGCGGACGGTGCAGCTCCAGGAGGAATGCGGCGTTGTCGTTTTCGTTCAGCACCTTGCTGATAGACAGTTCGACGAGGTGACACATCTGATACGGCACAGGGTCGACAGTCAGCGACATCATTCCGGAGATAACACCGGAGAAGGGAGACTGACCCTGCTGTAGCCGCCACGTTCGAGGGGAGAGCGCGAGCGGGCGATGGTGTTGTGGATGCCGTCGTACGCATAGCGTTTCCTGCAGTGCGGCATGAGCGACTGGTGGGGATAGGCGAAGAGGGGCAATACGTACAGGACACCCTCCAGGTCACTTCGCCTCCGCGGCACGAGATAGAGGTCTGAGCCGTTGAGATATCTTTGGAATGCCTGGTAGGTTGCGCATGCCGCGGCAACGGTCTCGTTGAGGCTGGGGTGGTCCTGGTCCCAGGTGAGCCAATTTTCACTACGGTGGTCATGTCAGACGCCGAGCGGAGTGTGATGCCATAAAGGAAGGAAACGTACGTGAGATGGGTGTGGGCCTGGGCTTCAGCGCTCTGAGGGGCGAAGAGACGGTCCATCATGGGTGGAGAGTTGACTGAGGGTGGAGGTGGTGTGCAAGAGAAGGGATGTGAGGTGCGAGGGATGGAGCGAGAGTGAGGGCGGGGCTTTATGCAGCCGGTTGCGCGGACGGGTTTATAAGTGCAGATGACAAAGGCGGCGGTGTGTGGGTTCGCGGGAACTCGCGCGCGGAGAGGAGTGCGCAGGAAGGTGGCAGTAGAGGACAAACGTGAAGATTGGGTTCGAGGAGGTTGGAAAGCTGAGCGCAGAGTCATTCTCAGCCACACTAATATAATAGGCCTTGGCGGAGTTCTTCGCACGTTCGTGCCGATGAGATCCATCTCATCCGCTTACATCCGCTTGCCAATCACTGCAATTGCTCCTCCGAGTGCGACTATGCTCGGCTCAGATTATTGTCCCGTCCCACACTTGAGACACCCTTGTCGTATGAGCGCGCATGCGTCCTGGTCCACGCCCACAAGAGGTGGACTGACAATTTTTGTGGCCCAAGTGTTGTTTTCAGGAGCAGATGGTACGAGAAGGGCGTGGGAGATCGCGTAGATGGAAGGCTGTGATTGGCTGGGCGCTGTTATCTCGCGTCGGAGTCGAGCGCCGCGGAGGTCTGCTGGGCGTCTAATGATGCCGGAAGTGCGGGGATTACAGATCCGTCCGGGTCGGCTTCTCGAACCGAGACGGGGCGCGCGGACGATGCGGACGAGAAAGGCTTGTCGTCCTGCGCATCGAGCACAACGCGTCCTTGGCCGTGCTCTCCGTCCTCGCGAGCGAACTCCAAGCATTGCCACGTCTTGGCTCTCCCAACCCGCCAGGTTTCATCCGAAGCGGTTGCCTGCGACTGCGCACCGACCTCTTGGCTCTCCCCGCCTACCCCGCACCATACTTCCGTCATCCACGCCTTCTCCGACCCTCGCCCACACCCTCGTTCTCAGGACATCCGGTCCACAGCAACCACACTGCCGCCGTGTTCAGTCTCAAATGGAACTCTGCACTCCTAGTTCGCCCGAGACCGCTCGAGTGTCTGACTTCATGCGACGCATTAACGCCGCCCACGGCTTATCGCTCAGTACATACTACGAATTGTACAATTGGTCTACCCAGAACATCGGTCTTTTCTGGAGTGCCGTTTGGGACGATACGGGGATCGTCGGCCACAAGGGCAGTCACGTCGTCGACACGAACGCCCGGCCCCCTGAGAATCCCCCATGGTTCACAGAGGCCAAAGTGAATTACGCTGAGAACATGCTCCGATGTCGTTCTCCTCACAAGACCGCGCTCATACAAACCAGTATGTTCTCGATCCCGATACGCACGTTCGTTGAAGCTCGCGGAGCCCTCACCTCCCTTCACCGCTAGTTGAACCGGAGCCGAACCATCCCAGCCCCGACTTCCGACGGGTCTCGTACGCCGAGCTGTATGCGCTGGTATCTGACCTCGTCTCAGCGTTCCTTGCGCGCGGACTAAAGCCGGGCGACCGCATTGCCTCATACTCGTCCAACTGTGTGGTGCGTATCTATTCCGAATGCCGACAGTACTCTCCTTAGCGTTTCGCCATGTCACGAATCACCCGTCGGATCGCGCGGTCTATTCTTGAACTACAAAACCTTCGAGGACCGATGATGTGCCTCGGAACGAGTCATCATTGACGTACTCTATCATACACAGGAAAATGTGGCCGCTTGTCTCGCCTGCGCTGCTATCGGTGGGCATAGCGTTAACTGCGCGCAGGACACGTTCGAGCTGACTGTGCACAGGTTGTATATGGGTCAGCGCCGCAGCTGACTTTGGCGCGGAGGGGGTGTTCGAGAGGTGAGCTAGGTCGGCGTAGTGTACATCTGGATGCCCAATACTGATATATTTACTTAGGCTGGAACAAGTTCAACCACGCCTCATCATCTCCGTCGATGCTGTGGTGTGCGTCCCCACTACACGCCTACTTGGCATCTGTTGTTCACAGGGTACCATAGCTACAATGCCAAGATACATGCACACCTCCCGAAGCTCAGGTCTCTCCTGTCCAAGCTATCGGACAACGCGGAACTGCATCCCGAGGTGGTGGTCGTCCGGCACCCGTTCGATGTAACTCGCCGAGCAGACTGGGACCCGAGCTGGATCGACTGGACGGACCTTGTAGCCGAAGGCCAAGCGAAGAAACTGGGGCGCACCCTGGACGGTGAGATAGAGTGGCAACGCCTCGACTTCAACTGGCCGCTGTGGATCCTCTTCAGCTCGGGTACCACAGGTGCGTTCTGCGCTTTCTTTCTGGAACTGCTGTGAACCTCTCGGGATCCGATCCGCGGCGTGTGAAGGTCGTCCGAAGTAAGGTCAGTCGTCCCTCGCGACATGCGGCTGCTCACGGGATGTGTGCAGGCCGATCGTCCACCGCGCAGGTGGGATGCTCATCCAGGCGAAGAAGGAGTTCGTGATCTGCGCGGACCTCAAGCCCGATGACGTGTTCTTCTACTATACCACAACGTTAGCGGCGTTTTGCATATGCGCTATAGCTCCCACTCACATGCCGCCCGGGCAGAGGGTGGATGATGTGGAACTTCCTCGTTAGCGGGCTCACCATTGGCTGCACGCTCGTCTTGTACGACGGAAGTCCGCTGCACGACCCCGCCTACCTGTGGCGCCTCGTCGATGACCTCGGAATCACGATATTCGGCACGAGCGCAAAGTACATTGATCAGCTGGCGGTGAGTTTCTCAAATGTACTCATGCGTGTCCCCGCGGCAAACCTTGAGCGTATTCCGTGTGAACGTGATTGACTGCGCCGTTCTCTACAGAAAGTGTATAAGCCTGCGGAACACCACAAACTGTCGACTCTCCGGCACGTTTACTCCACAGGCTCGCCCCTGGCGCCGCACCTCTTCGACTTCGTCTACGAGCATATCAGCCCTAATGTCCTTCTCGGTTCCATAACCGGTGCGTGCACCCGTTCTCTCCCCAGCCTTCTCACCGGTGGCGCTCCGCGCACGGCTGACACGCGACCTGCCACAGGAGGCACGGACATCTGCTCGCTCTTCGCGGGGATGTGCTCGGCGCTCCCCGTCTTCCGCGGCGAGATCCAGTGCCGGCTGCTCGGGATGGCCATCCAGGCATACACGCCTACCGGGACCGCCGCAGGGCCAGACGAGGCGGGCGAGCTTGTCTGCCTGAAGCCCTTCCCGTGCATGCCCGCTGGGTTCTGGCCATTGCCGGGGTACGGCAGCGCCGCGGCCGTCGCGGCAGCAGCAAAACGTTATCAGGACGCGTACTTCTCCGAGTTTGAGGGTGTCTGGTGTGAGTGCCTCGCCGCGGGCGCACCTTGGAGTCGACGGCTCAGCTGACAAACGGACGACGCTACGCGTGCCTCGTCACGGTGTGCAGACCACGGTGACCACGTTGTCGTCACGAGCTCGAGAGCCGGGAACGGCGGGGGCCTGATCATGCTCGGCCGGAGCGACGGCGTCCTGTGCGTACGCTTCCTCCCATTCACTTTCCTAACGCGCGCCTGGAGTGTCGGACCCAACGCTCACTCTGCCCGCCCACCAGGAACCCCGGCGGCGTGCGCTTCGGCTCGGCGGAGATTTACGACGTGCTCGAGCACTGCTTCGCGCCGACGGCGACGCACGCGGCACACACCGTCGCGGACAGCCTCGTCGTCGGCCAGAGCGTCGCGCAGGGCGCGGACGAGCGCGTCGTTCTGTTCGTGAAGCTACTTGAGGGCCAGACGCTCACGCCCGAGCTCGAGGCGCGCATCCGGACGGAGATTCGCGCGCGCAGGAGCGCACGGCATGTCCCCGCGCGGGTGAGTACATGCGCCTAGGGCACTCCGGGTCGGAGTCGCGCTGTATGCAGTGTGCACGCGTGCACGACTTCGCGGCGATTTCGAACGGTGAACGTTCATGGCTGATAATATCGTGCAGATCATCCAGGTCGACGATATCCCGTACACGGTGAACATGAAACGAGTGGAGGTGCCTGTGAAGAAGGTAAGTAGAACTGTACTCCTGTGCGCGGACCCGGCCACTGAGTAGTGCTGTCGGGTGCTTGTTCTGTTTGGCGAAATAGATCATCAACGGCGCCCCATTGAGCAGTGTCAATCCAGCGACGATGAAGAATCCGGAATGTCTTGAGGCGTACGCAAAGATTGGGGTGCAGTTGCGAGCAGAGGGGCTGTAAAATGAGTTGAACTCTGGAGGTCTGATACTTTGGTGAAGGCGAGTTATATTCAATAATCATGAAAGTGATGGATTCGAACGTGACTGTTATTTTCTCGTGAAAAGAAACCGCAGCCTTAGTACCCGCATACACATACCTCAACGTACATCATAATCCATCTCATACCCCTTGAGGGAGCACCTCCAGTAAGCAAGCTGGGGCGGGAACATTTTCCCCCACCTTGCACACGGCCTGTATAAACTTCCCATGAATCTAGCTCGTCAACCTCTTCTTTCTTCGCATTCTCCTGAAACATCCATGAATCCTCTCCATCAGATGACCCAAACTTTCGATACCACTGCTCATCCCATTGGCATAAGTAATGCTTCTGCGCCGAGCGCTTCTTCTGTGGCCCAGGTATCTGTCGGCGAAGGGTCGCCCCAGTTGTGCGTGTGCGCCAGAGTGTCTGGTTTGCTCGTGCGGCAATAATACCAGCCCAGGGTCCACCGACTGCAGCTGAACGCCATGGGCACGGGTTCGAGTTTGCGCTTGTCCTTGATGCAAAACAGAACTCTAATGAAGATCCATATGAATGATTCCAGGTCGTGGCGATACAGATTTTTAACTTTGCCAGTGAGCGTATTCTCGACGTTGAGCAGTTCAGTTATCATGAAAGGGATGGTGCCAATCCCCTCGATGCCGGAGGACGCCAAATCTACTTACATTGATGCATTCCAACCAGGCGCGGACGAACGGCCCCCCATAGAATCAATGCAGGGGATATAGGCAGTCTGCCATGATCATGCGGAGTACACCGCACGCCTCGACTTCTTGCCCGTCGACAGATTGTTTGGCAAGAGGGATTCCAAGCTTAACGCATATCGCGCGCGTGTTGTACTCGCTGCACTCCTTGTGATCCACGACTATCGGCATATGGTCGGCGACAGCTGGTACGCCAGGCACGCGCGCAAGAGCACGGGCAATGATGTCGGCTTCATAAATTTGATTCGAGTCCACCCAGGATGACTTGGTGACCGACGGCTTCATATACTTACGCCGGATGATCCACGCGAAGGGTCGGACACGACGCCCCAACAACCGTAGTGCATTTCCCTTGTATCCCCAACGTCCTGGGCACGGTTGCCGAGCCGTGCACTTGCACGCATTCGCCCAGTTTACCGGCAGCCATGTAGCTAGGAGTGTCATCACGCGGATACCCAGTCTGGAGGGTTTCAACGGCGCCGAGATGGAATCCGGGGATGAGGCCTGAGGCCCCAGTCCTCGACATCGAAGCGAGGAGCCTCGGAGGCGAGGTAGGTCCTGGAGAAAGTTGAGGCCGTGGGTTGGATGGCCCCATCATGGTCGTACCACCACAAATGTACGGTGGCATCTGCGGTGGTGTCAGCTCATATATCCACATAGGAGGACGTGACATGCATGCGCACCGAATATAAAGAGGACATCCAGCTCGTGTTTGTCCAGCCTGACTCTCGAGGGGACGAGAACGTCGTGCTAGCTCATGGCCCGCGGAGGTCGATCCGTTATAGCAGCCGCGAGCTCGTCATATCCCTGCTCGACATTGTAAACACGCTTCAGAGTAGCCAATGAAGACAGCGCGATACTGGGCGTCCGCTTCGTGAGCACATCGTCAGAAACGTCGGAGCCGGGGTAATAAATATTTGCCCTCGATCTCGTGTTCACCGTTGCGGTATAGGTGGATATGTGTCGAGCGTATCCCTCTGGCGGTAACTGCACCTCGACACGTTCAGATCTCCCAGTCTGTTCAGTGCTTCATTAACGTTGTAACGAACGGCGCTTAGCGTTCGTGATCGCATTCGAGTTCTCTGCGGCTGTAGTGTAGAGGAAAGCACAAATATGATAGACAAGGAAGACGCGTGCACGCACTGATTGTTCAACAATTGATTCCTAGAAGCCTGCGTCGTTGCAGATGCTCAACACGACCATCAGGGTGCTTTTGAGTCGGACGGCCCGGTTCTCCAGGGCATATATGAGGAACTGATCGAAGAAGCATGTTGTCTGTGAGTTTATTTCGTGGAGAAATGCCTGTAGACAGAGAACGCATGCGAACTGTTCACATTGACGTTCAGGCAATGATTGATGGAGTCAGACAGAACTCACTGAGCGTCCGAAACGCCTCCAACGTCCGCACGGCTTCCCTTGCTCGCGGTGATTTGGTTCACGGGGTATAATTTGCTAACACTTAAAGCTTGCGTCCTACTGGAGTCTATGACTGTTATTGGCGCTCTATTCTTGAACCTTGATGAACTTGAGACTGGAGACCGTGGTGGCTAGTACAAATAGTACTGTATACTAGCGGCCACTGCCAAGCGCGATGGGCGCCTACGAGGGATCCACGCTTAACAAATGCGGAAAACTACTGACGTCGAGCTCCTGGGCGTCTCCACATCCTTGGACTCGAACAGCGTGATGACCTCGGACGAACGTGCGCCCTCCTCGAAGCTCTCCCTCTCGCCATGACCATCCCCAATTAGAGCTACCCTACCGGTTCCCATTTGCGTACTGCTCAGGTTAATCGCCCTCCGTAGACCTTGCCTGCTGCCGCCATGCTAGAGCTCAACATTCTCCTCCTCGTTGTGCTTGTGTTCGTCCGCGAAACCATCGGGGTGCCTGCGCAAACGCCATTCGAGATATCTCCGATAGATACCAACGCTAGTAAGTCCGACTCGCCATCGCCGAGACCTCAGGTCGCGTGCGCGGTCGTCTGACTGTGGTCCGCATGTCCCAGAACCGCGGCGCAAGCTCCAGGGCCGCTTTCTGCACATTACAGATATCCACCCCGACCCGCACTATCGCGTCGGCTCGTCCGAGAAGAAGGCATGCCACCGGGGAAAGCCCAAGGAGGGGAAGAGCGCTGCGGGGTTTTACGGCCTGCCCTTCAGGTGCGTATGCGGTCAAGGTTCAGGACCTGGTTGGCTGCCGGTGGCTAGCTAGCAACCCCCGCCGAAAACATTCAGTCTCAAGCGACTGATTGAGTGTTTTCCGAGGACTTCGACGAGTTCTACGGCGCATACAAGCACTTTGACACTCACCGCTGCCTAGCGGCTAGCCAGTCATGGCAGCAGCCGACCAGGCCCTCACAATTATAGCGGAACGCACGCTGATGCTTCGGAGCAGCGACTGCGATGCGCCGTTCTCGCTCACGAACCTCACCCTGGATTTTCTAGATAGAGAATGGACAGACGAGATAGATTTCGTGATATGTGAATCTCCTCCGCCGCCCTCTCGCGTGTGCTTCGATGCTCACCCCGTCGCGTAGGGACAGGAGACAGTGCGAGGTACATTCCGCGTTCGTGAGCGGGCAACGCGACGCCCTGTCTGACGGGCCCCGCCGCCAGACATGACAACGACCGTCGGCACCCGCGCACGACGGCGGAAATCTACGACCTCAACCGCGCCATGGCGAAGAAGATGGAACACGTCTTTGTGCGGAAGGGCATCCCTGTCGTGCCCAGCATAGGTGCGCCGCCTCCCGTGTTCCGCGCAGAACGTCCGCCGACTTTACGTGCGCAGGCAACAACGATGTATGGCGTAGGTGCTTCCGTTTCTCTGCTCGCGCGCGTGCCACTGACTTTTCGATCCTTCGCAGCGCATGTGAGTGAATCTGGTATTACGGCAGGTAATGAAGGCTAAATGGGTGCACAGAACATCATGCTACCAGGTGTGTGCTTCGTTCGAAGTTCTGTACGGACCCGGCTCACGTCTTCCAGGGCCGAACAGCATAACGGCCGAGTTTACGTCGTGAGTGCCGCGCGGCACCTCTGCCCAGCTGCACGAAACCGTTCTGAGGGTTTGCAGGATATGGCGCGCCTTTGTGCCGTTTCCGTCGTATCAGGTGTTCCAGCGCGGTGGCTATTTCTCCGTCGAGGTCGTACCAGAATCTCTGGCGGTGGTGAGCCTGAACACGATGTACTTCTACGATTCAAACACAGGTGAGCTTCGCCCGCTGCAATGGACCTCCTCTCCGCATTTTGACTTGCCGTCGCGATGGCGACCGGACAGCTGTGGGAGGCTGCGAGCGGACAGGTCCTCAAGACCCCGGGAACCTCCAATTGGACTGGCTAGAAGTGCAGCTGAAGGCGTTCCGCGACCGGGGGATGCAGGTATGCAGTGCCCTCCGATTGGTCCGGCGCATAATTAACGTTACCCACAGGTTTGGCTTTCGGGGCATGTCCCACCGTCGCCCCGCAACTTCTACTCCGAATGTGTTAGTGCGCACTCGGCTGGCGATGGTATTCAGTGGCTGACGTCTTCGGATAGTACGTTCGCTACCTGGAGCTTTCGCTGAGGTACCAGGATACGATTGTGGGACACCTGTACGGCGTGAGTGCTCGCCGTCCGCCTCTGCGTCCGGACCACACTGATGTGGAAGCTGTGCGTCTGCGTACAGCATATGAATATGGATCACGTAAGTGCGATGCGAGCCGTTCTCGAAGATCGCGCATGCTGAACACCGTTGCAGTTCTTTCTACTGGACGCAGAGCAGCTCACGCGAAGTCGCGACGTGGCCCCCGCTCTGCACGCGGCGGCGGCTGGCGACCCGGCCGTGCTGAAGCACCCGAAGAAGGAGTTGTACAAGCTGCTGCTGCAGGAATTCGCAGACCTTCCAGGTGCAGCACGGCTGAACCATGACAACTATGCAGTCGTCAACGTCGCGCCGTCGGTCATCCCGACGTACCTGCCCTCGTTCCGGATATACGCATACAACAGCACGGGGGAGGCGTACAGACCCGGGCAGCCCGGGGACGTCGTCGCGGCGCACTCGCTGAGGTCGCTTGCGGGTGCGCAGTGCGCGGACGGCGGGGCCTACGCACACAGCTGGCGGTGCCACCTGGCGCAGCCGTGGCACTCGGACGCGCGATCGCCCTCGCGGACGAACAGGCTGTGGACGCCACTTGGCTATGCCCAGGTGCGTGCGCGCGGCGCGATCTGCGATGTGTTTGGCTGATATATTACGTCGCAGTACACGCTCCGGGACATGGACACTGCTGATGAAAGCCGCCCGCCGAAATTCAAACTCGAGTACCTGACGTTCCCCGTGGCGGCCCTGCACCCGGATGCGGACGGGGCCGCGAACGCCACCGACAGCGACAGCGAGGTGGGGGCGGCCAAGGACAAGGCGAAGGTCTGGCGGCCGATCCCGCGGCGCCACCTGCCGCGGACGCTGCGAAACACGACGGTGGGGAAGTCGAAGAAGTACGCGCCGTATGGGATGGAGGAGCTGACGATTGGGGCGTGGACGGGGCTGGCGCAGCGGCTGGGGCGGGCGAAGGCGAAGGGGCTGCGGTCGCGGTTCCGGGAGTACATGTACATGGGTGCGAACGGGGAGTAATGCGAGGGGGAGTGTTTGTTCCTGCGATGAGGGAGCTCAAGAACGGAGTGTCGGATGTGCTTGTTCCTGTGAGGGAGAACAGTCACGACGTGCGATGGATGACGGATGGGGGCGTGGGAAGACGGCGGGCTGGAGGACGGGGGACGCCGAGAGTTGCCTTGACCACCGACGACGTTGTGCCCGCGCGTACTTTCTTGCCATCCGAACTTTGGACCCTTCCGCCGCGTCGGCGACATTCGCACTTGTCTTTTCTGTTTGTATCTACGCCGTGCGCAACAGAGGGCTCGGGGTCTGCCTCCGCTTCTTCCTCCTCCTCCGTCTGCGCCGCGATAGGATCAGCTCATCTGCATCACTGCACCTCCAGTGCCTGTGCCCTGCCAGCTTCCATCCCAGCCCTTTTACTCGACACCGCCGGCCCTTCGCTCTTCAGCCCCCCTCCTTCGCTTCGCACCCCACCTCTCTTTCCCTTCCTCTTCCTCACCGGCTGGGCCGCTCGCTTCAGGATCTCGCATCCCTCGTCCCACTGTCCTTACCCCTCACGGGTCTTGCTCTCGCTCTCAGCCCCATCTTCTGCGCCACTGCTCATCATCGCACCAGCCTGGCCTGAGCCCAAGTCTGCCCGCAAAGTATCTATCTCTACTTATCTGCATGGCGGCCGTGAACCTTCAGATGATGTCCGCAAACGTCCCCTTTGACTTCCTCCCGCCTGCCCACCTCCACTCTCGCTCGAACTCCGTCTCCTCCTCCTCCTCGCACTCCCCCGGCTCGCGGCCCCAGTCTTCCCAGGGCGGCGGTGTTCTGCGCACCTCCACCGGCCTCCCCCCCTCCGCAGAAGATCTCTACCGCGCTTCTTTCCACACCACCAACTCCTTCGACCACGCCCGCAACACCTCCGACGCATCCATCTCCTCCGCCTACTCTCTCGACCTCGCCACCCCCGGCGACTCTCCCCCCAACCACAACATCACAAACCCTGCCCTCAAGGGCCACCTCCGCCAGACCCACATCCGCGCTCGCGTCTCCGCATCCCCCTACCCCCGCGACGCAGAGTCCGTCCACTCCTCCTCCTCGGAGACAGAGGACATCTCGATGTACCTCGCAGCCGCCAGCCAAGAGTACCACCCCATGTATGCGGCCCCGTCACAGACGATGATCCCGAACCCGGAGTCCATGCATGCGGGCGGTGCCTTCGCCCGCATGGCCCTCAGCCCGGACCACGCGCTCGAAAAACTCGCTGCCAACGTTCGGGCCGCAACAACGACGAGTGCGTCGGACAGGGCAAAGCAGATCTTCGTGCAGGCATGGTACGTCGTCGCTGCTTGTTGTTTATCGTGGGGCTTTTGACTAAGCGCCGGTACCTGTTCCTTTCCCCCTGCTCCCCCTCGGCCCTCGTCCTCCCCCACCGCCGACGTTCCCCCCTCGGTCGCGTTTCACATCCCGATGACACAAGGTTGACCGCAAATTATTCTCCGTACCCGGACGGAAACGTTCCGCGTCAGGGCCTATACTTCTCCTACCGCCGGGTCTGCGATCAGTATGGGATCCCACATATCAATACCGCCACGCTCGGAAAGGCGATCAGGCTATGTTTCCCTACAATCAAAACAAGACGTCTGGGAGTCCGAGGGAACAGCAAGTACCACTGTGCGTCCTCTCTGTCCACTTCGATCATGATTCTGCCCGGCGCCTGATTGACGCTGACTATGGCTGCCTATGTGTGACAGATTGCGGCATCCGACCTGCGACGTCCGCCGAGGCAGAGTTCCTCCAAGATTACATCCGCAAGTCCAACAACAATGCCGCACAACAGTCCGTGAATGCCGCTCGAATGTCGAATGACCAGGGCGACGGCGGACGCGGCTCGGACGAAGATGAGGAGGACGAGTCAGAGGGCCCTGCCTCAGGTGCTGCATCAAAGCGCAACTCGCTGAATTTGTCTAGTGGCGGGAAAGCCCCGGCCATCTTCGCTGACGAGAAGACGCCGACGGCGGGGAGCCTGCTCTCGCAAGCTCAGGCCACTCAGCGGCCGGCGAGCGCCTTCCCCGCGCAGGCCCCGATCCGGAGGCTCGCCGGACAGGAGGGGCTCTCCGTCCCCTCGCAGCAGCCCTCGCCCTCAGGGAGCGTCCCGACGTCTGGCCCAATGATGAACGGCGGCTCGGGGAACTCCGTCCGCCAGCTGCCCAACTTCCCATCGATTGACGAGGCGGTGGGCGCGAACTCTACGACGCCACAGAGCATCGCCGCGCGGGAGGTGTGGCAGTGGTTCCAGGACCATTTGGATGCGCTGCTCGAGACCATCCGGACGTACCGCTTCGACCAGTTCGAACTGCACCTGCGCTCGTTCTGGTCGAGCCTGACTGGCGCCCATCGCGAGGTCGTGCATGCACCGGCTGTCGCGGGTTTAATGGCGAAGGCGGATGCCATCGTATACGATGTGAGTCGCTTGACATCGGGCAGCGAAACATGATGATGATGCTCAAACGACGGATGCAGGAAATCCTCGAGATGCTGCGCTCGCAGATGCTCTCGCCCATCTCGCCCACGTCGCTGGCCGGTCTTCGGCAGCTCGCGGACAAGATGGAGAAGATCCTGCTCGTCGCGCTCGACTCCTACGGCAACACGTTCGTCGAGCCCAAAGTCGAGCTGGGCGCCCGTTTCGGACATCTCGTCCGTGAGTGCCGTGCTTCTTACCTGCGATCCCCGTGTGCCCGCTGCTGACAGAAGATCGGGTTTAGTGCGCTTCCTCGATATCTACCAGGTGACGCAGGCGCTGAACACGGTCCTGACGAACCAGAAGCAGCTGATGGAGATGCGGCGGTCGTGGGCCAAGATCGACTTCGAGTCCGTGCGGAACCAGTCTGCGCTCGTGTGCAACTGCCGCCACGAGGACCTGGTGCAGCTGCTCGAGGGCGAGTTCGTGACCGTGCTCGAGGGCCTCGCGAAGAGCCAGGACCCCGTGCGGGACGTCATGGCCTGGGCAGACAAGTGCTGCGAACGGCTCATGGGCGGCCGCGGCGGAGGTGCTGAGGAACGCGCGACGATGAGCTCCCGGAGCGTGCTCATTCGGTGGGGCTACGTCACCAGTCAAGTCATGCGCGACCTGGTACGTGAATTTGGCGGCTGACTTGGCATCGACGTCCTGTGTGCTGATCACTTCCCACCGTGCTGCAGACCATCCGGAGCGACCCCGCGTTTGGCGCGTTTCAGATCCTGAAGCTGTTCCTAGAGTGAGTCCCCGCCGCGCCTCGGCTGCGCACATGTGTCGATCCTAACATGCCGCGTCTCTGCAGTGACTGGATCGCGCTGAACGTGCTCCGGAACGTCGCGCTCTCGACGAACTCCGTCGCGGCCTCCGTCGAGCCCGTCATGCAGCAGCAGTTCTTCACGCTCTCGCCGATGGCCGGGCAGGAGAGCTTCCCGAACACGCTCGACGTGCGGCCCGCGGTTGGCATGGCGCACACGCCGACGACGTCGAGCATGCTCGCCGCGCTGCAGGCGGACACGTTCGCGGGCGGCACGCTCGACCCCGCCGCGAGCGGCTTCGGCGCGGACGCGTTCGGGCCGCTGTCGTACCTCGACGGCGCGGCGTCGCAGGACGACCTCGCCGTGCACACCTCGGGCCTCTCGTTCCCCGACTACGGCGGGAGCTCGTTCGAGGTGCCCGCGTTCACCCCCCAGGACCTCGGCATCAGCACGACGAGCACGCCGCCCTCTGCGGGCAGCGGGCCGGAGGACGACTCGGACTCGGTGAAGGCGGAGTCATGAGACGGCGTGCTGGACGGAAGACGACGAGCCCGACTGCGTGATTGACCGACCACCGACTGCCCGCTGACCGCCGACTAAGACGCTACTGCTGCTGCTGCTTCCGCTGGTGTCGCCGCTGATATGTTGGAGGGGCCGTGCGGACCATCTACCTTACGTATATACCTACCCTAATCCGCGTCGCCTGTTGCTTTCCTCGGTTCTTAATTATTGACTTTTTGCTGCGCTGCCGCTGTATTGCCATACGTACGTACTACCTTCTCTCCTTCCTTAGCCGTTTTCCGCGTTTCGTGTTGCCCCCTCCGCGCCGATCCCTCTGTCGTTCGAATTGAATGTATCCCGCCTTTTTTTCCTCCTCCAGGGAACTGTACTGGACCCCCCTCCTTGCTCCTCATCCGAAATCAAAATCCCAGATCTCTCACTGACACTGAGCGCTGAGCGCTGAGCGACGGTCGAATGAATGCGTGCGATTGCGGGAGAAGTGAGTGCGGTATGTAGATAAATGTGTTCAACCTTCGACGTTCACATGTTCGAACCACAATTTACGCGTGCCGTGTAGGCGTCCCGTAGATATTTGTTGCTCTGTTGAATTGTATGGCCACATGGTCGACCGCGCATGCTCGGGTTCTCGTACACCCGTAACATTACAGGCCGTCGTCTGTGCAGCTCGCTTTTCCTTAGCAGTTTCAATCGTCGCATATTTGCGGCGTCAAACATGTGGGCGGAGAATATACGCTAGATGTGCCGACGATTACAGAATAAGAGTAGTCCGACCAGTAAGTATCGCCGCTCGCCCGAAGAGACCCCATCCTCGCCGCGTGCTATCATGACGCCTCGACCGCCTGCTCTTGCACGCTTTCTAGCTTCTCGTCGACCGGACCGGCGGGGACGGCGGTGGAGGGCAGGCTGGACACCGCGGGCGTTGGCGCGGGCTCAGCGGGGTGCTCCGCGCCGCCGTTGGGCGGGGCGATGTCGCCCGACGCCGCCGCCGGCGGGCTGGCGTCGTTCCCGCCGTCCACCGCAGGCTTGCCCACGAGCCGTCGGATCTCGGCCTCCGCGCGCGCCTTGTTCTCGGCGGTGACGCGGGCCTGGTTCGCCTCGAACCACGCCTTCTTCGTCTTGAGGTCCTCGATCACGCGCGGGACGTCCGTCGTCGAGGTCGGCGGGGGTATTGAGAGCGTGAGCAGCGCGGAGAGGGTGGGGAGGGGCACGTGCAGCTGGCTGCCCTGCGTCGCGGCGGCGGGCTCGGCGCCGTTGGCGTCGGCAGCGGCGGCGGGCGTGGCGGGCTTCGCGCCGCCTTTCTTGCCGCCCTTCTTCTTGCCACCGCCGACGAAGTAGGCCTCGTCTGCGTCGGCTTTCTTCTTGCGGACGACGGCGCCCTCGGGCGCGGCGTCGACCTTGCGGATCTCGAGCTTGGGCACACCCGCGACCTCGGACCTCTCCATGAGCGGCTTCTGGGTGGAGAGCGGCGCGGCGGAGGACTTGCCCGAGAAGGAGTCGATGAGGGTCTGGCAGTCCTCGATCTGCGCCTGGAACGCGGGGATCTCAGCCTCCTCGCGGAGGCGCTCCACGCTCTCGTTCTTCTTCCTCGCCTCCTCCTCCGCGCGCTGCGCACGTGCGCGCTCAGCACGCCGCGCGCGGTCCTCGTTCAGCTTCGCGTAGAAGCGGTCGTTCGCCTCCTTGAAGCGCGCGGCCGAGTCGCGCTTGCGGTTGTAGAGCTCGTCCAGCTGGTTCTGCAGCGCGGTGCGCTCGTCGAGCAGCTTGCTCCGGCTCGCGTACGCGTCGTCGCTCTCCTTCTTCAGCTCGTCCAGCTCCGCGCGGATCGTGTCGTACCGCTCGGAGATCGCCTTCGCCTCCGGGTCGTCGAGCTGCTTCCGGAGCTCGTCGGCCTTTGCGCGGTCCGCCTCGATGGCCTCCTGCTCGGTCTGGAAGCCCTCGACTATCCGCCGGCTGCGCTTCCACTGGCTGATTTCCTGCAGCGCACGCTTCTCCTCGACGAGCTTCAGGCTGCCGGACTCGATCTGCTTGTCTAGTTGCCTGATCGATGTGCGTGAGCACTCGGTACGAGAACCTCCTCGTGGCATGACCTACTTAATTCGGTCGTCGACCTCGGCGACGGTCTTGTACGGGATTTTCGCCTTGGCCGCGTTTAGGTCTTTGACCTTGCCACGTATTCCGGGTGAGGCCATTGCATGTATATTCCGGGTGCGTACGACGAACCTTCTTTTGGATACCATCCTGCAGAGCCTTGAGCTGGTCGAAGACCTTGCCGCGCGAGAGCTTGTTCGTCGACTGCTGGCCGCGGATGCCGTCGAGCTCGGCCTTGAGTGCGTTGCGCTTCTCGCCGCCGGGGCCGCTCTTCGACGTCAGCGCGATCTTGTCCTTGACCGCGTTCTGTGCCAGGGCGCGAAGGCCATTAAGTTCGGCACGCAGGGCCGGGTCGGGGCCGTCGCTGGCACACTCACCAGCTTAACCTGGAGGGCGTCGATCTCCGCCTTAATTTTGTTCTGTTCCGTGTCGTAGAGCGCCTTGTCGGGCTTGCCCGACCCGTAGGCGGCGGGGGCGGCATCCTCCTTGATCTCAGCGGTGGTGGGCGCAGGACTGGCGGTGCCGGAGGGCGTGGCGGACTTGGGCTTTTTGGCGGCGCCGTTCGTCGCGGCGGGCTTGGACTTGGGGGCCATTGCGGGATAGGGAGCGTGGGTGCGGGGGAGGGTAGGGCGAGATGGCGGTGGGCAGAGGAAAGTCTGGGGAGCGGGCGTGAGAAGGCGGTGGTTACGGTCGGGTTCGCGTCTGCCGTGACGTGGCTGGGCGACTGCAGCCACTCCAGCCTCGACCTCTCGCGCGATCACGCTTTGCCCGAGCGCGCACACGCGCCCGCGCCCGCACGGCGGATTATGGCAATGTATAGCTAGGGCGCGCACAACACGGTACAGAGACGACAGGGACGGAGCGGATGCACAAGTACAGATGCAGCGAGAGAGAGACAGGTCCTGCGGGAAATTCAAAATACGAGCTTCTGGTCCAGCTGCTGCACCTCTTTACAGCTCTCGTCGTACATCTCCCGGTAGTCCTCGTCCTTCTCCTCAACCCCCTCCTGCGCCTTCGCCTTCTTCTTCTTCTGGTCCGGGCACACCATCACACAGCTCGTTGGCCGCTTCGTAGCGCTCGCGTGGCCGAGCTCCTCCTTCGAGGGCACGAACACGTAGGGGATGTTCGCATCCTCCGCCATTACCGGCAGGTGCGAGATGATATCAATGGGCGTGATATCGGCAGCCAGAATGAGGAGTCTGTGAACGACCTGGCGGTTAGAAGATGGCCTCGTACGACTAAACCGGGCTGGGACATACCCCTTCTCGCCCTTCCGGATGGCTTTTACGACCTCCTTGACGCCGCGCTTCACTTGCCGTTGTTTTGACGCTGCATGATTCGCATGAGGGGACCCGTGCAATCGTTTCAAAACGCGAATCTGCAGACCTTTCTTGATAGTTTTGTGCAGCTTCTTCAACAGTTTCTTCTGCGCCAACGGTTGCGCAATTGGTGAGAGGTCCTCTAGAGGTACGACGATCTCTTCTCTCTCCTTTTTCTCCTTCTTGGTAACCTGTGCATGCTGTAAGACGAGGCGGTCGCTGAAGGTACAGTGCACACACCTTGACGAGTTCGGCTTCACCCATCTCGCCGTCGTCGTTCACCTCAATGGACTCTTCGACGGTCTCTGTGACTTCCTTCGTCTCCTTCTTCTTCTTGTCCTTCTTTTCTGACTTGTCCTTGGCCATTGTGACTTAGTGGAGGACGGGGGGAAGCACTGGTGTGTGGGGCTGAACGATGCGACCGAACGCTGCAGGAAATTTCGTTCCTTCGATGCGATCACGTGCAAAATGCATGTAGACGCCCATATTGCCGACGCGACTCTGCGCGAGAGTTTCTCATCCTCCCTCGCTTCCCGACTGCATATGCTGCCCACAGTACCCTTTCTCCTATGACCGCGAAGACACCAAGGCCATCAGGTGCTTCGATGGCGGATCCCCGGAATACCATAGCGCAACCCCATTGGCCGATGAATGACGCGAAGCCTCAGACGTTAATGACGGTTCTAGGGCCCATGTGGAGAGCCGTACCTCTGCGGAAGCGTTCAGACCAAATTTACATAGGGGTAACGCGGGCTACCGGACTCTTCCATGACCTTGAGCGAGCGTGCAATGCTACGCAACCTCAGGCGTATCGTAGGCCCGTCGCACGCGAGACCAAGCGGGCGGTATAAATGGTTCAAGTACGTTCATCTGCACGCATTCGGGCAATGGGTGCTCTCACGTTTCCGGTTTGCAGCCATTCAAAATGACGGAGACTGTCAGTTGGCATGTTCGCCGGGTTCTACTGCGAACAGTCGAGGGGTACGAGCCGGCAGTCACTCCCATGGCCATTGCCTTTGACCTAAAGCAGCCCAAATCCACCGAGCGGCCGCGGCTTCTGGCCATGTGTGTTGTGCGGACTTCCTTCAATAGGTCCGACGGATCGCGAGCACGGTGGGCCGGCAGTGTTCGCTGCGCAGGCAAAGAAAGCCGGACCGCGCAGACCTCGGACTGGGCGAGGCGCCGTACGTTATGGCACGCGAAGGCGGGGACTTCCGTGTCAGAGCGGCCTGACGGGTAGGAGCGTGCTTGGGCGGCGTCGGCGCGGGTTCTGGTAGCCATGAGAGCGCGGCGATGGTCGATATGGCAGACGCATTCCAGGCGCAGAAGACGCGGGGAGGACGAGGCTCAGGGAGGGCGGTGGGCGAGGGAACGTGATTGGTATCAAGCAATTGTGTAACCGTTTTCGAGCGCAGTCGGTAGTTTTGGCCCACGTGGTTATCAAGAATGGTAGCCACGCGCTCTTGACTCTGCTCGTCCATATTATCGTACTTAGACACGAGCTGTGCTCCCGCCCGCCCCGCCCCCGTCGCCCGTCGCCCGACGCTCCCAGCCCACACGCCCGCGGCGACCACGCCCAGGCTGCAAAATGTCTGCCGACTCGCCCAGCGCGCTCTCCGCAGCCCCCGTCTTCCATCCCAAATCATCGTCACCGTCCATGGGCCCGCGACAGGCCCCAGTAACCCCTCTCCCGCCCCTCGAATTCCTCCAAAACCAACGGCGGGGCTCTATCACCGACCCCGCCCTGCACGCCGGCCCCGCCCCTCCTACCTTTCTCTCCGCCGCCGCCGCCACGCAGCCAGCCATCTCCTCGCCATTCCGCCGCCCTGACTCCCCCGCGACCAACTTCGCGTCGTCATCCCACGAGCACAGGCGATCACACTCGCAGTCTCGCCCGCACTCCCCATACAAGTTCGGCGACGCGTCGGCGGCACCAACAGAGAGTCCCAATCTGAGGCGCCTGCTGAGGTCACCGTCGGTTGAGATGGGAGACCGGCGCACACCTACTCAAGCTCCGGGTCCTGATAGCGGACGCGAAGGCGGTGGCGGGGAGCGCAATGGGAATGACGGTGCGTGTGCCTGGTGTACGAACCGAGAAGGACATCCCCGTTGATGTAGGTCGCGTTCGCCGTCCGGTTTATGTCTATCGCCAGACAGGGCCAAGGGGAACGACCAGATGGACGTCGACAGGATCGAGCACGCGCAGCAACACGGACAGGGGCTGGCGGCGAACACGCGTGGAGAGCACGCCGTCCGAGATATGGAAGACGCGGACTACAACGGCCGCCGCCAGTCTGTGGTAGCAGGTAGTGAATATGTTCTGTGCGCTCGCGAAGCCTTACTCACGTCCGGCCTCAAGGCACGAAGCGCAAGATGTCGTCAGACAAAGGCGTGTATCCTCCGGGGCCTACAGACATCGATCCGCAATTAGTTGGCCAGGAGGGCAGGGAACCAGAGGAACCAGCGCCCAAACGGCGAGGATCAGCGATCGACACGCAGAGGATCGCACAGCTGAGCCTGCACGACCGACGAGGTTCAGGAGACGCACGGGGGCCCGCAGGCTCGCCGTGGTGGTCGAATGACAGACGAGACTCGACGTCGTCTGCGTCTGCGTTTGGGACGAACACGCCTTTGACGACTGGCTTCAGTACGCCCGCCTCGGCAATTCCCGGCGACTCGCCACATGGCCGACCTCCAGGCGGCATTGCGAATTTCGCGTGGCCTGCCAATGCCAATCCGCACGCCCCGCCCGATCAGGCTGCCCCTCCCGCCATGCAGAACGAGCCTGCTGTTAATATGCAGGGCCCTCCCCACTCCTTCGACTCGCTCGCGCAAATTATGCCTCCAGTCACCTTCGCTCCGGATCGCAGGATGTCTGCGCCCAACATTTCCCCAGAAAATCTTCCCGCCCCGCCCTCCACTGGCCCGACCCGCTCCCTCCGCTCCCGCTCTCGCCCTCCCTCTCGCGTCCGCACAGCCGACCAGCCGTCCGGCAGCGACCCCGGCCAAATATCCCCGGGCCCCAGTGCACATCCCGACGATGCCTCGCCCTCGCGCACCTCCGACAGGGCAGCGGGCTCCACCCCGTATTCGCGCTCGCCCGAGCTGCGCGTGTCCCACAAGCTCGCAGAACGGAAGCGGAGAAAGGAGATGAAAGAGCTCTTTGACGAGCTAAGAGATCAGCTGCCGGCCGACAGGGGGATGAAGGCGAGCAAATGGGAGATTTTGAGCAAAGGTGCGCCATGCGTGCTCGTGGCCGGCAATAGCGTCTGCTCATACGTCATGTCCTCCCAGCCATCGACTTCATTGTCACCCTCAAGCAGAGCCATCAGGACATGGGTAGGGAGATCGAAATGTTGCGGCACGAGCTCGAGGGCTATCGTCAGGGGATGCCGCCGCCCTTCGCAGGTGCTCCCCCTCATCCCGTTGTGTATGGGCATGGACCGCCGGTTGGCGTCCCTCCATATCCTCCCCCACCCCATGGTGCGCCCGGTGTGCCTCCCCATCAGCAACAGCCACCCCATACACACCCAGGCGGCCCACCCGGACCCCCTGGTCCTGCAGGACATCCACCTCCCCCGCACCACCCGCATCCCATCCCTCCGCAACAGCAGCCCCAACAGCCGGTGTCGCGGCCGGGGTCGTCGCAGAACGTATATCCGCCTGGTGCGGCCCCTCCCCAACAGCCATCGCAGCCGCCTAGCGTAAACGGCAACGCGTCGTCTGCCGCAGCAGCACGTACGGATACGCCCACATAGGTGCCTCGGTGTGTGTACCTGGGTCTTGCAATTGTATCGATATCGTTTCTTGTGTCCTCCCTGGATCGGGGGCCCCTACACTCTGTCCCAAGGTGATATCTTATGGTGTATCTCCCCTGTCCCCCTTGTTCTGAAACCCACGCCTAGAGCCGGAGAGATGTCTTGTTTGTCCTCATGGAGCTGTCGTCGTTTGTTGCATCCGCGTATTATTCCCCCTCCCCATTCCATAAGTACCCTCTGATAACATTGACGAGCTTTGGCGCTTCGGACGATCCATATATTTCTAGACGGACCGCATTTGTTCCCCCGCCATCTGAGAGACGTAGCCCCGGCAACAGCGAATACAAGAGAATGGGACCAGCTACCTGTCATTATTGTATTTTGCGATCTTGTGTCTTGTTGGGCGGTCGTGCACCGTGCGTGGACCACGGTGCGGTGCCACCGTACATATGGCCGTGAGTAAGCGCGGGCGGAGCCGCATGCACGCTTGACTCTCTACCACGACCACCGCCGCCCCGCCCTCGTCTACACCCGCCCCTCCGACCCCCTAATCGACCTCCCCTGTATCGCTAACGCCCGCACGAAACCCGAATACTACTTACTTGCCCTCTGTCGACTCTCGGATCCGTGCTCAAGCCCCTTACCCTATCAAACAAAGACGAAATGGCGAAAGGCCCAGTCAGTCTCTTCAACCCCAAGCCGAGCCGGCCCACCCTCCCCAAGCGGGAGACACAGGGCCCGGCCACACCCTCCCCAGGCCCGTCGCAATCGACACCGGGCACGCCCCACAAGAGGCCCGCCGCGCCCACGCCCGCCGCCACCCGGCCGCCAGTGGCACGGCGGCCCGCGCCCGCAGCGCCCACGCCCAAGAAGGACGCAGACGCAGACGAGGCGAAGCCCGCGCTGCCCGACGGGCCGTTCGCGGAGTTCCGGCTGATGTCGTCGAAGCTGAACGGGTGGAAGTACGACGTGATGAAGTTCGAGTCGCGCAAGCGCGTGGACATCAACGCGTGGGCGCAGCCTGTGAAGCTGAACCGCAAGGAGCCGCGGCGCGAGGACGCGGGCGGCGCGGGCGCGGGGCAGGCGGTGTCGCAGATGGTCGGCTCGGACGGGAAGCTCGTCGTCGGGGCGGACGGGAAGGTCGTGATGGTGGACGCGGCGGGGCGCCCGGTGCGCGCGCCGGAGGAGGGCGCGCGCGAGGACGGCGCGGGCGGGAAGGGGAAGGAGAAGGGCGGGAAGAAGCGGTTCGTGAAGAAGACGAGGCAGGTGTTCCTCGTGCCCGAGGAGACGCGCCAGCTCCGGCGGGAGGAGCGCTTCCCGTGGGTGATGGAGGACGCGACGCACCAGGAGACGTGGGTGGGCAAGATGGAGGAGGTCGCGAAGTCGCAGACGTATGCGATGTTCATGCCCGCCGCGGACGACATCTTCAAGTTCGTGCCCGCCCATCGGTGGTACAAGTTCCAGAAGAAGCCGAACTATCATGTACCGAACCTCGAGGAGGCGGAGTCGTTGGTATGTATGCTGTCTGTTGCTCGATAAACACGTGCTTATGTGCCACTGCTGCTACGGTAGATGACAAAAATGCAGAAGCATAAAGACACTACACACTGGACGCTGCGGCAGAAGACCGAACAGGCCTCGAGTGGCTCGTCTCTCGTGCACAGCTCCGGCCAGAGCTTGGGGCCTGGTGGCCGGAAGCTCAGGACCGTGGACAGCGGCACCGCCGAGCTATTCGGCGGCGATGACGACGATGAGGGAGGCGGAGACCGCAAGCGCAAAGTTAAACGCGACCTCGGCCAGGAGGGTTTCCTGGACGAGTTGGACTTTGAGGAGGGCTTCGCGGATGACGAAGAGAAGATGGATTTGGACGACAAGGAGGACGATGAAACGAAAGAGCTCGAGGTGCGTGCATTCACGACTATCTACAGCTATTCGTCAAAGGACTAACGCATCGTGTATAGGAGCGACTGAAGAAAGAGTACAAGAATGCCAACAAGCTCCGTGAGGCCTTCATCGACGAATCAGATGACGAGGACGACGAGGCGAAGCTCACGGGCGCGGGCAAGAATCTCCAGAAGACGCTGAAGAAACTGGACAAGGATGGCGCATACGACGACTCGGACGAGGAGGATAATCCGTATGCGAGTGAGGTATGTCCGCCCGTCGCACTCCCTAGCGCCATCTAATTAACAACGTAATAGCAGGAAGAGGAGGAAGAGGAAGAGGTCCCCATCGTGCCCACGGGACCCGCCATCCAGCCCGTCGAACCGAAGCCCGGCGCACGCCCGGCCTTACAGGTGCCCCCCGCCGGCCAAGCAGGCAAGCCTGCGACGAACGGGCAGCCCGCGCTCACCGTCAAAACGGAGTCGCTTCCCCCATCGCAATCGCTCTCGCGTCCGACCTCGCCGGCGCCAACGCCCGGCCACGGGGGCCACTCCATCGTCGCGAAGCGGGCAACGAGCCCGAAGATGCCCAAACCCAAAGCGGGCATCCCGAGCCGCGCGGGAAGCCCGCTCGCGAGCCCCAGCGGCGTGTCGCCCCCCGCGAGCCGCGCGACGAGCCCGAGTGCGCCGGCGCTCGCCACGCAGAAGGCGCTGAAGCGCAAGGCGACAGACGACGGCTCGGCGGGGGCGGCGGGGGCGGCGGGGGCGGCGGGGGGCGTGCCCCGCCCGAAGAAGCGCAAGGCGCAGCTCCCGCCGGGGGCGGAGCTCGAGGACCGGATGGTCATCGAGTGGCTGCGGAACGCGACGAGCGCGACGACGCGCGAGTGCATCCTGCACTTCACGCCGTACCTGACGGACGAGGAGAAGAAGAACAAGTTCACGGCGCTCGTGAAGGAGGTCGCGCAGCTGAGCAAGGGCGTGCTCGTCCTCCGCCCGGCGTACCGTGGGGCCGTCGCCGACCCGTCGCCGGCTGTTGCGTAGTATGTGGACGTAACGCGGATGATCGCCTGCTGGTGGATATTTCGGCCGGGGATAGTGCACATGGGCCTCTCTTGATTGTCGTGGTGGTTCTGTACTGCATTGCTCATGCAGCATGCACACGCGTATCTATATGACGCTGCGTACTGCAGATTTTCTATTTTGCCGTCGTTCGGAAATCGAGGATCGCGAGATGTGGGTGTACGCACGGTTGCGTGCTGCTTGACAGGCGAGATGGATATTGGGGTGGATTTCGCAGGCGGCCGCTACGTAGCGGAAGTCAATCTTGACGCCGTATGCCGTTTGCGGAAGTCTCGGCGCATTGTGGGCGTCCGAGTGAGCTAGATCGTGGGAGCAGTGCGGAGGCGTTGAGTACGGAGCTGTTCTGCGTCGAACATCTTCCGGGCCCGCTATAAATACGTTCAATTTGCGAGCAACATGGGATGATGGACGGTGCAAAGCAATGCCTGCACGCTGAGCTGGATCATGATGTTGTTAAACAAATGGATCATCGGGTGCGACGGTGAGCGTTGCGCGAGTGAACCGGTGGGGCAATACAAGCGTCGAGGCGCGAGTCGAGGATCGCGGGGCAGAGTCGGCGGCCCGCCGAATTGCGCGCGGTAGCTCGGCCTAAGCGAGCCGGGGCTAGAAGACGTAGGTGCGGGGAAAAGGCTTGGAACGCCCACGGCGGCGAGACATGGGCGCGCGCGGGAGACGGAGTCGGGAGCGGTGTGGGTGGTGTTAGTTTACGCAGAGGCGGAGGAGAATGCAGCAGACGAGGGCAAGGAGACTGAGCAGGCGCCTGTGTGTGCGGATCGGCGGGCGGCTGTCGTCGGGACGAGGCTGATGGAAGCGGATCAGACGCCGATTGGCCGGCAGAGGCGGCACGGGCGGGGGCCCAATAAGGGAGGAGGGCGGCAAGAAGTGGCCGAGTGTGATCGGGAACAGGCGACCGTCGCTGCTCGCGCAGGCTGTGGTTGCGTCCGCGTGCGCCTCGTCCATGGCCATCCCCATCTCCTCTCGTCCGATCGCCAATATAAATCAACGTCGAGCCATGCCCTCCTTGCCCCGCCTTGCCCCTTCTCCCCCGCTCCCCGACAACACCAACTATCCACCATGCCGGCTGTCCGCTCCTTTCTTTTTCTTGCCGCTGCCGCACTCCTATCCTCCGCCGCCGCACACCCCCACGACGACCATGAACACGCCCACGCCGTGAACGCGCGCATGCTCCCCTCCACATGGTACCACGCCGAAGACCACCCCGTCCGCAACCTCTTCCGCCGCGCAGACGCGGCCACTGACGGCGTCACCTACGCCGCCGTGGGCTCCCCAGGTGCGTAGCAAAAATGCGCGCGCTTTCCGCCGCCCCGCCTAATCGGCGGTAAATTTCTCAGAATGGTCCGCCGGCTACCCGCCTGGCAAAGTCGATACCGCCGCGCTCCCCCAGGCGTGGACGGACGCGCTCGCCGCCGCTATCAAGGCAGGCACCATCCCCAACATCCCGCCCGCCAACTTCGTCCCGGGCTCGAACCCCGTCTACCCCAACGGTCTGGACCCGTTGAGCGACGAGGTCTGCTCCGCGACGGAAAAGTGCAGGAACTCCGGCGACATTTGGGACGCGCCCGACGGCGTGTTCGCGTCTAGCTTCGACGATGGCCCGACCGAGGTGCGCCATGCTGCGAAAAAACAGGGGCTAGTCGGGGATGCTAATCGCGCCGTTTCTGCAGTTCTCCCCCGCGCTGTACGACTTCCTCAAGGAAAACAACGTCATTACAACCCACTTCATGATCGGCATCAATATCCTCGGCTCGCCCAGCGGCTTCACCCAGGCGTTTGAGGACCTCCAGAGTGCGTACTTTTCCGCCCCTAGCGCTTTCGGCTGCTAATATGCGCGTCGCTCCAGGTGACATCGCCGTCCACACCTGGACGCACCCCTACATGACGACCCTCACCAACGAAGAGGTGCTCGGCGAACTTGGCTGGACCATGCAGCTCATCCACAACTCTACCGGCGGACGTATTCCCAAGTACTGGCGCCCTCCTTACGGCGACTCGGACAACCGTGTCCGCGCTATCGCGAAGGAGGTGTTCGGCCTGACCACCGTCATCTGGAACCAGGAGTGAGTTGCACCGCAGCGCGCGTCCGACCGCCCAAGACTGACATACCACGCAGCACTGAGGACTGGAGCGTCGGCACCCCCGGCGGAGCAACCCGCACTGCAGTCAACGACAACCTCGCGAAGTGGATCTCCGGCCCCAAGTCGCCCGGCCTCATCATCCTCGAGCACGAGCTGAGCAACGACACCGTCGGCGCGTTCATGCAGGCGTTCCCGCTCATCCAGCAGAACGGCTGGAACTTCAAGAGCCTCGCGACGATGAACGGCGGCGACGTGTACCAGAACGCGGCCGACTCCCTCGCGAGCGTCACCCCCGGCTCCGTCGGCGTCGCCCTCGCGAGCCCGCCCGCGTCGTCGTCGGCGGGCTCGCAGACCGGCTCGAGCAGCGCGCCCGCAGGCAGCGCGTCGGCGGGCAACAAGAACAACACCGCCAAGACGTCGGCCGCCACCGGCTCGGGCAGCAGCTCCTCCTCCGCGGCGCAGGCGACGACGTCCGCGCAGCAGAACAACAGCAACTCCGCCGCGGCGGCGCTCGGCTCCGGCGTCCTGTCGGCGCTCTCCGCGCTCGCTGCGGCGCTCGTCCTGTCATGAAGAACGCCCTGACACTAGCCTCGTACGGTCTGGGAGCATGTGGACCCTTTGACTCTTGTTACCTACCGCTCGGAATCGGATCTTGGGACAGTGCGTCGCTCGCTCGCTACCTTACGGCCCGGCCCTCGTCGTCTACACCCCCTACTACCTTGCACGCGGCCATCCTAATCCCCCTGCCCCACGTATTAATATTTATGACCCCCCCTACCTCCCGCGCCGCGGCGCGACGGCGCCCCGCACCCGCAGATGCTGCGAGCCCCGCGCACACTGCGGCGTACGCGCCCGCCCTCGCGGCGCCCGTCGCGCGAGGAAAACGCCCCGCCCGACCCGCACCCGCTGCTTCCTCGTTTTCGGCCCCCCGTTCCTGTTCCCATACTTAGCATCTGACTCTCCGCCGCCCCGCCCCCCCAAAGACTGTGCATCTCTCTCTCCCCCTCTGGACTTTCCGCTTACGACCTGTCATGGATACTCGGTGCGCTCCGGCCTCTCCCACCCCCGCCCCCACGCGCGTACATCCCGCGCAAAACAACAGCGTGCTTACCACCACCCCACATTCATTTTCGTATCACTTGACCTCCCGCGCGGGAGGTGGCATGAGCTCGAATTTCGCGTACAACTACAGACAGACAAAGCAGGTACTAGCGTAGCAGGAGGCGTCCGCCCGCGGAGCGCGGACGCGTAATAGAGGACGGCAATGCAGAATGCAGAAGTTCCGATCCGCTGGACTCCGCGCTGTCATCGTACATTGGCTAGAACGTCAGGAAGGACGTCATGGGGCGAGTGCGGACTTGTGCTGTAAGACACAGCGCGAGTGCCTCCTTGAGATCCCGCACGGCATCTAGAGCACCACGGGCGAGCTTGGGTCCGACGCCGCCTCCGAGCGCGGCACCCGAGCGAGCAGGGGCGCGAGGAATGCTGGTGCCGAGCGCGCGGCAGGAGGTGGCAGGAGGGACAGGGGACGAGGTCGGGCTGGGACAAGGGACAGGGGACGGGCCGGAAGACAGAGACTCTCGAAGAGTTGCAGGGCCGGCGGAACGCAGGACGGCAGCAGGAGCGGGGACCCACAACGGCCCGTGGGTGGACCCACAGCCTGAGCCTGAACACGATCGGGCCCGCGCCGACGTCCCCAGGCCCCGATCACCGTCGGTCGAAGGCCTCGCGTATGCGTGCGTGCGTGTGTGTGCCGCCGTGTGTGCGTGTAAAATTGGAATTCGGACGTCGGCGGGGAAGCGGATGCCGGCGGGGCCTCGATTCGCAATTCTCGAGTGAGTCTCGCGATCGAAACTTGGAGCTTGAAGCGTGGATTAAGGGACGCGGCTCGCGGGAGGGCAGGATTCAGGATACACTCGGATCTGTGACCACGGATCGAGGTGGAGTGGGATGAATGAAGGCTGCCTATTGCGGTCGCGAGGCAGTCAGGGACGGGCGTCGGTCACTCTGCTGCGGAGCAACGGGGTGGCTTGGGCTGGCTTGGGTGCTTTAGGGGCGGGACGACGTCATGCGGGGCGGGCCGTTGCTCAGCGCGCGGGTGTATTTTTATTTTAAGCATGCGCGACCGACGCATTATGCATTAATTGTGCCTTGCCAGGGCTGGGATGGAGCAGGGTGGAGGAGGTTGGGGGAGTGAGACAGCCGCGGAGCGCCGGTTGCCATCCGGATTGGGCCCGGGTTTGTGTGGTTCGATCGCGGACGTTCGTTAAGGTTGTCCGAGTCTTCGACCACCACCACCACCGGCCACCATGCGGCATGATGCATTCAGGGCGGTGCGTGCTTCGTTGAGGTTGTGGTCGCTGTTTGTCCGTGCGTACGTTGTGTGAGCGGTGCTGAAGTGATCGAACTTTGTTGGAAGGATTCGATGAGAGGCTGGCGGGGGCGACACCCTGCGACACCGCGATGATTGGTACTCACCAGGCTTTGGGCTCGCAAGCCGTTCAACAGGCTAACGGTGCTCAACTTTACCTCGTTCCATATCGTAGGCGACTATTTCTCACCCGTCTTTTCTGGACTCTTACCAACAAGACCATCATAGATGTCGAGATCCACTATGCATATACCCTGCTACTTACTGCTACAGCAGCATAATAGTGCTCCTTTCGCAAAACCAAAGCAATACCCAACGTCCCTCTCAATCACCCGTCACAGCAGCTCCGTGATCAAGACCTCATACACTCGATTCATACCCGAAGATTATGCAATCGTACAATGGCTGTCTCCGGACGTGTCCAGGACGAAAAATACAAACAAGGCTGTTCAATCCGCGCGCTCCTCCCCTCTCCCCAACCCCCGCCTGCTCCTAGCCCTGGTGATACAGCCGCCTCCCCCTCCACTGCTCTAGGGAGGCACCCGAAACGAAGGTGATAAAATTAATGCAAAGCTGTCGCTGAAGTGGTCGTGGCCGTAGCGCGGGCGCCGCGGCGGAATGAAGACGAAGGGCCGGCCGCGGGCCATATCATGTCGAGTCGTCTGGTAGGCGAGACAAGCACGGTGAGCATGTGCATCGCGGCGCTCTTAGATCAGCGAAGTGGTGCTCACAATAACGTGCAGGGTGCAGTGATGTCCTCGGGCGGGCTCACGCGATGACGCAGGAGCCGTGCGTCCCGTTCGTCCCGGTGTCGTCGCGGTCGATGAGGACGTCCTCGACGGGCGCGTCAACGGGGAGGGGAGATGCGATGGTGAAGAAGGCGTCCATTGCGGTGTATGGGTGCGGGTGCGGAGGGAGTGGGGTAGGTGAGGTGAGGAGGGTGAGGATGGGCAGTGAAACAAGTTCGCTGTCGATCCCCGCCGTCCCTGCAGGGTTTATATCCTCCCCTCCCCCTCCCCCTCCCCTCCCCCTCCTCCCCATCACAAAGAGAGAGCAATGTCGATGCCCGAAATTTGCCAACACGCCCTGCGCAGGCGCAGCCGTCGCATCTCACATGCCCGCCTCACCCCCACCCAAGTGAGAGGCAAAGACAATAACGAGCCCGGCGCACAACACCCTCTGCCGCGGCCCCGCGCGCCAGCCTTGTCCCCTTCCGCGCTCGCGCATTCTAGCGTCCCGTCTAGCGCACAGAATCGCATTACGGCTCCGCACAAGGCGTGCGCACACAATAGCGCACGGGCGCCAACCCATGCACGCCCCCACATCTCCGGGCGCGAAAGCGAAAACGTGATCGCGCGGCGGCGGGGGGGCATCACGGCGGCTGCGCGGGCGGTGCGTGCGCCGGGGACGGTGGGAGCGCGTTATTGTTGTGTCGCGGTAGGTTGGAGTTGACGAAGCGGCTTAGCGCGTGCAGCTTTGCACGCCACGATGCCGGGGGCGGGAAGGAAGGCGCGGTTCGAACTTCGGACGGGCTGCTGTGGCTGGAGTCGGGGGTGTCGGTCCGGCGCGCGGATCTAGCTGCGAGGAGTTGCTGGACAAGACTTGCAATTGCTATTAGACTAGCTAGACAAGACTGCCATCGCCATCGCGCGTGCGCTGCATCTCGCACCTGTGCAGGATCATACGTAGAGCTGACTGTCTTCATGGAGATGACCTCGGGC
This sequence comes from Lenzites betulinus, assembly GCA_022264855.1. Taxonomy (NCBI): domain Eukaryota; kingdom Fungi; phylum Basidiomycota; class Agaricomycetes; order Polyporales; family Polyporaceae; genus Lenzites; species Lenzites betulinus. The sequence continues at coordinate 109,903 of JABYQU010000015.1, forward strand.
CTCGGGCTCTGCAGACGGCACCCGATCAAATGACAAAGTTCCCCCCGCGATTATCTATCACCACCTTGCACCCTGCATCCCGTCTCTCGCCGCTGAGCGATCAACGTCAACAGCTATATGCATGCCGAAAGTAAGCTAGCATCGCGACGGCAACAGTGCGTGTATGGGATGCGCAAGCAACATCGTACATTTGACATTCTCGGCGACTCGTCACATCATAAAGTCATTAAAACGCGGCACGGCGCCTATGGGCGGAAGGGGAAGGGGGCGCGCGGGCGTGTCCAGGAGAGGGGAATGATGAAGGGAGGACAGGTATGTTCGCCTACGTACAGTTCTAGGCGAGGTGGCGGGATGGCGAGCCGGGAGTGACGGAGTTAAGACGACGAGGAGAGCGTAGGGCGCAAGGGAGAGGGAGGGGAGAGATGGGGAGACGAGGCAGGGTACGGGCTATGCGTGCGGAACGGGGGACGATAAGATAAATGCGACATTAGGATAGTACCAAGGGAAGTGGCGGTCATGAACGGGAAGTGAGATGCAGCATGGGACGCAGGACAGGACAGATATAGGGGCAAAGAGGCAGAGGTGGAGGAGGCGGAGGTCAATGCAAAGCAGCGTGATATCCGAAAGTGTCCACGAACGCGAGTAGAGGCGCAGGAAAGAGGGGTGCACGGCGGGCCGTCGGCCGCTCAAGAATCCATATGAGGGGGCCAAGGAGGGAACGCAGCGATCGGACAGCTGCAGAGGACAGCAGGCATATATCGGAACGAGCCCATATCTAGGAGAGGGGGTGACGACGTCGATGGCTTAGGCATAGAGCAGTCAGAGATCTCCGGCAGGGATCCGGCAAGGACAGGGAGGGTGGTGGCGGCCGCGCCGGCACGCCCTCACAGTATGCTCGGCCACTTGAGCTTGAGGCCCTCGAGCCAGCGCAGGTACAGCAGCTCCGAGATCGGCGACTTGCGCACTGGCGAGCCGGGCTCTGGCGGCGCCTGGGCCGGGCTGGGTGTCGACGACGACGACGACGGGAGGCCCGAGATCTCCTCTTCCTCGGTCACGATGAGGCCTTTCGCGGTCATCTCGCTCCTCCGGATGATGCGCTTGTGTGGGAATAATTGCCGTGTGGTCTGTATGTGACTGCGCACAGCTTGATTCCTGAACGAGAGGATATGAGCACTACGCCTAAGGTTATTCGCGTGAAGACGTACTCGTTGATACCGGCGAGCATGTCCAGGACAAGGCTGTAAGCCAGTTCGGGGTTAACCAACCCAAGCTCCTCAAAGCCCCGCGCGATCATGCTCAGCGACTCGATCTCCCTCGCATCCATATCATCTCGCGTCGTCTACCAATAACGTCAGCAAACCCGCGACAATCGCACGCAGACCCACGCACCTTCTGCAGTAACGGCAGCAACACGTCCTCCACAATCGCCTTGCCCGCCTTCGCCGCCTCGCCCGGGCCCTTCTTCGACCCCTTCGAGCTCTGCGGCGACGACGGCACAGACGACGAGCTGCCCTCCCTGCTCCGCACGCTCCCCACATACTCCTCCGACATCCTCAACGAGCGCACCGTGTCCACCTTCTTCACCGGCCTGATGGTATCCACGCCCGTCCCGAGGTCCGCCTCGCCGATCACGGTCCCGCTCGACACGTTGTTGCGCATCGCGTACGACGCGCGCCGCGCGCTGCGCATCGAGCCCGTGTACGCCGGCGGCGGCTCCGCGGCGTCCGCCACCTGCGCGTCGACGTTCTCCGAGCTCTGCAGCGGCGTCGCGGGCGCGGGGCTGTGCGCGGTCTCGTCCGAGCCGGTGTCCGTCATGAGCGACGGCGTGTCCTTCTCGTACGAGCGGATCACGACCGTCGAGTGCCCCGCGTCCGCGTTCATGCCGAGTCCGCCGAGCCCGCCGCCCTGCGGCTGCAGCGGGACGTCGCTGCCCTTCGTCGTCGCGGCGGCGGTGTCTATCGAGCCGGCGGCGTTGTACGCGGACTCGTCCTCCTCCGGCAGCATGTCGTCGTAGTAGTCGTCGTCGTATTCCATGCCGGGGGGCATGATGTCCTTCGCCATGCTTCGGAGGGAGCCCATCGCGGAGGAGGAGCGGATGGTGTTGAAGTCCCACTCGCTCCGCATTGTGCCATCCCAGACGCCGCTGTTGCGCACCGTCGCCTGGTACATCTGGGGCACCCGCCCAGGCGTCCTGTTACGGTAGTCCTGGTATCGCTCGACGAGCTCCGTGAGATAGTTCGTCTTGCGCGCGGTCTTGATGAAGCGGTGCTGGAGCAGCTCCTTCGTCGTAGGTCGCTATATACGGATGACAGGAGACATGGTTTAGCACTGCTCAGAGATGCGTCCAATCGGTACACGGGCACACAGCACTTACGGAGTGGGGATCCTTGGTCAGACACTGCGCGACGAAATCCTTAAAGGCCGGGGTGAATGGGCCTTCGAGGACTGGCGGCTTCGCCTTTGGGATCAGGAAGAGTACGCGCATCGGGTGGTATTCCGCCAGTGGAGGTTCTCCCTTCGCCATCTCTATCGCCGTGATTCCCAGACTCCATATGTCGGCCTTTGCGTCGTACCCTGCCTGACGGATCACCTCCGGCGCCATCCAAAACGGGGTGCCTACGAATGTATGCCGGAGGGTGCTGGTGAGCTGTGCAGCGACGCCGAAGTCGGCCAGCTTGACCTTCCCGGATGCGGAGAGTAGGACATTGGCAGCCTTGATGTCGCGGTGGATCGTCCCCTCGCTGTGCAGGTAGTCAAGGCCAAGGAGCAGCTCGCGACAGATGACCGCTATGTGTGCCTCTGAAAACGCGCCTGCCTTGAGGAGGTCGAGACATGAGCCACCGGCGAGGAACTCCATCACAATCCAGAGCTTGTACGCGACGACAAAGGAGCCGTAGTAGCGGGTGACATACTCGGAGTCGCACTGGGCGAGGTTCGCAATCTCCTGCTGGATTTCCGAGATGTCGTCGTCCGTGTCCTCGAGGTCTGTGCGGACGCGTTAGGCGACTTCGTATTCGGGTATGTGGGAAACGCACCAATCTGCTTGATGGCGACAATCTGCTTCGAGTCGTTGTGGATGGCCTTGTAGACCGTGCCAAAGCTGCCCGTGCCGAGCTTCTCCTGGAGGGTGTACTGTGCTGCCGGGTTGCTGGAGGGCGAATATGGCCATGCCTCTGGGCGCGTCTTGCGATCGGAGATGGGGGAGGGGGGCGGGGACTTGGAGAGCTGCTTGGGCTGGAAACCGTAACCGTGGTCAGAACTGCTGGACGAACTGTGTTTTTTGATGAGGCGGGAGCCCTGGGGCGGCATGGCGCGTCGAGGGAGGGGATGAGGGGGGTTGGGACGAGGAGGAGGAGACGGGCGGGCTAATCGTCGCGGGGGCAGGTTCTAGTGCGCACGTGTGAGGTGGTATGGCCCGGGCTACCATGCGGCTCGGACGCAAACCGGCAGGGAAAGCCCCAACTCGCAGCGCTTCTCCTGATGAAGCCCGCCCCACGATGACGGACATTGCAGCATGCCAGACGGCTAACTCACCATGATTCGTTAATGTCGTGATGTCTTAAATACCGTGATAGCTTAGAGGACGGCAGCGCTTGATCTGCTGAGCAACGTGCCCGCAAGAAGCAGACGAACGGCCAAAAGGAGGGCGAGGGAGGAGGAGAGGGAGCAAACACGCGGCGGGTCGTTGCACGGAGACGCAGATTCTGAGAACAGCGCGGGGAGATTGCCGTGGCAGCGGCAGCCGAGGATGTGCGAGATAAGTCCTGGCGTCTCAGACTTGCGCCACCGACGTGGATGGACGTGTGCACACCGAGACACGCGTCGAGCTGGGCGTCGGGGGCGGCGGCGGCGTGTGGGGGCGTCGGGCGAGAGGACGAAGAGGGAGGAAGGGCGGCTGGGGGCGTCGGGCGTCCGGTGACGCCATGCGCCGCTCGCTCTCACGCGTCTCCTCTGATCCTCGCCGCCACCATATTCTCGCCTCCTCTCCGGTCCGGCCGCCTCGCAGCCAGCTCCTGTGCATCCCTCCTATACAAGTATTGCATTCCAACGCCGTCTCTGACATCGCAGTCGAACTCCGTCTCGCGCACAATATGAGCCATTTTTACTATTCGCTCCTCCGTGTCCAACAGTGTCGGAAGAATCAGTGCAGAAGAGTCAATGCACACATGACAGATTAGACGGAATCCACTTTCCTCGCCAGTCGCACGCATCTCACGCCTCGGTTCTGCCGAACTCGCTACATATCTGCGCGTTGAATGGCATGGCATGGCATGTTGGTTGGTGGTGGTGGTAGCGTATGGCATACAGATGGAAAATGGAACAAACTCAAAGCAACATGGACAACCAGCTCCGCGACTCGAACTCGACTAGCCCGATCATGCCTTCACCGCGTACTTGCGGATGGGGAAGTGGATGTCCTTCTTGCGCTGCTTGAGCGTCTTCAACGATGCCTCGTGCTGTACACAGTCATGTTAGTCGCAGGCAAATAATGAAGCACGTCGTGATGCTGACCTTCGTCAGGCGTCTCCGGATCGCGCGGGTCTTCTTGGCGCGGAGGTCAAGGGGGAGGTACTTCTTGTTCTTGTAGAACTCGCGGAGGTTCTGCCTCGCCTTTTGGTTCGTAACGGTCAAGACCCGTGCAATGGACTTGCGGACGGTGTTGCTAGCAACATATATGAGAAAGGGGACGAAGCAAAAACAGGAGCTCAACTCACATCTTGGTGAGCTTCGCCGCGGAGCCACCAGCGATCTTCTGTACCCGGAGGCTCAGGAGCTCGGTCTTGAGCTCAGTGAGCTGCTTGCTCAAGTCATTCTTGGACCTTCAGTGTGATGAGCATCAGCGTGGGCCAGGATATAGCGGCTGCCTGTACGCACTTGGACTGGAGCTCGTACGCCTTAACCTTGCCGGGCATTTTGTCGAATGAAGATCTACCAGAAGAAATACGCCATTAGAACCGAGTTTCGACGTCCATCGTGCGCATCCAGCTCGCTGGGTAAACCGGCAGCATTCAACCCGCCTCCAGACGAGCCTGCAGCATCCAGAGGTAACAAGAACGAGATATTCACCTTGAGGAGTGTCGTGGGGGATGTACGCGCCGGGCGGGGGACGAGCAATACAGAGCGTGGGACAAACGAAATGGTGCTATCTAGTTTCTACAGCCACAATTCCCACGGTCGCGTGGACTTGCCCAATCGGGCGACCCACGCCCTCATCGCGCGTGGCGGCGTGCTCACGGACGCGAGTGGCGGCGAGTTGTGTGCTGCTTGCTGGCTCTCTACCTACGCTTCTGTATTCAGCGACCTCCTCGATGTCTGTCGCTGCGGCTGCTGCTGGGAACGTGGCGCTTAGAGCTGGGCCTGCTGCCGAGGCGACTCTTTCCGGCGGGCTTTGTGAGGGCTGCTGTGGCTCCGTGACTGGCGGGTCTCTCTGTTGCCTTTGTCCATTCTCTTGCATGCCCGCGCCCCGCTGCCCGCCGCCCGCTCGACACTCCCGGAGCTCGTCATATACCCCATAACCGTTCTGGCCGTACGCGGTATGATGCTTCTGTGATTCACACTCGCAATCACTTGACGAGCCCCGTATCAGCGCCGTCCTCCAATCATGGCCTCGAAATATCCGCCGAGTCAAGATATCCAACCTATCGCAGCCCTCTTCCCGCACGTCGACCCCGACGTGATCGCCGCCATCGTCCGCCACGAGCTCCCCGGCGCCGAGATCTACAAGCTCGACTCGCGCCGCATCCTCGAGTCGACATGGAACCTTGTCGAGGTCGCCATGGAGGACTCCACCGTCTCCCTCCGCGCCGCGCCGTTCGCGCTCGAGACGTACCCGACGCTCGACGCCCTCCTCGTCCCGCTGAACGCATACTTCTCCATGCTGTGCGTGCAGGGCCTCGCACACGGCCAGAGCGCCCTCCTGCCCTGCCACTTCTTCCGCTACAGCTCCCACCTCGTGAAGATCGCGGCGCAGTACGAGTGGAGCGCCGTCCTCTCGTACCACCTCGCGGCGTTCGCGCGGCGCGCAAAGGAGATGCGCAAGGGCGACTACGCGGGCTGGGGCCGCGTCGACATGGACCTCATGGAGGAGTTCCTCGTCCCGAACCAGAAAAAACGGCTATATGGTACTGTGTTCTCCAGCAGCAGTGCGTGCCAGTCGTGGGAGCTGATATACTCGTGACGGGCTTTGCTAAGATACGAGGCGGAAGCAAAAGTAACTGTAGACACCCCGCACGGGGACGCCGTGTACGATTGTACTAGTGCCTTGGATATGAATCGAAGCGTTGTACCAATACATGATGCGTATGCTACATGGCCGTACCTCTGCTATGTCAGTGTGCAGGGGAACCACAGGTGAGTGCGTTCATTGCGACTGGTTCTCCTCCGCCTCCGCTTTCTGCAGGACGTCCTGCTGCTTCAAGCTGTCTAGCGTCCGTGAGACCAGGAAGGGCAGCGGACTCACCATCGATGCCGCAGCGTCCTGCAACTCCTTCGCCGCACGCCTCGTTCGCTCGATCCCACGACCATCATTCGGCCGAGGCGTCCATCCCTGGCGCACCTCCACCTCCTGCATGAACGCCGCTCCATCCGCCAAAGACTGGCCAATACCTCTCAGCTCCTCCGCTCTGCGCATCCTGACGATACCACACTAAGCACCCTCCTACGCCCGCGCCCTAGCACCAGATAAACACCCCACTCACCTCTCCGCCACCCGCTCCCCCCGCAGCGCATCCACCCTCCTCCCCATCTCCCCCTCCCACGCCCGCCTCGCCTCGTCCCGCTCCCCCGCAGCCCGCTCCGCGCGCTCCAGCGCCTGCGCGCGGCTGGCGCCCTCCCGCTCGACGGCCGCGCGCACCTCCTGGCGCACGTCCGCGAGCCCGCCCTCGACGCTGCCCCGGAAGCGCTCGAGGTCCCGCGCGAGCTGACGGTTCGCCGCGCACAAGCCTGCGAGCTGCGTCTCCAGGCGCGTGAGGCGCCGTCGGACGAGCACGTAGGGCACGATCGCGAGCGGGGCGACGAGGGCGGTGAAGATGAGGAGGGTCTGTGCGGGGTTGCGCGGGGCCGCGGTGTCACGGTGTTTCGCGGTGTTGGTGTGTCCGAACATGGTGGGCTGCGACTCGGTCTGGTGGTGGAGTGGGACTAGGGACTGCGAGGGCGCGGCTGGAGATGGAGGGTTGGTGGGCGACGGGTCTGCACGCGGGGCACTCATGGTAGAGAAGATGCAAGCTTCGTGATAACGATCTGCGGCCCCGGAGGAGGCCGTTGTGCTGTGTGCAATGCGGCGGACGGCTCGAGAAAGACGAGAAGGGGTAGGTGCTTGTTCTGGCGCGCACATACCATTCATTACACATCCAAAGTCCACGTGATATCCGTCGTAAATGGGTCATGTACATCGTAAGTAAGCACTTAGTGTGGCAGTAGAAAGAGATGCGTGCAAGGCGATAATCGGTGGGAAGCAGGCTGCTAGTAATACACGTCGTGTGGGGATATTAGCAGGGGAGAGGGTATGTCCAAGAACGAAGATCTAGCGTGACAAAATCGGAGCAGGGATACAGTGCGATGCGGAGACAGCAAGACAGCATGAAGACGGAGCAAACAAAAAACACGGTGTGAACGAAGAGGAGAGGAGGGCCGGGAGGGGCGGGTGTGGGTCATGTCGCGGCGACGGATTTCTTCCCCCCAAAGAGTCTTCGCAGGAATGCGAAGCGTACTTTCTTTTTCGGTGCCGCCACTTCGGGCTTCACCGGTAGCCTGTCCCTGCTTTATCAGTCTTGATGTTCAGTGAGGAGGGAGAGACATGCACTCACTCATCCACGTACACCGGGTAGTGTTTGAGCTCCGCCTCCACGGCGTAAATGTCATCGCTGTACTCCTCGCGCACTGCTTCTGGCACGTTCAGCTTCCGACGCCAGAGCGCCATGCTGTTACCGGAGGGGGACAGAAGAAACACGAATACAATTACTTGGTACGCCGGGTCGTAGAGCTTGACAGACTCTTGCAGCGTTGCGTCCAGCGTTCTTTGGATTTGGTCGAGGGTCACGTAGTCAAATGTGGGTTGCGCCGGGCCACCCGTCGGGGAAGGAACACGAAAGTCAGCATTGGCGAAGAGCGCTCCCCTTTCCTGTGTCTCAAGGAACCTCTTCAGCTGCAGATCAGGACAAGCCTATCAGTATCAGATGGACCAGATATGATTGGCGTGCACTTACGCCGATGGTAGCAAGACCGGTGGACATTACAGCTATCCACTGCAAAAGCGAGCGAACACGGGGATCCTTATCAGGATTAAAGCCCCACCTGAAGCGCTCCTTCGCCGGACGATCCCTGTTGAACAAGGCCCGCTCTGCGGACCTGAGCGCCGCGCCCTGCGAGTCCACGAAACCGATTTCGCCGCGGGGTGGTAGTTCGAACACAGTCGTCGAGATTTCACCCGCCGAGATGTGCCCCGTCGCGATCTTCATCGTTTTGGAGGCCATCGGCGAGGGCGCCCAGAATTGCTGCGGATTACCTTGGGGGTACGGCTGCGGATGCCCCATGCCCATGCCCATACCCATGCCATGCATTGACGGCGCGCTCTGGGAGCGTTGTCGGGGGGAGGTGGTAGAGATGTTGGGGGAGAACCGTACGTGCCCGTTGCCTGTCTGTGCGCCGCCCCAGCCGTAGCCCTTTTGGCTGCCCATGCCGTTCCCCCAGTCGTCTTCTTCTTCCTCGTCGTCGTATTCGTCCTCCTCGGGAATCGTCGAGGCACGCTCCCCCCAGCCTCCTCCTCCACCCATATATCCCCAGCTATCGGCCTGCTGCACTGGTTGTGGCCGGTTTTGCGGTGCATGGCGCGAGCCAGTCTGGGAGCGACCCTCCTGGATGCTATGGAGAATGCTCTGCTGTTCTGCGAGGAAATGTGGATCCTGCCACTGTTGGCCAGGGTGCTGCTGAGGGCGACCATGTTGGGACATCGAATGCCTAGGCTGATGAGTCGCTTGGGCCTGCGCCTGCGCCTGCGAGAAGTAATCCTTAGTGTACTGATTGGGGGCCTGCAGCAGGGAACTCAAGATTTGGGAACGCTGCTGGTCGGACAGAGCTGGTTTACCACCGCCGGTAGCAGCAGCGCCCTGGGTCGGGTAGCCATATGACGCGGCAGGAACTGGTTGTGTATTTACCATCGGTAGCCCCTTCGCTTCGTTCGCCCAGGTTGTCCAAGCAGGCCTCCCGGAGGGCGGCGCGGCAGCAGGTTTAGGTGGTGGTTGTGGAGGCGGTGGTGGTTGACCCCAACCGCCGTGTGTATCGTTCCATGTAGAGGCGGGGGGCGCGCCCCAGTCCTGGGCGCCATACTGTGATGTAGCCATCGGGACGCTATGTTGTGCAGCCAAGTGAGCCGAAGGGTGGAAAGAGGTAGGTGCAGGCGCTCGTGCTTGCTCTCGCGCGTGAAGAGACGCCGATTGACTGTGCGCACTGCCCTTCTTCAACGCACTCTTCTTCGGCGGGTACCCCCCTCCGTTCATGCTGGACGGGGAGGCGGGCGCGTCCCACGCGTCCGCAATCGCTGCTGCAGGCGGTGCGCCCCAATCACCACCCACAGGTGCACCCCATGCGTCGGCCGCCGCCGCTGCCGCAGGAGGCTCTCCCCACGAACCACCACCGTTGTCTGTGCCTTCGCCATCCCATTCGCCATCGTCATCGTTTTCATGTGTTTGGACGGGAGCGCCCCAGTTATCTGTAGGAAATGGGATGTAGTTGCGAGAGGTGGGACGATGCATGTCACGTCGGATGGTAGATGGGATGGAGGAGACGCGAATGCATAGGAAAGGAGATGAACACGGTCAGCGTTTGTTGGGGTAGCGCGGTCATGACTCGAAGAAGACCACGAACCATATCCACCCCCTTCGGGTGCAACAGGACTGTTCGTTACGTCGTGAGTCGCGTGTACGGCAGACGATGCGCTGAAAGGCTCCGCCTGCGCCTCGACGGGTTGATCGGCTGCAGCGGCCTTTGCTTTCTGCTTCTTGGGCTTTGCCATGGGGTGATCGCGAGGGCGTCAGTGGCCTTGAGGTGACCGTGTGGACTGGGGAGGACAGGGCGGAGACGCGACCACAGACGTAAAGGTGTCGTAACTGTGCGTGTACGCGTTGTTTACCTAGTCGTCGCGATCCGCTGGTTATGGCGGCGCGAGGGGGTGCAGCATAGATGGGAGACGGAGGGAAAAGCAGAGGAGGACACACGAGGCGAGGACGCTGCAGCTGCACGGTCCACGAGGCTGCGTCCTCGAACTTCGAAGTCGATATCCCACCGTGGGAAAGCCGTCCTTCCTCCATCAAGTTCAGTAGCGCGCAGGCCGATGTCACTTCCCTGCACCTTGCCTCTTCCCTCTACCAGCTTGTACTGCTTCGTCCAGCGGCCCAACGTCCTCCTCGGCTTGCTCTTGCTCTTGCTCTTGGAAATACTAGTACCTGGGTCCCTATAATTGGCGAAGTGGAAGCTTCTGTGGGTCTGGCTATACCCGTGCGATCCCAGGGTGGGTGACCGGCCCGATACACGGTACACACAATGTCTAGCCCGTCCAAGGGCAAAGTCCCTGGCTACCTGCTCATCCCTGGCTCTCCAACTATGCGGTCGAAGTCGCCGACTATGCCTGCTCTTTCGCCGTCCTCCTCTAGCCCGCCATCTCCAGGCGCTCGCCCACCTCCACTACGCGCGCAGACCGCGGTGTCCGCAACCTCGTTGATCGTACCCTCCACACCATTCTACACCCCACAGGTGTCATCTGTTAATGTTGGCGCCTCCAGACGCCTTCTTTTGCCAACGGTGCGCGCAACGAGGCCGCCTGTCACCTCTCCGCGAATATCAGGCAAAGCCTATACGAAAGCCGGCCGTTCTAGGGCAGGGTCTCTGTCTGTGAATGTCTCTCCAGAACCACAGGAACGGACCCCTTCTGGTGCCTCTTCTTGGCTTCCTGGCGGTGACGGGTTTGAGATTGTGGAAGAACAGCTTGAGCTTGAAGGCTTTCAGATATTCGCTGTAGAGAAGTGGTACGCTCGGCGATGCTGTGGTCTCCATCCATAGCAAGACGTAATGATATCATTTCTTCAAGGGTGGTTGCACGGAAGCGCCATATTCTCGTACTTACGGTTTACACGGGCGACCCAAAGCACAAGGTAGTGTGGGCAACTTCTCCTACGAATTCAGACGAGGTAATGGGGACTAGATCACGGTGACCGCCCTCAGCCCGCACCCGGCACTCTCTATCTCGGACGCACAAACAGCATGGGACAACGCTATCCGCGCCCTGCGTAGAGATGGTGCCCGGCCCAAAGAGGTGTGGCCAACCATTGTGAATATTCGAACAGTCATTCATGAACCCCGCCCGCAAAGACTGACAAGGGCGTACTCATGGTCACCTCGTTGGCCAACTTTCGGTCGGATTACACCATAGTCAACGTGCCTTCCGGAAACTTCCTCGATGTACGCGAACAGCTCTACACCAACATTAACCTCTTGCGGATGGGTTGCGGAGGTCGGAGCGCCTTGACGCTAGAAGAGCCCAGGTTCGTGTATTCGAATACTTCGATCTAGACAGGACATCGTATTAAGTTCATTTAACGTAGCGATGCGACCAAGGACCGATTCATTGCGATGTATCATGTTACCGACAAGACGCCAGCGCGTTCTGGTGCCCTGTTCAACGCCACAGTCCTGGAGCTGGTGAAACTCATACAAGCCGCGTTAGCTATATTCGGCATGTTCGAGCTTTCGTTGGAAGAGAGAAATGGTTTGTTGTGTGATGTTACGTGCGAGGGTATTCAGCGGTGGGTCACAGATATTGGTGATCCGTATCTGAAGATCGAGGTATGCACCCGCACTACTCCAAGTTAACTGCCAGAACTCATTTTACGTCCATCCTTCATGAAGCCGACGGAGAAGGTCGCGGACCCAACCGTCCTGGCTGCTCTCTTCAGTCTGATCCTAAGTACGCGAACCAAACTGCATTCCTTGAATCTGGTATGCTTTCTCTCATACTCAGCTTACCTGACGCTCATTCCTACACCAGGTGGTACCTAAAGACCCATTCTTGGACCCTTCGGGATTCCTCAGAGGGCTCGCCGCCCTACACCCCTCCAAGGCGCATACACCCCATTCTCACAGCCTTCATTATCAATCGCACATCCCCTCACCGACTTCTCCCCCAAACTCCGCGACAATCCCATCACCGCTCACCGCCCAATCGCCGTCGATGAACGCTAACACCAGCCTGACCTTCCTCACTCAGGCGCTCATCGAGTCGATCGAGTCCCAGTACGAGAAAGTCCGCCAGAGCGAATCGTTCAAGGTTCACCGCGTGTTGAAAAACAAGCTGGACGACCTCGCCACCGATCTGCGTACGCACGCTTCCGACACCGGAGGGGCGACCGCCAGCACTCTCGGTGTAACCGCCGACCTTTCCGCATTTGTGCGGTGTGTCGTAAGCACCAAAGACGCCCCGCAGAGCTTGCGGTACCTCTGGACCGGCCGTCCAGGATATGCGGAGAAGAAACGGCGCGAGAAGGAGGCTGTGTGGAGCGATGGTGAGCGCGAGAGAGAAGAACGCGAGAGGGACCGTGATGGTGAGAGGGATGCCGGCAAGGACGGTAGGGACAAGGACGAGCGCGACAGGGAGAAGGACAGAGAACCGCGGTCTGGTGACGAGGGCGAACTTGTCAAGCCGTGGTCAGGGCGTATGCAACGAAAGATCGAAAGCTGGGCAGCGTGAGTGCGTAAACTCTAAACTCGGGGACGTGCTCACGCATGATGCCGTAGCTTGGGCAAGAACAAGAAGCTGAGCGTGGATTTTGGTACCCTCGGGAAGGCGTTCCTGCCGGATTCGCCGCGAGGAGCATCCGAGAGGTCCGGGCATTCCTCGATGGTGCCCTCCGTCATAATCTCGAGGTCGGTTGTATTTTTGGACTGCTATATACGGTTTACTTAAGGGGCGGCAGGGACCCTGGCGAGGAAGACGACGTCCTGAGCAGCGGCCAGCAGTCGCCTGTCTGTGCGTAAACACGATTATCCTCGGAGTTTGCAACGACGCTCACGTCTGTGCCGACAGCTGATGCCCCGAACCCCCTCATGCTCGGTGTCGGGTCCCTCCCACACGCCGAGCGTTCCGCCAGCGAGCTCTCAGAGTACGACCGCCGCGTCACCGAGTTCAACCAGAAACGACCGACCACGAAGCTCCAGTCCCGCATCACCAGCTGGTCAGACGCACGCAGCGCACGCGGCATGCTGCACGACAACGCCACCAAGCTCGGCGCCAGCCCGCTCAGCCAGCCCGAATCGACGACGACGACGACCGCCGGCGAGGACGACGCCCTGTCCACCATCGACCCGGACCTCGAGGAGAAGCTGCACCGGCGGCGGCTGCTCGCGTCCGGGGCGGACCGCCGGCGGAGCTTCGACGACGCGGCGGACCTCGCCGACAGCCACGTCCTCCCGCTCGAGCGCATGCGCATCGACGTCGAGCTCTGCGGGCAGCTGCTCGTGATGCGCCGGCGCGAGGCGCACCTCGCGAACGTGCTCGCGTGCCTGCAGGCGCTCGCGACACAGCTCGACGCGCAGAACGCGCAGCTGCGCGCGGACCACGACGGCGCGCGCGGTGCGCTCGCGGCGCTCGACGCGCACGGCGGCGAGCTCCCGCGCCTCGAGGCGCTGCGCACGGAGGCGGAGGCGCTCACGCAGGAGACGAACGCGCTCGCGTACGAGAGCGCGCAGTTCCTCGTCGACGATCTGTGGCACATGGCGGCGCTGCCGCGCCAGCGGGTGTTTGCGCTGCGGGAGAAGGTGTTCGGGACTGGGCGGCGCCTGCCGCAGGGCGTGCGCGGGGCGCATGGGCCGTTCAGCCGCGTGCAGTGGACGGTGGATGGGAGGGAGCGGTTGGTGGATCGGCTGGGGCGCACGGAGAGCGAGGCGGAGGAGGAGGAGGAGCTGCCGCCGTTGCCTGGGATGGAGCTTGCTGGGGACGAGGAGGTGGATGCGGTCGAGCACCAGAGCCTGAAGCCGACCTGGCTGCTCCGCTTCTTCAACTATTGGGGCGGCAGGCTAGGCATGGGGCGCGGGGCAGCGGACGTACCGGACCCGACGGACGGACAGGCGAAGGCACCGGGAGACCCAAAGGCGGATTCGGGGAGCGAGAAGGACGACGGAGCCTCGCCGCTCAGCGCAGCAAGCAGCTCCGTCGGACTGCCCACGGACCATGTGCGCTCACAGATGATGCCGCGGACATTCACAGCTTGAGTTGCTGCAATGCAAGCTTTAGAATTACTTACTGGTATACTGGTTCTACGCTATCGACGGACACAGCTATCCAATGCATCATGTACATGTACGCGCAAGGGAATATATTACGCAAGGCCCGTAACGTTTTCACCACACCCCCAGCACCGCCCAACCCGCCAACCCAACGGCATGCCCGCGCGACCGAACTGCCCAACTCACAGGCTCTACCGCATCTTGGTCTTGCCCTGGGTCTTCCGGATCGCGCGCTTCTTCTCGCGCTCGAGCGCCTTCTTCTGCTCCGCCGCGCTCAGCTTCGACAGCCGCTCCTCCTGCGCCTTCTTCTTCGCCGCCGCCTTCTGCTCGTCCGCCTCCTCGCGCTTCTCGCGCGCGGCCTCCTCGCGGATCTGGCGGTCGACGTCCTCGCGCGTCTTGCGCAGCTTCGTGCGCGTCTCCGGGCGCAGCGCCGCCTGCAGCCCGCCGCGCGCCCCGGGCAGCTTGCCCTCGCCCGCGATCACGTCGACGAGCTGGAAGACCGCGGCGAGGAGCGGGAGCGTCGCGGATGCGTCGGCGGACGGCGGGAGCGCGAGCGTGAGGATGAGCCGCTTGCTGCGCTCGGAGGACGGGAGCGGCAGCTCGGGGCGCGTGCGCGGCTGGTCGGTGAGCGAGAGCGAGCGGAAGTACGGCTGGATGGCGGGCGAGGCGAGGATGGCGGGGAGCGAGAGCGTGCCGTAGGGCTTCAGCAGGTTGGTGGTGACGTCCGCGAACTCTGCGGGGGTGTGAGACAGCTGTTCGGCCCGGTGGTAGAGGGGCGGACGTACCAGTCATGACGGCCAGGGTTGCGGGGAGCGCCGTGCTCTCTGCGGTCTTCGTGAGGGTCTGCGGGGCACAGGGCGATCAGACACGACTGTGCTGGTGTATACAAATTGTTATCAAATGTATACGCACCAAGTCCCAGCGCTCGTTGCGGATGGTCTTCATCGCATCCTTTGCGACGACAGCCCACACACACTCCGGCACCGCGCCCTCCTTCCCTGCAGGCTCACGGAAGGTGAACTCGAGCTCGAGCTCGTCGTACACCTTGTAGTCCAGCTCCACCAAGCCGCGCAAGGTCTGGAAGATGTACTGGAACAGGTCATGGCGGGGCCGGAGAGTGAAGGTGGTGTGCAGGGAGGTCAATGCACGCCTCCCGGTGGAGAAAATGAAGAAGTCGCTGTAGCCGTCTGCGCAGCGCGCGATGAGGTTCGTCGTCCTGCGCGAGTTAAGAGTAACGCACCCTGGCTCAGGCCGTCCACATGTGTGGGCTTCGAGAACTGGGACTCATAGAGCGACTTATGCGCCTCGAACCTGTACGCGTAAACCAGGGAAGCATTCGCGACGTGTACACGTAGCGAAGATTTGTGGCGACGTACCACTTGGACGCTCTCCGTTCGTTGGCCCTCTTTCCAATGAAGTAGACTGCTACGTAGAGCAAGGCCGCACCAAGAAAGTATACCTCGTTTTTGAAGTCTGGAGCGTTCCGTTAATAAAGCGAGCCGGTGCGGGGTAAGTAACTCGTGCGAAGGCTTACAGGCCGGTCGGAAGGTGAGGAACTTCCATTTCAGCTCAAATCCGTCATACTCGGGCGACACATTGGGCATGGGCGGCGTGAGGAACTTCGCGATGTTGAAGGCCTCCATGTTGACCAAGGTTGCTCGGCGTCGAGTAGGACGATGGGGACAGCGGGAACAGCACTCGCAGTCTAGGCGCTCGGCAGCTAGTACTTGTGTAGACGCTCAGGCACGTCAGGCCGATAGCCACGTGGGGTCGATGTAGTAAAGTGAAGTGCTTCTCCCGCGCGTGTGCCGTGCGTCCGCCGCTTCCAGACGCAACAAATGACCGTGACAGAGAACAAGCGCGATGTCTAGGGGTTCACACCATCCACTCTTTCCCTCTCTCACAGGGACGCCACTAGTGACTTTGCAGCCGACTGGTGTCTACGGCTACGCTATCAGGGCTGTGGGTGAAGGCCAAAGCAGCAACGAGGCGGGCGAGTTGATTGTGCCGGGCGAAGGGTGGTCAGCCGCTGCCGACCCACAGCTTCTGTTCCTTCGTCTGCAAAACGACCTGCAAAGGATCGCTCTATACACACGAGGAGACGATCCGCGCGGTCCGAGAAACATGGCGGATGCAACTACAGAGGTGAGCACCTCTATGGCGGTCCCGACTGCTCACCACGCCTAACAAGAACACCACATAGATGTCCCCCAGCACGAGTTACGGGCAGTTCGTAGTGGACGTCCTTGCGCGCACCACCCGCACGTCCGGCAGGATTGACCAGCGGGTTCTGAGGCGGAGCCTCGGACTCGCATCCTCGTATCTTATTACGGACGTGACGATGAACGCGGAGGAAGGAATGAGCACATGGCGGGCGGGGTTCAACCGGCTGGTGGACGTCATGGTCGCGCTGCACGCACGGGAGGAGCTGGAGGTCGAGACGGTGAGCACAGCAAGCCAGGCGTGCTCAGAGTGCTGGAGCGTGGCGGGGTCATGGCGGGAGATGGACGACTGCCGGGAGGGCGTAAAGGCGATCGCGACGCGGCTGAAGGGGCTGCTGGACGCGAACGGGAAGACATACCACGGCCAGGCTATATATGCGCCCTACTGAGGCGAGCAGCGCGTGTACGACGGCAAGAGCATCGCGACAGGCAGCGCGAGCTCGAGCGAGCAGTGTATATATGTACTTGCAGCCTGCGATCGCCTGCGCCCTGCACTGGGGATGCAGAGCCCCGCATCGGCGGCGCACGTGGGCGCTCGGAGTGACGTAGGGCAGGATGACCGATCGAGGCGCGCACTCTGTCTCTTGGCCTCCTCGGCCCTGGATGCTGTCCGTCCGCTGCTCTACCTACAAATCACGCTGCGCACGGCGCGTCGCCCGCTCTACTTAAGCTCCTGCTCGTCGTCCAAACGCCCTTGACCGCCGTCCCCGATGGAGAGGGTTCCCTCTCTCCGGCCCCCAAAGCCTTCTCGCTCCGTTCCTGATCTCCCCGTCCCCATCCAACTCCCATCCGATACCCCTCTCCCGCCCTCCCCGGACTCCGACGATGCCCACTTTGCCACACCGCTCGCGTCTCCACTGGTATCCTCTCCAGTAGCCGAGCATCCACCAGAGCTGCCGCAGTCGCAACCAGGTCCCTCAATTTCATCTGAGTCTGTTTCAGACTTTACGACTCTTACGCCTATACGCGCGCACTATCTCAAGAAAGAGCTTGTCCGTCTTCAGTTTCAGCGCGAACTAGATGCACTCGTAGCCGCACCGACAAACAACGTCTCAACATTCTCCTACCTCGGATCCCCCTTCACGCCTCCTCCGAAGGACGCGCCGCATCTGGATCTCCCATTTCTTCGGTACTTCTTCCGCCATTTCGTCCTGACCTTCCCCTTTCTCCAGTCTGCTCCGAAGGACTTCTTCCCCGAGAAGGTCCAGCCATTCCTTGCGTCTCTGCTCACCAGGAATCTGTCGCCTACATCTGTTCTGGATGATAATCCCGAAGAGTCCGAAGAGGCGACCCGCCACCGCCTGCTCAACAAGCTCGAGCGGAATCTGTCCATGCTTATGACCAGTGCAATCAAGCTTGCGGAACCGGAGGAGGTCGTTCGCTTGTCTCAAGCCGATCTCAACCGTCTAGAGCTACTTGCGAGGAAACGAGCCGCCAGGGAAAGGCGCATGAAGGATAGCTTTGATGTCAACGTTGTATGCGTCCGATCTGTTGTGGAGAAGAAACGCATGCGCAGCAAAGTTCACGAAGTGCGTTCGGTGCCGAATGCAGCACCCAAATACTGATGAGCGGACTGTAGGAATTCATCATAC
This sequence comes from Lenzites betulinus, assembly GCA_022264855.1. Classification (NCBI taxonomy): domain Eukaryota; kingdom Fungi; phylum Basidiomycota; class Agaricomycetes; order Polyporales; family Polyporaceae; genus Lenzites; species Lenzites betulinus. Next base: position 127,988 of record JABYQU010000015.1, read on the forward strand.
GCACTCGGCGGAGAGGTCATCCAGACATATTCGTCTCTCGGAGATACGGGGACTTTAAGACGCTATCCGACGAACTGCGGAAAGCGCATCCCGACGAAGTGGTCCCAGCCCCTCCGCCCAAGGACCGTAGCTTTGTGAACGTAGCCGTCTCCCCGGCGTATACACCGACGAGTCCATCCCAGTTTGCATTATCCCCATCGTCCTCGTCAACCGGTTATCTGGCACCGACATCACCTCCGTTCCACATGCCTTCTGCTCCCCCAGTAAGTCCTGTCGCGAGCCAAGTCGGCCGCACACCATCTAGGTTACCCCGGCCACCCGGCTCGGCAGACCTGTACGACACCGAGCGCAACTCGAGCGCGGATTCGTTCGGCACCGCTTCGCCGACCAGCCCCAGCTTCGGCTACAGTCTGAGCGTCCCAGGAGGCAGCGGACTATCGCAGCAGGCTATGCGCCTCTCGCGCGAGAAGAACAGGCTGACTCTGCGGTCGTATATCACCTCCCTCCTATCTTCCTCGACGTTCGCGTCTTCGCCTGTTCTCAAGTCCTTCCTGCTCAGCGGCCCGACAAGACTGACTGAGGAGGAGGTGCAAGACGCACGACGACGCGAGGAAGCTGATCGGATGCGCGAAGATGGGCGGAAACGGTTCGCCAAGGAGATCACCGCCAGAGTGGACGGGCTACGGCAGACTGTCCGCGGCGTCAAGGGCGAGCTACTGGGGAAAGGTAGGTCCTTGGTCCAGATTGGCTCGGTATATGTAGCGGAATCTGACGGATTTTCGGCCGCATTTAGACGGACTGACGCAAATATTTGGGACGATCAAGGAGACGACGGACGTGCGGAGCCTCCCGCCAAGCTACCAAGCCGTCATTGAGTGGGCACGAATATCGTACGCGCTACGCAGAGTCCCCACTTGCGTGCATATACTCACGATCCCCGCAGGCTCGCATCGACGGTCTTCCACCACTTCGTCGCCGCAGACAACGCGTCGGAGAGCTTCGCAGGCCTGAAGCGCATCCACGGGCTCATGCCCTATTTCATGCTCAAGGCGGCACTCAAGATCAGCAACCCGATGGGTATGATCCGCGGCGTGCTCGACCTCTTCCTCGCGCAGCCGTTTGGCGGGCGGAGTCTCTTGCAGCGGATGTTCACCGGGCAGCTGATGGAGGAGGTGCGCGCGCTCGAGGAGGACATCGAGTCCGTCAAGGACAAGGTCGAGGACCCGATGATGTGCGAGAAGGTTAAGCTGTACGTGTATGCGCCCAGGGAGATACAGGCGGTGTACAAGGCAGATGCGGGTAAGTTCTCTCCATTCGTCGCGCCTGGGTCCCAATAACTTGATCCCCGCGGTCAGCTACCGAGGACATGCACGTACTAGCGGTCGTCCTGCGCTCCGGCGAAGAGCCAGCGCTCTCGCGCGCGCAGATGCAGCGTGTGGTTTATGCGCACCGAGCGCATAAGGAATATGTCAAGTACACCGAAAGCCTGGACGACTCGGATGACGACGAAGGCCCGCAGAACGAGGAGGCGTGGCTGTTCGAGGACCTGAGCCTACTCGCAAAGCTCTATGCGCGTCTGCGCGACAGGGAACAGTTGATCGAGCTAATATTCGAGGTATGTCAGGGCGTGTTGTGATGCTCAAGTCACAAACTGATTATGACACAGGGCAACACTGCAGAGCTGCTGAAAGACATCATCACAATTTTCTACACGCCATTAGCCCAGGTATACAAGGCCGCGAGCATCGCGGACTCTCTTGGCGATCTACAGAACTTCGTGAACGACTTGATCCGCACAGTCGAGCAAACAGAAGAACGTGCGTTCCGTCATTTGTCACGATTATCGTCGTAAGCTGACTGTGCGGTGCAACAGTGAGTCAGACGGATCCCGCACGGACGGTGCAGATCTTCATCGACCTAATCCAACGGCACGAGCAGTCCTTCTACAGCTTCGTGCACAAAGTGCACTCCAAGGGCGAAGGCCTCTTCACGCGCCTCATGCGCTGGATCGAGCTCTTCCTCACGCTCATGCGCGACGGCCTCGGGCAGCAGATCTCGCTCGACTTCCTCCTCCCGCACGGCGGCGCCGAGCGCGAGGCCATCCTGCGCGAGATCGACGACGTCGCGCTGTACCACTACAAGCTGAAAGTCGCGTACGAGGCGAAGCTGCGCCGCCGCTTCGGCCGCACGCAGGGCATGAGCGACGCGGACGCGGAGGACGAGGCGACGGCGCAGCTCGTGAACGGCGTCGTGCGCGACCTCAGCTTCGGCGACCTCGTCCGCGGCGACGCGGAGGACCTCGCCGCGCAGGAGACGGACGACGAGGACAGCTCGAGCGACGAAGACTCGAGTTCCGGGTCCGGGTCTGGCTCCGGCTCGGGGTCAGACGAGAGCGAGGGCTCAGACAGCGACGAGAGCGGCGAGGGCAGCGACACCGAGCGCGACGGCACCCCGCACCCACGGCACGGCACGCTCCCGCCCCCGCCCGCGCGCTCGCAAACGATCGCATACTCGCCCATCAAGCAGCGCCCGCCCCCGCACCTCAGCTTCCCGCAGGTCGTGCGCCACTCCGCGGACCTCCCCCGCACGCCCGAGGAGCGCTCGCCGCCAGTTCCACAACGCGCGCGAACCTTCTCCTCCCCAGCGCGCCCGACGCCGGCGGACGCGCGGTTCAAGGACCTCCCCCCGCACCCGGGGAGCAAGGCGCTCCCGCCGGTCCCGCCGTCGGCCCCGCGGTTCGCGCGCCCGCAGGGGAAGATGCCGGCACCGCGGCCGGCTCCGCCGCCGCAGGAGAAGAAGGCGAAGACGTCCCCGAAGCCGAAGAAGGGCGCTGCTGCGGCGCCGAAAGCGCCAGAGCTGGAGCACGTCCCCCAGCTCCTGCCGTTGTTTGTCGAGATGGTACGTGCGCTCGGTCGGTCCTCCCGCAGGGCGACGCCGTGCTGACCGCCGTTGCAACCCACAGTTGAGACCGCAGTTCGTGGTGCGGCGGTGAGCCCCACTTAGGTTTATCGGAAGCAGAGTAGAAGCAAGTTCGCTCTATTGTAATCCAGGGATAGTCTGTGCAGGGGCGGCCGACGCCGCCTGCGCTGTTGCTTTGCTTACATACAGTTGTATCACCAGTACTCCCCCGGGCCCTCTCCCGATCTACCGCATTATTTATATTGTAACCCTGCCGTCCATGCATGTGTACCTACCGCAGAAACCGATGACACGTCCTATCCACACCGAGGCAACGACGCGTGTTGCCGTGCGAAGCACAGAAAAGAGAGAACGGTGCGAACGTGAAGATGTCGTGAGCGAAGGGAACGAGGCAGGCGGCAGGCGGCGCGTGCTATGTCCAGAAGGCCGGACCCCCTGTATACGTACGTGATCGATGGAGACGCGTATGTGTAGACTACAGAGCTGACAATTGAGGGGAATCCGAGCGGGATGACAGGCGATGGTGGGAATGACATGAGGCTGGCGCAAGCACGGGCCAGCCCAGAGGTGCGACACGGGCCACGATCAGAACGCGTGCGAGGAGATCTGGAAACGCTTGAACGTGTACCTGCAACACGCATCATACGTCAGTGTCGCGCATGCGGCGGGCAGGGCGGAGACGTACCCGAGGAACGCGAGGTCCTTGTTCGCGCCGGTCGTGTCCGCGCTGACAGGCTCTTCTGGCACCTGCTCGAGCTCGTCTGTGGGGAAGTACGACGTGTCGGTGATGGAGCGCAGCCGGGGGATGAACGGCGCTTCGATGTCGCGGATGTTCTGCCAGTCTACGCCGTAGAAGAAGGGATGGTGCTTGATCTGCTCCACAGCGAGACGGCGATCTTGGGAGGTGATCAGCCTGTGGGAGTTGTTGCAGAAACACGCCGTAGGGGGAGTAGGCACAAGTGGAGACGGGACGTTAGCACGGGTTGGCTCACAAACGTGCGGCAGGCAGCAGAGAAAAGCACCGACCTCCTGATCAAGTCTTCCGCCTCGCGACTGAGGTGCACGTCATCGGGGAACTGCAGGTAGCGTTGCCACTGCAGGATCTTGTGGTACGTTTCGTGCGTGGATTCTGAGCAGAACGGCGGGTAGCCCACGAGGCACTCAAACATGATGGCACCGAGTGACCACCAGTCACACTCGTTGCCATAACCCTTTTGCGCGAAGATCTCGGGGGCGATATAATCGGGCGTTCCGACGGTAGAGTAGGCCTAATGGAGTACGTTAGCGACGACAAATACCCGAGCGTCTTCAGCAAAGATTGCTCACCAGTTTTCGCCGGTTCGCCTTCCATGTCGCGATCTGGTCCTTGCTGGACATAGTGAGGTGGATGGCATTCACCCTTACACTATTGCGTGCTGCCGATGTCGGCGAAGTCACCCCGTTCGCGGAGTCAAGGAGGCGTGCATAGTAACTGGAGTCGTGTTGTTTATGGAAGCCGGTTGAGAGACCGAAGTCTGACAACTTGATGTGGCCTTCCTTGTCAATGAGAATGTTGTCTGGTTTGATGTCACTAGAACCGATGTCAGCGCAAGTCCTGTCACCTTGACTGTTGCGAGGCCTACCGGTGAATGAAACCAAGTTGGTGAACCGCTTCAATCGCCAGGACACATTCCGCAATGTAGAAACGGGTGACATCTTCCGAGAACGTGTCGTACTTGATGAGCATCGTCATGAGATCGCCTCCCGGGAGGAACTCCATGATCAAGTAAAGATACTGGGGGTCTTGGAAGGAGTAATAGAGCTGGACGACCCATGGCGAATTGGACTCGGCCAGCACGTCGCGCTCCGCGCGTACATGTGCGAGCTGTGGCGCGAATAAGCATAATGGCACATCGCGCCGTAACGTGCAATCGCACCTGGTCCTTCTTCAACATCTCGTCCTTCCGGAGGGTCTTCATAGCATAGATTTTACCGGTATCGGTTTTCTGCACCACCCGGACCTACGGGATGTGCCCCGGGTCAGCCAGTGCGGCACTTCTACCAGGCCCGCGCGCACGCACCTCGCCGAAAGCACCCTTCCCGATAACCTTCACCGTCCTGAAGTCTTCCAGCCCCAGCTTCGTCCGGCGCAGCCGTAGGAACGCGGACTCGCGCTTGCCCAAGCCCTGCAGCTGCCGCTGCTTTCGTTCCTCGGACATCGTAGTATCGGCCGCGAGCTTCCGCTCCAACTCGACCCGCCTGCAGAATGTGAGGGGGCGTCGCTGCGAGCGATCTGACAAGCATGTACCTCTGGTTGCGCTCGATGGCGGCCTCCACCGCGACCTTGTAGTAGTGCTCGAGCTTGAGCTGGGCCGCTTTCGAGCGAGGCACGGCATCATCGGAGAAGCCGGCGGTGGTGCGCTCGAAGTAGACGTAGTCCGCGGGCTTGCTGCCGTTGTCCGGGGACGACTGCGACTGTGCGCTGCCTACGCTCGAGGAGGACTGGGAGGGCTGCATCGCGGGCGCGGGGTTCGTCGTGGTTGCCATTGCAGAGCGTGCAGCCGACAAGTCCTCTCAACCAGCTTTAAACCGCCTCCGTTAATTGGCGGTCACGTGATGATGATCGGAGTGCGACAATATATTTGCCGCGTCTCTCTATGTCTCTCCTGCTAGCAACGAGCCGGTAACTAGTGCGCGGGGGCCATTCTAGGTCTCCTGGGCAGCGCTCGGAACCAAATATGAGACACAGATAGTGTACGCAGGTAGTAGACATTGGATATGTGATATAGTGGCGGGGAATGAGTATGAAATCGTAGAATGTCACAGTTCACGTATGTATATTTGAGCCGAGGGGGCCGACGACTCTGGTCGAGGCATTCCGGGATTGAACGAAGAGGTACGTTGTCTGGTACATTTCTTCGTATGCTTCACTTTCCCTAGGTACGCGATGTACCAGATGCATCTGGCTGCTAGGAAGTTGAGTGTATCCGACGAAGCGCGGAGGAGCTGAATGAGGATTAAGATTACATAGAACGTCCTCATATACACATAGTTCGCCAGACAAGAGCCCGGGTACTGAGACAATACAGTTCACGTACGTATACAAGATCGAGAGATCCCTCACATGCCCGGGTGCCACCCATCAGGGTTTGGAGTAGATACAGGAAACGCTGCTTGCCCGTACGCATAGCTGGGTCGAGGGGAGACGACCAGAGGCGCGGCTTGATGTGGGGGACTTCCATAGTGCCCATAGTTGCTCGCTGGAGCTGCCGGCATCGCCCAATCCTGACTGTAGACGCTACTCCTGTACTCATATACGGCTTAGCATATGCTCCCCTATATGGCGCTGGGTATGGTCTCACCGATCGGATTGGGCGTGCGGCTGCCGCATGCGAGCCGGGAGGTTTGGCGTGAAGTGGGCTGCGACGGCGTGGCTATCGCGGAGTCAGTGAATGGAGCTTTTCAATCGTAAAATATTCTCACTTGTAGAAAGCGGATGCGCCGAATACTTGCTGAGGCAGGGGTTCCTCATCCTGCGGGACAGAGGGCAGTGCCTTGCCATACGCCATCCGATGGTCAAAGGATACACGAGGCGCACTGGTGTACTTCGCATTGGGCTGGTAATTCTTGATCGGAATCGCAGCTGAAGAGGGCTGCTGCCTCGCTGGTGGTGCCGACGGCATGGTCTGGGCGTGGTCGACATGCGGTCGGTTCGGATGAAGGGTGGAGATGGGAGGTGCGGGAGGCAGCGACTGTGCATGCGGCCGGATGTGGTCGGCCTGTGGAGGAGCTTGCTGTGGAGGGGGCGGTGGTTGTGGTGTATAGGACATAGATAGCGAGTCGAACGCGGGTGGCGCAGGGTCAAGATCGCTTGGCTCAAGCTCAGGACCATCGTAGCTCATCACGACCGCCTCCTCGTAAGGCGGGCCATCCAGGTCGGGTCCGACGGGCGTGAATTCCGGCGGAGGAGTGTCCTCTCGAGAATCTCGCACTACATCTCCAGTGTTGTTCATGACGGTGAGCTGCCTCCGAGGCCCGCGCGCTACCCTGCGCTGCGCATCTCCAGCAGGAGCAGCAGCCTGGGTCCCCGTGCGTGCAGTCTCCGTCCGCGCGCCACTGGAACTTGAAGGTGCCGCGCCAAGTCCCGCTTCGTCGTACCACGCAGGGCGTTCCTTCCCCGGACGCATCTTCTTCGAGACCTTCAGGGGTCGCGTCTGTGACGAAGATGAGCCCACCGACTCAGATGCGAACCGCACGTTGGCGGGCCTTGGTGGTGATTGCTCTGAGACCGCCCGCGCCTTCTCCCGAGGATAGCTAGAGGTTGGGTGTGTTCCAGTTGCAGAGCTTGGGATCTCCCTAGACGATGAGCCTCCGACGGACAAAGACTCTACACCAGCCAAAGCCGCTGCGAAGACGGCATCGTCCCAGACCTCGAAGCCATCCTCGTCGACGCGCGGCTCAGGGGGCTCTTTCGCGCTCTCCGCTACGACATGCTCAGTCTTCTGGTCGAATTCGGTTTGAGAGATCTCGTAAGCTGGGGGCGGAGGTGATCCAGGAGGGTTACAGAGCGCGTCTTCCATGCAGATAAGGTGGCAGTAGTTTGGTTTGAGGGGATGGAGAGCAGTCAACGTGCAGACATGTAGGACGGAGAGTTAGCACGGCCTCGAGAGTCAAGGCAGCATAAGCAACCGGGGGAGTAGCCGGTTCGCCAAGGGACTGTACGGCAAGACTGGCGGGAGACTGCCGCCACGGCCGCGCATCTGCCAAAGTCGACATAGCCCCGAGCGCCATTAAGCTCCATTAGTGTAATATAGCATGGCAGCATTCAGGGCGACGATATCGATCATGGCGTCAGCAGCCCATTCCGCCGGCAATACTCGATCATGGTTATATAGCAATGGCACTTGGTAAGACTCAGACAAGCCGGAGCGAGCGCGGCTATATGGTGGTTTGAACCAAGCATACCGCAGAGCGCCTAGTAGGGAAGCACATAATCTGAGATCAGCGTGATTGAACTTGCAATGCTCGTTTGTGAACAGCGAACACCCTGCCGCTAGCTACATGGAACCTGCATGCAATACAACTGTGAGGTCATTGAAGAGACATGAGTGACACAGATGATCTGTGAAGATCCCCTGATAAGTTATCATAGCTCGATCCCCTCCAGATTTTTGCCCTGAACCGATATCACATTGCGTTAGCTGCAATCCCCCGTGGCACAGCGACAGTCCCAGAGCGCAACTCACCAGCTTAGGCAGGCGGACATAGACGTCAGTCCCTGACACGAGGCGGAGTGAGGATATAGGCATAACACACCGAGAAAAGGACTCACCGTAGCCGTCTAGGCTGACAAGCTCCAACGACCCACCAAAGTACGTCGCGTATATGTTACTCATGGGAAGCCCGATGCCAATCCTTGGATGCGGATTCACCCCGTTGGCAGGCGCATCCCTGTCAGCGCTCTGCCGCCATTTCCATATCTGTTCGGACACGGTCGCCGTCATACCCTGCTGGCTAGAGCTGAGGGAACGCAGCGCGCCGAGGCGTGCGTCGGCAAGACGCCCTGCGTTCCGCACGTGTGAAAAGGAGAATAGATCGGAAGGGGATTTGATCTCGGGCGAAATGAGGCCACCCCCTGCGCGAGGTCAGGATACGAAAAGGAGCTGAAGGACGGAAAACAGACCTTGGTCAGATATCCTGAGGTAGACATCGTTGTCACTGGCGACCACAGTCATTCGAACGGGAGGAAGAACATCGGCCGTTGGGTGCTTCACCCGCGTTGCCCGTAGCGACTGTGCGGCTGTAGTGTGAGTTAAATGTGCAGGTCGCCGCGCTTCGCACGCACGTTCTTCAGCAGCTCGAATATGATGTATCTGCATTTTATGAGCTGCCGTAGCGAGATGTGCAGAGGATGACTCACTCTAGGTGTTCCCGGATATAAGCAAAGCGAGTGTCTTTGTGTCCATCGACGATGATTTCAGGCCAGTCTGCGTCGCTGACAACACCAGAAGCAGCGTCTTCTTCGCTATCGTGAGGCCTTTTACGGAGGTACGAAGCACATCGCTCGATGCTATCCTGTACTTGAAGTCCGGTACAGATGATCCCGACGTTATCATGGGAACCTGAAGAGTGATCCCGTGACTTGACGGCCTCTGTCAGGGCAATGTGGTGTTCCGCAAGGACTCTTCTCGATATTCGGGAGACCAGCATTCTCCGCATGAACGTGTCCAATCGATCGGGAAGCAAGTATGGCGAAGACAAGGAGAGGCCGAGAGACAAGTTTGGAATGACCCATTTACTGGAGAGCCCGTGCTCAGCCAGATATTCTATGGTAGGGACTGGGCAGCTTACTGTTCGTTCAAAAGCTCGCGGACGAAGTTGCAGAATGCATCGTTCTCTTCTAGAGTGGTTATCTCAGGGTATCGGCGGAACCTGTGACTTAGGTTACGCGCTCCTCAGCTTCTGAAAACACGACGGCGTACTTGTCGAATGCAGTCCAGTACAGCTAGTCCCGTCTTTAGACGTCTGTCTCACAAAGTGTAACGAACGCAGACACACCTCATACACTTTGGCTACTCCTTCTTGCGTCACCACCACATACGGCAGCGCTTGCATGTCACGCAGTCTATGCGCGATACGAACGGGCAGTTCCGTGCGAACGTAGTTCGCACTCTGCATGTCTAAGTCCGCGGCCGCGTCATACGACCAAGACTGACATACCTTGATCAACCGATCTTCATTCATGTACTTCCCAAAGTACACCTATGCGACCCACTTGAACAAAACGTACCCACATACGGGCCCCTTAAGATGTAACACATACCAACTGCCGCAGCGTCAGCCTAGTCGCCGGCCGCGAGGCGAGCGCCTCCAGCTGCTTGTTCTGGTAGAAGTGGGTTGCCGTAGAGATCCCGCGCATGCTGCCAGACAAGCTCTTGCTATGATTCCGCCGAGTCAAGGTCGTCCGAAGCACCGTGCGCACTGGCACTGACGATTGGCCGCATGCGGCCGCTTGGGTTGACGCTCTTCGTGCAAACATTGAAGGAGTAGAAGAGAGGCACTGCCATGTCATTTCCCAGCCAGCGTTACTGCACCGAAGTCGACGAAGTGGGAGAAAGCAGGGGCTGGACTGGGCGGAGTCATGGACTCGTCGGATGATCCATGCGTCCTCGCGCAAGCTGACCACGTCCGGTGGCTGTGACAGTGACCCGTATAGGCACCCGCTCCCGGCGGCCCGACGCGGCGGGCGGGAAACGCGTCGGTGGCTGGCAGCGAGCAACGCATATAATGCGTCGAGAGTGTTACACTAGGATACACATGAATTTGACGACGTCATTAGATACGGCGACGACAGATTGATTACTCCAGCTCAGCATGCCGCCGCGGTCATCGATGAACCTCAAACTCAGAGTCTCAACAGCCCATGCATCGTCGATAGACGACTATCGCTGAGCGCACACGAGATTCGTAGCAACCGTTCAATCACTACACTCCGTCACGCTACTTTACATACATTCCGTTCTGCTATGCATTTCGTGTTTAGTACTCGTCGGCAGTGAATCCATCGTCAACCTGGGCGGCCGCATGACGCTTAGCCTTCTCCGTGTCGATAAAGTCGAGCTGTAAGCATAGTCAGCGTTATCGTCATGGTCCACACGCAGTTGTACGTACGCCCTTGGTCTCAACCATGCGGTCGATGAAGGCCCCGGCGAAGCCGGCCATGATCTCCTTTGCCTCCTGGTGGCTCGCGGGCTTGCCATTAGCGGCGCAGTGCTTCTCGTAGGCCTTGGCAGCCTGCACATGAAAGGGATCAGTACTGACTCGGTTGCTTGCAGCGAGAGAGCGTACCTCGTAGGAAGCGGCGGCGGCGATCAGCTCGTGAGAGAGCTCTGCCTTGTGGGGGGCGTTGGTGACCTGCTCGTAGGCATCGGCGTTGCTGTCGAACCAACCCATTGTGTCGAAAGTGGTAGTGGTGGTGGTGTGTGGGGGATTGAAGTGGTGAGTGCGGGACTGGGGATCGATGGAGGGAGGGCTCAGTTTATATAGACCTAGGGGCGGTCGTGACATCACGTTCTAATAATAGCGGAGGTTGGTGTTACTACGAGGGGACATATGTCGGCCAGGGTATTTTCCAACGAGTCTGAATCGATCATCAAATGGAATGGCGCTACAGAGAAGGAACCTGCTGAAACGGGTAGATACCAGCCCGGGCGTACCTATCCGCAGACTTCCGTAGAGGGGGCATGACCGCGCGATAGCTGCACTGCTTCCCGGTGCTCTCTTCGCTCCACGAACTGACGGTATAGCAGTCCTGTCGAAGTCGTCCTAATTGATGAGCCTCCTGTCCATCCTCGTATCAATAGAAGATATATCAAACCATGGATGTCAACTTTGTTGACGCACCTGGGTAGCTCCGTACAAGCATCTGGTTCTCAGGAACAAAGAGTAGTACTACGGACCGTCGTCATGACGTCCGGAGCGTGAAGAGTGGCTGTTGTGTCTATCTGTGCAACGAAGCCCTTGTGCGCATGGACTGCGGCTTCGATACGTCGGCCTCCCAACAGTTCACACCGCGTATGACCGGAAAGACCCATGGGCAGTGCATTCACGATGGAATGGGAAGGTCGGACCCGCGGGGACACCGAGCTAGCCCGCTGTTATGGCGTTAATAGCGAAATACGAGCATCAGAATAAACCAACAGATCGGACTGCCTCACATACCGCTCTGTCTGAATACGGGCGAGCTATAATATATAGCAGCGCCACTGGTCCGGATCCTGCGCCGCACATTCCGCAGTCGGGCCTCTGATGTCACATATAATCATGGTCAGCATGTCTCGTTCCCCCTCGAGTGCGTTATCAGGTTAGTAGAACTCCGATGTTGCAAATGCTCCATTGCCTGTATCTGCTATGTTACACAGCAGTTGTGAGCACGGCAGAGTGTCCTGTAGGTCTGGTGACTGTGGACGAGACTTGGTACACATGACCGCTTGCTCACATTGACACCGCGGACTCGCATAACAGTTTACGCGTAGACCTTGACGGATGTGTGCCAAATGTTCCGCTTTAGGGAGCGCGGAAAGAATGGGGAGGTATATACCAGCATCATCCCCGCCTCCCTAGGCTCGTCCCCAGCCTCTACGGTGATGGGAGCTTCAAACTCCGTCCAAGCTTACCGTAGAGGCTGGGCGGACTCGTCGCGCGCTTAGGGGGTACCCGTGTGAAAACGTACTTAGTCAAAGTTGGGACGTCTCGTATATCACAAGTACTCTACGCTCGCGACAGGGAACGGTGGTAGCGCTACGAAAAGTGCGTGAAAGCGTTGATAGGAGCTTAAATTTACACCATATAAGGTCCACGAGGCCTTTCATGGAGTTGGACGACGACAGAATTGCAAAATTCCTCCCAGGAGGGGCAGAAAGCGGCCATAAGTGAGTTGTCTCGAAACTCAATGCAGAAAGTGATACCAAATTTTGGGGGTCAGGTACAGAGAGGACCATGCTTGTGTTCTGCACGCTTTTCGAGAATCTGGGCGCAGTTGTGACCCCAGAGCGAGGAAAGAGGCATTGCACTCGATGAGCTCAGGCATCACGTGATCTACCAGAGGGGTCGGCAGTTAGCGCTCGGGGCTCTTGTCTCGTCTGCGGGTCAGCGCAAGAACAGAGCATGAAGAGGTAGATACACCTCTTCATGCCCATTTCTGATGCGTTTTTATGCACGCATAGTGAACACTTACCTGTGAAATGGGTCTAGGAGCGAGCTAGGGCATATCTGGAGAGCCTGTATGGTTATAGCACTCTTTGGTACTCTCCGTTCGCGAGATATAGTCCTAGATGAGCACCCGTGTCATTAGAGCCATCCCAAGAATATAAAAAAGTGTTTGAAAGAGCATTAGACAGTATTTTAGAGCATTGAAAGTATTGTGAATGATGAATGAGCCAGTACATGCACCTGAAGGGTTTACGAGGAGAGCGTCGAAGAGCAAGATTTCCCAAGTACGTTTTCACACGGGTACCCCCCCTAAGCGCGCGCCGAGTTTGCCCAGTCGGTAGAACACGACTCGTCTTTTCACTCTCCGCCCCCCCGAAAAGGCGAGTCTCCACGTGTTCTACCAGACTGGCCTGCGAGTCTACCGCCTCCCGGGCCTGGGTGATCTCATCGATATCGATAAGTGTAGGGAAATCTGGGGCGATTGGGGTATGCGACGCCCTGACTGAGGCAGTACTCTCTTCAAGTTGCATATGTAGAGTCATTGGGTGAGTAGTTGAGCTTGTGCAGGGGTTGGTATGCAGAATGTCGCGTGTAAAGAGAGAGGGCTCAAGCCAAGCTCAGGTCTTGTACAGAGGCGCCCGAACCCTGTGTGACGTCACGAGACCACAAGCGCTCGGTGCGGGGTTGCGCCCGGGGTGAGTGCGTCGACCCTGTGGCTATACCCTCAACCTCTTTCTCTTGCTGCTGGTACAGATTCTGCAGGACACTATTCTCTTGCCGAGGCTCTCTGCTGTACTATATCACCCGAATCTTTAGCATACCCCATCCGATGTCGCAGCGCCCAGGCGCGGAAGAGCGACGGAGACCGAAGGCTTCGTCGCCTTTTGATTTTGACCATGTGGACGAGAAGTGAGCTGCTAGACATTAGGAAGTGGCTCCATTTGACACTCGGCGAGAGGCATATGCAACAGTTCGCGGAGGCACTCAAATCCGACGACTCTGCTCTGCTGAGCGACTTCACAGAGGCTCCCAATAGCCCTGCTGTTGACCCCCAGCACTTGAACTTCGGGAACGTACCTAACGGCCCGCGCGTGCGGAAAATATCTGCATTGTCGGATTTCGCCCCGGTAAACGTCAAAGTCAAGAGGTGTGCATACACATACCTTCCACAGCCAGTGGCTTACCGAACTTTGCGAGCGAAGACGAAGGCGAACACCCCGACCCGCGCATAAAGGTCGCGAGTGGCTCTACCTAATTTTACGTTGGCCGTTATTAGTACGACCATTCGTCAATCACGCGTTCATATACTGATTGACTGCTTAGGGCCTCATCTTCTTATTCATCGCCGGACAATTCAGTATGTACGTCATAATCCGACAGCTAGTGAACGCGAAGGAATGGGTATCAGCATGTATGTACACATTTCCACTCCCACAAAAGTAGCCTACTGAACTGCGGTAAGGGCGAGGTAGAAGGGGTATCCTTCGTGCAAGATTGAGAAATGCGCAAACATATCAGGTAAGCAGATGAAGGAGCATAGGAAATGACTGTCTAACTGAAGTTTCTGTAGGAGTGGAAGGATGCTGCATTGGCCCTAGACGAGTATATGCACTTTGATGACTGGAAGCTCCTCGACGAGGACCCTTACTACGACTGGAAACTTGTTCGCAAGGTTGGTAACATGCACTTACATAGCGTAAGCCAAGTAACCAAATGCCTATACGTTCTAGGTCCGTCGTTCCTTGAAGGCCTGCCGGGAAAAGAACGATGCACGTGGCGTTCTCGGAGTACTAGAAACGTGCCTCAGAACGAACTTCGCTGGCATGGAGAGTGCCAGGTGAGTCTCAATCACGAGATGGAAGGACAGTGTCCTGATGTTCTGATTTGGTGGATAGATTGTACAGTGAGGTAGGTGTCGATTCCATGGAGGAAGTTGCGCAGCCTAACATTACGTGCAGACGTATTACGGCACGAAAGTTCTCATTGAAGGTACGCCGTGTGGGAATAGACCGCATGGACTCCCATTCATCATGAATCTCGACAGCATACATCGACGAAGTGGAGAAGGCACTTGAATACATCCGTGAAACATCAGACATATCCAATGAGGAAAAGAAGCGGTTCTTCAAGAGTGCGAACACCAATCTTGGAACCTCTGCCTTGTGCCTTTCAGGCGGCGCGTCTTTCGGATACTGTGAGTTGGGCGTACCATTATTAGTTCTTTGTACCCTTCGCTCACCGACGCATATGTCGTGCGGCAGATCACTTCGGTGTCGTGAAAGCGTTTTTGGATCAACATCTGCTTCCCCGCGTTGTTTCGGGGACATCCGCCGGCGGTCTCGTTGCAGCTCTCGTGTGCACACGCACAGACGCCGAGCTCCGGGAACTTCTAGTCCCAGAGTTAGCTAACCGTATCAGTGCGTGCGAGGATACCTTCCAGGTATGGTTCACGAGGTTTTGGACCACGGGCGCAAGGTTTGACAGCCTGACATGGGCGAAGAAAGTAAGCGCAAATACGGCGTCTGCATGAGGGTTTACTGACGGCCTATACCACTAAGGCGTGCTTTTTTACTCGGGGTTCGATGACTTTCCGCGAGGCATACATGCGCACTGGGCGCATCTTGAACATATCAGTCATCCCTGCGGAACGTCACTCGTGCGTTCTTCTATCGGCGCGAAGCTGCCTCGTGTACTCACCGCATACACTCGCATAGGCCGACGAAGCTACTTAACTACATAACGGCGCCTGATACCGTCATCTGGAGCGCCCTTTTGGCGTCCGCCGCTGTTCCCGGTATCTTGAACCCTGTGGCTCTGATGCAGAAAACGAAGGAGGGAAACATCGTGCCGTGGAACTGGGGAAGCAAATTCAAGGACGGCTCTCTAAGGTTCGCTCCGGCATCTCATCTCGGATATGCATAAACTCATCCCATGCAGAGTCGACATTCCCGTCCAAGCGCTCAATCTCTACTTCAATGGTATGTTCGAGACCAGCATTGAGAAGCGTATGCAAGCTCACCCCACAAACAGTCACCCATCCTATCGTTTCGCAGGTCAATCCTCACGTGCATCTGTTCTTTTTCGCTCCTCAAGGGTCGGCCGGAAAGCCCGTAGCGCACAGCAAGGGAAAAGGTTTGATGATAGGCCATTTCCATCTCATATGTTTTCTCACCTCCACATAGGATGGCGAGGCAACTTCCTCCTCTCTGCTGCGGAACAATGGCTTAAGCTTGAGTTGACCAAGAATTTCAAGGTGTGTGATATCGCCCGTGATAATGATAGGACTGCTCGGGCTCACTCGGCGTGCAGTTGATTCGGGACCTGGACCTGTTGCCGCAGCTGCTCGGACAGGATTGGTCTAGTGTTTTCTTGCAGCGGTTCGAAGGCTCTGTGACGTGCGTAAAGAGTGTCGTTATTCGGCGCCCACGAACTGATGGTATCTTTGCCACCAGCATATGGCCACGCACCCGACTGATGGTAAGTCCGAGCTTGAGACCACGAGATGAGTAGCTCACCCCCTTTGGCAGGACTGGTTGCACATCCTCAGCGACCCGGATCCTGCGGAGTTGGAGAGAATGATGCGCATCGGACAGCTCGTCACTTGGCCCAAGGTATCCGTGCTCTCGCTGCCTATTCTGAAGAGGTCTCGCTCACCATCAACAGTTGCACATGATAGAGAACCGTCATCGGCTCGAACAACAGATCTTCCTGGGCCGCCAGAGCGTTCGCAAGGCGATGCAAAGCGGAAGTCGTGAACGAGCGACTGCCAAAATTGAATCGCTGCCCCAAGAACCAGTGCCGCTACCGAACACGGGGACGAAACTTCCCGTCTTTGCGGCGCCTCCTTTGTTAGCAAACACCGCCTCTGAGGAGCCACTGCCCATGGACACGGATGCTGAGGCTGCGTACATCAACGGCTCCGGGGAGCGGAGCTCTGTGGCGTCCCAACCGTCTACTTCCCATCGCGAACCCTCTGAGAATGGCCACAACCGACGTCACCAGCCGCGACGGAGACGAACGCCATTAGCTGTACATCCTGACGAGGACTTGCACGATATCACCGAGGGCGACTTCGGTGCTGCGACCCCCGACCCGCCGCCTCCCCCCTCTGGAAGCGATACCGACAGGCTTTCGATACACCGGGGGCACCACGCGCGTGCATCGGAGACGTCCAGCCTCTTCAAGCGGCTGCGCAAGGCATCTCTCAACGCCGCCTTCTCTCCGTTCTCGTCGCTGCGTCGACTACCGCGCAGTCTGGTCGGGGAAGGACAGACCGAGGCGACGCCCGAGCCCGTGTGGTCAGGCGATAGCTCATCCGATGACGACGATCTGTCAATATTATCGACGAGAAGGACTAGATACCCGTCGGCTTTCGAGCTGCACCAGGAATGGATGAGGAATGGGAGCGGCCCGTCGGATGAGGGAGGGCCGCCGGAAGTAAATCAGGACATTTGACACACGCACGGATGCATGTACTCAATCATTCTTGCTGTATTCTACACACAATCGCATGGTATCTTCTCTTGGACTTTCTTCGCGCGGCACGATTCTGCGGAGGTAGCGGCGCCCACGGGCCGAGAGCGGATGTTATAAGCGCCGGTGTGTATGCGGTGTGCGGGGGAAAGGCGACTCATTGAGAACCGTCGTGGTGCTCGGAATACGAGGTCGCTCCGTTTCACCCCTTCTACGGCCTGCCGCACCAGCTGCATAACACATACAACAAGAACACAATCACGACCGGCAGTATGGATCCCGACCAGGCTGTAGCACCAGCTGCTCGACCGGACCACGATGCTGTGGCGGCAGCAATAGAACGCAGGATGCAGGTGGAGAGGGAGAAGGCCGCTGCAGCAGTGCAACCCTCGTCGTTCGACGGAAAGCATGAGAGGCGGCAGGAGTTCCGCAGGATGATCGACCCTGGCATACTGCGGCCTAATCCCCGGCCGCTCGCGCTCGAGTCCCTGCAAGTACTGCTGCTCCCTGTCATGCACCCGCGTTCGAGAGGGAATAACAGATTGGTTCTCTGATGTAGACGCTTCTGAAGTTGGCGCAGAACATCATTGACCATCCGGGCGAGGCGAAGTACCAGAGGTTCAAACCGACGAATGCCACCATCAAGCGGGTACTAGTCGACCCAAGGGGTACGCTCGAATATGCAGTTGCGGTACGTTGTGATATTGCATGCACGTCATAATGAGATCGTCCTGATGGAGCTTCGGAAGCTTGGATTCCATCCCGAAGTGCGCATTTCCCATGACCACGAGCGTATGTGTATTGTGGCTGAACGGGCTGCTCTAGGTCGAGAACTTCCAGCCTTTCTACATCTTCAACAAGCGCTACCTCGATGATCTGCACATAGGTGCCGCAATGATCAAGGAAGCCCTCGAACGTGAATTGGTGAAGGAAGAGCGCGATCAGCGACGGAGAGCGGACGAAAAGGCCGCCCACGACGCCGCGGTAGCAAAGGTGGCGTATTCTGCCACCCTATTCTTTCGATGTACTGACCAGTGCAATCCAGGTCAAGCAAGCCTTCTATGACGACAGGAAAGGAAGAGCAGTGGTCGACGAGCGTGAACGGATCGCGCGTGCTGCCGCAGCAGCAAATCGCGCCGCGGGGTCCCCGGCTCCTGCTCCTATCGCAGACCACCGACCGAAGCGTCGCATGCCCGGATCGGGTCACACGCTCTCGGGCGAAGTTATCGACGTAGATGAAGACGACGAACAAGATGGCGGCGCTGTCGCTCACGGAGACCACGATGCCGAAGAGTAGGCGTCTTTGGTGGTCCGACACTGTACATCACCACCTGTATCTATACCTGTATGAACTCAGCGGATGCTATCGAAGATGACCCAGCCGCAGCCCATGAGGTGCGTATTCTCGAGGAGGAAACGTTGCTTACCGCACATCGTCCGAAGAACCCCGCTTCCGACTTCCAAGTGGTGCACACGTGAGCGGTTTGCTTGCCCTTCCTCGGTTCGACTGACACGACGACCTCATGTGAGAATATTACCGCAGCACCACGCCTACAGCTAGATTGAATGTCCACTTAAAAGGTTGGCATGGGCGAGGTGATGCCTCGTTAACTCACCCCACATCTCTTCCGTAACCTATATCCTGAGCAGCCATGGCCACCGTCGATCGGTCTAAGATAGCTGCCGCTGCAGAACAAAACGTACGACGCATGAGGAAGAATGAGCCCGCCCGACTGTTGTACACAGCCTTCGACGGCGAGTACGAGCTCCGCCAACGCTTCCGCAAGCGGATAGACCGCGAGGTGCTCGAGCTGAATGCACCCAAACTCGCGCTCCAGTCGCTCCAAGTTCGTGCCAGAACGCGTCCTTGGTACGCTGTACATGCACTCACGGATTTGTGGTGGCATACCGCGGTTGCAGGTCGTGGCGAAGTTGGCGGAGAACATCCTCGCGGACCCTAACAACCTGACGTTCCGTAAAGTGAAAATGGACAATGTACGCATCAAGAAATTAGTGGTTGAACCGAAAGGTGCTGTTCAGCTGCTTGTCGATGTATGTCTGCATATGCTGTTCTCCTCGTGGCACTGATCAGACTTCTGTCTCCATAGATGGGTTTCAGAGAGCAGGTAATGCCGTACTACACATGCCTCGAATAGCTCCAATCGTCATAATTTCTCAAACGAACGGGCACTACTGGACAGGTGGAAGACTTTGTCCCGCACTACGTCTTCAGGAAGAAGAACATGAATGAGCTACGTATCGGTGCATCCATGATCAAAGAGGCGATCGCGCGCGAGGCGAAGAGACAGGAAGACGAGGAGCTCAAGAACGCTCGCGAGGCCGCCGAACTCGCAGCGCACATGGAGAAGGTGCGGGTGCATCTGCTACCGACGATGTCTCTGGACGACAGCTTACATCTGAAAAACGCGGCTTGTAGATTCACCTGCAGTTCATGGACGACCGCCTGTCTGTTGCTGCACGCGCACAGCGCGAGCGACATTCTGGTTATCAAGAAAAGGGTATACCCCGTCGCGAGGGACCCGGTGATGGCAGCAATATTGTAACGCTTCGTGGTTGATCTCTCAGAAGATCCCAACGTGTCGATGGTTCGGAGAAGAGACCGGCGACAGCACAAGCATGAGATTATGTATGTATTCTACCAACGAGTCTATTCATCTAGTCGTCCTCGTCTATCACCTTCTCGTCTTGCAATGTCATCTTCGAGCTGCGCTCGAACAAGAATGATACCGACCCGCCGGGGATCTTGTCTCGTTGGAACGATGCCTGTTCCACGACGATGCGCTCTGCTGTCTCAAGCAGCTTCTCCGTCATTGTCTGAGTGCCAGACGACGAGCTCGTGGGACCCGGCACGGAGTAAATGAGATGTGTGAGCATGTCGTCCTGCACCTTGTCCGCGGCTCCTGGCCGAAGGCAATTGATGTGCGTCCACTCTCCCAGGGCTGCAAGTTGGGCGCGCTTCTGCTTGATGTACTAAGGGACACAGGTGATGTGTGAGAGTAACTGCGAAAGAGTCGACTGATGTACTTACTGCCTTGTCGGCCTTGTTGACATCCTTCGACTTCACCTGCGATGCCGCCATAAAGCCTTTCACAGGATCTTCGTCGTCGCTCGAGGAGCTCACTTCTTCTAGCTCGCTGATCGGAGTCTCTTCCAGCTCTTCCGTCGACGCTCCGCAGGGGCAATCGAGGAGGTCGTGTGTATTGCATGCCGTATGCGGATTGATGGTGAATATATCCAGGAGCTATGTTGTATGGTGTTAGATGAAATACTGTAGTCAACGGCTCAGGTAGGGCTCACATCCTTGCGGGTGAACGAATCCGACTTAGAGTCGGTAGACCCCTACAACATTGTTAGAATGTCTCATGGATACGGCGATGGCGTTACGTACGGAACCCATCAGTGCTGTATTCAGAGTGTGAGCTATGCCAGAAATAAAGGTGGATAGCGAGGGTAACTTACAGTCACTGAGACCCAACTTGGTAACCTGGCGCTGATAGATTTTCTCTGTATAACTCTGGTGAGCCGCGGACACATGGATCGGCTCAGTTGGCGCACCATCTATACTGCCAGTCGTCAGGAAGCGATATATGTACACAGGGCGTTTCTGGCCGTCCCTGTAGGAATATCAGTAAACAGCGTTGCCAGCCATGACATCCCACGTACCGATGTATGCGTGCCATGGACTGCAGATCGTGACTGACACATTATATAGTCAGATACGGGCTGACTGACGGGACACATAGAATTACCTTGGGTTCCAATCAGAGTCTATGAGACATAAACGCGAGGCACCGATGAGATTGAGACCAACTCCTCCTGCTTTCGAGCTTAGCAGGAACAAAACTGAGGGGGCGGTTAACATCGAGAACCACAAGAGTTTAATAGCAACGTACATCGCCTCCCCTGGGATGACCGGTTGAAATCATTAACAAGCTCCTGTCGTTTCGGAGCAGGTGTGCTCCTGCAATTAATGGTTAGTGTCTAAAACGAAACGCCTAGTATATCAATGAAAAAACGTACCCATCCAGACGATTATATGTGTAGGACTTCTTCTTGCAGTATGCCTCGATAATGTTGAGCGTGGAAGTGTAGTGTGACACGATGATACATTTCTCTTCGGTATGCTGTGCAAGAATGTGTCAAGACATGAGTTCGTCGAGCAAACTGCCTAAATTTACCTTGTGAAGTGCTCGAAGCAAGGTAGCGAGGGCGCTCAGTTTGCCTTGCAAACGTCGAGTGTAAGTTGTTCGGTTCAACGAAATACAATGTATGCTTACCGCTCAACGATAGGTCATCAACCTGTGCCCTCTCTGGCAACAGCTTGAGTGCCTCTTCGATCGCATTGCGTTTGACAGTATCACCGGTCTGCTGAGCCTTCAGCCTTGCCTGATCGGCGGTGGCCTTGAGGAGGATTGGACTGTTGCTGATCTTGGTGAGCATGTTGATAAGAGCGAGCGATTCGGCCGTGGAGTTGCGGACGAGGTTGTCTAGCTTGTCGCTGGAGAGCATTTTCTCGAATATCGAGAGCTGCAGCTGAGTCGGTGTGATGAAAACAACGTATTCGTCTGTTGGGACGTTGAGCATCCAAGAAGATACGAGGATGGAAGGGGGCTGATTCACGTTTCGGTGGTAGGTACTGCTTCAGTATGGTAGCTTCCCTGCGTAGCACGAAGCTCTTCGCGATGGTTGTGAGCTATGAGAACTGTGCGTCAGCATCGTGTTGAACAAAAGACTTTAGGATGCAATACCTGCGCAGAACGAGCTTCTCCCAGTTCGGATTCTTTCGAGCTACAGCCAGGAGCACGGCTCTTGAGAATTGGTGTCTCATACACCCGCTTGAAGGTGCTGTAGTCATCTGCGCCCACGATGTAAGTGAGCGAACTTCACAGCCTATTGCTTAACTTACCGAGTAGTCCCGGGTTACAGAAGTCCGCCTGGGGAAATGTGAGCATTGATTCTCGACGTAGCTGGATGATTGAAATACCATCGCATGGAACTCGCTCAGTTCGTTCTGAATAGGAGTACCCGAGAGAATGACACGTCGCGGGGTTCTCAGTGCCTCGAACATTGTGGACGTCTTGTTATTGGCTGACTTCAGTCTATGGCCTGCACAACCCACTTAGCATCATCCCGGAAGTCTCAGTAGATTGGGCGACGCACCCTCATCGCATACTATAAGCCCGATAGGAGGACTATGACGATGTCGTTTAGTTCACTCGCATGGCTTGATACAGTCGAAGCACTCACTTGCAATATGCTAGTTCATCGCTGCCAACGTACGCATCAGCACGGTTTGCGGAGTGTTGTCAGAAGTGAACTTACATGACGGTACGAAGTCGTTCGTAGCCAATGACGAGCACTTGGTGTATCTTACTGTCAAGACATTAGAAGGGGACACGTAACATGTAAATGGCGCTTACGAGTTCAGAAACTGCTTGATGGTCGATTTGTTCTTGTCACCAACGAACACCCCCACGCGATCCTTACCCAGCCTGTCGTACGGTCAGTCTGGCTACACCGTTGTGAACCACGAACTAAGCTACGCACCACTTATGAAATTCGTTCTTCCAGTTCTATGGGACCATAGCTCAGGCGAATGGGTAAAGGCGGAGCATACATGGAACTCACATTGATGAGGGTCACTGGACAGACAATCAACACCTTACCGACGACAGGACCCGCACCAGCGTATGGATTTTGCTCTGATGCACAAACGAGAACATCAATGTGGTAAGTCAAAGCCAGTGGAGAACGAACATACTGAGCAACGTCCAGACAAGTGCAATAGTCTTTGCAATACGTCAAGTCAAATTTGTAACGATAGATGAGTGCATTACCTGTAACGTCTTGCCCATACCCCTGTATGGTATATCAGTTAACATTCCGACACGCAAATGTTTCAGAGCCATACATCTCGTCAGCCAGGATACATCCTTGGCCCTCATGTTTGCGCAGCCCCATCACACACTCATAGAGGAATTGAACGCCTGTATTATCGAGGTCAATGGGGTCGCTCGAACTGAGCGTGGCGTGGATCATTTTCGAGACCCACCTTCTTTCTGATGAGGGCGAAGGTGACGAGCAACTACCGGGTCAATCACTACCGGAACCACAGGGAGATTCCTGCAATAGTGTGAGCATACTGTGAGGGAGAAACGGCAGAAAGTGGTTGTATACTTTTTGTTGAATTTCGTCTGGTGCTCTTTGCTCGGAGCCTTCATAACCACCGCGCCAGGCGCGTCAGGATTGTGTCTGAAGACGCATAGTTTCAGCAACGACAGAACATGCCCAAGTGGACCCAACTGACAGCGGTGCTTTGACCTTCGGTTTCGGTGCTGCTCCATAAAACGAGGATGGCGCTATGAACTTCTTCGCCGACGCGGGGGAGTTTACTGAAGGACTGGAAGCACTCGCGCCTTCTTGCGACGTTCTCCGGGTGTGTACGAGGAAGGATGACTTTGATTGGGAACTCGAGGCCTCGTTGAATTCTGGGTCAACTGGTGGTTCCGCAGATGTCCCGACGATGGTAGGCAACTCTGAACGAGCTATCTCGCTGTCAAGTTCAACATCTCTGTTGCCAATGAAGGATCGGTAACTCGCGTAGAGGGGCAGGCCATCCCATTTCTTTGTACCCAGCCTGCGATGGATGGTGGTCAGGGTGTCATATAACGTGATGCATGTCGCATATACGCACACAAGACCAGCGTCCGAGAGCAATGTCAGTTTTTCTCCCTCATGAAGAATGTAGCCATCCCCATCCCAGGTTTTATGCTTCTTCTGCTGTGGCTTACGCCTGAGATACAGTCATTATCACGCTCCCGCGCAAAACTCATCGAGGCCAAGATACTCACCAGTTCGCAGTCCAGTACGAGTGCTTACCGCCAGTCTTCTGCGATGACTTCTCAGTTGACACCAAATTGACTGCCTCTAATGTAACACCGCGTTTCTCCTTCTCCGCCGCAGAAGGCATTATGTATGCGGGGTTCCTGGTCCCGTTCAGTGTCTTCGGCTTGAGAGGCACGAACTGCTTCGCAGCACTAGCTTTCGAAGCCGCAGACGATCCATCTGGTATGCCGCCCCTACCAAAGCACCTCCCGGATAGAAAGTCTTCCCGCGATAGTCTGTGGTCGATCTCGACTTCGCGGCTGCCAATAGTGAATTCCGAGCCCTCCGCAAGTTTGTGCGTCCCCTCGACGCCATGCGGCCTTCCGTTGGCTAGCCTATACATTAATGTAGCAGTGACCGCCATTTTACGCGTCGAAACATGCTCACTGTCTGTTATCGGAGTCGTACAGAGTGCATTTGCCACCACTGACGACGAGCACCGCGTCGCCATCCCAGGTCTTGTGCTTCTTGTACTGAGGGTTACGCCTGCGATGCGCATCGTATCATAACCCCAAATGGATTCTCGTATGATTGCTCACCATTGTACCATATAGTACTGGTCGCCTTCCATTGCGGACACCCCGGACGCGCCGTCGTTCTCCACCGCCTGTCTCTTGCGGCCTGCAAGGTTCGGGTCATGTTGCTCGGGTTTGCGTTTCACAGACGTGGACGCTGAGAGGCCCTGAAACGGAGGCATAGTTCACTACAGCAGATATTGGAGAGGAAAGCTGCGTATATGCAGCGAGCGTTGTGGCTGTCGAGAGTAAGGTCATAGGCGCTCATGCCGCTGTGTAATCGACGCGTCGCGACGCGCCTCATCGTGCACGTGCCCGCGTTTTGACGCGCTACAGCCTCAGGGAGCAGTCCTACAATGTGCGGTGTGATGCCAGCTCTTAAAGAGCACATATATAAGGAGTGCAACATAAGATAATACGCATAAGTACACAGATCAAGCAACAGAACCGCTCCGGGCACAACAAACAGCTATCCAACTATCGATATCGACAATCTACAGCTCACGCGAACGGATATTTTGACCGGTCAAGCCTCGAGACCGATGGCCGCGCGGGGCTAGCGGGCATCGGCGGACGAGGAGGAGTGGGGAACTCCGCAAGAGTGGCCATTAGCTGCTTGGTCGGCGACTCCGCCTCCGGTGCTGCAGCCCCATTCGCAGTGCTGAACACCTTAGCCCGCTCAGAGATGAGCGTGCTGCTTCGGGGCCCACGAGGAGCTGGGCGGGAGGGCATGGTGTTTGAGCGGCTGAGGCTGGACATCCCTGGCAAACGCGAGGTGGGCGACGTGTCAGTCGGAGTCCGGTAGGCGCGCTGCCAGTCGTCGTCTGGTTGTGGAGAGCGGCTAATCGGGGATGACCGGGTCTCGTCGAGGGAGCTCATCATACTCATCTGTCGACGTGCGATGGGAGAGGGTCCTGAGGTCTGCTCGGGGGGCACTGCGGGCAACGGGCCAAAGGTTGACATTGGCCGGGGAGCAGATGCAGAGGAGACACGACGGTTGGCCGCCGGGTGGGCGGGAAGTCCAGAGAGCCGGTTGATCGCTCGGGAAGGGGAGGGGGCTGGGGAGACATCTGGGCCGCCCACGGGCGACACCAATGGCTGCCCGACGGGACGCGCACCCATGGGCCTTGGCAGTGGAGGCATAGGTGGCCGTGAGCTCACCGTGCCAGAGCGACTCCGGGTGAGGCCTGCAGGGAGTGGCGGCATGGGCGGTACGCGAGCTCCCGCCGACACAGGCTGAGGGGCAGGAGCCGTGACGATCTCGAAATCAGAGTCCGGAGGCGAGAACGGCGTTCGCGAGGGTACGGGTCCGGCTGAACGCACGATAGGCGTCACGATCTCGAAGTCTGGCTCCGGCGGCGAGAACAGATCAGGGGTGGCGGGACTAGGCGCAGCAATGATGACACTGGGCAGTACGGGTTGCCTTGCCACAGTTTCCTCGTAGACCTCCTCACGGAGTTGCATGGGTGAGAATGTCGGCCTCTGTCGCGCGGGAACCGTGGTCGTCTTGGGTACGACCGGCACTTGCACGGAGGCGAGGACCTGCGATCGCAATTCCATGTGTGTGTACGTTGGCCGTCTACGAGCTGCAACCGGGACCGGCGCTGCTAAGGGGGCAGACGGGCGATCCCACGATCCAGGGTAAATCTCGACATATGGGTAGACCGAGGGGTCTATGTTCGCATTAGCGGAATGCTCAGCAGCTGCCTACTGCAAGGTACTCACAGATGACCAAGTAGGGATAATGGAACACGGAAGATGCGTTGACCTTCACCCGTTCGTTCGTGTCGACCGAGTTGCCCCACGACTTTGCGGGATAAATGGCAAAGTAAGGGTACACCGGTGGGTCTACACAGTGTCAGTACGACTTTTGGGAGGCACCGGATGCAACTTACAAGGGCAGACATTGGGGTAGACGGCGTCGAGATGCACAGGGATGGAGGGTACCACACGCGTAACAGGAAGGGGCCGTCGCGACACGGGTGAGAAAGGTGTCAGCTCACGAGCGTTCTTTGGTAGTGGCGGGACAGGGGGCAAGCCCCGCTTCGACGACTTTCGGACGTGGGTGGACCTCCCTGACGACCTCGAGGAGATTGACGGCTTAACCGCGCTTGTCAGTGCGCTACGGACCTGGCCAACAGTGAAGGAAGACAGTAGTGCAGGGTAGATGGATTGCAGGCTGTGGGGATACACCGCTGGATCTAAGGATGGAAGTTCAGTAAGTCGCAAATCAGACAGAAGCCGAGTGTCTTACAGATGTCGAAGACCGGGTAGTTAGCTGCTAGCTTCACCGTGACACCACGAGCGTGGCTCCGTCCAGGGACTTCCGGGTACATTGTCTGCAAGTTCCAAGGGTATACCGCCGGATCTATGGAATTATGCCTCAGCAACCTGTACGTCGAGTAGGAGTTGGTGTGCCCACAAATATCAAAGACCGGATAAGCGGGTGCCAATTTCACGATGATGCTGTTCTGCCTGTTCCCTGATAGGCGACGTTGAGGGACATCCGGGTATACCGTCCGCAAATTCCAAGGGTACACAGCCGGATCTACAGAAATTTGGTCAAAACTTGACCGGTCAAAGGAAGATAGAGCTTCTCACAAATGTCCAAGATCGGGTAAGTGGGCGCCAACTTCACGATGATACCGCTTTGCTTGTCCTCGCGTGAACGACGGGGGAGGACGCCAGGGTACATGGTCTGAAGGTTCCACGGGTAAACGGCGGGGTCTAGACACAAGCATCGGTTATCTGCTCCTGAACGCCTCACGTTACCAAGAACTCACAAATCTCAATGTTGGGATAAGTCCTCGGCAGCTTCACCACAATGCCGGATACGAGACTCGTCTCGAGCGCGCGAGAGACCGGGGGGTCTAAGGGGAGAGATATCAGAGCTTGTCGGGGTCGTAACTCAATGAGACTTACAGAGCTCAAATACTGGGTATTGCGAGCGCATCCCAACCGAAACCCGAGGCTTCGATGCCGACTTGACTGAGGGATAGATATTGTACACACTGGCGGGGTCTAGCAATCGATGAGCGTCGATATGCGAACATATGGAAAATATTCCAACTCACAACCGTTTGACGCTCCATTAACCAGGACCGATCGCTTACTGCGCGCTACACTGACAGCAGGATAGAGTTCAAAGCAGTAGGGATACACAGCAGGGTCTGCAAGCGATCATGAGCACACGGAGTTATTCGAGAGGTTCTGCACGTACAGATGTTGAACACCGGATATTGCTCCTTAAGGCGCAAAGAACTCTTCGACGTTTTTCTCGACGTTCCCGAAGAAACATTAGATACTGCAGGGTAGATGACGAGATGCGGGTAGAAGCCGGCCATGTCTAGCAGAAGGAGGTCAGACCAGAGTGGTCACATGCAGACTAGCATGACATACAAGTTGAGGGCGTTGTGAGGCCAGGGCGATTAACAGCGGGATATATGTCGAAGAACGGGTACACAGCAGGGTCTATAAACACGGTGTGAGATTGTGTTCTGCGGTCGTTCGACAGTCACTTACAAAGATTGAATGTAGGGTATGCCGCGCCAGAACTAGCCGTGGGGACGCCGAGCTTACGTGTGCCCACTGAAGGGAGAGCAGGGTAGAGGTCGAACGAGGGGTAGACCGCAGGGTAGATGTTCAAAACCGGGTAGCCGATAGTCGTGCGAGTCATGGTGGCTTGATGTTCTGAGCCCGACGAGGGGGTTGCATACGGCCATACTTGCCTCCATGGGCCGCTTTGTGAACGAGGGGCCGGGGGAGGAAAAACAAAGTCGTGCATGCGTCCAGCCGCCCGACGTTCGGCGACTTGCTCCTGAACATGATGCTCCTCGGTATGGGGCCATACGTGTTGCCACGACGAAGCCCTTGCTGCATTATAATAAGGATACACCAGACTGTAAGGCTGAGCAGAAGGGACATGCTCGCGGAACCTTGGGCTACCAGGAACGCTCGACATACCGCGCTCACCGATGTCGGGAGAAGGGGCACGTGATGACATCAAGGGAGAGGGCGGGTACGACAGTGGGGCACCCCACGAAGTCGCAGTCGACGGCGTGACGGGCCTGCTGGACATGTGTCGGGCAGCGATATCGACGGACGGCGCGTACGGCGAGCTGAGAGGAGATGGCGGGTATGAAAGCGGCGCACCCCAACTAGTTGCTGTGGCCGGGGTAGGAGGGACATCCTCAAACATACGCCAGGCGAGATCCGGAGAAGGGAGACGAGACATGTATGAGACCGGTGAAAAAGCAAGATACTCGTCATCGGGGCCGAAGGACGTGCAATAAGACGGCGTGGAGCAGACCGAGCCCACCAACCTCCGGTCCATGTGTACTGAAGGAACACGGTCCCAAGATGCAAGAGACTCGAGTTCGTAGTCCGGAGGGCCAGCTGATGACACAGACCAAGCGTAGTCGTCCAAGTCGAGCTCTGAGTGCATCTCCGAAGTGCTAGCAGTGGGCAGATCTGCCATTGTGTTGGGCATATTCGCAGGGTCCAGGCTAGTCTGCCCTGTGGCAGCGAGGGG
Source organism: Lenzites betulinus (assembly GCA_022264855.1). Taxonomy (NCBI): domain Eukaryota; kingdom Fungi; phylum Basidiomycota; class Agaricomycetes; order Polyporales; family Polyporaceae; genus Lenzites; species Lenzites betulinus. The sequence continues at coordinate 157,022 of JABYQU010000015.1, forward strand.
ACTACGGGTAGCAACGTTTGCGCTCATGCGCCATGATTGAACGCGGGAATCGAAATCCTTCTTCGCCGTGGCAGGCTCATCCTCCTGCACGATAGGCGAAAGGGGTTGAAGAGGGCCGCCTTGCCTAGCTGTCTGGCTAGGCGGTGACTCATCCCGTGGTACGAGCCTTGACCCGGAACGAACCGATGCGCCGTCAAACCGATCTAAGAGGGAAAGCTTCTTGATGTTGCGGGCGGAGGACTTTCCGGCTTGCACGACAGAGATAGCGTCTAGCTGATCGTCGAGGACCTCATTGAGGGACGTCTGACTGTCCCCACGCCAATGGGAGATAGACTGTGCGCGAGACGGCGTGACGGACTGTGGGACATCGACATAATCGCGGCGAGACGACGCCAGCCATGCGTCGTACCAGCGAGCTTTCGGCAAGTCAATGTCGAACTCTATCTGACCGCTGATAGGCAGCTGCTGGGAGGGGAGCGACGGCGAGCGGGCGTCGAAAAGGTGTGCCCACAGAATCGGCCAAGACTCGTCCGAGACCCGGGGACTGAGGGAAAGGCCGCCGTGCGTCGTGTGCAAATACACACAGATACCGGAGATGCTTGGGAAGCTGAACTCCCGCGCGATAGCGCCAAGCTGACTGTTGAGCTACGGATAGGATGAGCACGTTGGTCAGCGCGGTAGGCAAATCTACGTACCGTCGGATAGAGCGGCATGAGCAAGCCATTCGACAGGCGGCGCGTCGGGCCAGACGAGAGAGTATGCCCCAAGTGTCCGTGCTCTCTGGTGAACGAGACAGGCGGCAAGACGACCACCAGCCATTTGATGCCGCGCTGCACCACCCTTTCTCTCGCGTCGCGGATGCCCGAGTTCACGTATGTGACTGAGGATTTTTTCCTGTGGAGGGTCGCGAAGGGGGAGTCGGTCATAGAGGGTGGGTGCGGCGGCGGCGGAAATGGGTCCGTCTCCAGTCCAATAGCATTCTGCGCGGGTGCGGCGTGGTGGGATGGTGTCTCGTAGTCCGTGTCTGGTGGGGTGAGGGGGTGTGCGGGGCGGGGGAAGTCAAATAGATAGGGCTTGTGCGTCTGGTGCCCAGAGGGCATCGGGGCGGTGAGATGGGACATTATGCAGGACGTCGGAGGGCGCGTAGGATGTGTGGACTGAGAGAGCGGTTAGGCCGGGAAGCGCGCTGTCTAGCAGCACAAGACGGTAGGCGGCGAGGGCACCACGATGGGCGAAAGAAGATAGAAGCAAATGGAGGCCTAGAAGAGAGAACGAAGGATAGCCGGTGGAGGAGGGGAGGACGTATATAGGCTGTGAACAAAACGGGGGCAGGGGTGATTGGATCACAACATCCGACAGGCGTTACAGATCTCCTGGGCGACCGAACCAATCGTCGAGCAGACAGAGCAAGCAACCTGTGCTTTCTGCGCGTGCCCCGAAGTGTTGAGGGGTGGGTGACGAGAGAGCGTGTCCGTCCTGGTGCAGAGGAGGATGCGGACACGGACGACGCGCTGAGCTCTTTACACCAGCGTCTCAGCACACGGGCGCTGCCGGTGGCCATGGTACCTCCGGCGCCTACTCTATTCTGTGATCGGCGCTGCATATCCCGATATGGGCAAGAACTCGGTAGCAGCTCCGGCGCGGCAGCCACGGCTTCAAATCGGCAACCGCTGTCCCAGGGGAGACTACTTAGGAGTCGCCGTGCAACGTGCGTATCTGCGCAACGTATCTATTATTTCTTACTGTGCGCATAGAATGCTCGTGCACGCAATCTAGGAAAAGATATACAAAAGTTCGGCTCGCGCCACCACCTTGAATTGATTCCGTCGGCGTCTATCTGAGATGTAGTAAGAGCGAATCAGGCTTGGCTGTCAGTGTCTTAAGCTTAGGGCCTTCCGTACAGCGTCTGGTACAGCTATCACTCCCATGTAGCGCTTCTGTAGCTTCACTCAGACCATTGTTATATATTGTTATATGTCTCTAGAGACTTATTTACCCATGCAGCTTGCAATCATCAATGTGTGCAACCTGATCACGTGTGGCCATATTGATTGGTCTCTTAACTCGATAGTATAATATTCGTACTGTAGTAGTATCGCGCGCGCTAACGATCCGCCACTCACTTCCCCCAACCGTGCAGATGGAGAGCAGACTCGCCCAGTTCGCAGCCCTCAACCAGAAGGACAAGGCCACCGGATATCAGTCTCTCCTCGCGGACATTCTATCCAGCCAGGATCAGTCCAATCTCCACACCGATATCCATACTCTAGTCGATAATGTCGTCAATCAAGAGAGCGTCGGGCTCGTCATTAGTAGAAGCATCCTGTCCGAACTCGTCAAGGCGCTGTCCGAGGGCAGGGTCCGCGATACAGCTCAGAGAAAGCGCATCGTAGAGGACACATTGGAGATCGTGCAGCCTCGTCTCGTGAGCTACGAGGAGCAGGTATGCACCACACTCGCCATCCAAGGATGCTGTGGCGCTGAGGCAGCGCGTGTAGGTGAACTCACTACGTTTCCAACTAGCGGATATTCTCGAGGAGGAAGAGTCTTGGAGCGATGCTGCACGAGTATTGACTGGTATCTCGCTCGATTCTGGTCAGCGGTGAGCACAATCAATCCGCGACGCGCGTCCGCAAGTCTCATACCGCCACAGGTCGCTTCCCGACGAGGAGAAGCTGCGCGTATACGTCCGCATAGTCCGCCTCTTGCTGGAAGACGAAGATTCCATCGAGGCAGAGCGATACTACAACCGTGCTGCGCTCCTTGCACACAGTACGACAGACCGAGAAACTCTGCTGCAATTCAAGCTATGTCAGGCGCGCATCAGTGACTACAGCCGGAAATTCCTCGAGGCTGCCAGCCGATACCACGAACTCAGCTGGGTCGCGGAGATCGACGAGGAGGAGCGCAAGCACATGCTGTAAGCTCGCTCACCATCATAGCATGCGCCACCAGGTTTTCTAATCGCCACTCAGCTCGGCAGCAATGACCTGCGCAATCCTAGCCCCCGCGGGGCCCAATCGCTCACGCGTGCTCGCGGCACTCTGCCGCGACGAGCGCACGAGCGAGCTGCCGTCCTTCAACATCCTTCTCAAGATGTTCCACGACCGGATCCTGCGCCCGAGCGAAATCAAGGAGTTCGAGGGCACACTCAAGCCGCACCAGCTCGCGAAGATCGCGATCTCGTCCAACGACCGCCTCGCGTCCGCGGCCACGGAGGACGACCAGGCGGGCGACGCCGCGACGAGCACGCGCAAGGGCCCCGCGACTGTGCTCGACCGCGCGGTCATGGAGCACAACCTCCTTGCAAGCTCGAAGATCTACAACAACATCACTTTCCGCGGTCTGGGTGCGCTCCTCGACCTCACCCCTGGCGCTGCGGAGACAATGGCACGAAGGATGATCGAGCAGGGACGTTTGAAGGGTGCGATCGACCAGGTCGAGAAGCTGATCTCATTCGATGTCCTGGGAGAGGACGACGATGCGCAGGGAAAGGCCGGTGGTCTCGGCGATGTCGAGCAGGTCGAGGAAGACACCGGCGCTCCGTTCACAAAACGCTGGGACATGCAGATCCGTTTGACAGCGGCAAACGTAGGTGTCATGGCCATCCGCTACCGCTCTACTCAGCGCTCACCTCAACATCGCAGGTGGAAACAATCGTACAGCATCTCACACAGAAGGGACTGGTGTCTTTTGGAGCAGTACAAGTGTGAATATGCATTATAATGTACGAGATGTACTTCTCCTAAATAGCGGATGCTGGTAGTAGAAGTCCTTGCAGGGGAGTGTACGATGTGTACGATAATACATAGCATCCTGGACACAGTGACATAGCATCATGGCAAGCATCACTCCGGGTCCCCGCCGCCCTCTTCATCCCGCTTGCGCTTCTTCTCGCGCTCACGCTTCGTTTCCATCTCGTGCCATTCTCCCTGGAGGGTGGACAAACTGCTGGATATTAGCGATCACCACATTCATCGTCCAATCACGGTAACGTACCTGACTGGAGCTGCGGCAACTGGCTCCTCTTGATTGAAATAGGGCGCCTCCAGGGCTTGCACCGCCGTGATCCGGCGCTCTGGGTTGTAAGTGAGCAATCTCTCAGCGAGATCAAGGCCAGCGGGAGTGAGCCATCTGATGAAATGAAAGGTTGAGATTAGATGATCAAAGCATGACGCGCAGAGCACGAACTTCTTGAATAGCTCCCTGAATCTGTTCGGAATCTCCTCAGAAGACCTCAGAAGCTCGTACCACGGGAGGCTCGTGATGCCAGGCCACTCCTCCACAGAAGGCGTGCCAAAAATCTTGTACACGACATGGACTTGATGAATCTCGTCCACGCCCTGGAACACCGGCTTCTTCGTGAACAGTTCGAGCATGATGCACCTAAGCGCCAATAACGTGAGACACGCGAAGCGCATACACCGACAAAAACAAAACACCTACCCAGCACTCCACATGTCAACCTCGGGCCCATACACTGTTGCGCCCAACAAAAGCTCGGGGGGTCGGTACCATTGGGTGATGACACGATTCGTGTAGTCACTCTTCCGTCGCTTCTGGTAGAACCGCGCTAGGCCGAAGTCAGCAAGCTTCAGTTCCCCGCGGTTATTCACCAGGATGTTGGACCCCTTGATGTCACGGTGGATGACACCCTTGTGGTGGAGGTAGGCCAGGCCGGCGAGCATCTGGCGACAGAATGATTTGAGATGGGCATCCGAGAATTCGAACTGTGTCTGCGACAAAACGCCGGTGAGGTCATGGTCCATGTACTCGAACACCATGTACACAGCGCCTTAACACGACAGTGAGCATCGCAGCCGTATGACATGGAAACAAAACTTACCTTTCGATACCAGCATCTCGTACAGCTGGACCACGTTCTCATGGCGCAAGGACTGCAAGAGTTTGACCTCTCGCATGGCAGTGACTGGGAAACCGTCTTTCTCCGACTCCATCTTGATCAACTTGAGAGCGACCATTCGTCCGTTCGCCGTGTTGCTGGCTTTGTAGACCTTGCCAAACGTACCCGAACCGACCTGGCCGAGCAGGACGTAGATCTTCTCGATATCGCCCACCGGCCTGGGTGTGTACACTCCGCTCCTCCGTCGATACAGGCCGCCTGAACGTCCCGAACGCTGGTCCAGCTCAGATACTCGATCGTCATGCTGTGCGGGGGACCGGGCTGGGCTTTCTTCCATATCCACCGAAGCCCGCTCATGCTGAGGAGAGGTCTCGCGACTACGTGAGCTGTCGCCGCTGAGGCGCGTTGTCTGCAGCTCCGGAGAATCTGGCTGGGTACTCGGGGCACGTTGTCGAGAACGGCTGGGAGGGGGCGGGGTATCCTCATCATCGTCACCCGGGAAGAATCGCTTGAGCGAGCTACTGGCCTGCCCGATTGGCTTGAATCCCGACTTCTTACCCGTGGCTGAGCTGGACGACCCCGCCGAGGTGCCATGGCGTCCGGCTCCTGATGGTGAAGAAGACCTTCGGCGCGGCGAAGGGAGTCTAGGAGGTGGCATCGATTTGTCCGATGCATTCGGACGCTCGGGAAGCCCTGGGAATAGCTACGCTCGTGCGTCAATGGGTATAGCGATGGATTGGACTAGAATGACATACCTCCGAAAGCTTCCCATTACCATTCTTGTTACCCCCCTTCCGATTACGGTTTTGCCCATTGCGGTATCCGCCCTTGGGCAACGAGATATCCTTGATATGAGTGGTAGGTGGTAGTCGATGTTTTGCTTTTGGGCGGTCTCTTGGACTCTGTGTTGGGCTGCGGGACCTGCTCCGGCTGTAACTGGAAACAGAAGACGGACTTCTACGCCTGCCACGCCCTCGACTACTGATACTTGACGGCGGTGAGCGGGAGTACCGTCCGTCACGACGTGGTTCCCGGCCGCGCTGCTTGCCTGGATCACCTGGACTTCGACCGCCACGAGGAGGACTATCGTCACGCCGTCGGCGCTTCGGTGTATCGAGTGAGCGAGAGCGACTCCGGTACGAGCGGCGCGAGTAATGCGAATCAGAGGGAGAACGGGAGCGACCAGGAGAGACTGAGCCGCGATGTCGACGTTTACCGGTGGTTGGCGGAGCGCTCTTCTTAGATGAAGGTGCGTCCCGTCGGGTCCAACTGCAAAAAAGGAGTTGAGAAGCGCGCATACAACGCAAAAAGCTCAACATACTTGTTCAACTGGCTGTCGTCGTCGCGCCAGTTACGTTTTTGTCGGCCATTGTTACTGTTGTTGGCGTGGTTGTTGTTGCTACCGTTCTTCTTATTGCCTTTACCCTTACTCTTCGACTTGGCGTAAGCGTTCCGGCTACGATCGTTGCCTTCTGGACGATCCCCATATTGAGAGGGATGCCATGTCGCAGCAGGTTCCCAAGCTCGATCCTCACGGTTTGAGGGCTCACCCTGACCCGAGGACCACTGACGAGGGGGGTCGTCCCATGCACCCGATCCAGATGCAGGCCTACGCGACTCCCACCCGTTGTCCCTTTGCCAATCGCCCCGTGCGCCATCCCTACGGTCATCTCTTCGGTCATCCCTCCAGTCGTTTTCATGACGAGAGTGCCCGCTGTGCTGGCTCGAACGACCTTCTCGGCTATAGCCGCTAGAGCGTTCGTCGTGGCGTCGAGGTGTCCATCGAGCAGGGTCCTGTTGAGGGTGCGCTGAATCGCCCCGGTCGGGGTCTTCCGACCGTCGTCGAGCAGAGGAAGAGTTCCTTACGTCGTTTTGTCCATGCTTCGACCACCCATCCCCCTCTCGTGCATCCTGAGGCTCTCCCCCTCGCCGCCGCTCGTCTCTACGGTCATACGCATGACGTTCAGGCGTTTCGGCCATTCTCCACGGGTCGTCGGCGTCGTATCGGCTTCGAGACGTAGAATCCTCTCTTCCCATGTCGCGTGCGTAGCGTGATGATCCCGGTGTAGGTCGAGGCTTGTGGTCTCGAGGGAGGGGTGAGCTTGACGGAGCGTCGCGGGTGGTGACTGGTGATGCCAAACCTGCGCCGGGGTCCTCGTCGTCTATTCCCAGGCTGTGTCTTCTCGTTCGCTTGCTCGTATTCATGCAACTTGCACAGACGACGCCTTGCAAGGTGATGGTGGGAGGCAGGCAAGCGTTCGACTTTGGACGCTCACGTTACGTGGGCCGTGACGGAGCAAAGTCAAAGGTCAAGGGTTTCCCCTGCACGATCGAACTCCCGCGGCAACTCAAGGATGCGGCAACACGGTGTTGCAGTCTCAAAAAGGGGGACACATACGTCCGGGGCAAACACAGCGGACTGAATGGCAAGTGTGGTTGAGGAAGGATGTTGACGGAATTGGTGATGAACAGAAAATCGTTTAGTCGACAGTCGACGCGCCTAGAGCATGGAACGTGATACTTACATGCAATGAGAGACCGGAGGGAGGGAGTACAAGTTGATTGTCAGTGTAGCTATCCTTACTTAGAGCATGCAAAACACCGAGAGTGGTAGAGAATGGGAATGTATGACGCCTAGGGAGCGTCGTGGTACGAGCTTGAGTATGTGGCACCGCCAACCTGGTCCACGCGCAAAATTCTTTTGCCCGACACGATATGGATATCTCAGAACCGCAAGCAGAAGTTTCTCAACACCTGCGTCGGGGCAGTCGGGGCTCATTGAGCGATACGAGTAGAAGCAAGCTCCGTACCGTGTCGAAGAATCAGCATAGCTAGATCCGCATGGCGGTCGTACTGCAAGATCTGAGCTAGTGTGTGGCCCGTGCGCCGTGGGCACATGTGGAGACCGCCCGGTCACTGGTGTCCGCATGTTTTCTCACCACAAGATAAACTACCAGCGATGGAGATGAAGAACGATACAGCGATACAGTACATACAGGAATGACGAGAGGACGTGTTTGAGCTATAATATATACATCATTGCCAGTCACTCTGAGTTCTAGTCATTGAACGGGGCATCGAGGAAGGTTTTGACTGCTGCTTTCGGCCATCTGACCTGCCAGTCGGTAGTACAGCATCAGGTTCGAGAGCTCTCCTCTCGCGGTAGCTGCTTCTGCGTTGCGTTCCATAATTGATGTGGCCGAGTCACGTCGAGAAAACTTGTTTGGGCCGGGAGAGGGAGCGAAAAGCTAAGTGAACATTATTGATGAATATTGGCGTTCGCACGGAGATGCCGCAACACATACCTTCACAGTAGTATCTATGCCACTGACAGCGACCAGAGGCAAGTGCGGGTGTCCTTCGATGACGTTAACGACAGTGCCGTCGCCCTCTAGTATGTCGTGAAGTCGTCCTGTGTGCTTCTCCCACATGAACCAATTGCCGTCGTCAGAGCCGGATACAACAAACTCATCCCGAGGTCCAAGAAAGTTGACTGTGATAATTGTCAGATGGGATTCAGCAATTGGTTAGGTCGGGCTTACCATCTTTCACCGTCTCAACGTTGCACGCTCCTGCATAACGCCAACGGGGAATTATAGTAGGGACTCGGTGGTGCTGTTCATCGCCGCTCGCTTCGATTTCAGCTTCATCCTCCGTATCTGGATCCATGTCCATGTCTTCTTCGACGGGTGGCGGGGTTCTTCCAGGAGAAGACAGCGTATCTTCCGCCCCTATCCGCTCAATGTCTTCGTCCATGAGAGCGTCCCTTTCGGACCATCCTTGATGCGTTATTGTACCGGCGCCGGACGATTTTCTGACGGACATCCTTGGGGATGATTTTCTCTTGTTCGGCGGTAGGACAGAACCTCCTGCACTCTTGATGCTTGCGGGCTGCGGGTCGTCTTTCGTCGAATAAAGGTAAACAGCGTCTGTGCTATACGCTGCGATAGTGTCAGAGCGAGTCGGTAGCGGAAGAAAAGATACCGTACAAAGAAGTACTTCGTGTCCATTACTGGATGCCATCCTCGCACCGGTGATATGCTCCAGACCTCTACGTTCGTGCCGTCCTCTGGTTGTACGACCGAACCTTCGTACACATGTCGTGATCTCATCCTGGGAAGGAGGTTGGCCCCATTCCTCGCGGAAGTGCCGCCCAGCATGTCGTCTGTCGAAGAGGTACCCCTACATCACTTAGCGGTAGCACTCAGGATACTAGGGAGGTGAAGATACCTACGTATGGTGATGCTCCTGCTACAACGAATTGATAAGGCGTCAATGGGGATAAGGACAGCGTTGATAGTTCGTGATCGAGTTGCACCAAGGGGGCTGGACATGAGTTCGAAGCGCATGAATGCGGGACACGCAGGTCGTGCTGACGAACACTACCATCCTAGAAGGATCTCTGCTGGAGGGAAAGGCCTCAAGAACCCGAAAGGCGATGTCCACATACCTCTCCGACTGTCAGAAACAAATCCGGACTATCTTCCGTCACAATCCGTTTAACCCGCCCATCGTGACACCTGAGCACACGAATGGCAGCGTGCCGTGCATAGTAGTGTGTCTCTCCGTTATCCTGAGGCTGTCCCGCGGCTTTCACATGGTCGAAGACTCGGACTTGATTATCTCCAGCCACCGTTGCGCTTTGGTTTTTTGTGGCTATTAGGATAGAATACACGGTGACAGAACGAGACACGTACATACGCGACGAGTAGGGAAGCATTTGCGCATTGAAGATATTTGCACGATGGCCGGTGTGAATCACTGTGTCGCATCTGAACGGATATCCATCGGATCCCCCAGAGTCAGCTTCCAAATGCCATAACCGAACCCTTTGAGCAAATGAGCATCGACATATCTCCAAATCTATAGCAATACGCACGTAGTGTCATCACCACCACTCAGGAGGACACTACCGTCCCTAGCCCAAGAAAGCGCATTAACGCAACCAGTGTGCCCCGCAGTTTCATTGCCAAGGACGCCGACACGGTCGAGCCTGCCGGCGGAATAAGCCGACGACAAAAGGCTGTATTTCCAGGTGCGAGAACGGACAGAGGTCGCAGGTAATGAAGAGATTGATGTTACTGTACTCATATAGTTGCCATACATAGCTTCCATACGACTCGAGAGCCAGTTGGAGTTTGCTGACGAGAGGACGAGGGCAAGTGCCACCGTAGTTACAAGTGGTGGAATGCCGATCCGGATTCCGCCGTCAATGGGATCTCTTGAAAACCAGTGTGACGTCATCCACATTTTACAAACTGAGTGGCAGAAAGTATGCAGCACGTGTGATTCCGTGGAAGTATTGTTGTACATGCAGGTATCAAGAAATGTAACCAGAACGCCGGACCATGCAACCGTCCATATCATGAGCCTCCTGCCACCTACTTGGCAAGGGCAAAGCCGACAGCATCCCTGCCCAGGTCGTACACTGTGTAGAACTTGCGCAAGAAGACGTCCCCTGCGGTAGAAATTAAGCCTTACAACTTTGCATCAAAGTAAATGGTCTACTTACCGACAATCCAGAGAGAACCGCCAGGCACGTTGATGTCCATGCCAGTGAAGGAGGACATGCAGGTTCCTTGGACCTCCAAGATGTAGTCGGTGCCCTTCAGAGCATAAGGCTTGCCGCCGAAGTAAAAGGTAAGGTCGGGGAGGCTGGGGACCTTCGCGCAGTCCACGGTGTATTGGCCGTTCCACCCTTTCGTAGCACCGATCTGAGCGTTGATCATCTCAGCCAGGTCAGACGGGAGAGCGATCAGAGAGGTTCCTGGAGGAGATAGATCAGACGTGAATATCCTTCGGCAACCTGGTATTCCTAACTCACCAGTGTCAATCGCGGCGCCGGTGTTCTCAAGTTCGACTTCGTCTTCTCCGAGGGAAATCTTCTCCAGCTCGACCTCCCAATAGGCCTTGCGCCTTACAGGGACGTATTCGATCTTGCCGGTGTACGCGGTCTCATCAATGCCGCCGAACAGAGCCTCGCCACCATCGGCCTCAGAGCTGCCAAGGCGGAAGGAGAAAACGGGAGCGTCGAGGAGCCCCTTTCCAATCATGTTATAGAACGGGGGAACGATGTGGTTGACGGAAATGGTGTCGTATCCGAGCCCCAAAATACCATCGAACCTGGGTCGCTATAAGATATATGCAACCGGTACACGTGGCATTCTACTCACTTGCCAAACGCGAACGCGAGACCGGGCTCCTTGGTGGCTTCAGCGAAATCTTGCTGTTTGATGGAGAGATCGCCAATCGTCAAGGTGTCCTGGGAGACGAAGCCCTCCATAGACCCCGAACCATACTGGATGGAGAATTCGGAGCCGTTCGCCTTGTAGGAAGACGACGAGCTAGAGTCGTACTTCGTGTGCAGGAAGCATGCAATAGACGTGCACTTCGTGCTCGGGACCCAGAGATTGCTCGAGCTGATGATGTATATGAGTTAATACGTCAGACGCAATACCCAATCAAACGTACCCTGTATCAAGGATAACCTTGAACTGTAGATAGCGTAAATAATAGGATTTATATCAAGAGATACACGTTTCTTACCGTCTGCGGGGGCGTGCCCAAGGTGATCTCGGAAAAGTACTGAGCATTCATGAAATCTGCCAATAACAATGAGACGATGCGCGCATCCTAGGAAGCAGGCAACGTACTGCTCAGGGGTACGTTGTGACCTCCCTCGGCGGAGAACTCGTCCTGAGTCCAGAAGAGCTCCTCGCCGTCCTTGACGGTCGGGCGGGACACGCGCACGTTGCGACCGATGCCCGCGCCGAGAGTCACTTGGGAGCCACCGCCGTACTTCTCAGCGAGGTAAGCACTCTCCAGCTCGGGGTTGGAAGCCGCAGGCGCGAGCTTCTGGAGCTTGAGCCTGTGAACGCCATCCGCGGCGACGAACGGCAGGAGGGCGATGGGGGCGAGGGTGGAGAACAACATGGTGGTTGGAAGGCAAGCACGAGCACGCCCAACTTGGGGTTGTTACCTTTCCGCAGGGGGTGACGTTGGCGATGGCATGACATCGCTTCCCGCCGGGGCCGGCCCCACTCCATCACACGGCCTGGGCGGCCCCCTTTGGGACTGTTTTCCGCCGATGACGACCGCCACAGTCCTCACCCCGGCCGGCGACGGCCTCCGGCTCTCTCCGACCGGCGGAGCCAAAGAGCGTTGGGAGACTCGAGCGTGTGTGAGCGCGCGGCCCTTGTCCTCGTCGCACACTGAATATATGCGCGGTTTCTCTCGTCTCGCCACCGTCCGGACGTTGCATTCAGCACCATGGCTTCGTCCGTACGCTCGCGGAGACCGTCGACCGTACCCGAGCTAGACCCCGACGACCTCAATAACGTCGAACGCCTCATATTTGCCCAAGCTGTCTATGAGTTCGGGACGCGTTCGTGGGCGGAGGTGGCCAAACTGCTTTCCAACCACCCGCTCATTGCGCAGTCCAAGAGCGCATTCACAATACAAGTGAGGCTCAGAACTCCGGCGTAGATTGGCGCGTCGGTCTTATTCGTGGCATGTATTGTAGTCGTGTCCTGTTCTGCACCGACGCTTCATGGAAGACGCGAAGATAGAATGGTAAGTAAGAGGTGTTCTGTGCACGCTGCGGCTCAAGCTGATGCCTAGTAATGAAGGTCGGAAGCAGACGTTGGACCCCGGTGTGAGTTGGCACCATACGGAGTCCGTAAACATTGCCATGAACCGAGTTTACAGCAGAAAAGCACCTCAAACTTGCGCAACGATATTATGTTGAACGCGTCAAGGAACTGCGGGAACTCATAGCCGTGGAGGAGGTGAATTTCAAGTACGTTATTCCGGTTATCACCCAGACGGGCCAGTACTTCATGCACCTGTCGTAGGAGACTGGTCACCGAAATCGACGAGATTAGAAGTGGCGCTTGGGATGTCAAGATTCGAGCCTCTTTAGGGCTTGAGAGTCCGGAAGACACGCAGGCGCAAGATATTGAAGCCCGAATAATTCAACCTGAGACAGCTGAACCAGAGGAGTCGGCCGAGGAAGCATCCGGGCCTGTCGAACCAGCTGCAACTAAAGAGGAGCCAGAGGTGAGTCTCATTCTGTCCAAACTCAAAAGTGTCGTACCCAAAGCACGCCAGGCGGCGCCGGAACCACTTCCCGTACAGGAGGAAGAGGAAGAGGAACAAGACGTTGAGGAGCCCAAGACCTTACCGGAAGTCGAGGAGCAGGCAGGCGGAATGTCATTCGCTCCAAAGTACCGGACTGATGCTCGTTTACAGCCAGAAGAAGGCTCTGATAACGAGGCCGTGAATGAACTTGTCGGTAACTTCAGCTCGGAAAAGCCTATAGAAGGTGCTCAAGAGGAGGAGGATGCCGCTGCTCCCGAAGACCCGCCGCCGGAGGTCGAGGAAGATGAGATGGAAGTTGAGGCCGACGAGACAGCCGAGCCGGAGGACGTCGCGGGGACGCCACAACCATCGGGGCCCGTCTCAGAAGATGCCTCTCAAGAGCCCGAATCTCCCGAAGTACCAATTAGCATGGCGCAAGAGGCGGCTTTTTCCCGAAGTGCGGGTCAGTATATGCAGGGAAGTACATCCCGATCGGGTTACTCATCGCTGCAGTAGGCAAACGGAAAGCATCGGACGCCGACACGCTGATGCTTGATGCACGAGAGCCTAAGCGAGCAAGAGAAGATTCGGAGCCTCTGGATGAGGACGACGGTGTGTCTCGACATTCCCTAGAAGTCATACAGCCACTCATTCATGCCACAGGTGGCCCGAAAACACGCCGCAAAGAGCGTTCTAGCGGCGCAGACGCGCCTGTAGTGTCCAAACGCTTTCAAAACGTCATTGGCATGCTGCATTCCCAGATATCTCAACACCGTTACGGGAACATCTTCCACAATCCGATCAAGAAGTCAGAAGCTCCTGACTACCATGACATTGTGAAGCGGCCCATGGACCTCAAGACGATTAAGTCCAGAGTGAAAGATGGGCTGATCTCCAATTCGCTTGAGTTTCAGCGCGATATATATCTTATGTTCGCGAACGCGATGATGTACAACAGACCGGGCTCGGAGATCTACAACATGGCTGAGGAGGTGCGTCTCTTGCCAGTCCGCACGAGCATTGACACTAATGTCTCCTTCACAGATGATGGTCTTCAGTGCACGGGAGATCAATGCGTTCCGACAGACGGAAGGGTTCCATCGTATGTAGTGCTATGTAGAGAGACAGAGATATGCATTATGTGATCGTGATACATGATATACAGTCCGCTGGTGTACAGATACAACATGGAATACTCGGGGGGACAAGATGCCAAGAGGAGGTCGCCGCTCAGAACCATGGAACAAACATCTCCGTCATCTTCACAAGGTTGACCGGATTCGTCGCGGTGGAGATGAGGCTCGCCACGGTTTGTACAACGGGGACCGTGCCAATATTCTGCGCGTTTTGCTGCAACGCCTGCATGGTGCCGTTAGGAGACATCAGAAGGTGTAGGAATGCCGTGCTCACCTGTTCGCGCTCGACCCTACAAGCCATGATCTCGGCTCGCTTCACGACGCTTTCGATATTTGCCCCGACGTGCAGCCTGAAATTCATGTCGATCTGCGGAACCTTGCCACGATGCTGTTGGTGCAGCCATGTCATGACCTCATCGCGCGCGAACAAGCAGAGCTGATGCTCCAGGTCGTTCTGATAACGAGAGGTCAGCTAGAGTTCATCAAATTGAGAGGCATCAGAACTATCACACCTCTGGCTCCGTTAGGCATCGACCAATCGACATGATGCCGCTCGCGAGTATGCCCTCGGTCAGTATCGGGCCAAGCAGGTGTTGCAGGTTGGGGGTGAACCGGAAGGGAACAGCATCGGGCGAGGTGAAGTACGGAACTTGTGAGGTGAGACCTACTCGATCGAAGGTGAGCTGGGAGAAGAGACGAGAGGAAAACAAATGAACATACCTGGCAGAATCTCGCTCATCGCGATCTGACCCGTAGACCTGGACCAGTGGAAACGGGAAGGGAGACGACTGCCAAGACAGAAAAGATATGTCATGAAGCTGACGGAAGCCAGTTGCAGAGCGAATTCCTTCCGCATGCGCCATAGCTCGCTGGGTCCGTCCATGGTTCGGATCATGTACTGTGCCGGCGTGTCAGCAGAACACTTATGTGAGTGAATATAGGCGACAAACCCGTGAAAGCACATCCTCTGAACATGTCTTAGCCACGACGTCGTCGAGAAGCTCCTTCTTCAACATGTAGAACTCTCCCTTGTTGGGCTTGACGCATGTTAGCACAAAAATAGCACAGCGGTTGATATACACTTACAAGCCGACCGTTCTTCTGCTTGAACTCGCGCATGGCAACTTTCACCTTCTCCCCGCTCATCATCACCGGCTCTTCCCTAGCCATCCCAGAGTCCTCGCAATGCTTGTCGTAAATGTCTCCTAGGGTGATGTACGAGGAGTCATTCTGGAGAAGCCGGAGGTTGGGGGCACAGGACACAGCAGCTGGGAGATGGAAGTGAAGATTGCGCTTGCGAGTCTCCTTTTTCCGACTCAGAGTGCTGCAAATGATCACTAAGCATGTATGCCCACAATGCCTTATGATCGAGGCATACCTGTTCAGAACGCGGAAGATCTGCATCGTCCTCTCTTCCCGACGGCAGTGGCGGCCTGATGGGAGCTGGACAGCGAAGGATGTGGTGGAGCCATCGTGACCCTTGATAGTCAAGCGTCTCCAGCAATACCCATGCGAACGACAATTCTCGTATTTAGGACCGAACCTGCGAATGCGCACAAAGTTTTGGTTTGTGTCCTTGTCCTGCAGGCGTTGTCAGAGTCTGTACCAGCGATGACCGCGGCGTATCTACCTCTGTGTACTGGCCTGGAACTTCGACTTCATCGAACTTCGTGTACTGGAACTCGATCAGGTAGTGGCTGAGGTTGTCGAGAGACTGCACTCTGGGACGAGCATCGAGCAGACGTTCGTACTTGTCGCGCCATTGCTGCAGTTTTCGGATGTACTCCTGCAAGGTTGGCTTACTCTTGATGAAGTCTTCCTCGTAGTCTCTCTGTCGGATGTTTAGCACGGTGCCTCTAGGTCGAAACATGGCAGTGAACATACCCGCGCTGAACCCGCTAGGTTGATCGCGAGACGTGACAAAGTTGTGGTAGTCGAAGGGCTGAGTTGGCCATCGTCGTCATTGGACATGCGGATGATATATTGCTACATCGGGTGTTCGTGAGTTGGCCTGACTTAGAATGATTATGACTGACCTGCATCGCGTCTTGCAGCAACATACAAGTGAGTCGATAGATCTCTTCTTCAGATGACGCCTTGAAGCGCTGAGCAATCTGTTCCACCACAGTTTCCAAAGTGAGGATAAGCAGAGGGAATGCCGTCTTCAATATCTGGACGATCTCGTCGATGAGCTCCCAGGATTGGCGCGTTGCAGCTGGAACAGATATCTCGGGAGGATGAGCTGGGTTTGGCCGAGCGCCATCACCGTTGCCATCCCCTACACATGTCCCGGTGTCAGCGTGTACGATCGTACCTACAAATAGTATGATGCGAACCTTCAGCAGATTGAGGGTTTGCTCGGGCTGCGGCTGCTGCTGCTGCCTGCGCGGCCTGTGTAGCTTGTCGCTTCACCAAGTTCATATCCTCCTTCGTAGTGCGTAGAGGGAAGAATAGCGCCTACAGTTACGATCAGCGGCGTGCGGCTAAGGTGAGAGGATGGTTGGATTACTGACCTGCGGGTACAGCTTCGCCAAATTGAGAAGGATGTACCGGGCTTGCTTCGCCTCTCTTTGAGAGACCGACAGACACAGCTGAGGGATGAGCGTGATCCAGTACCAGAACGCGGCGTCGCCCTTGTACCGATCGAACGCCTGGGATATCGTGAAAGTCCCATCGTCGACGCTGAGCAACCACAGAACACGAGTAAGGAGAGGACGGCTCTTCCTGTTCTTGTACAACCCCGCGGCCTGGAGGTAGCAGCTGACGGCGTTGGATGCGAATGACATGTCCGCCGGGATCTCCTTGAACATCTTGTCGTTGTACTTCCCCCACGCCGCCCACGCCTTAGCTTGGAACATATCGAGCTGGACGGCCTGTCCAAAGGCGTTGTTCGCGTCTTCGTTGCGGTTCAGTTTCGCGTGGAACATGCCCTTCAGAGTGTAGAACTCGGCCTTCTGCGCATTGGAGAAGTACATGAGGTTGGTGTTATTGATCACCTCCAATCCAGCTTGCAGATCTCCCGGCTTCTGGTAATGGCATCGCGCTTGTTCACGGAGCTTCAAGAAGGCCTCGGAGATCTCGATGTTGGGAAGGGTGTAGATGCGGTTGAGGGAGGTGAAGCAGACGTCCAGTAGCTCGTGCTTGCGGGCCACGTGAGCGAAGCGATTGATGATCCAAGCCGTCTCGTGGTATCCGCGGTATCCAAAGGTGTTCGTGCTTCCTGCGGCTGCGCTGCCTTGGTTGCCCGGGGTGATGAGGGGAATGTACGCCTTGTTGATAGCATTGAAGACATTCTGCCGCCAAGCGACCAAGTCGCTCCAGATCGTGATGTCGTCGCAGATGTTGGGAAGACGTTCTCGCCATGCCTGCAGAAGCATTTTGAGATCGGAAGACCTCTTCTCCAAGTTCTGAGCGGTTGTGACGGCAAGGGACGCAAAGATCTGTATAGCTTCTTGCAACTCGACGATCTGTTGGAAGTTCTGGAGGAGGGGGATGTGGGCGGCGGAGAACTGGTGCGGAAGGTTGACCCATTTGCGCAGCGCCAGTTGCATCGCTTCTTCAAGAGTCTTCGTATAGTCCGGGTTCTTGTCGGGTGTTGGCGACATCTTGAGCAGCCCGATGAAGGCTTCGAAGACGCGTCGTCGCGGCGTTGCTACATCGCGTAGCTGACTGATGTATTCCTCCATCTGAGCGCGATTGTCGACCCAGTCCTTCGTCCGCCACGCGCTCTCAAGCAACAAGTCAACGTTCTGCTCCTGTTTCCCGAGCTCGAAGAGAATATCCCAGTGCTGCAGCTTCTCCGCAGCGAGTATCCAGTGGTCCTCCCAAAGGCAGAACTCCGACTCCGAGAAAGGCAACACGCCGGAACGAGTACGGGCCTGCGCGGCTTCGTACGTGTTGGAAGCTTGCTCCCACATTCCAGCTTGCTCGAAGGCAATCCCAGCGTTGGTCTCGGGGTAGAGCGAACGACGACGCCAGAGGCCGTAGAAGACATCCTCCTCAGCTAGCTCCGCATACAGTTCGGCGAGGGAGTCGTATATCGTGTCCCGGACAACGATCTCGTCCTCCCGGACGAAAGACAAGGAGGACTCCAGCATCTCTGTTGCGATGTGCCAAGCGCCGAAGGTCTTGGCAAGATACTTGACGAGGTGAGGGGGCAGCGTCATAGGAGAGGGACAGGCTTGGATACCAGCGAGGAGCGTCGTGACCACGTTCGGCCGCATCTCTGCCTGTCGGATGTGGTAATCCTTGCTGAGCAACGTGATCATGTGGTGGGTGATATCGGCCTGCTCCCGTCTCGAGAGGCAAGCCCATGCAGCGGGGAAGACCGAGACCCAAACGTCGTGAGCGACCTGTTTGTCAACGAAGAGCAGGCGCTGCATGGGTTTGATGAAGGCTGATGCGCGGTCCAGTGGGAAAGGCGGCGTGGACCACCCAGGCTCGAAAGTACCTCGTCGGTCAGGGGCCACGGACAAGTCGCCTTCGATAGAACCTAGCAACAAGTGAAGCGCGAGATAGAGCCAGTTCTGATCAGCCACAGGCTCCCAGTTCTGGACGCCCAAGATATACACAAGCCGGCTGTACAAGGAGCGAGGCACGCTCACATCCAGGAGATCGATGAACCGCTCGCGAATAGTGTGGTCTGTCGCACGGCATCCGAGAAGGAAGGGGTGCTCCAGACGCGTAGTGAGATCGCTGCGACGGAGGGACGTGTCCGTATAGATGTCGTATATGAGCTCCAGGTAGTTGTTGAAGATCACCTCCCCACGCTCGCCGCGAACCTCGTAGACCACCATCTTCTGCAACAAGCTTGCTTTCTCTTTCATGGTCGGATATGCGTCGCGCCTGTCCATGGCCCAATCTCTGGCAACGTCGAGTAGGTACCGACAAAGGCTGCCGCTCTTCGACTTGTCGACCAAGACGACCAAGGTGCTCAGCAGCCATTTACGCTGATCGTTGAGGTGCATGACTGCGATAAGGCATACCTCCAGGATCCCGATCAGAATCCGGACGAGTACCTCGTAGTTCTGGTTGGCCATGTTAGACTGAATGTGGTCCTTGGCCAGTTTGCTGAGAAGCTTCATGAGGTTGGAACAGTAAGGTTGGATGCGTTCTGGCGACACTGTTACAACCGTCTTCAACACCATAAGACATCCGCGAAGAGGCGCAGGCCGTGTACTCTCTGAGCTCTGGAGGTTGTTACCGATGGCTGTGTGAACTGCGGTATGGAACTCGGAGATCTCGCTCTGTGCGAGGTCCTCTTCTTTGGGAAGCGGGAACAGTCGCAGCAGTCGATCCACGACGGGATGCAGCGAGTCCTGGAGCACGGGTTCCTCCGAAAATATCCCCTTCCGAACGAGTTTCGTGAGCGAAACGGCATTGTTCCGGTACCACGCATCGTCTCGCTCAGCAGAAACTAGGTGCAGCACCTTCGCAGAGCTCTGAGCCTGGAGCTTGGTGGCATCCTCCGTGAACTCATTCTGGACAAAGTCGTTGACGAAAATCAATGGTTAGATCAAAGAACGGGTGTAGCAGGAACATATCTCTTACCTGCTCAAGCGCGCGCGAGAAGTAGTTCAGCTTGATATTGACATCTCCCCATCCGCCTGGGGCGATGAGATTGCGGAGGAGGGTCAATGCTCGTGGAACAACCATCGATCTCGATTGCACGTCGAGAGCAGTGGTGGCAAGCCTGATCAGGTAGCTGACCATATTCTCCCGGAGACCGAGTGGGGTGGTCCACTCCTCGGAGGGCGTAGCGGAAGGAGCTTCGCCACTGGCAGCCGCCGCGGTCGACTTCTGCTCCCAGTCAAAGATGACCTGCACCAGCTCGACGGATAGAATCCTCGACTCGATGTTGGAGGTAGCCGTCAGCCCGAGCTTCATGAGGTGGTTGGCGATGTGGGGGATGAACAGGGCGCGCACGGGGAAGAAGAGGGACGGCTGGGCAACGATGAGGTGGTACACGAGGTTCGTCTGGGTGGAATTGACGCCGTCTTCTGCGAGGAGTCGCCTTGTTGTCTTCGCCCATTGTGGGCACCCAGGCTCAGACGACTGAGAACGAAGGAGGATGGGCGCCAAAACATCGAGGGCCTGCTTCACAAGGTGTCTGCCCTCAGAGTGCGGCCCCTTCAGCACACCAGTCCACAGCCGTAAGAGGAACTTCGGAGGACCGTCGAAGACGTCGAAGAAACGCGCTGCGAGGACATTGGCGCTATGCTTCACAAGTGGGTCCTCGTTCACGATGAAGAGCCAGGCACACTTGATGATGTCCTTTTTGGCCTCGTGCAGGAACTCGGAGTAGTGCTGGACCATGATCGTGGTAACCCTCAAGAACTCGATGAGGACGGCGTCGTCGGCCCCGGGGAAAGAATCCGCGAATCCAGTGTCCGATGCACCCAGCGGTTGCCAAATGCGGTTGTGTAGATGCAAGATGACGTCGGCGTCCACCAGACCGCCCTTCACCGGGGAATGGGTCGCGTGTATTAGCAGCATGGGGGTGATGATGTACTGTAGGAAGAGGGCCTTCTGTGCCCACGTATAGGAAGGGTCGTCAAACCAGATTAGGAAACGCAGTAGGATGTTTCTTCGGAAGGCGAGGTCTTTGCTGAGAGCGACATGCCGGTAGAGGAACTGAATGACGCTGACAACATCGAGGAACTGGCGACGGATGAAGACATTGACGAGGTCAAAGAGGACATCGATGCGTGGCGACTGCTCCAGGGCCTGCTTGAATATGGAAAGCATCAAGGTGTACTTCTGCAGTAGCTCTGCTGTGGGGGAGTTGAGGGAGTCCGCGAGGGGCTCGTTCCTCCACAACGCAAGGACGGCATCGACAGCATGCTGGTTACTGAGGACCCATCCCGGAACGAGCTCCGCAAGATCAGAGCACAGCAGAAGTCCCGGCATGACCAGGTTGGCATCCCTTCCCTCCAAGCAAGCCACGACGAGTGGTCCAGTTCTCGCGTTGAGCTCCCGTAGCAGATTGGGCGCCAACTTCGCGCGGAGGATACTTCTCAAGGTGCGTATCTGCATGGGGAAGGCCAGATGCTTCATGAAGTAGTCCATAGCATCAGAAGGGTAGCGGTCGAGATACTTCGCTAGTGGCGCGGAGAAGGGGCTCTCGCCAGAGAAGTGGAGAGCGGACTCGGTCTGGACGATCGCGTTGACGAGGTTCTCCAGGAAAATGTTGGCGGCGGATGGTAGGAGGTGGAAGATGTTCGCCAAGCACACCAGCTTCTTGATCCCGTCGTTCTCCATCAGAGGCAGTCGGGACGACGCCTGCAGCATTTGAGGATCGGCGACGATGCGGAAATGGTCCAAGAGCTTGTGGCCGATCTCGACCTTGAAGTAGTTGGTCAACAACTCCAAGAGACGTGCCAACCCCTCCAAACCCGGGATCGAAAGGCGCTTCGGGTCAGCAAGGTTCATGAGAATGGGACGGAGTCCTGTTTGCAGCAGTTCCTTGGGAAGCCTCGACTGGTGCGTCAATACCGCCCGGAGACCTTCATGAGCCACCTCTTTGATCTCGGGGGTGGGCGAATACAGCGACTTGAAGTAGACAGTCGTAACCCTGCATTACACGTCAGAAACGCTTGTAACGTTCAAGCATCTTATTACCCTTACCTCTGGCGAGTCTGATGCTGCTTGGCGAAGAAATCTGTCATAGGCATCGAAGCGGTCAAGAGCTTGATGCAAGCGACGCGGAGCTTGATGATGTCCAGACTGCTCTGACGTCCGTTCGTCCTCCCAACGAGGGCCATATCGTCGGCATCTGCCAGCGCGAGAGTCTCGTGCAGGAGACGAAGAAGTTCGTCGTTGAGCTCGGGTAGAGGGGGTTGCAGGCTGACGCAGTACCGGATGCCCTCGATCATGCCGATCTGGAGCGGGAAAGGAAGGGCGCGCAACGGCTTCGTATAGATGGAGGCGAGCATACGGTCGCGATGTGGCATGAGCAAGTCATAGATAGACTTCTTGCTGAGCTCGGCAAGCAAGGCGATACAATCTTGGGCAGCCTTGCGAACGATGGGGTTCGGACTGGAGAGTTCCGCGAAGAAGAGCCCGATGACATGCAAGACCCTGTTGTCGCGTAGTTGCTCGCCGTCGGTTGTCGCCGAGTCTCCACTACTGACGCGAAGAACGCGGTGCAGGACGTCGACGACCGTGTCGGCGTCGTGGGGAAGATCGTGCGGCATGTCCTTGAGAACATGCAGGAGCATACGCACTAGGTCTACCTCCCGCTCGTTGACCCAACGTACACCAAGATCGGGGATGTTGGTCATGACCCGGATACCACCGCATCCTGCGCTCCGACAGATCCAAGCTTCTTCTAGGCATAGGGAGAGGAAACGACTGGCGATCTGGTGGAGAGTGACAACCACGTCGTTAACGGATACCTCGCCAGTTGTGGCCATCATGGCAAGCTCTCTGATGGAGGCACCAACGAGCTCGAGGGCCTTTTTCGCCTCCTCGGGCTTGTCGCGAGCTAATCCATGCTGCAGAGCGTCGAGGTAACAGCTGAAGACGGAGCTGGGGTAACGTCGGGCGAGCGCATCCTTGACTGCGTTCCGTCGAACCTCGGATGCGAACAAGAAACGAGAGAGGTCGGCAAAAGCTTTTTCTGCCTTCTCCCGGACGTCCGGGACGTGGAGCGCATCGTACAAGTTCTCCAGACACCGAACGAAGAGCTCTTCACGCTCACGTCCTTTGACGCCCTTCGAGAACTATGTCAGTAAGGACATACGAACGTTCCAGTAGACATCTGATACATACCTCGTGCAAGACCAAACTGAGAGTCTGTTCGAGGTAGCTGTACGCCACCGGGCGGTACTGCGGCCCGTACTTCGACGTCGAGGAGAAAATCTTGGCGGACAACACCGACATCGGCGTCAACTCGATACTACCAGCCTGGGGGCCGAAAAAGAAACGCGCAGTGACCGGCTCCACCTGACTGCGATAGGCGAGCAGTGGTTCCTTCTCAAGGAGCTTACGATTGCGTCCGCCCAACTTGCCCAGGATGCGGATAGTGGTGTGTGCATGATTGTAGTTCCCCTGGTTAGGCCTCAGAAGATCGTGGAGCGCCTCCATCAGGTCGCGAAGCACTGTGTTTAGCGTTGGATCCAAGAAGTCGGGCGTCAGGTTGTCGATGCAGAGCTCCAGAGTACGGAGGCCTTGAGTGACGAGCTCAGGGGTTCCTCGTAGCGCCAATGCCAGGGGTTTCATCAGGTAGGTGAGGTAGGGAATCAGGTGCGTCAAGCGGAGGGGCACCGTAAGGAAGAGTTCCACGATCATGTCGCGACTGGGTCCTTCCGCGCTCTGAAGCTGGCGGGTGAGGCCCTCCAGCATGTCAGGGAGAAGAGGGAGGACTTCCTTGTATAGCAGCTCGAAACGCCCGCCGCCCCCACCAATGGAGCGAAAGAGACCACGGAGAAGATGGAAGTAGTTTGCTGGCTTGGTGGTTTTGGCCGCTAAAGGGAAGCATTCCATGATCAACTTGCCCAAATGCGAGGCGAGGATGGACTCGTTGAGTGCCGGAAAGGTGGTCACCGCTTGAAATGCCATCTTGAAGACGCGGATGAGGACGGCGGCGGATTGGTCGTCGTAGTCTCCAAGCTCAGGGAGGCGGTCCACAAGGTGTCGAAGAACTATAGCAACCAGAGTAGGGGAAGTCGGTTCCTTGGTGAAGAGTGCGCTCGCAAGATGCATGAGCACAGGACGTTTCTCAGCGGAGGAGAGGTAGAACCCGATATTGCGCGTCCAGACTTCCTGAAAGATATGCAGGTTTAGCTCGCCCAAAGCCCCAGCAAGCCAGTCCATAGCATCATGCGCGTCTCTGGTCTCAGTTTCGAAGAAAGCCATCGCTCGAATGCAGCTGTCGAACATCCTGGCAATCAGTGCGCCGTCCGGGACAGGGGCGTCGCACTTCTTCAGACCTGTAATGAGGCCACGGAAAACGTGCAATATGGTGCGAATTAGATTGCGATACTCTGGCGGGATGATCAGTTCGTGGTGTTCATGACTCGCGAGGTGTTCATACCTCCAACGTGGTCCTCCGGCTTCTCTGTGGCGTAACATGGGTTCACGAGAGGTCTGGATTTCTCTATGGCAGCGAAGTCCTGAAACTCTGATGTGCCATCCTTCTCCTTCGCAGTCTTACTGAGTCTCTCCGCTTGTACGGACACCAGGGAGTCCACCTTGTCGACGCACGCTTCCAATAGCATTGTCAAGGTGCGCGCAGCGTTCTGGTGAGTGTCCTTCGTCGTCTCAATATCAATGAGATGCAGGATGACCTTGGCGGACATGACGTGCATGTGAGTAGAGAGGTAGGGGTTGTGGAGGTGTTGAACAAAGACGGTGAAAATGCGATTAAGATTGGCGGGTGTCAGGTCGCTCCGCAAATGGTGCAGAATATCTGCTATAGCGGTGAAGAGAGTGATTCTGGTATATTTCGTCAATCTACTTGCCGTTACCCTCGGGCACAACACGTACCTCAGCATTTCCTTGCCGCCCACAGACGTCCCCAATAGAACGCGTTCGTCGAGCAGTTTGTTGATGTGTGGAAGTAATGCGCGACGATGCGACGTCTGTCCAAGGTGCCTTAGAAGAGTAGCTAGGTCCTGATACAAACAACTGTTAGTATCCCGCCCAGCACTTTTGAACCCTAAAATTACCTTGCGAGCGTTGATGGACATTGGAGGACAGTCCTGGAAGAGCCTTATCATTACGAGCACGAGCTTCTCGCCTTCGGCGTCGTACTGCTCGGGCATGCCTCTGACGATGAACACCAGCGACGAGGCACACTTCAGCTGGGCAAGCACGTAGTCGGCGTAGATCTGCTCATTCTTGATAGTCGGTGCCACGCCTGCCCAGATTTCGCCCATGGCCTCTGCGTCCTCGCGGGTCTTCTGTTGTGCAGGGGATTGAACCTCGACGAACGCCAGGAGGTGAGGAATGATGGCGGGCAAATGGGTGATAACGAGAGTGCGATTGCACTGCACAAAAGGTACAAGCAGGACGTCCATTTCAGTAGCAACCTTGAAACTTCGGATGGCGGGAAGGGAGGTGTTCGGGTCCAGCTTCGAAGAATCTTCCGAAAGCGTTTCAAGGACGAGTTGCTTCAGATTGTCATGGAGAGTGAAGAGTATGGACTTGTACTCAGTGAAGACGTCCTCGCTAAGAGTGCGCATTCCACGGGTGAGGTCAATCATCACTTTGCAGCAGGTCACACCCATTTCTTCATTGTCATGGCGGAGCAGGTAGAGCAAGCCATGGAAGAGTGACTGTATCTGCGGACGAACGGGTTCGACGGAGGGGATGCGATGGAGGATTTCCAGAAGGCTGCGCCGGAACTGAAACTCGAGGCTCTCCTTCTGAAAGCACGGTTCGCCCGTGCGCAAGATGTCGAGGAGCACGGGGATCATATGAGGGAGCACGCGAATTTCAGCTTCGCGCACGGTGTCTATCATCTCGCGCAGTTCGCATGCAACCGCATATTTCGTTTTGAGGTCTATTCCAAATGCATGAGAAGAGTGTACAATGTGCATGCATGTTGGACGCACCTATACTGGGGTCTGCGACGCGTGCGGCGCGCAACTCCAGGTCTGCAGCCGTATGCAGGGGTGGCGTGTTGTCCATTATGGGCCAGTGGCATACAGTTCGCGGAGTGGATGAGACCAGACAAAGCAAGAGAAGGACACCGAGGGAGGAGGAGGGAGGAAAGGCAGGAAAGGCCTCGTGTGGCTGAAGCCCGCAGGACGCGGGGGGTACAAAGGAAAGCCACAAAGACGCGCCGGTGACCCCGAAAGCCTCAAGTCACGTGAGCCTCCCACGCGAGCGTCTAACCGCCCAATCCACCCACGATTGGCCCGTTGCGTGTCCTGCAGGCTTCGATGGGTTCCTTCATGTCCCAATGCCTGATGTTGCTATTGCGCACTGCTCGAGATCCTGCCTATAACCTGCGATGCCCTCACCAACAATATGCGGTCAAGCGACGCAGGCTTGCTACCGAGTTTCGTCGAGCGATTGAGCGTTGAAAGCCGGCGAGAGCGCGCACGAATGTCGCGGGGGTATGTTTGGATCCAACCAGGTTCGCTCCGCCTCCGGCATAAATGATGCGTCTGCTCTCAGCGTAAGGAGTTGTGTGCCCAAACTCAGTTGAGCTGTGGACGGCTGTGGTCCTGCCCACTGGGGGGCCAAAGCCGATCACTTTGATCCTGGCCAACGCTAGCTGGTTTCATCACCATAGAACCGAGCTCAAACGCCGGCAGCGTGTTTTGATCCTCGTATGCCTGCCGCCCCCGCTCCTGCGGCCCTCGACCCTTCTCTTCCCTAACCCTGTCCATTCGTTCTTCGTCGAGCTGGCCTCTCGCGTTCACAGCTGGACTGTCTCGACTCTTTGAAACCGGCTGGACCTCTCATGCTGCAATACCCGAGAAACGTCACGATCCGCCAATTCAGCGAATGCCTTCCGGATCCACTCCACTTTCCTTCCCTGAGGATAGCCATAACATCTTTGCGACAGAGTTTCTGCGCCACCCCGATTTGTGAGTGACCCGTTCGATCCTGGCTACGATCTGCCACGCTTGTCAGATTCGCTCATTCTGCGTAGTCGTGCGACGGCAGGCTTCTTGTTGGGATGGGTTTTCTGGTGCAGCGTTTCCTACGCGTACAAATCACAGTTTTTCCAGCTGCTAGGATACACTTGCTGGACCTTCCTTCGCCGTTCTCGGTCCCGGGCCTCTGATGTAGAAGCGCGCGGATCCGCAGATCCGGAGAAGTACCCTTGGCGTGGAGAAGCTAGCGTCCAAGGAATGCACTATGAGGCTGCGCTTGTTTTCACCCTCAATCTGTGCTTCGCTTTCGCCAGTTTTGCCGAGTTCAGCTCTATACTCGCATATGACCCTGGTGGTGCGAATACTGCATGTGGTGCGCTTCACATATGTCCTGCTCACGGAAACCGGAGCTCAAGAGTACACAGCCTTTACAGTCGCATGGGCGAACATGGCGGCACAAGCTGCGCGTCTCATTGGATTAGCGATATTGGTACTTCAGCTCAAGCAGCGTATTGGCTGGAGCAAGGAGTTCTACTGCTTGAGCGGTGCGCTTATAGTCGTCTTGTGTATGTCTCCTGCGTACTCTCTCGAAGCTCTATCTGACATGCAACAGCGTTCATCCTGGCGTTCAATGCTACAAACACTGGGGATATCGTACGCGTCCAGACGTTGGGTGTTTCCATCTGTGTCAAGATTCGGTGAGTTCGCGGGTGTCTCCCGACTATACACTACTAATCAACTATCCCCACCAGATTCCTGCCCACCGCTCTGCTCGCCGGGGTTGGATTCATCCTGCTGGAGTTATACATGGCCATCCGGTTAATGGGCTGGGAAGACCGTCAACATGGCTGGGGTCGCATGCTCAAGAAGTCTGCCAACCTCCAGGTCGCGCGGGCCATTAGCCTTCTGCTAATTGACGTGCTGACATTGCCCCCCAATGTTGTGGACACGAATGTGCTAGCCCAGTTTATTCCTTTCAGCCTTGCGGCCCTCATAGTCCTCAGTAAGCGTATTCGGTTTCCTCAGCAGTGCTTTTGACTTACAACGCCTACAGCGGCGTTCAACTGGAGGATTTACGATAACCTGACTAAGCAAGAGTCGGAACCTGAGTTATCGGCCTCCCACCCCTCTCATGGCCCCGTCGCTTTGCCACCCTCGCGGCCTGAGTACCCGGGATCGCCAGTAGCACCGAGATCACCCCCCGTCGAACCCCAGGACCACGACGTTATCGTCATCGACACCCCCACAGTGCTTCGCTCCCGTGAAGCCGTAGGTAACACCGCAGACCAGGCAGTTGTGGTGCCGAATAGCGCACCCCCTCGCATGGGTCATGAGCCCGATTTTGCCGACCTCCAATCCAGGCAGATCCTACCTTTCCAGGCCCAGTATGCCGAGCGATTGGAGCGGCACATTCACGTGGGTCCTATTGTACCCGCACGTCCTCAGCGGCAGCGCCCCGATGTGCGAGTGGTCATCGAGGACACAGACACGGCCAGAAACAGCACCATGGGCTCCGATATTATGCGCCTCTCCTCGGCGGCCCCGAGAAGGCGGATGAAGGACGCGAGGATATGGTCGCCCAGTACTGTCGCGACTCCGTCGGACTACTCCGTTTCGCAGTCTTCTTCTGCCCCCACGCCGACCAGCGCAACGCGTCATTCCAATCTGTCCATGGCGACGTCCTTCAATCGCTCCATGAGCAGTGGCTCGCGTAACAAGATATCCAGCTTCCTGTCTCGCCATGGGAGCCGGAAGGTGCGCTCGCCAGCAGAATTGTCCGTCAAGGGGCCGTGGCGCGCCGCCCCGCGCGCATCCTTCGCATCAGGCAGGACGTTCGGCATGCGCGAAGAGCTCACTCCTGTCGCAGAAAGCAACACGGAGAAGGGATCAGCCCGGCCCAGCTCCAGCACACACAGACTGAGCGCGGCCTCCTCGAAACGCTTGGTGATCAGTCGCCCGCATTCGCTGCGCCCGTCGAGGCCGGTTAGCCCGGGACCATCGCGCCTTGGGCTGGGGTTCGCCACGGTGTCCTCGTATCACCGTACATCGTCGCAGCATCTCACAGTCCCCGACCGTGTACAAACGCCTCCGACGCCTAGCTCCCTGTCGTCGATCCGACCGTCCTCCCAGTATATCGTCCCGATGCCCCCCACTCCTACTCTGGCCTCCTATGAGCGCGCTACGGGCTCGGGGCGACTGCGCGGGCCGAGGACCCCACCTATGTCAAGCTCGTCGCCCAACCTGCGGAGTGCTTGGCCGACAGCTGCGGAGGCGGATGAGGACGGCAGACTGGTTGCGCACCGGCGCACGCGTAGCGGTAGCTGCCCAGAGCTACCCCCGCTCGACCTCGGAAAAGTACCTGCTCTCAGATAGTGTGGTTTTAGTACTGTGGCCTGTGCTACTGTATACCCATCGCGCTCGGTGTATGCTTGTTCAACACATACGTTGGTATTGGTCTCCCGTAATCGTTTTCCGTGTACTGCCACTGCCATCGAAAACACTTGGGACAACTGCGGCCCGCTCTAACCTGTGCCACTGCGAACGCGGTCGTGCCGGTGATGTCAATGCCGCTGCGCGCGCTTGGGCGTCTACCCATCTTTATCTAAACCACCGAAGTCGAACGCTCGCTGCCATACACGTCTCACCACACTAGCACCGGGGCACGCGACGTGTCCATAAAACAGGGTAGATGGCCTCATCTGAACTGCTCAAACAAATCCAGGCAGGCAAGCGGCTCAAAAAGGCCGAAACAAATGATCGTAGTGCGCCCACTATCGAGGCTCCCAAGGGGGGTGGAGGTGGGAGAGGTGGCATGGGTGCTCCGTCGATCCCGGTAGGGCCCTCCTCCTCCGGTGGAGGAGGTGGTCCACCGCAACTAGCTGGGTTGTTTGCGGGTGGGATGCCCAAGCTTAAGCCGGCAGGTTCGAGTCAACTAGGTATGGCTGCTGAATTTCCAACCTCTGAACACGATTGACAAAGTTGTGGGCGTACTAGGTAAACCTCCTGCACTAGGGAAACCACCTACGATCCCGAGACGAGAGACACCGTCTGCCCCTGCTGCACCACCCACGCCTGCCAACAGACCATCGCCTGCGAGACCTGCTGCTGCACCGCCCGCACCTCCTGCGCCTCCAGTGCGGTCTGCCCCCAGCCTTCCTGCACGGTCTGCTCCTAGTCTGCCCGCTCGCTCGGCGCCGAGTCTTCCTGCACGGTCAGCTCCCAGCCTACCGGAACGCTCAGCTCCCAGTCTTCCAGCTCGGGGGCCTCCGTCACTGCCCAACTCGCCCCCAGCCCCTCCGCCGCGCAAAGTCCCGCCCCCGCCCCGCGCTTCTTCTCCGCCGGCCATACCTCCTCGAGGATCATCGCCAGCCAACAGCCGGATGGGACGCCCGGAGACGCCTCCGAGGCCGGCTTCTGCTCTCCCGCCCCGTAAGGTACCACAACCGCCAGGCGGACGAGCGGCGCCGCCCCCTCCGCCGCGTCCGTCCTCTCTTTCCGTACACCACAGTGAGAGCAGCTCTGGCATAGGTGGACGCCCCGTCCCTCCGCCGCCCCCCGCACGTAGAGGTGGACACGGTGCTCCTCCCCCACCGCCTGTTCGACAACGAGTGCAGTCCGAAGCGGATGCGACTCCCGCGGCTCCTCCCCCGCCCCCTGCGAGGCACACGCCTGCACCCCCTGCTCCGCCCCCCGTGAGACATGCCCCTGCTGCCCCGCCGCCGCCACCTCCTCCTCCGCCCGCGGCCCCTCCGTCGCCTCCTCCAGCACCTCCGCCGGCACGCCATAGCACCCCGCCCGCTGCACCGCCGCCGCCTCCACCGGTCGCGCCCCCGCCATCGCGTTCGCGCACAACATCAGGCTCGAATCTGCGCCCACCATCAGCGCCTCCGAGCAGAGTGCCCTCAGGACTGATCCCGAAGCTGAACGGGAACGGCAATTCGGACCCGCGCCGAAAGAGTGAGCATCGTACTTAGTTTCAATTGACCAGGTCCCGCGCACAGCTTGCTGATATTGTCTGGTGTTCTCCATCTCTAGTACCCACGCCCCCGCCTACGGTCGGGGCTCACACGTTCCCTGTCTCGGGGTTCCCGCCACCCCGGCCGTTCGCGGCGGGAGTGAAGAACTATGCTGGAGGGCGGCAGCGGGGGTGTAATTTCGACCTTGGATCTCTGTAATGTACATGACGGCGGCGTCTGGAGAGCGGAAATGCCACGTATGCTACGGTGTGCTTCGGATGTGCCTTGGCGTGCTGGCAGTCATGAGTCGCGCACAAGAGGGCTAAATGAGGCCTGGAGGTGGGAAGATGCGCAATATGTCCGCGTAAAGGCCGGAGGGTGTCCGCGCCAGGAGGCGCGGGGAGGTGCTGGAGGAAGCCCAAACGCCGCGGGTGGAGGAGCGAGCTTGTGATGTCGAGGCTTGTCAGAAGCGGGCGCCTGCGTGAATCAGTTGGCAGCGGGGCTCGGCTCGGGTGATGGGGCTTATGTATATAGTGACACGTCGACAGCGCTCCGTCTTTATAAACCCTGCGCCGGCGCTGCAGCCGCACAAAGCCTCTCCGCCTCCTCTCCCTCCTCTCCTCGCGCACGATGCGGTTCTCGCATTTGTTCTCCTCGGCGGCCGCCTTCGCCCTCTTCTCTGCCGTCCTCGCCTCCGACGTCCTCGACCTCACCCACGACAACTTCAATGCTGTCGTCGACCCCGAGTCCCTCATGCTTGTCGAGTTCTTCGCACCATGGTAAGCGACGCGCCGCGTGCTCTGCTGCTACCCCGGGCTGAACGCGCGTAGGTGCGGCCACTGCAAGGCCCTCGCCCCTCACTACGAGGAGGCCGCCACCGCGCTCAAGGAGAAGAACATCAAGATTGCCAAGGTCAACTGTGTTGACGAGGCAGAGTTCTGCCAGACCAACGGTATCCAGGGATACCCGTACGTTCTCTGCTTGTTCGCGCTCGGCCTGGAACTGACCGACTGGGTCTGACAGCACTCTCCGTGTCTACCGCAACGGGGAGTTCAGCGACTACACTGGCCCCCGCAAGGCTGATGGCATCATCAGCTACATGACCAAGTGAGTTCTGCGGCGCTGTTATGCGCGCGTCAGGCTGACAGTCGAGTTAGGCAATCCCTGCCCGCTGTTACTGAAGTCACGAAGGACAACTTTGAGGATTTCAAGAAGGCGGACAAGATTGTTGCGCTTGCTATCATCCCTACGAGCACGGGCGCGATTGAGGCGGAATTCAGCGCCGTAGCCAGCAAGCACCGCGACGAGTACCTGTTCGGTCTTACAACCGACAAGTCCATCGCCGAGGCTATCGGCATCGTTGCCCCGGCCATCGTCCTCTTCCGCGACTTTGATGAGCCCCAGTCCGAGTACCCCTATTTCATGTCGGGCACGACTGCGAAGGAGATTGAGAGCTGGATCAAGGAGCTCTCCATCCCCATCGTCGACGAGGTTGGCGCGGAGAACTACCAGGTCTACGCCTCCAGCGGGAAGCCGCTCGCGTACCTCTTCGTCGACCCTACCGATGAGAAGCTCCAGGAGCACATCGCGATCATCAAGCCCGTTGCCCAAAAGTACCGCGGGAAGGTCAACTTCGTCTGGATCGACGCCGTCAAGTTCGGCGACCACGCTCGCGCGCTCAACCTGAACGAGGCCAAGTGGCCCAGCTTCGTCCTCCAGGACCTTGAGAAGCAGCTGAAGTACCCGTACGACCAGAACCTCGAGGTTACCGCCGAGGCTGTTGAGAACCTGCTCGAGCTGTTCTTCAGCGGCTCACTCAGCCCCGAGCTGAAGAGCCAGCCCATCCCCGAGACTCAGGATGAGCCCGTGTACGACTTGGTCGGCAAGGAGTTCGAGGAGGTCGTCTTCAACGACGAGAAGGACGTCTTCGTTGAGTTCTACGCTACGTGGTAAGTGTGTTTCTTGACCGCCTATCGCGCCATTTTCTTACATTGTTTCCAGGTGCGGCCACTGCAAGCGCCTCAAGCCTACCTGGGACTCGCTCGGCGAGCGCTTTGCGAACGTCAAGGACCGTGTCGTTATGTGAGTTATACCGTGGCATGTCGACGGCCTTTGGCTCACCGTGCTCCTTCCTACAGTGCCAAGATGGAGGCTACGGAGAACGATCTCCCTCCTACAGTGCCCTTCCGCGTCTCCGGCTTCCCCACACTCAAGTTCAAGAAGGCGGGCACCC
This sequence comes from Lenzites betulinus, assembly GCA_022264855.1. Taxonomy (NCBI): domain Eukaryota; kingdom Fungi; phylum Basidiomycota; class Agaricomycetes; order Polyporales; family Polyporaceae; genus Lenzites; species Lenzites betulinus. The sequence goes on from JABYQU010000015.1 coordinate 189,841, forward strand.
GCGAATTCATTGACTACGACGGCGACCGCTCCCTAGAGAGCCTCATTGCCTTCGTTGAGGAGAACGCGGAGAACCCGCTTGACCCCAACGTGCCCTTCGGCAACAGCACTCCCGTCCAGGACACCGAGCAGATCGTTCTGGAGCAGGAGCACGACCACCACGATGAGCTCTGAGCGTCAGTTGAGAGGACCTCTACCGCATTATCCCTACGATTATTATGTATTAGTCAAGGCTTAGCCTTCTTGAAAATTCCAAGGGTTTGTTGGACCGGCCAAATCGTCTGTTGATCAGCGCACGACGAGAAGCATACGGATCTGACCAAGACTGTATGCGACATGCTATCCATTGAAGGGCGTCTTTTGGAGGATACAAGGATGCTAAAACTTCTCTTCCTACAGGGCAACTGACTGATACACCACCAAATACGCGCCATAAGTAAAGGAATCCAGTGTGTGATGGGAGGAGAGGGACATCTAGAGCTTGATCTCCTTGAGACCGTCCTTCCAGAACGTGAAGTAGGCTGCCAGGGGCTGTGAGATCGCGTCCACGGCACAGGATGAACGAACGTACGGGTGACACCGTCCTCGCGGTAGTTGAGGAGGGCGACCATGCCATCGGGGTTCATGTTCTCGCCGGTGTAGAACTCGTAGTCCTTGAAGTTGCCGACGAGCTTCTTAGCGAACGCCTGCGCGCCCTTCTCGAAGGTATCGACGCGATCAGGCTTGGTCTCCTGGAGGTGCTGCTTCACGGCCTTCATGTAGCTCTGTAATCGGATGCGGCGTTAGCGTCTGCCCGCGGCACATCAGCACATCGGGAGGCGGGGCGCACCTTGAGGTAAGTGAGGAAGGACTTCTTGTCGAACTGCGTCGACTGGAGGCGGAAGGAGTAGACGACGTTGTTGACGGTGGTCGCGCCCTCCTCCAGGGACTCATCCTGGTCCTCAGCCGAGGGGTTGGCGCCTGAATGGGGGTCAGCGCGCGCACGCTCGGGTAGATCAAGAGGGTACGTGCCGATATCGACGTCCGCGCCAGGCTTGACGGTGATCAGCTGGCAGTCGACCTCGTACACGATGTCATCAACCAGCTTGCTGCAAACATGGGTGAGCCGGCTGTCCCTCGGGCGTAGTACTACGCGAGATGGGTGCGTACATGGGGAAGGCGTCCGAGAACATCTCGTCGCCGGAGATGACATCGCTGTAGAGAAGCATGGCGGCGGATTGGAGGAGAGGGCGGAGGGCGTGGAGAGAGAGCGAGAGTGAGTGAGGGGGACCTGAGAGCAAAGGAAAGGCGGCGGGCCCGGGCTATGTACACTTTTCGCCGAAAAATAACGGGCGGGGCAGAATCTGCACCGAACCGATCAATCGATCTCTTATCGTCCCGGCACGTGCTCTTCTCCGCATTCACTGCACTTGCCTTTTTGGAACTTTTTTGAGCTCGTCCACCTGCGCCGCGAACGTGCTCCGTCCTGTCCGCCGTCCGGCTATAGCTGCATACCGCTACCCTACTCATGGACTACCAGCCCGTAGTCGTCCGCAAGCACCCCCGTCCCGCCTCCACAAAACACAACGCCGAGTCCAGGTACTGGCGGCAGTACAGGCACCCAGTCTTCATCAAGGAGTACGCACCCGTAACCTCCGTCCACTTCTCGCCTGCAAAGCCACACCGGTATGCGGTGACCGCCGCCACCCGCGTGCAAATATACGCACCGCGGACACAGAAGGTCACGAAGACAATATCCCGTTTCAAGGATGTCGCTCGGAGTGGGTGTATACGAGGGGACGGAAAGCTTGTAATTGCAGGAGACGACAGTGGCCTTATACAGGTGCGTACCTCTGCGGTTATGGCGTTGGCCCTCATGTGAAGAGACCGTGTATCCGGCTGGTGCTCAAGTTGCTCCTCGTAGTTATTTGACATCAACTCCCGTGCCATCCTCCGCACGCTTGACTCCCACAAACAACCCGTCCATGTCACGCGGTTCTCCCAGCTCGACCAGACACAGGTTCTCTCATGTTCAGACGACACCACCGTGAAGCTATGGGACGTACCATCACAGGCCGCCATCACCACCTTCCTCGACCACTCCGACTACGTCCGCTCCGGCCAGGTCTCCACCTCCAACCCGCACCTCGTTCTCACCGGCTCCTACGATGCGACTGTCCGCCTGTTCGACTCAAGAACGGGCGAATGCGAGATGGTCATGGGCGAGCCCTCCGGCGCAGGCAACACGCGGAATACCGCACCCGTAGAGCAGGTCCTCATGTTCCCCTCCGGCACCGTCGCGCTGTCCACAGCGGGGCCCATTATGCGCGTGTGGGACCTGGTGGCGGGCGGGCGGTGTACGCGGGCGATGTCCAACCACCAGAAGACCATCACCTCGCTCGCGTTCAACTCGGATGCAAGCCGGGTTCTGACTGGGGGCTTGGACCAAATGGTGAAGGTGTACGACGTGAGCACATATCGTGTTGTACATACCATGCGGTATCCCGCACCAATCCTCTGCATGGCAATATCGGTATGTCATCCCCTCCACGGTGGTCCGCCTCTGTTTCTCACTATCGAGCACCCCACAGCCCGACGAAACGCACATCGCGGCCGGTATGTCGGATGGAACACTGTCCGTGCGGAGACGACAGCCCAAGGCGTCCGAACCTGCATCGAAAGACCTCTTTTCGGCCGCGTCTCTGCGGACAGGCGCATTCGAGTCCTTCCTTGGCGGCGCTATCCCGGCCCTCGGAGAGGGACGCGTCAAGGAAAAGAAGAAATCCAAGCCAATAGGCGACGTGGACGAGCTCAGGGTCGAAAGCAAGCGGAAGAAGCGGCTGCGCGACTACGATCGGCTACTGAAGAACTTCAAGTACTCTGCTGCGCTTGACTCTGTTTTGCGCAAGGTATGCATAATATCTGGTCTCCGAAGGGTAGTTCGGTGCGTTAATGGGGATCATAGAACGTGCCTCCAACCACGACATTCTCGCTCGTTCAAGAGCTCGTCCATCGTGACGGCCTCCGGATGGCACTAGCGGGGCGCGACGATGTTCTGTTGGAGCCAATACTGAGGTTACTACTGAAGCACGTCACGGACCCACGTTTCGGCGAGATGGTCTGCGACGTCGCCAACGTGGTCATCGGTGAGTGGAAGCAACCACCTATGCACATACTTTCTGCTGAAACATGAACCACCTTTCAGAAATGTACACACCAGTACTGGGGCAGTCACCACTCATCGACACCTTGTTCGTGCGCCTACGAAAGAAGGTCGCGGCCGAGATACGGTTCCAAAAAGAGCTTGTGAAGGCGAAGGGCGCGCTGGACATGCTCCTTGCGTCGGCGGCGCTCTCTCTAGTTGTATAGGTGGGGCGACCGCGCCGGGGCGCGCTCCATATTAGTGCTACACATACTGTACTTCATACATTGTCCGTATAATCAGCAGGCATCTAGGAAAGCGATGAGGTTGCGCAGGATCTCGCGTTGCGATAGCGCGCCGTCGGGATTGGCGTCGGTGGGTTCCTCATCGACGTTGTCGTGGTAGATCTGGAGGATTTTGACGATGTCCTTGAAGGACTGGTTTTTCCTGTCCAGGAGCTTTTGGATGTGCGCGCGAACCTGCGTACCGTCAGCTTTGGGAACCTGAGCGAGGATGCGACAAAGCCTACCCCATCGTCTTCCATGGCAATCCACGCAAGAATATAGTCAATCGTCTGAAGCGTGAACAGGCCGCCATCCAAGCGGCGTAGGTACCAGAGGTCGTCCATCTCCGACTCAACCGCTTCGCCTTCCGCCTCCATTCGCTGAGGAACCGTGGTTAGGACATGCTCGTGCAGGCCGGCAGAGAACACGTACCTTCTTCTCGTCCGCGATCTCCTTCTCTGTCACCTTCAGCCGATTATGAGCAGCATCGCGAATTTCCAGAAGCTTTTCTGGCTTCTCGTAGTTGCCCTCCACGAATTTGGCCAGCAGGCGGATGCGTGCCGGCGAGTCTGATGCGAGGTTGGACAGAAGGGATGAAACTATGCCGAGAGTGTGCGCGGTGTCCTCAGATGCTGCATGACCCGCGGTGACTTTTTGCTTCTTCCCAGCCTACCACAAAGTTGTTAGTCCGCAGCGTGATGAGAAAAGGACGTCGAACATACCTTGCCTCCCATGAATGTTGAGAAAAGTGTCTTCAAGCCTAGTGCGTCAACAAACGTTTCACAGGCTGCTGTGCCCGCCGGACCCGACATGGCGTAGTCCAAGACCTTGATTGCTCTTGAACGAGCTTGCATCTTGTCCCTGGAAGGACGTCAGAAGGACATCATTTCTACGGAGACTCTGAGCTCACTTCAACATCAGCACCATGAGATCTACGCCCTCGGAGTCCAGGAATTGTTGCTTGACTTCTGGTTCACCGAGAGCTGAACAGAGAACATCAAACACATTTTCCATGAACTCCGTCTCGTCTGGGTCAACAGGATCCCGTTTGCGGTAGCGCTGTCAGGCAGTTGATGTTCAGCCAGACACGACCGTCGAATGTGATATGGGTACATACGGAGAGAATCTTCAGAAGCGTCTCAACACCATCTTGTGATCCTAGTTCTAGCCGATTTGCTCTGTTGCTCTGGAGGACGATGGATAGGATTTCGGCTGCGTAGCCTCTGTTCTCGTCGTGCTTGCTCGACCCTATCTGCTTCAACAACCACGGTAGTATCTTTGTTTTCGCGACGAGTCGCGTGGAGAGCTCTGCGTTGAATCCGAGCAAATTCTCGAAGATACCTGCAGACGTGGTCAAATTACGACTATGTTTAGAAGGCGGAACCACTCACCCAGGACATGGAATATGCCTTGCCGGTCAGATTCTTCCGCCTCGTTGAAGCGACTCAGGTTGTCCACCAACAGCTCAAGAATTGCGTTATCAAGCTGCAAAATCTCTCAGCCGGTCTGGCATTCGCCAATTTATGATGCAGACATACGAAGCTCTGGATCAGCTGCTTGAGCGCATCTTCACGACTCCCTTCGCCCTCCTCCTCTTCCTCCGCTTCGTTGCCGACGTCCTCGTCTGTGAATTCGTGTATGACTTCGACAGCGTCGATGACAATGTCCACGTTTTCGTGACTTAGAAGCCCAATTAACCGTTCGACTGCTCCTGAACGGATGATTTCTGGGTATGCAATCACGAGTGACTGGGCCAGTGGCAGAAGGGCCTTGATAGCGGCGTCAAGATCAGCTTCGGAGTCAATGAATCTGCGACGAAATGTGGCTGTTAAACATATTGTGAGGACGAACATCTATACGCGACTTACTTTGTGGGATCGTCCGGGTACTTCGACCGTTGGTCTTGGTTCTTGTTCACTGCACGCTCGAATCGTGTTAATAGACGTCGGACAGTCACTGCGTTCATCTCCTCCAACTATCCGTCTAGACTCAGTAATGAGCCCACGACCAAGGACGCGTCGAGAGTACTCACATCTTCTCGTGCCTCCTCGCCACCCGCTCGATCGAATATGTTCAGAATTTCCTTCTGCTCTTGTGTCAGACCACCACCGTAGAAACGGCCCTCGTCGTCCTCCTCCGCAAAGTAGTCGGCATCCCCTCCGGGTGCGAACTCCGAGGTGTCCATGGAATCCTGCCCTTCCTCCTCGTCTTCCACGGTGGCTGCCCGTCTCTTGCCCTTGTCGCGCGACGGTGCGTCGTTTGTGGTTTCCACAACCATAGCGGGCTCGTCGGACTCGGTATCCATCCGCATTCGTTTAAGCATGTCGGGCGTGGGGTTGTCGGGCATTCGCCTCTTCAAGTTGCTCCCAGCCGGCAGCTTTGGCACCTGGGGAGTATATTCAGGTGAGCAGGGCAGCTTCCGAAGACGTCGAGTGTATGACCTTAAACAGCTTGTCAATATCCATCTTGTTCGTGATACAGTATGAGTCTGTGGGCCAATAGCGAGAAGGTACAAGTTGTTGGACAAGGACGCAAGAGGCGAGGTGTGTGCTCTTGCGCGCTAGAACCGCGTCATATTCAGCTACAGACTACAGTGCGTATGTAGGCGCCGACCGCAACCCTTCCCCGGACCTGAATTCAAGGTATCTAGTACATAACTTACTGCGTGCACTGTATAACAGACTACATACGATCCACCATTCATGTACATCTATCGCACTCAGGCACGCTCATACTACATCGCTTATCCTCACCATATCACAAGTACAAAGCCCCAGTCCTCGGGGACTGCATACCTGTCATCGTTTACGGTGGTATTGATTGCAGCTTGAGGCGTTGAGGCGTTGAGGCGTTGAATACGGTCATTCTTATTCTTGCATCCGATGGACTTTGTATCGAGGCGACCGTACTTCCCACTCCACAATTCCCACTCCACAAAAAGCTACACGCATAGTGGCGCATATCATTGTATCATGGTACATCATAGCGTACAATAATTCTACGAAACATTGCAAGCAACGCGGCGTAAGCAGAATGCACTGTCTGAACTCACATACGAGTGGCCCGCCCCTGCACGTACTGGCCGCACCTGTGCACCTTCAGTAGGGCTTATGACGGTTCTTCTTCAACTCCTTCTCAAGCTGTTTGGCTTTGCGATGGCCGATCTCGACGGGGTTGACGGCATTATCAGCCTTCTTCAGCTTGATAGGACGGTTACCCACGTATTTGCCTGCAGTGACGGGAGCCTGAGGACAATACAGAGTAGAGGGGTACGAACGACTGACCATCCATCTCCTTCCATGCCTTCAAAAAGTCCTCCGGATCAGAGAAAGCTACAAATCCGAACTTGGCCTATCGAATAATAATCAGCGCAACTCTATGAGATTCGACGTTCTGCGACATACCTTACTGCTGAGCCTGTCTCGAATAACACGCGCCTTCTGGAAAGATGCGTACTTGTTGAAGGCGTTGGACAATACATCGTCGGAGACGTCATTGCTCAGGTCGCCTACGAATAGACGGAACCATGCTGCGGAAGGACTTGAGCGAGATGTACCACACGCTGCAGACAACGGGTCTTACATGGGTTCCACTCCAGAAGAGTCTGGTCTTCCCAGACCTTTCCGGCCCCTTTGCGCAAAACCGTGGTTCGCTTTCCACCCTTGGCAAGCTTGCCTCCAGCGCCGCCGCGCTTGTCCACTGTTGCACCTGGAACGTAGGCGCTCTGTTGAGCCACGATTCCCACATCGTACTCATACGCGTTGGCGGGTACTGGGGCGCTGTGTGCGGAGGTTGACGAGCCCGGAATCGGGTACATCGGCCCTTGGTAAGGCTGGTGATAGGGGTTGTAGTCTGAACTGGAGCCGGCACCCTGCTGATACGGGTATTGCTGGTAATAGTTCTGGGAGGAGTACGGATCCATATTGAGGGATTGTTGTCGGTCTACGGGTATCGAGTGCCTTTCAAAAGAGCTGGTGGTGTGAAGCAAGCAGCAAGGCGGTGGTCAACAAGTCAGCGACGCGGCGCAAGAGAGGACGTTTCCGGCGCTTGAGTGTGCATGGGAGACCCCGAAGACCACAAAGCACGTGGACACATACGGGGTCCCACTGCTCGTCCACTCTGGAGGGCAGAATTCTCGCCGTCAACGAAGCCATTGCCCTCCTCAAGACCCCCTTCCTCAAGGTGAGCACCTGTTCAATCATCACGATGGGTATCTGCACGGCGTACGCAACATCCTTGGACGACACCAGGACGAAGTCATCGCGAAATGACCCTGGATGGTCGCAGGCCGATTTGGATGAAGGCAGACTGGGTGCTAACCTCTGCGCAAATTCCAGATGCCGTTCGTCAAGAAGATTAAGTCCGACGCGTACTTCTCCCGCTTCCAGGTCAAGTACCGCAGGCGTCGTGAGGGAAAGACGGACTGTACGTTGAATATACATCCATGCTCGAATCCTTATGAACGTCTGGACAGACTACGCCCGCAAGCGGTTGGTGACCCAGGCAAAGAACAAGTAGTATGTCAAGGCATAGTATGACACGCTTTGACATGCTCACCTGAAGCCCTACAGCAACGCGCCGAAGTACCGCCTGGTCGTCCGCTTCACGAACCGTGAGGTCCTCTGCCAGATCGTATACGCCCGCCTGCAGGGTGACCTTGTCTTCACTGCTGCGCGGTCGAAGGAACTTCCCCGCTACGGCATCAACCATGGTCTCACCAACTGGACTGCGGGTAAGTCTGAAAGTACGATATCACATCTACGCTTTCACTCACATGTGCTGGTTCTTAGCCTACGCAACTGGTCTCCTTGTTGCGCGCCGTGCCTTGACTAAGCTTGGCCTTGCGGACAAGTACCAGGGTGTTGAGGAGCCCGATGGCACCCTCTCTCACACGGAGGTGCTCGACGAGGAGGACGCTCCTCGTCCGTTCAAGTGCTACCTGGACGTCGGTCTCAGGCGCACGTCCACTGGCTCCCGCGTGTTCGGTGCCCTCAAGGGTGCCAGCGATGGTGGTATCTTCATCCCTCACAACCACAAGCGCTTCCCCGGCTACGATGTCGAGAGCAAGGAGCTCGATGACGAGGTCCTGAAGAAGTACATCTTCGGTGGCCACGTAGCGGAGTACATGGAGTCTCTCGAGGAGGAGGATGACGAGCGGTACGTAGAACACTTTCAGTGGTTTGCGCCTTGCTGATTGGGTTGCATCAGCTTCAAGAAGCAGTTCGCGACTTACCTCGCTGATGGTGTTGGCTCTGAGGATATCGAGGAGATTTTCACCAACGCGTACGCCGCAATCCGCGAGGACCCCACCTTCAAGCCCTCCGACAAGACCAAGGACTGGTCCGCGGAAAGCAAAAAGTACCGCTCTCCCAAGCTCACCCTGGAGCAGCGCAGAGCCCGTATCCAGGAGAAGATCGAGGCTTTCCAGGCCGAGCACCAGGAGTAGACGGACATTTCTGTCCCCGATGTTCTCCTATTCGCATGTATCACGCTACTTCTACTCCGCCTATGACATCAAAACCAGGCTATGCTCTGCTATGCTTTCGTCGCATCTTCTCGTCTGATCGAGGGTTCAAGTGCCCAAGCATGATATTATACCACTCTGCAAAGAGATATACATAGAACATCATCACCCTAATGATGTGTCGATCGTATGGCGAACCCATTCGAACAGAGACAGTTGTCCACCAGGTCGATAAGCTTCCACATGAGATGTGCGACCATTCCTGTTCGCCTTCGACGCTGAGCAGCTCACCGTATCGCCGTTAAACGACACTTGGAAGTTTCTATAGAGATAGTTAGAACGCACACTGACTTGTGGCTGGAGAGTGTTAAAGTGTTACTCACAGTACACAACCTTCCCATCTTCCAACACTTCTGCCACTGATGAGATCGACGAACCAAGTCCCGCTGACCCGTGCGCAGCGCTCTGTGCCGATGTCACAGATCCGATACAGTAGGCAACTGCTGATCTCGTCTACGAGCAGTTGGGTGAGTTGAGATATGGATGCAATCGACAGTGTCGCTTGTGGCAGATGGGCAGTCAAGGTGGACGGCGAGGACGTAGTCAACCGTAACGTGTGTCTAGCGAAAAGAACTCAGCATCGGAGACACGGAAGATACATGGAAGTCTACTGACCTATGGTCGATGCGCAATAGGGCTTCACCTCCGATCGGCTCCGTCTTCTCGGTTTGAAGAGACTTGACCAGTGCCCAGCCGCTGTCTGCCATTGGATCGTAGTGCACCCGAGCGGCCACGCCCGCATGACGCAGCGCTGCTGCTACGCGGTCAATCTCGTCGCGCACACGCTCCCAAAATTCGCGATATTGTAGGACGTCGATGATGGGCTGCAGCAGTGGGGGTGGCTGTGCTGCGGGCTGGCCAACGCCTGGACGCAGGATGCTCGTTTTGTTCAAACGCTGCGCCTTCAGTGTCGAGTGCGCGCGTAATAACAGGATATGGAGGGCAGAGAATATAAGGTCACAGGCGGGGTCTTGAGGTTCTCCTGGCTCGTTCACCGCTATATCACCGTCGACCTAAAAGACGAAGTTGAGCTTTGCGCCGTGAGGGTTCCGCCGATCAAACTCACAAGCTCAAAGCGCAGCTCAGTACTCTGCCCGGCATCGATGACTATCAGGCGTTCGGACACCTCAGAAGAGGCAGTGGGTAGGCTGCTAGCCTCCTTGATGAGTTTGGAGAAAATCTCCTGCTCCACGACCTCTGCTTGTGCCGCGCGCAGGGCCCCGTCCAAGGAGCCGTTATTTGGGTCCATCAGCAAACTATGTGAGGTGTGCTTCGCCCCATCCAGACTGATGCGCGTGAGCGACACGCGCAGACGCGTCCGTTGACGCGTCGGGAATTCGAGGGGGTTCTCGGAAGCCGCACTATCCATAGCGGCCATGCGCCCGATTGCGCGCCTTCGGAAAAGGGGAGGAGCTGAAGATGCAAAATTAAAACCTTGTCTTTACCTGGTCTTTCCGACGTACATTCCTCCAGTCCGAAAGAGATGAGGAAGTCCTTCGACGTCTTGTCTGCTCCCTTCCCCATGGCTGAGCCCAAAGGTAAAGGCGCCGGGATGAGGCCCCAGTTTCCGCGTCGTATCTTCAAAGCGTCCAGCCAGTACTTCTCTCCGGCGATCCGGCTCTCCTCAATCTTCTCAGCAGCGCCTTTGAAAAGGTCGGCAGCTGCGCGTAATGCCTTGTCCTTGCCGCCAATGGTCAGCTGAGCATCGAAGGCGCGTACGGATATTATTGGTGGCGGTTTGTTCACTATCGTCGCAGCGAGGGGGGCGGGGGGAAGCGTAGGTGACGGTGTAGGGAGTGATGAAGAGAGGAGGAGACTCAGAAGATCCCGAGCTTGACACATCTCTCCATAGGCAATGCTGCTCTCAGTCAAATCATCCATGCTGAGGTTTGAAATGACGCTCACTCACTAAAGCTGGGGTGACAAATTCATGCGCATCTTGTAGAGCTCCTCCGGAGTCATGGTATGCGAAACCTCTGCGTGTTCTTCGTCCTCCCCGGGCTCCTCCTCCTGAGGTGATTCTTGAGACTGAGCGGGGGGAATTGCGCGCAAAATCTTCTGTTTCTCAAAGAAGTCATGCCCGCGCTCTTGAAATATTCGTCGCAGTTTGGTCCCAACAGCGGCGACAGGGTCATCGCGTCTGGACGCGAGATCAACGAGAGCAAAAGACACGCGCGCAGATACCTACGGTCGATATATGTGCAAACCGTCTGGAGCGATGTCCAGTAGCTCAGGCACTAGTTTACTGCTGTCATCTTTGTAGGGGCGTTCCAAAGACAGCTTGAGCTTCTTCCACGCGGGCTCCTCCATGAGGCTAGCATGGTCGCGGTCCGGAGACGGCGTCATATGCGACGAGAAGAGTTGCGCGGACCCGTTTCAAGTGGGAGAATGACTCGAACTTTGCAATAGGCCGGTGTCAGCAGCGTATGAGAACGGACGGGGACGCGCGCGTCGAGACGTGAGTGGCGGACGAAAGACCGGGACCCTCACGGTGAGCGCGTACGACCGGGTGCGCGAAGCCCGGCACGTGCACCCGCCTGAAAGCGGGTAACTGACTTGGACTCGAGTTCCTGTTCCTTCCTCCTCTTTTCCTTTCACCACCTCCTCTCCACTTTTTTGCACCTGCCCGTTCCTGCGATAGCGAGGGCGAAAATATGGTCAAGAACGTCACCAGCTTCACGCCGGACGTCACACCCGGCCTCACTCCGTCGCGGCGCAGGTCTGAAGACGAATTGGATTCCAGCCGAGCTCATAAGAAGCCCAGGACACGCGTGAGGTATGGCATATAGTACTCAAGCATAAGTGTCTACCTTAATTCATTGCATAGCTACTCGTGTGGAGAATGTCATCGCCGCAAGCAAAAGGTATGTCACCGCCCGCTGCACCGAAGTATTATTCCTCACTAATGAATTACAGTGTGATCGACAAGTTCCATGCTCACATGTTAGTAGCATTTGAAATATACTAGGTCGATATGCGCCAGCTCATTCGCCATTGGTTATAGTGTGTTGCTCGCAAAGTTCCGGAGCTTTGCAAGTCCTACACTCCTGGCAAGACAGACCAAGACATCCATGTGCGCCTTGCCCGGCTCGAACACATCGTTGAGACCGCTCTTCCCCATTACTGGAATCATGGCGACGCCACCCCGAACTCCGACGCCGAGGTCAGTGCGCACGATAGGCGGCGGTCCACTTCCCCGATGGACGACGGGAATCGTTCTCAGGCTGAAGATGAGGATCCCAGTGGGGGCATATTCGAGAGCGGAAGGTGGTATGGGAAGAGTGCCTCCAGCCTTGTGGCCGCGCCAGCCGTCCTAGAACAGGTTCGCTTTCAACTTGAGCACTTACAGCTTGAGCAGCGATCCCTGACATCGACACTGCACAGTTGCAGCACATGGTTCCGAACCAGGGTGCCGAAAAGGAAATGCACAATGGCTCCCTTCCTGCTATCCAAACACACGCCGACATTTTCAAGTCAGATCATCCAGGAAGCCTGGCACCCATCGAACAGACTGCTATCGAACGCCTTCATAGGCTCATACGAGACTGTGGCTATAGCGCTGAACGTCTCCAGAACATGTACAATGAACTCCCTCCTCGCAAGCTCCGCGATGACCTCGTGGATCATTATTTTGCCACCATGTTTGTATAACGTCATGCTGTCCGGGGCATATCGCTGACCTTTTACCCCAGAAATTGGACTCGCTATCCAATATCAGAGCATGAGTTCCGCGCTTCCTACGCTACGTTCGTAGGCAGCGAACACAACCACGCAAATCCCAACAATATTCGCTTCCTCCCGCTTCTCTTCGTGGTCCTTGCCATATCCGTCCGGCTGGCTCCTGAACGTATCGGAGGCTCGGAACAAAGCAAGAAGATGGCGGGTTCTCGATATTACTGGTGTTGTAGGTTGCAACCATCAAATTTCTATACATGATGCTTAAGCAGTGTTCTTGTAGCTCGCCGCGCCCTTTTGATCATAGCTGCCATACAACCAGACTGCTTCGAGGTTGTGTTGATCAGGATGCTTGTGCGTAAAGGTCATCGTATCACTGTGCTTCTGACATATTGATCAGCCTGACAGAGTGCCCGATTTCTTGTTCTGGATCGACGGATGACCGAGTCCTGGAGTCAGCTCGGCGCCGCAGTTAGAACTGCTCAAGCTATTGGTTTACATCGTGACGGCGCTGACATGGTGCGATCATCACGATTATACGGTTGCACTCGACCCCTAATGCTTAATCGCAGGGCATGGAGCCACTACTAATAGAAAGACGACGCCGTATATGGTGCGCCTCGTACTTCAAGCCATCGAAGTCCACTAAATTTGTTTCAGGTCAAATCTATACCACGCTGACCGTTCGATAGCGTTGGTGTTGGGTAGGCCAATGGCCATCCACGACAGTTATACGTCTACGAGACCGCCGATGAACACGGACGAAATGATGGCCGACGGCCACTTCAAAACCCTCCCCCTTACACAACCCACCCGTACTACGTTTCTGATCTTCCGACATCAGCTCGCTGAGATCATGGGCCGTATGTCCGACTTCTTCCAAAACGTTCACTCTCCTCGTCACTATGCGGACGTCATTGCCCTCGACGACGAGCTACTTAAGTATAAACAGAACCTACCGGCTTTCTTTGCCCTCGACCCCGACACTGCGCATGACCACACTCACCCCTACATCCCTCTACAACGATTCCTCCTGGTCACCGAGTTCCTCTTCGTCCGTATCTCCCTCCACCGCCCCTATCTCTTGAGAAAGCTCGACAGCAACAAATATGCTCGGTCTCGGAACGCCTGCTTCGAGTCAGCACTGAAGGATTACGAGATTCGACAGGAGTACTTTACTTCCATCTCGCGGGCTGGTCGCGATCCCGTCGCTAGCGCATATCGTGAGTTCCAGGCAGCCATGATTGCCGGCATCTACCTTGTGTTATACCCCAAGGGGAAGGACGCGGACGCCATGCACTCCGTCCTGGATTCCTTCCTGGAACGACATGAACTTTTACCGGAGATGGACGACATCACTCGGCGGGAGATGAAGATCATCGAGTTCCTCAAGAGTAGGTCGTCGCAGTCAGCCGGAACGCCCGAGAGCGCGACGACGGACCGTAGATCTTCTTTGACCTACCCCTCGAGCGCCCCCGGTCCGTCTCACCTCCGTGCAGTCGCGCCTAAGCTGCCCCAGCATCAAGCACTGTCTGCCTTCATTGCACCTTCATTCGCTTCAGTCGCCTCCGTTCCACTCTCCGCTTCCACTCATCACAGCTACGCGCCTCTTTCGGGGCCATCTCCTGTTCAGGTCCAACAGCTGCAGCAGTCGGAAAACGCGTCACACTCTGGTACAGGCAGCCCCGGCGGCGACGAAGACTCGACGGCGCAATCTCTGCTGGACCAGTGGTGCAACATCTTCAGCGGCGGACCTGCGGTAGACGACGCTCCCTCGGGTACCGGACTTCCTTGGGCAACACCAGGCCTGGGCGACCTCCCGGGCTGGACGGGAGCAAACCCGACGATGAGCTCACCTCTCGTGGGTACCGACGCTCTTCCGAATTCAGACGGATCGGACTGGAGCTACTGGGAGACGTTGGTGAACCAGATTCGCAGCGGACCGGTGTCGTAGACGTGTCACGAAAGCGACGCAACGGACATTTCGTATGTTTCATGCTCTCTGCTATCCAGGCCATACTACTAGATATATAGCGCAGACATGAGTGTAACAGTGTAATACTTGGATCCATAGACTCCCGCCTTCCTTCGTACCACCCTCGATAGCATCGTGATGGAACATCGGACACACTGTTCGATCATCTCAATTTCGGTACGGATACTTATGCACCTTGATCGGAGGTTTTGTGAGAGTCTCAGTCATCCAGTGTGCCGCTCGGCGGCGCTCACACCGCGTCCCCTGCGATGAGTCTATGACCTCATCATAAAAGCCACGTGCGTTTACCAAGGGGGATACTTAGTCCAATATGACGCTCCAAGTGCGCCGGCCTCTATACGGCTTGTTTGTTTCCCTCCCCTAACCTCCTACCGACTACTCTGGTCCTCCAATTTCCCTCCTACGATACTCGAGCCAGAGTAAGTGTCATAATTATTCTTGAGTGGAGCGCTTAACTGATCATACATAGGATACCACGCCCTGAATAATCACGGACAACGGCAATGACGAAGCGTGCCCGAAGCGAAGACGCCACTGAATTGGAGGAGCAAAGCCCTGCGCTCATAAAATCGCGACAAGATTCGCCAACGCAGGCAGACTCGTTTCCTCAACTGACGAGGATTCTCTCTTGGAACGTCGACACGCCTGTCCCTTTCCTGCAACTGCCACCGACGCAGGCGCGAGCTGCCAGCGGCGGCGGAATAACCGCAGGCTCAAACCCTGCGTTTCTGCGCGAGCTCCTTCACCGACATAACTATCCGGACTTCGTATGCCTCCAGGAGGTGCGCGCACGGCACATCGACAAGCAGTGGATCTCCGCCCTCCGCCTCGCCGCGAATCACGGCGCGCACGACACGGGGCCCAAGTACACGCTCTACCACTCGCTCAACCGCGCGACGCGGGGCCAGCGTCACTTCGGGGTCGCCATCTACGTGAAGGAACCGCAGGCCGTCGCCGCTGCGCGCGAGGTCGACTGGGACGCGGAGGGTCGCGTGCTCATCCTCGAGCTCGCGTCTGGCTGGGCGCTAGTGAACGTGTACGCGCTCAACGGGACGGAGTATATGTGGCGGGACCCGCTGGGGCGCGCGGCGCCGAAGACGCGCAACGAGCGCAAGCGGGAGTTCAACAGGCTGCTCACGGAGGAGTGTGCCGCGCTGCGCCAGCG
The DNA here is from genome assembly GCA_022264855.1 of Lenzites betulinus. Classification (NCBI taxonomy): domain Eukaryota; kingdom Fungi; phylum Basidiomycota; class Agaricomycetes; order Polyporales; family Polyporaceae; genus Lenzites; species Lenzites betulinus. The sequence continues at coordinate 205,605 of JABYQU010000015.1, forward strand.
CGGGTTCCGGCTCGTGCTCATCGGGGACTTCAACATCGCGCTCGCGAAGCGGGACTGCGTTCCGCGCCTCCGCACGGAGTACCCGCACGGGCTAGCGAGAGACGAATTCAGGGACCAACTCATCACTGGGCTGGATGTAGTGGACGCGTTTCGCGAGCTGCATCCTGACACGAAGGCGTATAGCTGGTTTGCGAAGGGGAAGCCGCAGGGAAAGGACTGTTCGCGGGTGGACTACGCGCTGGTGCAGAGTAGCCTGAAGGACAATGTGGTGGACATGGCTTACTTCGAGGAGCCTCAGGAGAGGGGACACAGCGATCATGCGCTGTTACTACTCACGTTGAAAGGGATGTTTCACTTAGAACAACCGGTTCAGAGTCATGGTGAGGGAGACAGCGGGGGAGAAGGGGTGCATGAATAAGTTTCAAGTACAATGACAACCCAACCTACTCCGAACGAAGCTGACATGAGTGTGATCATAGCAACATGGCGACGAGGGCAAAGTAGAGGGACACTGTCTTGAACCATTTAGAGCCGCGCTTAGAACCCGCCGTATTAGCGAGCTCCATGCCACCCATCTGAGAAACCCCAGGACCCATGCTAGAGCTAGGCATTTGGCTGCTTGTCGGCCCAACCACAGTTCCAGTGCGCGGCGCATGTGCCTTCTTTATGGGGAGGCTGGCGGTGGGCTCCGTGTCTTCCGCAGCAGCTCCACTGCCGCTTGGATGGGAAGGCCGTGCCTGAAGCGAGCTAGCAGCCCGGGCTGACGAGGAATCAGGTGTGCCAGATGGTGCCGTGTCGTCGTGCTTGTGTGTCCTCGTACTGGTGGGAATGGCGACTGATCCGTTGTCATCATCTTGGTCTCCGTCGTCAGACGAAGGGTCGCCTGATGCATCCGCCTGAGCAGTGACTTGACCATCGGAAGCCAATTGACCTTCACCCCAGGGTACGGCGTCGCCTTCGGGCTGCGTGTCATGCTCTGGAGGCTGGCTGGCACCTTCTGGAGAGGTGATCTTCATTCCATGTCAGCCTCCACACTGTTTGTTGATTAGCTAATGAAAATGTACCTTGAAGCGAGTAGTCCAAGAGGAATCTTGTATGTCGTCGCCATTCGTGAACTTCGGATTGTTAGCTGATATGTTAAGAGGCGTGCAGGTCTGCAGATCTATGATATACCTGGTAGAAGTAGATTGTGGAGTATGGGTCGACCTCTGGGCAGGTCCAGGTATAAGGGGAAAGGCTGGGGTCTGTACCGTCCATGCCAGATACGACCTTCGCCACTCGCGTCATGTTGCTATTGGCTCCCGACATGAGGTCTACAATAGGTGTCAGCATAAGTTGCTGGAGAAAAATGAGACTGTACAAACATATGGAAGTGTTGGTCCATTGGCCAGTAGTGTCAGCATTCCATTTGATAGTACAGTCTGAACCAGCAGCGAAGGAGTCCCCAGGCCCAGGTGCAGTTGGTGTCAGACCAGCCGTAGCTACACCGACCGAGGCAGCCAAGGTGACAAAAGAAAGCATAGTGCAGATCGTCAACGATAGCAAGGAAAGCAGCGGGAGACGAGAGAGCAATGACAGAAACTCGACTGGCGAGTAGAGAGAAGAGGAGGGGTAGACATCTCGAGCGGTCGGCGAGGAAATATATAGCCCTAGTGAAGGTCAGCCTCAACTCTGGGTCTGGTTAGCCTCAACTTTTGGTCTGGTTAGCCTCAACTTTTGGTTTGGTCAGCCTCTCCGCTGTGGCCCGGCGCGTACTTACGTCGTGGTCGAGAGGGAAAGAACGCGTCGGTATCTGTGAGTCACATGCACCGTGTCTGCGCGTCACACTCGTCTATCCGCCACAGGTCGTTGCCGGCGCCATCTGCGTCCGCTCCCAACTACGACCTGTACCACCATCCTAGAGCAGTCAATCTGTCATGCAATCTATCAATCGCTTTCTCTATGGACCTACGCCAGAGGAGAAGGTACGGGCATGGCAGTCAAAGCTGCGTTCAGAACAGCGGGTAATCGAGCGCGAGATGAGGCAGGTCCGGAGCTACCTCCTGTACTGCTGACTCGTTGCTGATATCCGTCCAGCTAGACACAGCGACAAAGAAGGCACAACAGACTGTTAAGCAACTTGCCAAGAAGGGAGACGTCAAATCTGCGCGTATCATGGCCAGGGAGGTCGTCCGCAGCCACAAGCAGATGGACCGGCTCTCCGTGAGCAAAGCCAGGCTGGGCTCCATTAGCAACCAGCTACAGCAGCAGCTAGGTATGTTGCTACACAAGCATACGCTTATCCCCTTGCGACTCAACAGAGGTTCGTTGTAGCTATGGCCAAAGTCACTGGATCATTGCAGAAGTCCACCGAGATTATGAAGCTCTCAAATTCCCTGATTAAGCTGCCACAAATCAGCCAGACTATGAGAGAGATGAGCATGGAGATGACGAAGGTATGTCATCGAAATCCTCTACTGTCTGCAGGTGTAAACAAGTCATCTAGGCTGGCATCCTGGAAGAGATGCTGGAAGATACCCTTCAGATGGAGGAGGACGATGAGCTCGAGGTTGAAGCGGACGCAGAAGTAGACAAGGTGCTCTATGACCTCACAGAGGGCAAGCTCGGCCAGGCCGGCGCTGTCAAGGAGGATCTCCCGGTATGTACCTTCACCGGACTCCAGAGCGTAAGTCTGACTGGGGCATCGTTGCAGTCGTTACAGGACCAGGAGGAGGACGAAGAGACGGAGAGAGTTATGGAGCAATATCGACAACAGTTGAACGGGCTACTGAGCGGATGACCGATTCCCATTTACCCTAGCTTCCCGTGTACTCTACCTGCGCATGTACATTACCCGGACTCGGCCGAATGGACAGCATACATAGATTTCTACTATACATCGGCCGACCAGCACAGGGCCGAGGCTAGGGCAGGGCAGGGCAGACTGGGATTGGGGCCGGGACGCATCGGGCGAAGCCAGGGAACAATCCCGCCACGTGGAAATACATCATGGCTCACGTGGGCCACCACGATTCCGCCCGCGTCCCAACTTTCGGCTTTATACCTCTCTTCGCCGTCGCCCTCCGACATCGTCCTAAAAATGCTTGCATCTCGTACTCTCACTGGCAGCGCGCGGGTCGCAGTGAAGGGCTCTCAGGTGCGTCGAGCGACCCGTAAGCTCGTGGTCAAGTCTAATTGTGCGACAGGCCCTCCGTCACTACGCTTCCGCCGCACCGACCGCCTCCTTCGCTGGTCAGAAGGGCGCAAACGTGAGTTGCAAACGCCCTTCGCATCTGACCCACGCTTCAATAATGTGCTGTAACAGGGCAAATATACCGTCACTTTGATTCCTGGCGACGGTGAGCGCGACCTCGACGACTTATGAGACATGACGTGACCGAGCATGCAGGTATCGGGCCTGAGATTAGCGAGTCGGTGAAGAACATCTACGCTGCCGCGAACGTACGCAAAAACTTTCAGATACTGGCAATGCTTAGGTACTCATTTCAAGACAGGTTCCCATCGAGTGGGAGGAAGTCAGCGTTGCGCCGATTTTGAAGGGCGGCAAGACGGTCATTCCTGATGTTGCTATCAACTCCGTCAAGAAGAACACCGTTGCACTGAAGGGTGCGTTACGCGATATTTCCTGACACCATACTTGCGATGCTCACAATCAATTTCTAGGTCCCCTGGCCACGCCCAGTCAGTGACTCTCTTCTCGCTAGACAATGGCTCCTTCTGACACTGCGTGAAGTTGGAAAGGGCCACGTTTCTCTTAACTTGACGCTTCGTAGGACTTTCAACTTGTTTGCCAACGTCCGTCCTTGTCTGTCCATCAAGGGCTTCAAGACGCCCTATGATGATGTCAACACTGTCCTCATCCGTGAGAACACTGAGGGCGAGTACTCCGGTATTGAGCACGAGGTATGTCATATAGCAACAAGTTGGTGAAGAAGGCAACTCATGGGAATCAACCAGATTGTCGACGGCGTTGTTCAATCCATCAAGCTGATCACTTGGGACGCGTCGGAGCGTGTGGCTCGTTACGCGTTCCACTACGCTCAGGCTCAAGGTCGCAAGCGCGTCACTGCTGTGCACAAGGCAAACATCATGTATGCGCTATCGTAGTATACACGAGCTGAGGCTAACATCTCGCAGGAAAATGTCTGATGGCATGTTCCTATCCGCCTGCCGTCAAGTCGCCAAGGAGTTCCCTGAAATTACCTACGACGAGGACCTCCTTGACCGCGTCTGCCTGCAGGTAGGCAGCCTGAACTTTACGTTTCAGACGCATGTTTGATTGGCGTCCTCTCAGATCGTGCAAAACCCCAAGCCGTACGCCGACCGCGTGATGGTTATGCCTAACCTGTACGGTGACATTCTTTCGGACATGTGCGCCGGTCTCATTGGTGGCCTCGGTCTGACGCCCTCCGGTAACATTGGCCGTGTACGTCTCCCCTTGGGAATTGACGAAGTATCATTGAGTACTGACCGCTGCGCAGGACGCCTCCATCTTCGAGGCTGTTCACGGTTCCGCGCCTGATATTGCAGGTGCGTCTATCGTCTTTGACCTTGACTGGTCTGTGGCTAATAACCTACATATAGGCAAGGGATTGGCTAACCCCACCGCTCTCCTCCTGTCGTCCATCATGATGCTTCGGTATGTAAATTCCACACATGGAGGTGTAAGAGTACCGCTGAATTCCTGATCAGGCACATGAACCTCAACGAGCACGCTTCCAAGATTGAGCAGGCGGCTCTCTCGGTGAGCAACATGGAGTTTTAGTTTAAAATCACGGCTAACATCCTGGTGAAGACTATTGCCGAGGGCAAGGCGATCACTGGTGATCTCGGCGGCAAGGCCTCGACGAAGGAGTACACCTCTGCGATCATTGAGAAGCTCAGGGCGTAGACATTGGACTAGGACGCTGGAATAGAACTACTGTACCGTGCTCCTACGTGCTCCTGTAGAGACATATTGTTTTGTCAAATACCATACGCCCGTGCCGCTGTACCTCCGGACGCTCTCGGATCGATATTATTGTGTCGCAACGCCTGCCGGACGGCGAAGGTTTGGGAGCAACTCCGCGCAAGCAGTGTGTATCAGTGACTAAGGAGCGTGGGAACCAGGATTGCCGCCACGCCTGTCCTTAAAGCTGTCGTGCTAGACTCTCTGTCTCTTGCGACGATAAACAATCCCCTTCCACGCCTATCGAGGCAACCACTCCCATAAACCCCCACTCGCCCTACAGGGCAAAGCCTACCTCTTCGAAACCTACCCCAACTTTGTGTAAGTCGCCCTCTTGCATCGAAGTCCGGTGCCATCCCGTTCACCGCCGGACCCGTGTCAATCCGCAGTCTTCGTCACTCCTGCTCTACTTCACGAAACGACTCAAACCCCAAAAACATCGCATAACGCCAAAATACGTCTCATTACGCAACAAGACACATCACGAACGATATGACGGACGAAATCACGCCTCAGAATGCGCCCAAGAAGGACGAGAAGAGGCCGCAACAAGCCGCTCAAGGCAACGGCGCCGCGCAGCAAGCGGGGGGCAACAGACAAGGCCCCAGGAAGAACGGTCCTGGCGGCCGTACTCCGTCCATCAGTGCGGGCAACGGAAACAACCCGCGGCCCTCGTCCAGGACGAGCAACCGCTCGACCAGCAAGAAACCTAGCAACGCCCCGGGTGCCGCGGACTCTGGCTCCGAGTCGACTAACACCCGCAAGGGCAACGACAACGGCAGGCCTCGCGGCAAGTCGCAGGGCGGAGGCACCGGTCAGCGGGGGGGCGCCGCCGGCCATCGCAAGTCGTCGCAATCTACCTCGCAGGGCACCCGCCAGGGAGGCAACGGCAACAACAGCAATAGGTCCAAGCAGTCTTCTGCTACTCCCGCTTCCGCTGCTAACAACGAGCGCAGCGACGCGCTGTCCTCGCTCCAGCGGGTCATTGCCGACCTCAAGACCGCGTCCCCCGCCAACACCACCAACAACAATCCCCCGATTTCTGCCGCCGTTGGCTCAACCTTGCCTGTCAATGCGCCCGTCTTCCAGCCGGGTGCCATGTCGTTCCCTGGCACGGGCCAGGCTGAGCAGCCGCCTCGTCACCGCAAGGCAGCTTCTCTCGGAACATCGTCTCTCGGTTCTTCCATGGCATACTCTCCCAATCTCGGCTCTATGATGGAGGATGCCGAAGACGGGCATGGCGGTCCTCTCGTAGAAGAGGGGGAGATTCCAGAGAATACGTACCAGACAGGGCACCCGCGTCGCTCCCTCTCCCAGAACTTCACCCCTCCCCGATTCGCCGCCCTCGCTGCCCAGCAGCAGGAGCAAAACGACAATATTGGTCCTTCCGGTCGACCGCAACTTGCTCCCAACTTCATGTTCGGTGCACGCAGGCGTCCGAGCTCGAACCTCTCCATGGGGCCTCCCATTAACGAGGAAGACGTTGGCTTCCAATTTCCCCAGCAACAGGCCCAGGGCAACTTCGACAATGGCGAACCTGGTCACAAGGACATCGTCGCTGAACAGGTCAGTGGCAGTCGTGTTTGTCTATGCGCGAATACTGACGCGCTCTCGGTAGATGGCTCTGCAGAACCAGATTGAGGCGTTGCAACAGCAGCAGCAAGCTCTCTATCACGCGCAGCTCGCCTCAAACCCCGTCCTCTCTTCGTTCCAGTCCGCTGGCCTTGGTGCCGGCCGCGGTGGTGCTCACCGTCGCGTCCACAGCACTGTACCGATGAGCATGGGCCTGAGCGCTTTCGGAGGTCCCCAGACTGCCATGGGCCAGTTCGGCAGCCTCAGCGGATTAGGCATGGGTTTGGACGGGCAGCCGTCTAACGTCCCCCGTGGGCATGGCAGGCGTCACAGCGTCAACGTCTTGAACAAGACTGGCGGCCCTAGCCTTGCTTCCCTCGGCTTCTCCGCCAGCGCAGACGGGTTCGACGACGGGTTCGCTCCTCCATCGGCCCTGGGTGGCTCAGGCCACTCTCGCTCCGAATCTGCCTGGCGTATGGGTTAGTGGCCCTTGACTACCTGGCTATATGCGGTGCTAACCGGAGTATAGGCAGCATGGGCAACTTGCAGGCTAACAACTTCGCCTCCGATCTCGCTCAGGCGCAGGCTCACCTCCAGAGTCTGCAGCAGTTCCGCGCTGCCGCGGGGGGTCACCACCAGAAGATGCCCTCGTTCAGCTTCCCAAACATGCTGCCGAACATGATGGCTGCTAACATGATGGGTCTCGGCTTGGGCGGAATGAACCTCCTGCAGCAACAGCAGCAACAGTTCCAGTCGCAGCTTCAACAGCAGTCCAACCAGCCTCAGCGGAAGTCTCTGTTCGCTCCTTATCTCCCGCAGGCGTCTCTCCCCCCGCTTCTTGCCGCCGGAAAGCTTGTCGTGGGTATCCTTCGTGTTAACAAGCGCAACCGTTCAGACGCATACGTTGCAACCGAGGTGCTGGACGCCGACATCTATATCTGTGGTTCCAAGGACCGCAACCGCGCTCTGGAAGGCGACATCGTTGCCGTCGAGCTGCTCGATGTTGATGAGGTTTGGGGCACTAAGAAGGAGAAGGAGGAGAAGAAGCGCAAAAAAGAGGAGAACTCTGCTTACGACCTGAAGGGTGCCGTCGGACGCAAGAACGACAAGAAGAAGGATGATGTCGAGGTCGAAGGCCAGGGCTTGATGCTATTTGAGGACGAGGAGTGCGTGTTGTGATGCGCCGTGTTTCGCGCGCGGATGTGCTGATGGCTCCGTGCAGAGTGACCGACGACGTGAAGCCTCAGTACGCTGGGCACGTCGTGGCTGTCGTAGAGCGTATGCCTGGTCAACTCTTCTCGGGTACGCTCGGGCTCCTCCGTCCGTCGTCTGCCGCGACCAAGGAGAAGCAGGAGGCTGAGCGCCGCGAGAGGGAGGGAGACAAGGGCGATGAGCCACGTCGTCCCATCGAGCGGCCCAAGATCGTCTGGTTCAAGCCCACCGACAAGCGTGTCCCCCTCATTGCAATTCCCACCGAGCAGGCCCCACCTGACTTCGTGCAGAACTCGGAGGCATATGCGAACAAGCTCTTCGTCGCCTGCATCAAACGTCATGTAAGCCGGTCTATTGATTATTGTGCCTCACCTGGTGCTCATTGTAGCACTCGCAGCCTATCAGCTCTCTCCATCCTTTCGGTACACTGGTCGAGGAACTCGGGCCGATCGGCGACATCGAGGTCGAGACTAGCGCGCTTCTCAAAGACTGCAACTTCCCCACGGAGGAATTCAGCGACAATGTGCTGAAGTGTCTTCCTCCCACGCCCTGGACGTGAGCCCTGTTTCATTTTGGTATCATATAGTAGCTGACACACACATGCCAGCATCCCTGAGCGCGAATTTGATGTCCGGAAGGACCTCCGTAGCGAACGCGTCTTCACTATTGACTCCGAGGATGCCAAAGACCTCGACGACGCTGTCTCTGTCAAGGCCAATGAAGATGGCACGTACGACATCGGTGTTCATATTGCCGACGTGTCCTACTTCGTCAAGCCCAACACTGCGTTGGATCGCGATGCCAGGAAGAGGGCCACCAGCGTGTACCTCGTGCAGCGTGCCGTGCCCATGTTGCCGCCTACGCTCAGTGAGCAGGTCTGCAGCCTCCTCCCTGGTCAGGAACGTCTCGCGTTCTCTGTTATCTTCACCGTGACCAAGGACGCGAAGATTGTCAAGAAATGGTTCGGCAAGACTATCGTCAAGTACGTATTCTGCAGGTATAGTCGCACGCCTGCCCTTACCTGTCTGCCCTAGATCCGCAGCCAAATTGTCCTACAATGACGCGCGCGGTGTCATCGATGGCAAGTCGTTGGGTGAGGTTCCCGTCACCCCCGAGCACGATGCTGCTGGCATCTCCCACGACGTCAAGGTGCTAGACGACATTGCCAAGCAGCTCCGCGCACGTCGCTTCCAAAACGGCTGCGTGAAGACGCGTTCTCTGCGCTTGAAGTTCACTCTCGATGAGAATGGCATGCCCGTTGACTGTGGCTCGCATGAGAGGACTGAGGCTCACGATCTCGTCGAGGAGGTATACCCAGGGGCTAAGCTTCTCGAACGATCACATCTCCTGATATTTTGTCCTGCACAGTTTATGCTCCTCACGAACATTGCTGTCGCGCAGCAGATCGCTGTTCACTTCTCTGAACAAGCCATGCTCCGCCGTCAAGATAGCCCGATCGAGCGCCGCATGGTGTGTAGCTTCAAACGTCCCACTCTGTATATGCTGCTTACCTTTGGCTACAGAACACTTTCGCAGAGCGTGCTCAGCGCCTCGGATACACCGTCGACACGTCGTCGGTTGCAGCTCTTCAGCAGTCCATCGAAGCCGTGCAAGACCCCATCGCTCGCACCGTGTTGGAGCTTCTTCTTCAGAAGGCGTCTCCTCGTCCTAAGTATTTCTGCGCGGGCATGCTCGACATCGCGAAGTACAGCCACTATGCTCTCAGCATCCCCCTTTACTCCCACTTTACTTCCCCTATCCGCCGCTACGCGGACATTATCGTACATCGTCAGCTGGACGCCATTCTTCAGGGCGGAGGTAAGCTTACGCGCCGATCCTAGAAACACGAGCTCATGTCTCCGTCCCCACAGCCGAACCCAAATTCAACATGGATCGTGATGCTGTCGCGAAGGTCGCGCAGCAGTGCAACATGTATGTCCTCCTATCGCCAGATTCTATGAGGTGACGTTGACAGCCGCTTCAGCAAACGTGACTCGGCCAAGCTGGCACAGGAGCAATCCGCCCACTTGTACCTCTGTGTCTTGATCTCCGACCTGACTCAGCGCTACGGCCCTGTCATCCGCCAGGCAAAGGTCATCGGCGTCCTTGACGCTGCGTTTGACGTCCTACTGCCCGAGTTTGGTATCGAGAAGCGTGTCCACGTCGACCAAATGCCCATCGACGTGAGCGACCATCATTTTCTACTCGTCATATATGTCATTAACATGGCTTTCCAGAACCACGTCTACGATGAGCACTCGCACACGCTCCAGATTTACTGGTCGCAGCGCGACGTGATCACCTGGCTCGCCGAGAACAGCGACGACGAGCACTTGAAGAAGGTCAAGCAGAACGCCGAGCAGCATGCGGTGAAGATGGAGGTCGCGTCGCGCTCCGTGCATGACGAGAAGGCCCTCTTCGACGAGGACGACGACACCGACGAGGATGAGATCGTCCTGGGCCGCACCAGCGACAAGGTGCCGGAAGAGGTGGATGTTGCTTCCAAGCAGCGCCTGCTGTCCAGGCAGAAGCTGCCGCCGCGTTTCGAGGGGCTGAAGACGCTCTCGTCGGGCCACAAGATCCAGGAGATCCGCGAGCTCATGACCGTTCCGGTATGTCCTATCCGAAGACGCGAGCTTGAAACACGCTTCTCACCTTTCTTCACCCACCAGGTCATCGTCACCGCTGATCTTACCAAGAGTCCGCCCGTCATCAAGGTGTACAGCGTCAACCCGTACGCGCAGGAGGACAAGAAGACGTACGCCTGAACGGCGCCCCCGCCTGCCCCTCACCAACGCCAATGCGCTTCTCGGATGGTCCCAGTATGAGTTTTGTACGATAATGCCGGTGTTCTGTTCTCCCTCCGCCCTCGCTGCCGTCGCATGTTCTGCGATGTACGATCGCATATGCCCCCCTCCGCCGCCCGTGCTCTCTTACGACCGCTTGCGCTGTAGCGCGTCGGACGGACCTTCTGTACTACCCTCCCCGTGCGTGCAACGCGGCGTCGTGGCCTGCCCCGCCCCACCTATCTGCATCGCTTTCTGTATGTTCTGTATCGTGGGCCCGCATGTCTGGCTACAGCTATAGTGTGGAGGATGTTTTGCTCGTGGATCGTTCCAATGTGTATGTTGTTCTCACCACCACCCCGAGCCGGCGTCTTGCGCTAAGCGAGATGAAATGTGCGAACGGCAAGTCGAAGTGGCATCCACATTGCTGCAATGCCCGATGCATGGGAACTACGATAGCCCAAACCGTATCGGCGTATGAACAACGTCCTGTATAGAGGGCGTGCTACGACCAGCTCGGACGATCTCGTGCTCCTGCGGAAGGCGATGCGGGGTAAGATGGGCACACATGACCCCGTAGAATGGCCTGCGCCTGTCGGGGAGTCTAACAGCGTTGCAGGGCGAAGGCAGGAAGGCCGCGAAGGGGATCGGTGGGTCCACAGACTGGGCGATGTCCACCGGGCTGTCTACCGAGCAACCATCTGTCCGACCTCGCGGCTAGCGGTATGGCAGTACGTCTGGTGGGCGACCTGGAGATGGATGACTGACTGACTGTTGCTGGGCACGGCCGGCCTCCGACGCGTCCCTGTGCGTCTTAAGGAAGTCAGAACGGGGTCTATGCTTGGGATGCCCGATGAAAGCCAGATAGGACATACCGTGCCGAGAGCAGGGTGGCAGTCGCCTGCGCACGCCTGCGTCGCCGGAGAGGTGGTGCGGAGAGGTGGGTCTTTGTCGGAGCACCGGCGGGTGAGCCTGGGGCAGAGGTAATTTGCGAAGCGTGCGCGGGGAGTCTGGGAGGAGCGCTATCACAGACCCTGCAGGAAGGCGGACAGGCCTTGGCCCTGGCCCTCGCGCTTCTTCTTCTCCTGCTCCTGCTCCTGCTTCTCGCGGTTGCGCGCAAGCAGGCTCTGTAGCCCGGTCTTCTTTTTCGGCCGAGCTTTGGGCTGCGCGGGTCCCTTTGACGGGTCGGGTCTGGGGGACTCCGCGGGGGCGGAGGCAGGAACTGAGCGGTTGGGGAGGGCGACGGAGCTCGAGCGAGACGAGCTGGGGGCCGCGGACGGTGGTGGCGGCCGAGATTCCGGAACGCGTTGCTGCTGCTGGCCGGTCGCAGATGAAGATACAGCATGCGATGCAGCACCAGGTGCGCGAGGCTCCGTCGCAGATGATTTGCGTCTCGCGCGATCGCGCGTCTTCGGGAAGACGGGCGGCGTGTGCGCCGTGCTCAGCGGGACGTCGTCGTCGAAGCCGCAGACGCGGCAGGACCGCCGGACGGCGCGCAGCACGGCGGCGGGCCCATCTTTAGACGGCGTGCGCTTTTTCTTTTTCTGTTTCTGTGTGCGGACCGCGCGCGTGCGGCCGCCGGTGGGGAGAAAGGGGGCGCCGCAGCGCGTGCAGTGTGCGTCGGCGAGGGAGGGGTGCGCGGGGAGGAGGCGGCGGGCACGCGTTGCGTGCAAGGCTGCGAGGTGCGGGGAGACGGGGGTGAGGAGGGAGGGGAGGGCGAGCTGGAACTTTGCGGTGGCCGCGTTGGTGGCAGGCTGCTGCATGAGCGTCGTCGGTGCGCAGGCGAGGGACTGGCGAGGCCGCGCGACGACGCGACGCGGGCGAGGCGCGCAGACGCCCATACACAATAGAGACGCGCCCCATATATGGCAGGCGGCGCTCGGGTTAGGGCCAGGATTGAGCGTGGCCAGGCATTGTTCTCGCGCGCACCATTGTTCTCCCCCAACCGCTCAAATGCCCTCCCTCCGTCCCTCCCGCTCCCCCTCACCTTCTCCCCGCCCTCCCACCCACCGCGCTAGCGACCATGCTCACCTCCTCGCGCTCGCCCCAGCATCGCACCCAGCACTCCATCTCGCGCCCCATGCCTGCCCCGGAGGCCCTTACCTCCCCCTCGTCCGCGACGCGCCCCATGTCTCCGCAGACGAGCCCGAGGCCAAAGCCCAAGATCCGCCGCCCTTCTGTGTCTAGCCCGATGACCTGGCTCTCGCGCGCATCCTCCTCGAGCTCCATGTCCACCCCGCCGTATGCGCCCTCGCGCCCCGTCCGCATCTCAGAGCCGCACTTCCAGGACCCAATGGAGGCTTTGTCTCCCCGCCCGGGCGTACTCGGCGCAGGCGCGATTGTAGTGCGCACTCCCCAGGACGCTCTTGCTGGCCCAAGAGCGTCCGCCTCGTCTCCGGACCTGCTCAACCACACGCGGCGTAGCCCGTCCCCGCCACGCCACATGTCCAAGGAATATGAGGACCGCAACGAGTATGACCGCCCAGCTAGCCCCCCACTGCCCCCTATCCCCGACAATGACTTGGAATACGAAGAAGACGCGAATGGGGAGGACGAGGCCGCCGATACAGTTACACTTGACTGCCAGCCTGCGGCCGTGGCCCACCCGCCACCACCTGCCCGACCGCCTCCGTCGATCCCCTCCATCCCCGATTATGATTCCGAGGTCGCGCTTGCACGTCCTGTATCTCCTCTTCGCCCCCAACCGAAGACCATGCCCTCCTCAAGCGCTACGGACTACTTCACCCCTGCGCCTTCGGCGCGAGGGAGCGTGCTAAACGCCCCGCCACAATCCCCCTTCGACGCGATCCTGGTGTCGCCTGTGCCCAATAGCACATTGGAACCCTCGAAGATCATCGTGTCTCTCGAGACGAGCACGGCAACGCATAGGACAACCATGGCTACGCTGGTCTCGCGGCCGTCCCATCTCGCCTCGTTTCTTCTTGGGCTGTTCCCTTCCGCGGACTCGGACGCCCGGTCGGTGTATTCTACGAACAGCGATGTGGAGAGCTCCTTCAACTCCATCTTCCATCACCATCTTGCTTCCTCTGGTGTTCTCACTCACGCATCCTCCAACCTTCACATCTTCTTGGATAGGCCGAGTGCCCCGTGAGTACTTCTATCATCATGGATTTGACCACGAACTGATAGACATCGAAATCCAGGTATGCGCACGTCCTGACCTACCTCCGGTCGCCCCACTCGACGCCCGAATCGCCCGCGACGCTTCCGCATGCCGCACGCCTGAACGGCTCTTCGGGACGGCTCGAGGCTCTGCTCGAGCTGCGCGACGAGGCCTGCCATCTCGGCCTGGACGAGCTGGAGCGTCTCTGTAACGAGGAGCTCCGCCACCGCCAGACCACGCCCAGCAGCCTCGGCCTCGGGCTGCACATGCGCGGCTTCAGCAACGCGAGCAACCACTCCGCGCGCAGCCTGCACACGCTGCGCGAGCGCGCGGAGCCCGTGGAGGGCCTCGACAAGGAGGCGCTGCGCAAGTCGGACGACTCCGGCTTCGCGAGCGGCGAGACGGGCACGCGCAAGAGCGGCAGCAGCGCGGAGCTGGAGGCGCCGTGGCCGTCCCCGCCCGGGCTGAAGCAGCGCGCGGCGTTGAAGCAGCGGAGCCCGCAGAAGGACGGGTTCGCGTCGCTGAAGGCGAAGCCGACGGGCGAGTGGATCTGACGGGCTGTCAGGCCTGCTAGGATACGCCCGCGCATGATCAGTGTCGTTGACTTACTTGGTTTCTCTCCTCGCTTGCAATCGCCGCCGAGACGGCGCGTTGCGCCGCCTTCCCCTCCGCCACTCTCGTTCAGTCTTGTATATGGTTACTCACGCGCTGGATTGGCATGCGTATCACCTTCCTTTGCGTTAATAGTCGCGCTCTAGCTACGATCGCTGTATCATCGTCGCCCCCCGCTCGTTCAATGTAGCCCTCTTCCGGCGCATGCGCCGTGCATCTTGTAGCAATATGTCGCCCATCAATAGATCCGATATGTGTAGCCATGGAGCGGACATGACGTCGAAACTGCTTGGAATTGAGGCGCGGCGGGGCACACGAACGCCCTTCTTCCGAACACGGACGGAGGGCAGCGCCCATGTAGGCGTTATTCAGATGTCATCGTAACCGACAGTCGTGGTTCATACAAGGAAAAGATGGCAGTCACTCCGTTGCGAGGGCTGGAAGCCAGACGTCCTTGTTCTGTCCTTGTAGGGTAAGTGAAGATGTCATAGGCAGTGCTGGCCTTATTGCTTCGGCGCCCACAGGTCATACAGCTCCTTGTCCGCAGGGTCGAAGCACGTCACGAGCGCAGGGTCCGCACGTATCACCACCTTGCGCGCGCTGGCAGGCGTGCCGAACGCGGAGGACGGCGCGGAGGGGATGGGGCGGTACAGCGACCGGGACGGCTCGAGGATGCGCGAGAGGTTCGAGATGGTGGACGACGTGGGGGAGGCGTCTCCGCCTTGCGGGAGCTACGATTCTGTAGTTCAGCAGACGCCAGCCTACGAAAATGACTTGAACAGACCTCGCTGTTGCCCTGGTGCGGGGTACGCGCACGGAGGCCTGTGTCCGGAGTGACCGGCTCCCTCCCTGGTCCACAGCGAAAAAGGTGAGATCATCGGGTCTTAGACGTACCAAACATCATCCGCACCTTGAGGGCTGAAAGGCGACGTACTAAAGCGCGAGGCAGAAGACATGTCAAAGGAATCCTTGCTCGTTGTCCACCGCAAACCCGCCGCTTGCGCGCGGACGCCGCAGCGCCCCAGGCGCGAAAGCGTGCTGTGACTGACGCGACAGAAGTGTCACAGCGCGATAGTCACAGGGGGCACGGGGCGCGGAGCCGGAGAGGAGAGGAGAGCTCTGAGGCGTCCGCGATAATTGCACCTTGTCCGTTTCCACCACCATGAACATCTTCAGGAGCCGTACGTCCCCCCGCGCGAACCCGCACCGCGCCCCCCGCTGACCCCGCCGTCCCCGCTGCAGTCATCGGCAAAGTCTGGCGTGCGTCGCGCCGCTGCCTGTGCGCATATCCGCCACTCTGACATTACCGCCATCGCAGACGATCCTAACGCGGCTGAGGTCGTCAAGATCTCGGAGGGCCAGCTCTTCCTCGTCCGCTCCGGCGCTGTGCGCGGCGGGCGCGAGTGCATGTCCGTCGCTCGCTCCCTTTTTTATTGTGTCCCGAGATTGCTGAAGTCGGCGCGTATGCAGATACAATGACGCCATGGCGACTATTCGCCGGGTGCCCTCCATCGAGCACACCTTCCAGCTTGTTATCACGCGCGTATACGAGGAAGGCGACCAGGAGCTACTCGAGGACGAGGAAGAGAGTGAGTGGCTTCCGCTCCCCGTGCACCTTTGCTTGCGATCCTCAACCCCGTCCCTTTCTTCGCTGCGAATTCCTGCGCGCCCCAGCCGACGAGGAGCGCGTGTTCCTCGTCTGCGAAGAGCTCGAGTTCCGCACGGGCCTCACCGCGGACCGCGAGCCCACGTTCATCTTCCGCGACCTCCAGGGCGACCTCGACGAGCTGTACGAGTTCGTCGCCGCGGGCACGAACGAGCCGACGCGCGCGTTCTTCGAGACGTGCATGTACCGCGCGATGTACGAGCGCAAGTACCGCGCGAGCGCGGACAACCTCGCGGACGGGGACCTCCAGGAGTTCATCTGGCAGTGCGTGCTCCTTCTATTACTGCCGCCCGCAGCGTGATTGGGTTGCGCCCGCGGTTCCTGACCGCCCTCTCTAGGCCCCCCGCGCCGAAGAAGGGCAAGGGGAAGACGACGCGGAAGGCGTCTGCGTCCCAATCGGACGACGTGCCTGCTGCAGCGGCGCTCGAGGAGCCTGCGGCGGTCGCCACTACCTCTGCGAGCCCCCCGGCGAGCCCTGTGAGGCGGAAGGTCGCGGCGTCCGACCCCAACATGCCTGCGCTCGCGACGGAGCTCGCGGAACTGCATCTGTGGGAGAAGGCGCAGAGCGTGTTCCTCAAGCAGGCTGATGTCACCGCGCGGGTGGCGCACAATCCCGCGGGGGGCAAGTACGACTACTGGCTGCTGGCGTCGACGGACGAGGGGCAGCTGCTCGCGCACCGCATCTCGTCGGACATGAACCAGCGGTGGTCCGCGCGCGTGCTCTCGTTCACGTGGAACAACATCAGCGACAGCGGGGTCGGCAACAGCTGGTGCCTGCGGTTCGACGCGCAGGAGGCGTTTGACGAGTTCCAGAAGGCGTTCACGCGCGCGCTGTGGGAGACGATGAACCAGTGGCCATGGGAGAAGGCGAAGGTAGGCGTGCATTGGCCGCTCTCACCGGTGTGTGTCTGATCGTCCCCTGCGCAGTTTGAGGAACAGAGTTATATCATGAGCGCGAACGAAGACGTCGAGATGAAGGATGCGGAGGATGACTCTGACGAGGAAGATGCCGTGGCGGAGGAACTGGGTACTCTATTGCGGTGTTCTCGCGGCTATTCGTGTCTTGCTGACGATTCGCTGCAGATAAGAGCGACGACGAGGAAGAGGAAGAATACCCGGAGGACGACGATGAGGGACCCACGATGCCGAAAGGACGCAATAAGCAGCTCACGGTCGGTTACAAGGGCGACAGGTCGTATGTGGTGCGGGACGACAAGATCGGCGTGTTTAGCCATACAGGTCAGAATCAGGTCAAGTACTACGCGTCGATCAGCAACGTCGCGACACCCAAGGGCAAGGTGTTCAGTCCCAAGCATGTGTGTTCACTTTCCTCGTCATACTGTAACATGCGCTGACAGAGTCCAGGTCATGCTACACGACCAAGACACCAAGATGGTGCTCATGAACCCGGCAGAGCCGCACTCGCTCTACAACCTCGACATCGAGCGCGGCAAGGTCGTGGAGGAGTGGAAGGTGCACGACGACATCACCGTCGACGCCATCGCGCCGGACAACAAGTTCGCGCAGATGACGCCCGAGCAGACGCTCGTCGGGATCTCGCACAACGCGCTCTTCCGCGTCGACCCGCGCGTGTCCGGCACGAAGATGGTCGACGCGCAGTACAAGCAGTACGTCTCGCGCAACAAGTTCTCCTCCGTCGCGACGACCGAGGGCGGGAAGCTCGCGGTCGCGAGCGAGAAGGGCGACATCCGCCTCTTCGACGCGATCGGCAAGAACGCGAAGACGGCGCTCCCGCCGCTCGGCGACCCCATCCTGGGCGTCGACGTCACCGCGAGCGGCCGCTGGATCGTCGCGACGACGAAGACGTACCTGCTCCTCATCGACACCCTCATCGGCGAGGGCCGCTACACCGGCGCGCTCGGCTTCGACCGCAGCTTCCCCGCGACCGCGAAGCCGATCCCGCGCCGTCTGCAGCTCCGCGCGGAGCATGTCGCGTACATGGACAACACCGTGTCCTTCACGCCCGCCAGGTACGTCGTGCCTCGTTTCGTAGCAGGTTTTTCTGTCCGTGAAGACTCATTTGGCGCTCGTGTGTGTGTGCGCGGCGCAGGTTCAACACGGGCGAGGGAAAGGAGGAGAACGCGATCGTGACCTCGACAGGCCAGTACGTCGTCGCGTGGGACTTCGGGAAGGTCAAGAAGGGCCAGCTCGACAAGTACGAGATCAAGAAGTACGTCCGTCCCCGCACGATCGTGCTCCGCGAAGCTCACGGAATTTTCTCTCCCCTCTCCCCTCTCCGCGGACCGCCAGGTACGACCAGCACGTCGTGCAAGACAACTTCAAGTTCGGGGACGACAAGGAAATCGTACGTCCCGTGCTCGCGTTCGCCTTGGCGTGCGCCGCCCCTTCTCACGCGCGCAATTTTTTTTTGCGTCCCCGCAGATCGTGGCGCTCCAGAACGACGTGCTGGCGATCAACAAGAAGAACCTCCGGAGGCCGACGAGGGCGTCGCTCGCGGCCGGCACCCGCTCGAGCATCGTCAATGCCCCGTACTGAGTGGCCGACGGTGCCAAGGCCCCCACGCGGGGCGAAATGTCGGAGATCCGCTGCGAGAAACCGCGTCGGCTGAGAAGATGTTCACTCACTTGTATTATTGCTCCCCTTTCATTCACTCTTTCTCACTCTCATTCTCACTCGACTCGACTCTACGGTAAATCTGGGGTAGCTTGCGCCGCCGCGATACCCTGCTATAGGACCGCACTCTGTATCTCTTTACGCACCTCGCCTGTACTCGCTTCACGCGCGCCGAATGGATGACGATATGAACAATTACATTATGCTGGTGACTGCCGCCATGCTCTCAGACGCACACGCGCGCGCCCGCGGGGTGTTTAATCCAACGTTACAGATGTCGATGAACCTCTAGACCCCAGGACTCAATACCGCTTACTTGTCGAGGCAGGTCGTCTCGACGATGATGCCGGTGACCCGGTAGGGGTCTGTAGGGCGCGCGATCAGCTACATGCGCATCACGCGGAGGGGGTACAAACGTACCGATGTTGGAGGCCGGGCGACGGTCCTCGAGGTAGCCGTAGCCCTGGGCGCCGACATGGCGGGGGATACGGATGGACGCGCCACGGTTGGCGACGCCAGAGGTGAAGGTGCCGATGTGGCCAGTCTCGTGGCGGCCGGTGAGGCGGAGGTCGTTGTCCTCGCCGTAGACGGCGATGTGCTCGTTGTGCCTCTTCGCGAGCTTGGCGATGGCCTCCTCGATGTGCTTCATGCCTCCGGGCTCGCGCATCGCCTTGGTGGAGTAGTTCGTGTGGCAGCCCGCGCCGTTCCAGTCGCCGGAGAGCGGCTTGGGGTGGAAGGAGACCTTGACGCCCCACTGCTCCGCGATGCGGATGAGGAGGTAGCGCGCCATCCAGAGGTGGTCGCCCATGGAGATGCCCTCGCACGGGCCGACCTGGAACTCCCACTGGGAGGGCATAACCTCGGCGTTGATGCCAGAGATGTTGACACCGGCGTAGAGGCAGGCGCGGTAGTGCGCCTCGATCAGGTCACGCGCGAAGACCTTGCCAGCGCCTGGGAGGGAGGATATACGTCAATCATGCGCAGCCGAAGAGCGGCGGTGAGGGTGAGACGCACCTGCACCGCAGTAGTAGGGGCCCTGGGGGCCGGGGAAACCGCCCTTGGGCCACCCGTAGGGGGTGCCGTCCATGTCGAACAGGGTGTACTCCTGCTCGAGACCGAACCAGGGGATCTGCTCCTTGGCCTGCTCCATGACTTTTGCGGCATGGTGGCGGTAGTTTGTCCTGTTAGGGGTACCGTCGTTGTTGTAGCACTCGGAAAGGACAAGGATGTTGTCACCGCCGCGGAAGGGGTCCTTGAAGATGGCGCATGGCCGGAGGTAGACATCGGAGTCCTGGCCGGGGGCCTGGTTGGTGGAAGAGCCATCGAAGTCCCAGATGCGGAGGGTTCCGATGTCGGTCACCTTCTTGGTGACGGTCTGGAATGGAGATGAACAAATGCGCGCGATACATGTGCAGGACGAGCGTGCATACCGTGGTCTTCGAGCGGAGGCCACCATCGCCATCGATCCAGACATCTGTAGAATTGAAGAAGGTAAGGCCACTACCCCACACTCCGATGGACGGCACATACACTCGGCCTGGATTTTTTCGCCCTGGGGGAGAGCGAGGTAGGGCGCGAGGAGATCGGGCTTGTAGGTCTGGGACGCCGACATGGTGGAATGCAGGAGGAGGAGTGTAGGAGGAGTGGTGAGAGGATGAGGATGGACGGTCGAGTCAATTGATTAAAGGAGGAGGAGCGGGTGTTTGTGGGTGTTTGTCTGGGGTACCCAGGGCTTATCGGGGGTGAAGCATCCGCCAAATCGGGCGATTCGAGCCATTCCAGCCGCCCTGCCTGGAGCGAGCCCAGCGGCCCGCCCTCCGCCGCCGCTGCCCAGGCCAGCGCCGCCTTCGCCACGCCCGCGCCCTCCTCCTCCTCGTCCCTCTCGCCTCTCTCCGCGCGCCGATCAGCCCTGGAGGGCTGATTCGGCGGGTGCATGCCTCACTCGACCCGCGCCGCAAGAGGTGTGCAGGAATGCCCAGCTTCAACGGAGCTTGTCTGATTGGATCCCGCTCGGCGCACTCTATTCACCCACAGGACAGTGGAGATAAGCACAGCGACGGGCGGCCGTCGCGCTTCATTACTTCTTCCGCACAACCTTCCGCCGCCGTCCCCCCGCCATCATCGTCGCTGCCCGCGCGCTCTTCGCCCCGCCGCCCTCCTTCGGCGTCACCGTCCCGCTCCCAGGCGCATCGGACGCCGTCCCCGAGCCTCCGTCGCTCTCTTCGCCGCCCTCCTGCTCCTTCCCAGCCCCATCTATCGCCGCCTCATCGCCTCTAACCTTCTGCGCAAGTCTGGTCACAAGGCCCAGGAACCACGTCCTCTTGATCGATGGAGCCACCGCAGTGTCGCTGTCCACAGGCCACAGGCTTCCGTCGCTTTCCAGCTGACAGCAGTGTTACGACATCGGTTATTGAGGAAGCTATTGTCAGGCTACTCACAATATAGACACTGTCCCCTTCCACTACCATGTCCACCATCTTTCCTCCAATTATGTTGCCGTCTTCGTCCAGCCGAGATGCGCCGCCAAGGTTGACCCTGACCTAAAACGGAGACCCCGTCATTCCCCAAACATTCCAGTATCACTTGACCGTGACATACCTTGCGCTGCCCTTCAACCGGTGTCATCTTCGCGCCCCATGCGGCGGCACGAGCCTGGTCCCTGATTTGTTCGACGCGTTTCAAGTCCCTATTATAGTTCATCTTCTGAACGAGGTATTGTAGCCCAGACGTCAGAATGACCAAGAACGTAAGAACAGTCTGTAGCAACAACCACCCGTGAGCAAGCGGTTACGCGGGCGCGTGAAGAGGCACAGACTTACCCCAAGCCCAGGACGGAATCTAGAATAGTAGTAGCCGGTGCCTCGCCATGTAGGGACGCCGTTCTTGTAGAAGAAGTCGTAGCTTCGCGGGGGGCAGGTCAGCGCATCGCATCACGCGACGTTCCAGCGAACGCACCGTTCGCGCTTTTCCGGGTTCCTCAGGATAGCGGCGACGACGCCGAGCCGTGCGAAACGCTCATGTGCGTTCTTCACGCCCTTGTTTTTGTCCGGGCTGTATGTGCGCGCGAAAAGTCAGATACATCCGCAGGTGTGTGGCCATGACGGAGGACGCACTGGAGCTGCAAGCTCTTTCTCCTGTATGCCTTTGATATTTCCTGGGTAGACGCACTGGAAGGGATGTCGAGCCAGGAGTAGAATGACGTTGATTTGCCTATGCGAGACCTTCATCGTCACAGAAATGTGGACCGCGAAACACAACCGTCACTCACCCTCGGTCGCCTCTATCGCACTGACGAGGTCAAAAATCTCGTGGTCCTCCTACACAGCGACATGGTGAGCTATTACATGAAGGTTACATAGCTATATGTGTGTACCTTCGTCCAGCTATGGGGTTTGCGACGCGTGTCAGTGATGATTGCTCTTTACAGACGCAGCAGTTACACGTACGCGACTACAGCCGTTACCAGAACAGCCAAAAAGGCGATGAGATGGAACACCCTCATGGTATACGCTCCGTCGCACGATTTATGCGAGAAACGAGCGAAAAGGACGAGAAGCCGTAAGAGAGTGACGATGAACCCGGAGAAAAGCCAGTTGAGCGTGGTGTGTGGTCCTGCCACCGAGGCGGTCAGTTTCGATCATTCGTGCCCGATCTCTTCTTCACGTGGTTATCTTATCTCAGTAGTAGCGCCCACCTTCCGCCACTAATCGTGAAGTACTACTAGTACTACCACTACTAACTAGTATTGAGTGACCTCCGAGAAGCCTTGTGCTGCCATGGCTCCCCGACGCAAATGCGCTGTATGCGGCTCCAAAACATGGCACAAGGAGCCGACCAGCGGTATCATCACCTGCAGCGAAGGTCACGTCCTCCTCGTGAGCCAATATCCAATACATTGACCCTCTCGCACGGCTGACAACGGCGCGATTGTGCAGAACTACCGAAATGAGACGCACGAAGTTACAGAACTTGGGGCCCATGCGGTTAGGAAGCGCACCCTCAAGTCGGGGCGAAAGAAGAAGGAACGCCAGAGCAAGGCCGATCCGAAACGTGAGCTGACCTGCTATCCAGCATTCGCTGTAAATGTCTGCATTCTAATCTATATGTAGTCTACCACGGTGAACGCGCACGCTTCCACTACTTTCAATGCCTGCAGGTCATTTTTCGCATGCAAGTCGCGGCGCTCACTCGCCTATGGGACCTCCCCCCGGAATTCGAAGTAAGTCCACGCTTTCCTGGTCTGTCTCAGTTCAGGAATATCTGATCCGTAGAAGATGGTATGCAGAGACGTCTGGGCACTGAACTTAGCATTGCTGCCCAACCCGCCCGTACCAGAGCCGCTCTTACACGCCCAAGACGAGCTTGCAGACGAATCGCCGTCACAGTCCGGCAGCGCTGTAGAGCCTTCAGCAGAGGCCAAAACAAGCGGAGAAAACGTCAATGAACATGATGGGGACGAATCAGCTCACCTCTCGGACTCCTCGAGCTCTTCGTCCGATTCCGAGTCCGAGTCTGAGGACTCCGAGCTTGAGGAGCTCATGCGCGAGAACTCGGAAACACCGTCCGACGAAGAGGACGAGCCCGGGAACACACCGAAAATGAAGATTCCCAGACGAACTGCTAGGAAACGGCGTACGTTTGGTCGGTACGACACGCCGGCGAGCACCGTTTCGTGTCTCGTGCTCGCGTGCTGGACGCTGCGGCTTCCGGTGATGTACAGAGACTTCACTAGGTAGGCAGGAGGAGATGCATCACCTTTGTAAGATCGTGCTAACGAATGATAAGCTTGATAGAGAGTTATGATCTGCCCTATCTGGATCCCCTGCGGCTCCTTCCGGAAAGCCTAACGCGCCACCTCCGAAAACACACTGTGCAAGCTCTGTCTCCCCACGTATGCAATCCTATACATGATGTGGAGCCAGCTGACAGAATTCGCTGTAGCACGCACCCTCATCCCTCCACCTCCATCGTTTGACCTCCCGGTTAGCAAGGCTCATGTACTCAACGTACGACATCTACACACCGGAACTGAACGCCGCACCGATTTTATGGAAGTCAGTCCGCGCGCTGCAAGGCACTCGTAAGCATTCCGCGGGTCTACCGTCAGTTGAAACTGATACATCGCGCATGAAGCCACCCTCTATGTCTTGACGAAATCCCTGGCGCGGTTGGTGTCCATTCCGTTGACGTTGCATAGATCTCTTGCACCTGCACTCGTGCGCACTAAAAAGCGCGACCCGACGTTTCACAAGCAGGACAACGCGATTCCCGAGGTGGCCTTGGTTTCCGCGGCGATTGTGGTCATGAAGATGGTGTATGGATTGGACGGCTCACCTCGGTAGGCACTATTGCACTTCGACTGAGGAATACATATTTTGACACTGTAATTTCAGATGTCCACAGGACGCGAACGACCCTGCATGTGCGCTCCCCGCGTTGGCTAACCTCATTGATACCATCAGGCATGTGGGGGAGGGTCCCATGAAAAACACGTTCACATCCACAGCCCACCAGCGGTGAGCACTCTATTAATTACCGCCCATTCCTATACCTACCGGAAATATCATAGCTCGGCTCTTGATATGGACGACCACATGATCGACGACTACTTGGAGTTCTGCGAGAAGGCTCTGCTGCCCCGGAAAGACCGACTGCCCGGTAAACACGCGTTTTCTGCTCTTTTTCCCGCGTTCGCATCGGTTGTGGCTCATCTCGATCCCCAGCACGAAATATAACAACGGACTATTTCCCCCTGGCCGAGACCGCCGCCCCGAGTTTGACGGACGACGAAGCTGTACATCCCGGACACAGCAATGAGCCCGCCATGAACGCCCCCTCGGTAGATTGGACACCCGATGCACTCAGGCCAGGACAAGACTATCACATTTACAACACGCAGGATATTCTGGGAACCGTGCCGGAGCATTTGGAACTCGTAGTGTCGCGCGCGGCGCAGTGGGCGGGCGTCGACGACGACTATGTCTTGGGCGTGGTGGAGCGGTTCGAGCGCCGTGTTGTTTCATGGATGGAGCGCGTGAAACGGAAGGAACGGAACGCGAGGGCCTCTGCATCGGAGTAGCGAAAGGTGTGTTCGAGTTGTGCGACCAGTTTGGTGAGCTTCAAGTTTATCAATGTATGTTTCGACGGACGATCAGTTAATTACCCCTTGTCTCGCGTGGCTGTAGCCACAGCAAATACGGCGATGTGTGCGTTTGCTCGGATGCCCATTAGCACTCCCCAGTTCACTTTCGGGCACCGCGGCAGGAGACGCCTTATCAACTACAACACCTGCCTTTTTGGCTTGCCGCACCCCGCGTCATGGTACGCGCTTCTGATCATGATGACCAGCGTTCCTTGCACCGGTCCCGCTTCATTGCCCCAGCTCGGGCGTCGATTTCGCGTGGGCTACCCGGTCCGCCCACAGCTTCTCTTTCCCGTCGCTGCATGCTCAAAGCATAGCCGGGAGCTGTTGGGATATGGACCCCCGAGCTGCACGAGAATGCATGTTTTACACTCGCTCTCCTTGTTCCGGGACTCGGAGCGTCTCCGAGTCGGAGTGGCAATAGATGACATTGGTTTTTGAAGACGTAAGCGCTCATTCCTGATCCCCTATAGGCTATTGTCCGACTCGGTTACTCATCCTCTCTTGCATTGCATCGGCCAGCTGATACGATTCGCTGCTAGTGGTAAACTTTCTTAAGCGCGAGACAAGGAATTTGAAACTCGCACGCCCATCCCACTCAACCGGGTTGCCTCCTGTTCTATCTGCTGTTGCCGTGTCTCGGGAGCTTTCAAATTGAAAGCCCGGCGCGCGCGCTGCTACATACCACCCTGTAGGAGAGGCGTCCGCCCAACCACGAGACTGCCGGGATGAACCAAGTCGCCCCAAGGCGGTGGCGAGCTACAACGCGAAATCTTCGATATCATGTCCAAAAACAACTACACGCGCACGCTGGACGTACCTGATGTGATTTACGTCTTGTGCCACACCATATGGGGCTCGCGCGAATGACAGGAGCTGACGATACAGGTCGGCGGAACGCCCGCCCACAGCCGAACGCACCCATATGCACAGCCGCACACCTCGGGGGCGCATCAAGATTGGTTATACGCCCGGCGCTTCAATACGAGACGCACCGAGTCCTCACCGCTTTCGGTGCGTTCGGCGACGCTACAACCCAACGGCAGCGAGCCGCGTTGTTAGCGTCGGCGGGCGGGGAGATTTTCCCGGTTTCGGGCGGGGTAAGAGCGCATCACCAGCGGGCTTTCGATGGGTGGTGTTCCTGTGCTTTGCCAGTGTGAGCGTCGTGGTTTCACCAGGGCCGGATGGTGATTCTTCTGGATCTGTAAGACCCTCGGCGAACGATACCTGCTGTCATCGTTGGCGAGCACATAAAAAGGTCGTGTTCGGGACTGAGACAGGCACCCCGCTCTTCTCCCCCTTTCCTCCTTTCTCGTCTTCTCCACCTTTACGAGACCCCTTTGCCTCCTCTAATGCCTTCTACTACTAAACTTTTCTACGCGCTCGCGCTCGCCACTGGGGCCCTCGCCCAGACCACTGCGCTAACCCCCATCCAGCAGAAGATCGCCGCTCTTCGGGATGCGCCGACTCAAGTCGACCGGATAAAGATCCTCGACGAGGACAGCGACGTGAGTGCCCTTGCGCTACCCACATCGCCACCTGTCTGATCGTCCCGCCGCAGTTTGTCTTCAACTTCTTGAACGCTACCGCCACCAAGGGCGCGGGCGGATCCGCGGTCGGTGCCACCGTCGCGAACTTCCCCGTCCTGGTCAACAACGGTGAGGTCTTCGACACCTGTGTACGCTGCCGGCTCTGACGATCCGCCTCGCTCTCAGGTATGGCCATGACGATCGGCTTCCTGGGCGCCTGCGGCATGAACACGCCGCACACCCACCCCCGCGCCACGGAGATGCTCTACGTCGTCAACGGCTCCATCTCGAGCGGGATGATCGCAGAGAACGGCGCGCGCTTCGTGTTCAACACCGTCCCCGCGGGCTCCGCCATGGTCTTCCCCAAGGGCTCCATCCACTTCCAGCAGAACGAGGGCTGCGGTATGTCTGCCGCGTGCGCGCTCCCCGTACTCCGCTCATCAGCCGCATGTCCCCTGCAGACCCGATCACGTTCGTCGCCGCGCTCAACCACGAGGACCCCGGCGTCGAGTCGATCGCGCAGCGCTACTTTGGCCTCCCTCCCGACGTCGTCGCCGCCTCCCTGGGTGACCTCGGCGTGCAGGAAGTCGCCGGCCTCGAAGCCATGGTATGTCCAACCCCGCCACTCCGTCCCGCACGCACACGCTGACGCTGCCGCCCGCCCACAGATCCCCGACAACTTTGCACTCGGCACGCAGGAGTGTCTCGACCGCTGCGGCATACAGCGCAGCATGCAGCCGACGACGCAGCGCCAGCCCCGCGTGCCCGCGAACGCGCTCCCCGGCCAGTCGAGCGCCGACTGGCCCGCGCCGTCGTCCACCGTCGTCTACAGCGGTAGCGGCAGCAGTGGTAGCGGCAGCGGCAGTGGCAGTGGCAGCGGCAGCAGCGAGTACTACGGCGGCTACAACGCGGGCAAGGCCGGCAGCGGCCCGTACCCGCGCCCGACGTCGACGCACTACTCGCGCAACACGCAGCAGACGGGCGCGCTCTTCGGCGCGGTCGCGGAGGACGCGCAGACGGTCGCGACGAAGGGCGTCTCGCACTCGACGCTCATCGCGCTCGTCGTCGTCGTCGGCGTCATGGGCCTCGGCTACCTCGCGCTCGCGGCCGTGTACGTCGTGCACCGCCGCCGCGCGCGCAAGGAGGGCCAGGCGAACCGCTGGTACGTCCGTCCCGAGATGGCCGGCCGCGCGCTCGTGCCGACCGTCGAGGTCCACGACGAGCCCAAGTACGACCCCGCGCAGTAAGCGCGCGGCGTGCTTTCGGTGGTCTGAATCGCTCTCCTCTCGCGGGTGGTGTGGTGGCGGTTTATTCTAGAGCGTTCTGGTGTAGATAATGCATGCATGGACTTTATGGACTTTCGCCTCTTGCAGCTGTAGCTTACTTCTTCTTCATACTCTGCTGTTATCCTTATACATGTAGCGGGTTGCTCCCAAATCATTAACACGTTTGCGACTACAGCAACGCATGCGGCGTGCGGTGAGGGTAAGTGACTCCCATACACGGATAGCCTTTCGCGGACTCGACTTCCAGGCCTCCGGTGAGCAACGTTGGTGAGAATCCCGTGACAGACGAACAGCTGTTCGGGCGTAGCTTAATAGCGTCTCTCGTGCCGCTCAACGGCCCCATGCAAGCACTATGACGGAATACCATGGTCCGGACACGCAATGAACGGCGCAGTCTTCGCGCGCACCAAGCCCCGCTCCAATGACTGCAACCTCCCAAATCCTGTGGGTGCTTGTGGGTCCGCCGCTCTTGCCACATCCGTCCGAGTCTGTACGTCCCTTCCTCCCCGGATTCCCCTCTCGCGCAGTCTCGGGCCCGCTCGCCTCAGAGCACAGAACACAGAACATTCACCCGCAGGAACCAGGGCGCCCGTGCAGTCTCCACCCACCCGGTGCCCCATCTCGACCCCACAGTCCCGATCCAAGCACAGGCAATCACGCAGTGCACGCAGTACTTCTTCCAGATTTCCATGCAATTCGCCCCGCCGCTGGGGCCGCGCGCGCCCGTTCCGCCCAATGTGTACCGTACGTACGCTGGTGTATGTGTGTGTATGCCCGAGAGAGAAGTGACTACAGATAGAGATATGGAAAGAAATGAGATGATGAAAAGGGTTGTAACTACTACGTATGGATGATGGAAACTCCGAGACCACCGCTGCCGCTGTCGTCGTGACTCTGAGGGTAGTGATCAATCACAGCTGCCCGTCGCGCCGCACACGTTCGTCGACAGCCCAATGGAAGAGAACCCGAAGCCGTCGATGCCGGATAGGCGCTAGCGCGAGCGTTAATGCGAACGTGTGCGTGGGGCAGGAGCCGAACAAGAAAGTTAGAGAGGGGGATGGGGGAATAGGGGGGAGCAAGCGCGGCAAAGAACGCCTAGCTAGCTATAGGGGTAGGGGAAGGGGGGAGGGGGCAGCATCCTGGCGGGCGGGCGGGCGGTGAGTCTACAATACTGTATACGTACGTACGTGCTAGCTGCCAACTATGCTGAGAAGGGTAAGGGAGGGGGGCATGGCGGATCGTGGACAATAAGGCCTAGGGTTCGGCGTCCGTACTTTGTTCGACTGTGTGGGTGTGACTATGCGCTATGCGGGGACGGGGGCGGCCATGGGAGCGGCGGGGACGGGGGAAGAAAGGGCGTTCGGGGGTCGTGCGCGGAGATATGATGTAACGACGGACGCGGACGATAGACATGATGCGGGCACTAGTTCGCACGGACTGGGAAGGGGATGGGAATGGGGCCGGGGCCGGGGCCGGGCGAAGAAGAAAGATGCAAAAAACAAAACAGACAGACAGACGGCGAGTGGTCGATGCGCGGGAAGAGATGACATGGCGGCGTGCGGGAGACGGAGAGAAACGAGCGGATAGGGTCAGGTATAAGGAGAGACGTGCGTGCGCGACACAACGTCCGAATATTAGGTGTGTGAATACTTATGCACTAGTCCAATGCTGGAATTTCGTGTGAGGGGGCGGCGGCGGCGGCGGCGTCGGCCAGCTCGTGATGTGAGGGGAAGATAGAGGAGGAAAGGAGGCCGAGCAGGACGGGGCCCCGGTCATGAGATGAGTGTCTGCCGCCGCGCGCCTTGTTGTGGCCGACTCAGGTTCTCGAAGCCCGCCTTGGGCAGCGCCCACGACTGCCGCGCCTGGTTGAACACCGGTGGCGGGTGCGGCGGCAGCGACGCGCTATGTGTCGGCGCAGGCCGCTGCGGTGTCGGCGCGGCCGACTTCGTGCTCCGCCGGTCGTCCGACTGGCTGCGCAGCGTCGACGGCCGCGTCGTAATCTCGCCGCTCGACGTGCGGTGGTGCCCGCGGTGCGGCGCGGACTCCGAGCGCGGCGTCGAGGGCGAGCGCGCGCTCGCGGACGAGCCGTGCGCCTGCGACAGGCGGTTCACACGTTCCGAGCTGCTGCTCGGCTGCAGGTGCTGGCGGCCCATCGTCGGCGACGAGCTGTGCGAGCGCTGCGGCGACGGCTGCGCGCTGCGGTGGCTGTTCTGCGAGTTCGGCCGGTAGCCGTACTGCTGCATCATGAAGGGCGGGGAGGGGGGGAGGAGCGGCATGTCCATGGGCCCGTACATCGGCATCGGGACGGCCATGCCCATCTGCATGCCCTGCATCGGGGGCACCATGTTCATGTTCATGCCCCACATGGGGGCCATCGGCATCGGGGGCGCCGCCAGAGGCTTGTTGGTGCCGCTCTCGGAGACCATCGACGCCCTGCGGCTGCCGCTTATGCGACGCTCACGGAGGCGGATGTCCTGCTGGGAGGTGGACGGCGTCGGCGGCCCAGAGTACAGAGACGACGGCCGAGAGGAGCCTGGAATGTTCGCAGCACCATAGATGCTGCCCGGCCGCGACTCGGAAGGCGAGCCGGACGCAGAGCCAGGTGTCCAGGGCGACTTCGACTGCTGGATCGAGGTGTCTGATCCGTGCCGGACAGGACCGAATGGGTATCCTGCAGAGTCGTACGCGGCCCTGCTGTGCGTCGAGGACGAGCCCTCGCGCTCCGGCTTCGGGCGTTCGTTGCGGTCCCACTGTCCCGTCGCGAGGCCCTCGCCCGTCAGCGCACCGAGCGCACCGAATCGCTGACTCTCGCGGCGGCTGCGGGCGGCGGCGATCTCGTCCGCATACATGCGCTTCTTGCGCTCCTCCTCGATGGTGCGTTTCTCGCGCTCCCACGCCGCGCGCTCTTCCTCCCACTTGCGTTTCTCCTCCTCGTGTTTCCGCCGCTCCTCGTCGTGCCTGCGGCGCTCGCGCTCTGCCTGGAGAAAGCGGGCCTTCTCCTCGCGCTTCTGCTTGATGCGCTGCACGTAGCCGAACGGGAGGCCGTCCTCTTTGTCCTCCTTCTCGCCCTCGGCAAAACGCACTCCCTGTTTCAGAGCTGACTTGAGGACTGGGGGCGCTGATGCCGGCGGTGAAGCGAGGCTGGGCAGCGAACGGGGGGATGCGACGATCGTGGAAGACGCCGAGGGCACAGGGGACGTTGCAGACGTGGGCGTTGTGGCCTCCATCCGTAGCGGCGAGGGACTCGCCTTGTAATGCTGGTTGCGTGACGCGGAATGCGAGGCTGCTGGCCCGGACTGTCAGCATATATGCACACACAATCACGATGATTGACACTCACCGGGAGGCGCGAGCGCTGAGGCAGTAGCTGGTGCTGAAACGGGGCCTGCTGTTGAGAGCGACGACGCCGGGGACGGTGGCTCGGACGGCGAGGATGGAACGGGCGTCATCGGCGATGAAGAGGAGCTCGAGGGCATGGGAGAGAGGTCAAGAGAGAGCTGGGTGTCGAGGCGGAGGAAGTCTAAAGGGACGTCGCTGGGATCCGGCTCCGACGCCCGCGGCTCGTCCGGCCGAGGAGCGTCTTCCTCATACAACCCCGCAAGGAGCTCGAGCGCTACCGAGTACTCGAGCGCAGCCACGCCAAAGCCCGTCGCCGGAGGCACGCGTGCCCAGACGGGCGTGCTGCCGACTGGGACATCCTCGGCAAGCAGCACCTGCAGCCTGTCCTCGAAGCACGGGCGATCGGCCCACTTCCTCAGGCCTGCAGAGAACGGCTTGATGTGTCTGGGGTCGACCGCATTATCGTCTAATTGCAGCGAGAGAGGCTCCGTTGGCGCGGACCGCCGCCCGGCGAACGGGGCTATGGAACGCTTTTCGGCAGGGCTTAGATCGCCGCGCTGGAGACGCCGCTGGAGCCGCGCGCGGTGCATGGACGACTCCAACGAGTCCGCATAGGGGAGGGCGCGGCGGGCGTTGCTAGATCGCGGGAAGGAGGGCTTACCCGGCACATGGAGCAAGGGGGGCGGGGCGAATGGAGGGTGCAGGCGGCTTGACGTAAGGGCGAGGACGAAGTCGGGGGCAGCGAGGGGCGTCGAGCGCTCCGGAGGCCTGGAGAGATCGAGCGCGGTTGAAGACTCTTCGGATGAGTCGTCCTCGGTGTCAAGCGTGGACTGCCTCGATGGGGCAGCGCGGGGGCGAGGCGTGGAATGGAACGAGGACCGATCGTGGTGAGGAGTCAGCTCTGGATGGTGCAATGAGCTCGTGGAGGACCGCTGGTCGAGGGGGAGGGGCGGGAGGTGCAGCCAGGCCTTGGAGACAGGAGCCCTGAGGAGAGACCCGCGGTCGTCGTCGGGGGTGGTGGGGGCGCCGCTCGAGGAGGAGGACGAGGAGGGCGGGTGGTGGTCGGAGCTGTTGAGACGGTGGACGACAGGATCGACGGGCTTGCTCTTGCGTGAGATGGAGCGGAAAAAGCGGGTGTGTGGTTTTACGGGCTGCGTCTGCTTCTGAGCGGGCTGGGTGCTGTGGTCGGGGCTGGAGGAGGCCGCGGTGGAGGAGGCAGCATCGGATCTGTCTGACCGCTTGGAGGCGAAGACGGCAGCAATGCGGCGCATGGGTGGGCTGGGAGGACAGTGCGGGGTGCTGAGGGGTGTGTCGGGGAAGATCAGACGTCGAGAGCGAGCGAGGGCATTGGAGGGCGCAAGGCGGGAGGAGGAGGAGGAGGAAGAGAGGCGTCGGACCGGGAGGGATGGCCGGGGGAGGGATTTAGCGAAGGTGAAGGAAGAAGGGAAAGGATGGTGGCGGGAGGCAGCCTCGAGCACGGGCGTCGTACCTGGATCGGACGCGGACACACAACCGCAGACTAAGCGAGCGTGGAGTGCCCTTCTGCAGCACGTTCTGCACGGAGGCGGGGCGGGGGCGAGGACGCTGTGCTGCGTGCGCTGCACGTCGCGAGCGGGGGTGAAGAGGACGTCGACAGCTGTCGCAGGGACGTGCATCTACCGCGAGCAGCGCGAGCACGGCCGAGGCTGCCGCCCGCCTCGCCCAATCCCCGCCCGTCTTCCTGCCTTATTTTCTCCCAGCCACATATTTTTGGCCGCGAACGCAGACTTATCCGAAGTCCGCCACGCGTCTGCCCAGCCATGTGCGCCCCCGTCCATTCACCGCCCGCCGCCGCTCTCACGTCCGCCCAGACTCCCTCGACAGCGCGCGTCGCGAACGGCGACCGGCGCGGCCACCTGAACACGCCATCCGTGACATCATCTTCAACCATTCTTTGCGCTGGCAACGTACGCCTTCCCCCGCGATGCCCATCACCTTCGCCGCGACCTCGTCCGCCTCCCCCCGCCCGCCGATCCCGTCCGCGTTCTGCTAGTACAGGGGCACATCACTTTATCCACGCCCTGACATCATACAAACCTGCACCCACATGCTGTGCCCAACCGTCCTCGCCCCAGCCGCGGCCCATGACCATCCCAATGACATACCGTCCAGCCCTCGAGGCTCGCGAGCTCGCTGCCCATCACGCACGCATCCGTCCGAGAACCCACACCATCATCCCAGCTCCAAGGAACCGCAGCGAACCGCACCGAACGCCCTCCATCACGGCCGCAATCGGAGCCTGTCATGCTTGCATGTCATATTGAACGCACTGTACCGGTTACATGGCAGAAGTCTGACGCGTGAATACATCGCAAGAATGCTAGTGGACGGGACGTATGGAGAGGGGGGTGTCGCACGGGCGGTCTGGAAAGGGTACAAAGGGAATAAAGTCCTCGGGCGGAATCGGAGGGAACGGTCCACGAGAGGCGCGATGCAGATGCACCAGCGAGTGCAGTCCGGACAGCATGGAGCCGGCTCCGAGCCAGTTGAGACCTTGCGGGGTCCATACGTACTACTAGTACGCCGGCCATGTCCACGCGCCAGGCTCCAGGGGCACCGTGGGCAGGCAGCTTCGCCCGCCCGCTCACGCCAGCCCGCCGCTCGAGCCGCGCAGGCGCCGCGCGAGCCATATATCGCGCTGCATGATCGTCACCCGCTTCGCGTGGATCGCGCACAAGTTCCTGTCGTTCGCCGCCGCGGTCAGCACACACCGCCGTCGCACGGCCCACGCAGGCGCACAGAAAGCCCGGGGCGGCACTCACGCGTCTTCGAACATATGCACCAAGAACGCCTCCGTCGCTTCCTGCAGCGCGAGAATCGCGGAGCTCTGCCACCGCAGGCCCGTGCTCCCGTAGTCGATCGTGTCCGTCATCATGTCCAGCGCGATCTCGCGCACCTGCGGATGCCATAAGTAAACAGGTAAACGTCGTCAGCCGCGCCACGCCCGCCCGCAACGCGCACTGCACCGCTACGCCCGCCCGTGCGGCACGCCGGGCAGACATAGATGGAGATGACCGGGTGAAGGGGCACTCACGACGCGAGAGAAGGGCAGCTTCCGGATGAGCAGATCCGTGCTTTTCTGGTACTTGCGGATCTCGCGCAGAGCGACCGTCCCCGGGCGGAACCGCTTCTCTGCACGACGTTAGCGAGCGCGCGCGCAACAACAAGCACGACGACGACGATGTGAAGACACGCACTCTTTTTCGCGGGCTCGGCGCTGTCGCGCCGGCCTGCGGCGGAGGGCCCTGCGTCGCTTGCGCGGCTGCCGGGGGCGCGTCCGCCGGTGCTCTTGCGCGCCGTCGCTGTGCGCTGCTTCTTGCCTGGGGGCGGGGGCGAGGACGGCGGTGAGTCATCGGCGGCGGCGGACTTGCGTTTTCCGCGCTGGACTGTCTGTGCCATTCGGGCCGTCGGAGAGATAGAGGTGGAAGCGGAGGTGGTGGTGGATGGGGATAATAGGAGAGCACGAGCACGGGCGTGTGTTGGGCTGGTGTGTGGCTACAGGCGGCGTGGACGCGACTATCGAGCGCAGAGCGGTCTCGTGTGTCGCAGAAGGGTCGTAAAATGAGAGAGTGGACGTGAATGGACGCAGTTGGGTATCGCGGGTGAGAGGCACCGGGGTGAGGATCGCGCAGACGCGGTGGGACGCGTTAGAGGCACCTACGGGCGCTAGACGCGACGGTTCAGATTGAATCGGGTTTGTGGGGTGGTGCCGGAAGAGGAAGGTGTTTAGGATCGTCCTTGGCTGAGTGAAGTGAGCGACTGTGGCTTTTCTGTACTTTGAGCAGAAAATTTGTCTTAATGCTTCTGGTGTATTTTACCTGTTTGACTACCGCAGTCCTGGTGGAATACGCTTCAGATGATTGGTGGACCGCTTAGAGGTTTAATATCTTCGAGGCGTGTTGCGGAGGGCACTGGGTTGCTTCATCACAGTTGAGTCAGATCAGGCATAGAAGAGCTGGCTATTTTCGGCACAAAGGAAAATTTATGTTTTAGTATGAGGCACTTCTGTGATACTGCATGCACAACCCATAGAAACTCAGGCCACCCAACCTATGGTCTTGAATGCTTACGGTCCGCGGCGGCGGTAAAGTCTATCACCAGTGGATTCACTGGCGTAGACTAGTTGGTCGACAGAGACCCGGATCACACAAGAATAGCTTGAGAGACCTCGCGTGCCGGAAGAACCTCCCTGGTGCCCTTCTCGAGGATGTCCATCATCGCAAAAACATAACCTGCGACAGCGGACGAAGAGAAGTTCGCCCTCAAACAATAGAAATAACTCTCACGCACGGACGAGCATTGATTTCTAGCGCAGTGAAGCCTCGACGGAGCAGCCATTGCCATGACATCCACAACACGTCCTACCAGCTCCCGGCAGAACAACTTTCTCTTGAGCTCGGTCACGGCGTCCGCGGGACGCACGGGCCGGCAAGTGCCGCAGCACGCGTACCCGGATTTGGGCATCAAAGAACGCGCCCTCCAAGGACCAAAGCTTGGACCGCGCCACCGCGCGTGTAGCTGCGGCAGCTCGCCTCTCTCGCTCTTTCCCCCACCCACTACACCCCACCACACACACGAACGACCCACAGAACACGACGATGGCGCACGATGGCACCCCCAGCGCGCCGAGAGCGCAGACGGCGAACGCCGCGTCTGCCGTGATCGGGTACTACAGGTTCACGGACATCTTCTTTGAATGGTCGGTCTCGCGCCACTGCGATCCTCCTCGCCGACGGGGTAGCTGACTTTCCTGCTGCACAGGCATCAGGCGCTCCCGAACCAGGCGGACGTAAGCCCTCTGAAAGCACTGATCGCGTACAGCACGCTCGTGCACCCCGAGCACCCCCTCCGCAAACAAGGCGTAAACGGGATCGAGCTGCACCTCGGTACGCCTCCCTCCCCCACCCTCCCACACCTCCACGCTGTACCCCGCTTACGCCCCTTACGCGCGACGATGCACAGGCACGTTCGAGAACGGCGAGATGCGGCTGCTGTTCTCGTCCGCGCAGGTCGAGTACATGCGCTACTGGCTGCACGCCGTCGGGCTCACCGCGCAGCCGATCCCGCTCCCCGCGTCCGAGTACCTCATCCAGGCCAGCGAGCTGCTCACCTGCTCGCCGAACGTGTACAGCGACGCCACCGCGCTCAAGCGCGCGATCAAAGTACGTCCCCGCTCCCGCCCCCGGCGGCGACGACCGCGGGGCCGCCGGTGTGGCTCAGGTACGTGTGTAGGGGGCGGCGCTGACGGCGCGCGTTTGCACCTGCAGGGGATCGACAAGAACAACAAGCGGCTGCGGGGGACCGGCACGCTGCTGACCGCGCGCCGGTTCGCGTTCGAGCGCACGCGCACGCTGTGGGCGGCGCGCCTCGGGACGTGGCTCGCGCTCGACTTCGAGGCGTGGGACATGGACCACACCGTGCTCACCGAGTTCGGGTGGTGCGCGGCGCGCTGGGACAAGACGGGCGCGGGCGAGCCGAAGCTCGTGCGCGAGGACGGGCACTTGGTCGTGAAGGAGCACCAGACGTTCACGCAGCATTACGTGCCGAATAACCGCGAGGTGCGTGCAGGGAACGGGTAGGGCGGTGGGCGATGGGCGATGGGAGGCTAATTAGCATGGGCAGTTCTACAACTTCGGGAAGAGCGAGGTCGTGACGCGGCACGAGTTCAAGCGGCGCATCCAGGAGCTCGTCGGGAAGCTCAGAGAAGCGGGGCCCGTGTTCCTCGTGTTCCACGACCACAGCCAGGACGTCAAGTACGTGCCTCCCGCCGAACCCCGCACCCTTGCGCAGCGCATCCCCTCACAGCTATGCCCTGCTGACCTGCTCGCGCTAGGTACCTCAAGTCGGACATGGTGCAGGCCGTCGAGCGGCTCGAGTACCTCCTCCCGGACTCGCCGCAGACGGGCGAGCTGTACGTCGTCGACACCGCGGACCTGTTCTGCGCGCTCGAGGGCGACGCGTCGAACAACCGCCGCTCGCTCGAGCGCGTCTGCAGACACCTTCAGATCCCGACGAACTACCTGCACAACGCCGGGAACGACGCGCACGTACGTCCTTCCATCTCTTCTCCTTCTCCGCTCCTCTGCCGCGCCCTCCTCCTGCGTGGAGGGTTTGTATGCCGTGTGCTCACAGAGAATGCACGGGACAGTACACGCTCGACGCGCTCATCTCGATGGCGTCGGGCGACCCTGTCGACCAGCAGCGCGAACAGCGCTGGCCGAAGCGCACAGAGGACGCGCAGCCGAAGGTCGAGTTCCAGGACTGGGAGGAGGACGACGAGTACTCGGACACGGAGGGCGTCATGGGCCCGCCCACCGCCGGGACCACCGCCAACGGCGCCGCAGCCGACGCACGGAGCGACGATGAGTTTTGAGACAATCTAAGCGTGGGGCCCAAGAGCCCGGGATGTACAGGATCTGTAGCGCTACCGAGGATTCCCTGTGTCGTGTATGATATGGAATTTGTGCTGTGCTGTTCTGCTCTGTTCTGCATGCCGTGCCGCGCGGATCTCGAAGAGTGTATCCAATGCGATGTATTATTGCTGTGTCTCTATCCCTCCCGGAGTTAGCCCGGGCTTGCGCGCAAGAGCTGTCTGTGGCAGCAGCCGTCAGTACGCTACGCGAACCGTGCGCGGGCGCTCTACGTGTGGCATACATAGAGGAGGAGTGTATTGTAAGTAAGGGGGCGGGGGTATCTTTTGTCGCGCGCCCCACACCGACGGAGTGTTCGTCACGCGCGCGCAGCGTCGCGTCGTCGCGCGGGCCGGTACAATAACGCCCTGCGACGTCTGCCGTCTGCAGTCTATCGCGACTAGTCGTCCTTTTCGTCATCGTCGTCGTCGTCGTCGTCGCCGCCCTCGTCGTCGGACCGCTCGTCGGTCACGTTGACGCCGGTTACCGCGCTGCAGCGTCGTCACCAAGTTAGCACGGCGGTAATCGATGACGACGGAGCCGAAGAAGCATCGGGACGTACCGCCACGCGATCCGCAGGATGAGGAAGTACCAGAAGAGGTTGAGGAACTGCAGGAGCAGCACCGGGACGAAGATCTGGTACTTCATCCACCATGTGAGCCACACGCCGTCCTTGGGTGACCATTGTTTCGCGACCTCGCTGGTAGCGGATACGCGGCCGGGGCGGGAGCAGATGCGGAGGTAGCACCGAGCGTGAGCGAAAGATCGTAAAGATGATGACAGTGGCGGCAGGCACGTACGGCATAAGATCAAATTCATTCCAGACAGAGTACAACATGACCCAGTTGAGCCAGTGGCGGAAGTAGCTGGGATGAACGTGAGCGAGAATGGCGACGGAAGCAATGGTGTGTGACGTACCTCCAAACGAAGAGGAACACGGTGAACACCACGAGCTTCGCATTGTCCCACTGGATGTAATTGAGAAGCTTCGATAGCTGCACCGGGGGAAAGTGTCAATGTAGACTTCCTGAGAAATCATGCCATATGCGTACCCCAAGAAGGCTGTCGGGCAAGTCCATGCTGAGGTACACCGCGTTACCAATGAAGGTCAGGTTGACGAGATAACTCCATCTAAATCGAGCCCGGGGGGATCAGTGACGCGTTTGCCGACAGATGCCGGGTTGCGACGTACCCGACCAGCCAGAGAGTGACGAAGTGATGAGCCACAAGCTCGTTGTAGTCCTTGCGCGGCTTTTCAAGGCCGAGGAGGAGGACGAGGAGCTGTTGACACCAGTATGCGGCCTGCGAGAGGTAGTAGGCCTTGAGCTCCGGCTTCATGTCCCAGTGAGGGTAATCTAAAGGGTGATATGAAATAGCTGTCCCGTGCGTGATAGGGAACGGGCGTACCTATCCAGAAGTACTCGGTGCGATACCACCAAGTCGGCAATTGCGCCATGATACGCTAAGGGGTTGTTCATGGGCTGCACGGGGGAGATACGGATGGCGCTCACCATTCCCCAGACTGCTGTGAAAGCGAAGTAAAGTACAGCGTAGCCTTGCTCACCAAAACGGTCGAGCTTGGTCTCCCTCCGGATGCCGAACCATTTAGCGATGGGTCTGCAAAAGTACAGGGTGATGCTCTGGCGAACGAATGACCAGAAGACGATGTAGTAGGCGACGAATGCGAGGTCATACCAGCCCTTCTGGTAGCGAGGGTCCTCTTCGGGGGTGTTGGGGATGCGGTGGGAGATGAAGAGAAGGGGTGCAAATGGGTTGGGCGCATTTGCAGCAACCAAGGGAGCGAGGAGCTCCCAATTTACCCATAGTACAAACACGAAGAGAAGAAGCTTGAGCGAGGAGCCTGGGGCAAGGTGAGCGAGAGTTAGGGGAGTTGACGGGAAGAACGCACTCGGAACGACGACCCATCTGAGGGACCTGATGTCCGTCCAGAAGCCACGGCTCTCGGTGGACCAGCGCAGGACGGGAGACGAGGGCCTGGAGTAGCTGACCGGGGACGGCGCGGGCGACTGGCCGAGAGGACTGGGATGGGCAGTGAGACGGACGGGAGAGCTCGGACGAAAGGAGGCTCACGTCTGCGGTCTAAAAGGGCCTGCGAGATGATGTGCGGGGTCTGCCCTGGTAGCGAGCAGAGAATTTGAATAGGATGGACAGCGCGCGAGAGGTGGAGACATACTCGATCCTGTTCAAGGAGGTATGGATTGCGGGTGGGCGCTGTTTCTTGGAGTGGGGAGGAGAACGAGCCATGGTGGGGCGGTGGCGGGCACAGGCCGCGGCGTCGAAAGAGGAATGGGTCTTGGATGGGTCGAGGAGAGAGCTGCGGAGGAGGCCCGAGTGAGCTCGTCAGACGAGCCGTGCGCGATTCGCACCAGACGCCCGCCCTCCCGCTGTTTATGCCAAGTCCGCTCCCGGCTCACGCTCTTTGCCGCTGCGCGCTCGCGCCCATCATGAATCATACGGATGTATCAGATATCGTCCCTGCCACCCGCCTTGTAAGTTGTAGCTTCTCATCATGCCTGCAGCAGACTTAGACCGCGGGCCCTGCATGGTGCTCACAAAATATTAATGTGCGCCCGAAACTGGCTCTTGTCGCACTCGGCAACCCAGCGGCAACCCGACGCGTCGCAAGGCGTCTCACCCCGGCGCACCTGTGAGTCTGTGACGGCCACGCTCGGTCACGACGGAATCCCTCTCACTCCTCCGTCCGACACGGCTCTCCTCGGCCTGCATCCGCCCGCGGCACCCACCCTCGCCTCCTCTCCCCAGGCACGCCTCTCCCCGCGATCCACGAGGCCTCCGTCCACTCTAACTAGCTTAGTCGTCCATCACCATCATGTTCCCCACACTCAAGCTCTTCCAGTCCCTCCCGTGCCCCGAGAAACCTCACTGCACCCGGTCCAACTGTCTCTTTAGTCACCGCCCGGATCTCAACCACATTCCGGTCACCCCAGTTCCCGTAGACACCCCCAAGCCGACCCACTCTTCTCCGAGCAAGCAGCCTCCGCCAGTGGCTGCGGTAGCCTCGGCGTCGATACCCGCGAAGCGATCCGTTGGTTCACCATTATTACGCACCGCCGGCCCCAGCAATGGAACGTCCACCGGTGAACCCCCAACGAAATTTCAGAGAGTGGGGACCCCCAAGCGTCCCATTGCGGTCCCCACAGGGCCGCAGACATCGTCGGTAAGCTGGCCGTTCTGCCGGCGTGAGCTGTTAATTGAACTACGGATGATAGAACGGTGTGCCGGTGCTCAGAGTGAATGCCGCACAGTCACAAGTAGCCGTACCCGTCAGACAGGTATGTAATACAGATTGGTCTCGTCGCAACAGCACCTTATAACTCCCGCGCAGGCTATGCTCAAGAACCTATACGACCACTTCGTCATCCTCTACGAACACATCCTCGCCGCTAACCCCACGCTCGCCGCCGAGCACGCGCTCAAGCAAGAAGAGGAAGTCTACAAGAAGTCCTCCAAACTCACCTACCGCAATGTAACTATCGATCGCACCCATTCACACGCGTCCCCATGTCCGAACGCTCACCACGCATCCTCCCAGGCCGTGATCTCCTCCATAGCCGCGCTCAAGCGGCGCCCGAAGCCCGACTCCACGGGGC
This sequence comes from Lenzites betulinus, assembly GCA_022264855.1. Classification (NCBI taxonomy): domain Eukaryota; kingdom Fungi; phylum Basidiomycota; class Agaricomycetes; order Polyporales; family Polyporaceae; genus Lenzites; species Lenzites betulinus. Next base: position 246,497 of record JABYQU010000015.1, read on the forward strand.
ACCCCTCGGTCGGCAGCGAGGCAGACGTGCTCGCGCGCGAGGAGATGCGCAAGAAGGTCGCCGCGCTGCGCCTCTCCGCCGCCCAGCTCGAGCCGTACGTGCTCTCGCTCGACGCGATGCGCACGTGGGGGTACGTCGTCGAGGTCCCACCCGGGCCCGGCGGCGAGCGGCCGCACGAGGAGGGCGCGGTGATGACGTGCGAGCGGTGCGCGCAGAAGTTCCTGGTCAAGCGCCGCGAGGAGGCGGACGAGTGCCGGTTCCATTGGGGCCGGCCGTTCTCGTCGAAGGTGAACGGTATGTCGGCGGGAGCGGTGGATTGGTTGACAGCTGTGCTGAATGCGCATTTTTAGGAGAGAAGAGACGCGTCTATACGTGCTGTTCGCGCACACCGGACGAAGAGGGATGTCAGACAGGCCCGCATGTGTTCTACGAGTCCAATGCCGAGGATTTGCATCGGCGACACGCGTTCACGCACACCCGGTCCCCCACGGACTCCCAGGACGCCGGGCCCTCGTCAGACCCCGCTCTCGACGTCGTCGCGCTCGACTGTGAGATGATATACACGACGGGCGGCATGCGCGTCGCGCGTGTCTCCGTCATCGACTCCGCCGGGAAGGAGATATTCGACGAGTACGTGCAGATGGACGAGGGCGTCGAAGCCATGTGCGTGCCCCCTCCCTTCCCTTGCTTACAATACGCTCTGCGTACATGCTGACTCCTGCGCGAACCACTAGCGACCTCAACACCCGCTTCTCAGGCATCACGGACGAGACCCTTGCGAGTGCGCTCATGCCTCTGGCGGCCATCCGCCGGTCTATGGACGCGTTCATCAACGCGCACACGATCATCATCGGGCACGCGCTCGAGAACGACTTGAAGACGCTGCGGATGATCCACCATCGGTGTGTCGACACAGCCGTGCTATTTCCCCACCCGGCAGGGCCCCCATACAGGCGGGCTCTGAGGGCTTTGTGAGTGATAGCTTCAAATAAAGTAGCGGTGATCGGTTCATTGACGTGATATTCCAGGGCCAAGGAGTATTTGGGCCAGACTATCCAAGCGGCGGGTGCGGCGGGCCACAGCTCGGTGGAAGACTCCGTCGCTACGCTCGACCTCGTCCGGTGGCACGTCGTTAACGGGCGCAAACCGGCACCGAAGCCGACCCCCGTCCCCGCCCCTGCAGAAGCATCGACTACACCCGCGCCCGCCAACGCATAGACAGCTTCCGTCGTGTTATCACCTACGCTTTCGTCGCACTGTAGCATTGCATTTGTACTATACATACCCGCACATACCTTCGGACACCTTCACGCGATCTCGGTCTCACGCCTATGCATCCTGTTTACACGCGGCGCTGGGCAACTTCCGGGGGATCGATCGATATATACGGCTGTACGTGTACACTGGAGAAAGGGCAGTATGAGATGCTCTACGGACCTCGGGAGCCGAGGCTGCCCAACCGCGCCATAGTGTCTTCACTGTTCTCCTGCTCCTCGATGCTGTCTGCTTGCGTGACCTGGGAACTCGTAAGCACACGCTCTGGACCATAGCCCCTTCAATGCTGCGCGCAGAGACGGACGTACCACCCGCAGCACCGACTTCTTCGATGATTCTTGCAGTTCGCCCGCGATAATGAGCTCGTCCAGGATCTGTATGTCGCGGTGTCAGTCACGTCTACGAGCGAGGTCATCGCAACGCCCCGCCTCACCGCATACGCCTTCTGGAAGTTGAAGATGCTGCAAAAGAAGAACGAAGAGGCCCCGTGAGCCGCGGCGCCCACACACGCCCACAAACACAAGCCGCGTACAGATCGAGCTCGCACACCTGGCGGCGCGCGGTCGTCAAGTCGTCAGTCGCGGAGATCGACGGGGCACGGCAGCAGCACGGGGGCACTCACGTTCCCGAAGTAGCGATCGAGCACCTCGACGTAGCGGTGAATGATCTCGAGCGTGATGAGCTCGTTGTCGCTCTGCGTGATCCCGCACACGAAGAAGAGCGACGCGTAGCGCCTGTACACGACCTTCGTGTCTGTGCGCCGGCGGTCGGTGATTAGCACCACACAGCACGAGACGAGGAGAGAGCAGGAGAGTGGGAGAGCGGAGGAGGGGAACGCACCCTTGTACTCGAGGAAGTTGCACATGCGCGTGCGCCGCGCGAGCACGAGCTGCGTGACGTCCTTGACGATCTTCGCCTTCGCCTTCTGCGACATCGTCTGGTACCACTTCGCGAGGCGCACCTTCCCTGCGGGCGGCCGGGCAGCATTCAAGTTCAGCTCTCGGTCAGGAGTGGGCGACGCGCGCGTGCGGTACCTTGGCGGGACACGAGCAGCATGTAGTTGATCATTGCGACGAGCGAGGACGGCGGTCGCTGTTACTAAGTAGTCAGAAACAATAAGAGACGAGACTCGAGAGCAAGGCGGTACGGAGCAGGAGGAGGTCTCGGGGCCATCAATACAGGTGTCGGCCGCCTCTTTGGGAACCTCGGCAACGTGCGATCGGGCCTTAGCGCCCAGAACTGTAACTGGGATCTGCGTCAGCGCTGCAGCTGCCGCCGGCACATAGACTCGTCTGAGTTTCAGTCCGTTCGCGACTTCACTACGCACCTGTTTGACTCACAACATTTGTGAACACACTACAGACAACCCTGGCCTAAGATATGGCAGAGAGCTCACCGGCGAAGATCGCGCTGCCCGCGTTTCTAAAGATGCTAACAAGCGGCACCGTTCTGCCAACCAAAGCGATGGCCGTTGCGGGGAAGATGTACGTGCATTCACGACGCCCCGGACACACGTCCATGCTAATCTACAACATAGATACAAGACCCACAATACGCCCGAGCAGCTCAGCATGCTTACCGATTTCTCGCTCGAGTCTGCGGGCATAGCAGAAAAGGACCTCCGCAAGCAGGTCCTCTCCGCGGTCCGCAAGGCGGGGTACAAGGGAAAACCGACCTCCAGGGCCGGCACGACGGCCACCTCCAAGGGTGCTTCCTCGTCCCCAGCGAAGGCAGGGCCATCCAAAACCGACGTAAGCCAGCGCCGTCCGAACGCACCGTTACATAATTAATAATAACCACGCATTGGGCCTATCGCCCCCATCTCCGGCTGCTCGTGTGCAGAGCAAGCCCGCGCGCAAGCGCAAGCGCAACGACGATCACAACGAGCTGCTGCCCAGCAAGCCGCGCGAGGAGGGCGACGCGTACGGCAGCCTCGAGTTCAATGAGGTGCTCGACGAGGAGGTGCGTGGTGTCCGCCCTCAGGCTCTCCTGCCGGTGGACCGAGGTGCTCTGTTCCAATGTGGCGCCGGAGCCTGCGACAGGTCCACCTACGAAATGCACGCTGACCGCTCGCGGTGCGCTTGCAGGTCGTCAGGACGAAGTACGCAGTCGTGAACCGCGCGCCCATAATGATGGCGTGGGCCTTCGTGGTCGCGGAGCGACTGGGCTTTGGCCGCGAAGAAGCACTCAGCATAGGTGCGTAACCTGCCACCCCCTCTCTTCCGCGGGGGGAGCGAGCTCCCGAGCAGAGAGCAGAGGACCGGACAGCCCGCCGGGGCTGTGCGGTGCTGTGCGGAGCACAGAAATGCGAACTTCGCCCACACATTCGCGCACCCCTCGCTCATTGAAAATTGACAGCGTCTGCGTATACGGAGATGAACGCGGTCACCAAGGGCGTCTCCCTGGGCATATACCGGGAAGACTCGCAGCGGGGCAGGGAGGCGAGCCGCAATGGCTCACAGCCGTACGTGGAGCTCATGGGCAGACGGTCGGTGCCCCCCTTCCCCCGTCTCATCTCGCACGACAGACAGGAGCTCACGCCTGTGTTTTCTCCCTCGACGCGTACGACGCCCCACCAACGCCGTCCGTTTCCGGTGTTCATTCCACAAATTAGCGTGTACGTAACCCATATGCGTCTCCCGAGCCTCTTTATGACCGCCACTCACGCTCCCTCCCCTCTCCCCCCTCTCCCCGTGTCCCTCCGCCACTGCAGGCCCCTCTACCAGACCGCGTCCGCGCAGTGGCACGCGCTCTCGAACGGAGCGCCAGTCGCTCCCACCACGGCGTTCTCGTACATCAGCCGTGCGTTGCGGCAGACGGCGCCCCACGTCGTGGGCGCGCTGCACCTCCTCGCGGCGAGCTACGCCCCCGCGGAGCTGAACGCAAAGGGCTTCGCCCTGTACGCAGACTTCCGGCCCACGTCGGACGGGTGGGGCGAGCGCGCGGAGCTCCGCTGCTCGACGATATTGGGCCTGCGCAGGCCGCCGCGTGAAGAAGGGGCAGACGGCGACGGCGAGGGTTCAGGGAAAATGCAGTCTGCGAGCGAGCTAGTGAAGGTCGAGCCTGCAGATGGCGCAGAGGTCCCTGCAGCGTCTCCGAGTGCCGACGGCTCGGCACACAAGAAACCTAAGCGGGAGCCTCCGGAACGAGACGAGTACGACGCAGTGCTGGACGACGACGCGCTGTTCGACGACTTCGACCTGAGCAGCATCCCGTGACAGAAAGCCCACACATCTACGTTGAATGCAGCACTCTAGGAGGCGAGGTATGATACGTTAGGCCATCGTGTACACTACATCTACATAACCGGACGCAACGCCGTAGTCCATGCCTGGCGCTCCCGCCCTGCGCCCGCCGCCTATCCGTCCTCTACAATCACCGAGCGCTCAGTTGAGGTTTTTGATGACGGCAGCGGTGAATTCTGAGGTGGTCGCGGAGCCTGTAAGAGCAGAGCGAATGTGAGCTCCGGGCGTGTTTGCGGCGTCAGGTACGTGTATCTTACCGCCCATATCCGCGGTGCGGACCTTGCCAGCGTTGATCACGTCGAAGGTCGCGCTCGCGATGTTGTTCGCGAGATGGTCGAGACTAAAATGAGCAAGTAAGCCCTGCATCCATAGTGCATTTTCGGAGATGCGTACCCCAGGTGCCGGAGCATCATGGTCGCGCTCAAAATCATCGCTGAAGGGTTGGCGCGGTTGGTGCCCATGATGTCCTTGGCAACATGACGGCAACCAGGCTCGAAAAGCGCGTACTCCTGCAAGACATATAGTTCAAACTGAGTGTCGAGATGCATACAACACGCGTGAAACACTCACCCGGCCAACGTTGCAGCCAGGAACAATGCCGGGACCACCGACAAGCGCGGCACCAATGTTGGAAACGATGGCACCGTACAAGTTGGGCATGACCATGACGTCAAACTGGGTAGGACGCGCAACCAGCTGCATAGAGCTATTTGGAAGGGCCGTGCCGGTGAATATCAATATAATACCAATACTTGCGTTACTCACGTGTTGTCGACAATCATGTCGTTGAACTCAATGCCGGTAGACTTGTAGTCTTCAGCGACCCGGCGGAAGGTGTTCAGGAACAGACCATCACCGAGCTTCATGATGTTCGCCTTGTGCACGCAAGTAACTTTCTGTAATTGCATTTTCCCGATGAGCAAGGCTAACAAGGAGCCTACTGTCAGCACACATACCTTGCGGTTGTTCTTGAGCGCAAAGTCGAACGCGAAGCGGATGATACGCTCAGCCTTCGCGCGCGTAGAGACCTTCAAGCTCTCGACGACACCGGGGAAGCTCTGGTGCTCAAGGCCAGAATACTCACCCTCCGTGTTTTCACGGATGATGGCAAAGTCCACGTTATCGTGGCGCGTGGGGAAGCCGGGGAGGGACTTGCAAAGAACAACGGACGCGTAGATGTCGAGCTGTTGACGCATAGCGACATTCCACGAGATGTGACCGGACTGGGAAATGGGGGTGAAGAGAATGCCTGTCGCCCGGTGCGTGAGTTTACGTAGATAAAAGCTGCGTGATAGAAGCGTACCCTTGAGGCCAACCCGGTTGCGCCTGAGACTCTCCATAGCCTGCTTGAAGAGTACCTCGCCCTCAGAGGACATGCCCGAGACGTTGTACTGCTCCCACTCAATGGGGGCGTTGACATGCTCAAAGATCTCCTTCACGGAGTCCGTAATTTCGGCACCAATACCGTCTCCGGGTATGAGGGTCACCTATGTCATGGTTAATTCGGCTGCATGAGTTTGCCGCGCTGTCAGAGTACATACGGTGTAGACACCGCCATACTTTGTGGGGAGCTGCGCGAGATAGGGTCAGTTGCACTGTTCGTTAGCGGGTGCGCTGCGCGCGACGCACTCTCTGGGTGACGCGGGGGAAGCCCGCAGAGAGGGTGGTGGCCGTCCGCTGTTGGAGGAATGAGATACTGGCACGCGATGAGCCGCGCAATGGACAGACGACGCACGGCGTTGACGACGGGGCGGGCAGCAGACGCGAGAGCACTACGAATCATGGCGAGCAGCACCTCCGGGGGAGAACGAGATGGTATGAAGGACGGAGAGGACGGGTAGGATGAGACGAAGAAAACGAGAGTTGTCGGCCGAAACGCGGGAGAGCCCGTGCCAACAGCGTCATCGTCCGCGCACGTGGCTACTGGGCTCGCGTGGGAACCGAGCTCGCCCGACTGCATCCACTGCGCCAGGCCCGCGCCCATCGTCGACAACAGCCCTGACGAGCTCAGCCTCAATGTCGTGCACATCAGCCAGTATCAATAGCACACATCATCCCGTGCCCCGCGCAGACACGAAGCGTTTACAGCGGGGTGTGGCATGTCTCAGCAATGCTGACCCCATAATCGAGTGACCCTCCGACTAGCACTACTTGCCCCCCGGGGTTGTTCGTCAATCCAACCCTCCCGCCCTCTGACATTTCCTCCTTCTAACGGCTACTGACTTCACGACGATTTAGACGAGGACTATGCCAACACCAGCCACGGGACAGGAACCCGCCGGCGATCTCGCGGAACGGCCGCACATCCCACCGCGGCGCGATCTCACGTTCTATCTCGTCCTCGTTCTCGCGGTCCTCCCCGTCTGGTCGATCGTCCCCCTCTCGTGGGCATTCGTCCTCTACGCGCTGCATTCCGGCATCGTATGGACTCTCACGTGGCATGGCTGGTGTCTTCTCGCTCTCGCGTTCTGTGAGGTCAGACTCTGTGACCGTGTTCGATATAGTCCGCTCCAGCTTATCTCTCCCATAGGTCTGTTTCAACGTATACCACTGCAACCTCATCGCGGCCATCTCTGGGCCCAGTCCCAATGACCTTGGGAGCCTAGTGGAGCTTCAGGCGGCGCTCAAGCGTGTCCTGCAATCTGGTCTCGGTTCTCTCCCCGAGGAGAATTTCGAGGTCGATGAAGAGTCCTGGGGCATCTCCGGACCCGACAGTCTCGAAGAGGCAACCGCCGTCCTTGATTACAACGATCCCCGTGCAGTGGACTTTCGAAACTACCTGAGAACATGGTACGTTCCCTTGTCGTCGACTGATTACATAGCATCATAACTCATGCATTATGTACAGGTTCGGCAAAGCACCGTGGTCGTCGATACACCGTCATGAGATGTGTTCATGGCTCTATTGGGCCTTATTCAACTGCAGCTTTCCTGGGATTGACAGGATATCGCAACCTCACCGGAAGGCCGTCCTCGACGTCCTCAGTATGGTCGAGCGACGCGCCGGCTCAAAGGTTCCTGAAGGCTCAAACCCTGCTGTCACTCCTCATCTGCTCACGGTGGATCCCATCAACGTCAAATGGAGGCCCCTAGTCTGGTACGCCGGAGTCGCGCTGGGTAACGCATATCAGCGTCACAGACTTAAGTCAAGGTGGGATGTGAAAATAGCGGTGTACAAGGGGCTTGAGTGAGTTTTCCCAAACTGAAATTAATCGACAGTCTCCCTAACGTGCACATAGGTATGTCTTGCGCATTCCCCCGAATTGGGATGCCCGTACTGGTCCCCGTCCAATAGTCTTCACGCATGGTCTTGGGCTTGGCCTTGCACAATATGGGTTTTTCCTCGACCAGATGTTTGCGCACCTCCGCAACTACCCCGTCCTTGCTCCTCTTCTTCCCCATGTTAGCCAGGATATCATGCATCCGCGCTTCTTGCGACCCATGTCCAAGCAAGAGATGACGTCATGTCTGGCCGGTCTCCTAGCAGAGCTTGGCTGGGTAGACTTGGACGAGCCTCCCCCGAAGCCCCGTGGCTGGAAAAGGAGGGCGAGAACGGCGGCAAAGGCTAAGACGGATGAGAGCTATATTCCTAAAGGTGTGACGATGTTCAGTCATTCCAAGTAAGCTGTGAACACTTTAAAGGCGAACATTGGTTGATCTATTCTCCTTCGCAGCGGATCATTCTCACATGCCTGGATGCTCAAGACATACCCTTGGATGATAACTCGATCATGCTTCGTGGACCCGGTAATATTTTGTCCTTGGGAAGGAGGCGAGTCAGACATTCTCGGGACGTCAAAGATTGTGCTCATCACAGGGTTGCCTATGCCTAGACCTTTGCTACAACTTTATATATAAACCTTGCCAAGACGTAAGTTTGGTTTCGTCCTTTGCTACGATGGTTCTAACATTGGTTCGTACAGGGCATGGACCTGATCATCAGGTACTTCGTCGGTACCGAGCTCGGCGTCGCAAACTCTATCCAGCGCCATTTCGACTGGGCCTCCAACTGCCTTTGGTACGAGGAGATCCCAAACGCGCGAGACCCCGCGAAGACGATGTTCTTCATCAGGAGCAAGGACTGCATCATCGATAGCAACGTAAGCCTATCAAACAACCTGCTTTCACCTGTTGTCCGCCGACGTAACGCTTACAATGCACCTGCAGCGTGTACGCCGATACCTGACCTCACATGGCGTGCGCAAGGGCCTCCGGGTGGATCCCAACGGGCACCACAGCGAGGCGCTTCTCCCGTTCTCCCCAAGCCAGAAGGAAATCCTCCGGTGGCTAGGCGAGCGAGACTGACATCCGCTACGATCACCACATCCGCCGCACATACCGTACCCGACCACACCCCAATGTTGACCCCCACGCAACTCCCCACTACGTAGTACGTACGACTTACGAACGCGTGTCAAAACATTGCTACGAGATTCTGATATGTATTCTGGAGTGTGAGGCAGCGCGATGTCAATCAAACCCGCACTCCTGTGTATAACACTCGCCAGAGCGTCATCACTGAGCGAGCGCGGTCGTACATCCGGGTTACAGCTATATGCCCAGCAGGTCCTGCGCGTTCTTGTACATGATCTGCTCGAGGGCCTCGCGATCCCCATCGCCCGCGTAAAACTCGTCCGCGTTCTGCGTGTACCACTCCGCCATCTCCGTGCTCACAGCTACCGAGCTCGCTTCAACACACAATCACAATCCCACCGCCCACCACGCACTCGAAACAAACGAAATAAACAAGCTCACCCGGAAAGTCCGTCCCGAACAGCACGCGCGAGTCGTCGACGAACGCGCGCATCGCCGCGAGCGTCGTCGCGTGCGCGCCGAGCGCGGTGTCGAAGAAAAACGTGCGGAAGTCCGCGAGGATGTCTGCGGGCGCGAGCGCGCAGCCCATGTGCGGCGCGAGCCCTGCGACGCGGGGCGCGAGGAACGGCGTGCTGCCGCCGAGGTGCGCGAGGATAATGCGTGCGCGCGGCCAGCGCCGTTTCTTGCCGGTCACGACGAGGTGCGCGGCGGCTTTGAACGTCTCGTTGGGGACCTGGGTGTGGTCGGCGATCAGAGTGCGGAAGATTAAGATAGAGGAGGGATAGGAGGGAACGCACCTCTGTGACGGGTATGCCGAGGAAGGGATGGGGGTAGGGGTGGGACGAGGCGGTTTGGGTGCCGTGCAGGAAGACCACAGCGGATCGGGCGTTGAGCTCTTCCCAGACGGGGTCGAACGCATCGTCCCCTATGTACCCTATCATCGGGCTTCAGCGAAGCGAAATACACACGATAGAATCTGCAAACCCACTCGCGTCCGCAGCCTCGCCATACGACGACGACATGGCGACGCCCCACGCCCCCAGCTCGTCGAGCCCGTGCCGGATCTCAGCCAGCGCACCTGCGCACGGTCCCCGTTTAGCAACTGCCGTCCTAATACTAGCAGCAATTGCAAAAGCCCGCGCGCGAGCCGCGCGCACGCACCCTGCGTGTCGGACAGATCGGGCAAGCACGCAAAGAAGCCAAACCGCCCTGGGTGCTCCGCGCATATCTGCGCAGCGTACGCGTTGAACTGCCGTGCCGCTGCCCGGTTTTCTTCCCCTGCGGGCCCTGGGGGGAGGCCTGCGGGCAGGGAGAGGACGGCGGTTTGCACGCCGAGCCGGTCCATGGCGCGCAGGCTGACCTCGGGGGTCCAGGGTAGGTTTTCTGGGGGCGTGCGCCAGCCTACTTTTGCGCTCATACCCGCTTTCCCGATGGAGGGGGGGAAGATGTGGTGGTGCACATCGATGCGACCCTGAAAATGCGGTGAGCGAGTGCTTGCTGTCTTTGCAGTAATATGCTTGTACCGTGAATTGGGTAGTGGTGGTCATGGGGCACGCTGTGCCGCTACCCAAAGTACGGAGAGCAGGATTATAAGCATCTGGAAGCCCGGCGCCAAAAGTCTTCTTAGCTGTCTGAGTGTCGACAGACGTCCAACTAGCACAGGCTGAGAGAGGATATGGGGCACCCGACTCCATTCATACAACCGCTGGTAGATCTGCTTCGTATCTGTTTGTTACCCTTATTCCTTCGAGCCATGTCACTGCCGCCTGAACTCCTTGCACTCGTCTCCGTTCCAGGTCACGAACTGTCCGCTCAGGGTCTTCGGTGCCTGCAAGGACAGCGCGGCGATGACATGTCCAGCATCCTCCGGTTTGACCAGCTCGCCTTTCTCGTACGCCTCCGTGAACTTCTTGAGGACGCTCGCATCCATGGTGCTCGAGCCTCTGTCTCGCAACAGGGCTTGCATCTAGACGTGATGTTCCGTAAGTAAGAGTCCCTGCAGCCAAGGGTCCTCAACCTACGGGTGTGTCAACCATGCCTGGTCGCAACGCGACACACGTCACGTCCGGCTCTTCTTCAGCAAGGGTCCTGGACGATACGATGAATATAGAAACAGCCTAACGTCTCACAGGCAAATTTACCGACCTGCAGAGACTGTTCATAGCTGCTTTGCCGGCATTGTAGGGGCCCCATGCCGGCGTGTTCCCTGTCGCAGCGCCGGAACTCACAAACACCACTCTACCCCCAGGCGAGCTCTTCCGCAGCTCCGGGAGCGTAGCACGCAGCGCGGTGACCAGAGAGAAGAAGTTGACGTCGAAGTGCTGCTTCCACTGGTCCAGGGAAATGTCCTCCGATGCGATCTTGCCGAGCGGCTCGAGCACACCGGCGTTCAGGATCAGACCATCAATGCGCTTGTATTTCTCAAGACCGAGCGATACAGAGGAGCGGACGGCGGACGCATCGACGCTTTTTATACCTACTGAGGACATAGCACAGAGCGAAGGGGTGGCAGACTTACACATCGCATTCCAGAGCGAGCAGTGAGTCCGGGTGCGCATCAGCAAGGCTGCGCAGCTCTGGAGTCTTCGTGCGCGAGAGTGCGACGACGTTTGCGTTGAACGTCTCCAGCAGGATCTTGGCTATCGCAAGCCCAAGGCCTCTGCATGTAGTATTAGCCGCTGAAAATGTCGGACAGAACGTAGCGCGTGAAGCACTTGGATGCGCCGGTGAGGAGCACGACGGGTCTTGCAGCCATGGCAGACGAGTGCGGGGGCGTCGAGGACGGAGGTCGTAAGAGGATGGGGAGTCGGACGACGGGGGAATGATTTGGCGTGTTTGGGGGGCGCTTCGCGAAATGCGTCCCGAGCGCGTCCGAGCCACCTCACCACTCTCTCCCGCCAAAAAATCGGCCTCTCCTCTCCCTCTCCGTCTACTCCCCGCCCCGCCCAAAAGACATGGCCTCGCGTCTCGCCTTCGCCCGCCTCGCCCCCACTCTCACCCGCACTCGCTGCGCGGTGCCCTCACGCTTCGCCGGCGCGCGCCTCGCGAGGGGATATGCCTCGCAGAGCGAGCATACCGTACGTGCGGCTGCGCTGCGTTCCGAATGCAGGCCGAATGACATGTCTCCCTCAGATGACCGTCCGTGAGGCCCTCAATGCCGCAATGGAGGAGGAGATGCATCGGGACGAGAACGTGTTCGTTATCGGCGAGGAGGTCGCCCGGTACAACGGTGCATACAAGGTACGATCGCCCCGCCAGCTATGACGACTTTGTCTGGTGTTCATGTTCTGGTTGCTTGTAGGTCACGAAGGGTCTCCTCGACAAGTTCGGCGAGAAGCGTGTCGTGGACACACCCATCACCGAGATGGGTTTCGCAGGTCTTGCCACCGGTGCTGCTTTCGCGGGTCTCCGGCCAGTGTACGTGCGCTGTCGTTTTCGAGTTGCTTTCGAGACGCTTAAACAGGATGCAGTTGCGAGTTCATGACGTTCAACTTCGCCATGCAGGCTATTGACCAGATCGTTAACTCCGCTGGCAAGACTCACTACATGTCCGGCGGTGTCCTCCCTTGTCCCATCGTCTTCCGTGGTCCCAACGGTGCTGCCGCCGGTGTCGGTGCGCAGCACTCACAAGACTACGCGTCGTGGTACGGCCAGGTCCCCGGTCTGAAGGTCGTCAGCCCGTGGAACGCCGAGGACTGCAAGGGTCTTCTCAAGGTGCGTCATTCATCATGCGAGCTGTGACGCTCGCATATCGACTCCAATTGTTTGCAGTCTGCCATCCGGGACCCGAACCCCGTCGTCTTCCTCGAGAACGAGCTGATGTACGGTGTGACGTTCCCCATGTCTGCGGAGGCGATGTCGGACGAGTTCCTCCTCCCCATCGGCAAGGCTAAGGTCGAGCGCGAGGGCTCCGACTTGACCATTGTTGCGCACAGCAAGATGGTCACCCACAGTCTCGAGGCCGCCGACGAGCTCGCGAAGGAGGGCATCAAGGCGGAGGTCATCAACCTGCGCAGCATCCGCCCCCTTGACATTGAGACGATCAAGGCGTCAGTCAAGAAGACCAACAGGTGCGTTAATATATACCCAGACATTTTGAAGTTTTCAACTGAGACGCCATTCGCAGGCTCCTTGTTGCCGAGGGTGGCTACCCCGCGTTCGGTGTTGGCAGCGAGATCTGCGCTCAGATCGTTGAGAGCGAGGCGTTCGACTACCTCGATGCGCCCGTCGAGCGTGTCACCGGTGCCGATGTCCCCACCCCCGTGAGTCCCTCCGCGCTCGTGTCCAACACGGTGCAGTCACTGATTTGTGAACACAGTACGCCGCGAACCTCGAGAACCTCACGTTCCCCGACACCAACGTGATCGTCAAGGCCGCGAGGCGCGCGCTCTACCGCAGCAACTGAGCTGTACTCCTTGCATAGATACGCCGGGTTGTAGCTACGGGCGCGCGGGCGGGGGTTATATCCATGTCCCCCTCGTCGAGGGATCCTAGACTTTATATTACTACTGGTGACGCTGCTATCATTGCACTGCTACTCTACAGATCATTTTACAAATTCTCTTCTGCGTGCACCAACTTCAAGGCTGTCGACTTCCAGACCCTCGTCTATGCCTACCGGTCTTTTCGTCTGGTTATGACGACGACGACTCGTCGAGTGCGCGTAGCCGTATGCGGACCGCGTTCGCGTGGGCGTCGAGGCCCTCGCAGTCCGCGAGCGTGGCGACGATGGGCCCGAGGCCCCGCAAGCCGTCCGCGGTCACCTCCTGCGAGGTGATGTGCTTCTGGAAGGAGAGCGTGTTGACGCCGCTGAACTGGCGCGCGTACCCGTTCGTCGGCAGCGTGTGGTTCGTGCCCGACGCGTAGTCGCCGCAGCTACACACACACAGCGCCGCGCAGTTAGCCTCCTGCCCCGCGGGGGAACACGCAACCAGACTAGACTTAGACGCACCTCTCCGGGGAGAACGGCCCCACGAAGACGCTGCCCGCGTTCTCGACGGCCGCGACGGCCGCGGGCGCGTCCGCGAGGTGCAGGATGAGGTGCTCCGGCGCGTAGTCGTTCGAGAACGCGAGCGCGTCCGCGACGGTGCGCACCTGCACGATGAGGCTCTTTGCGACGGACTGGCGCACGATGTCGACGCGCGAGAGCGCGCGCGCCTGCGCGTCGACCGCGGCCTCGATCGCGGCGAGGCGCGCGGCGGAGAGCGCGACGGCGACGAGCACGACCTGCGAGTCGACGCCGTGCTCGGCTTGCGAGAGCAGGTCGGCGGCGACGAAGTCGGGGTTGCATGTGTGGTCTGCGATCACCTATGCGTGTATAGGATGGTCAGAGTGTGGTAATGTCATGCGCGCGCTGCGGTGCTGCAGCGCTGCAAGGACTGCGCACGCACCAGCACTTCGGAGGGGCCCGCGGGCATGTCGATCGCGACGAGCGCGTCCGTGTCGTTCTGGACGAGCATCTTCGCGGCAGTCACCCACTGGTTCCCGGGCCCGAAGATCTTGTCCACCTTCGGGACGGTCTCGGTCCCGTACGCGAGCGCCGCGACGGCCTGCGCGCCGCCCGCCTTGAGCACGGCGGAGGCGCCGACGAGCTGCGCGACGTACATGACCTCGGGCGAGATCGAGCCGTCCGGGCGGGGCGGCGTCGCGAGCACGATCTCGCGGCAGCCCGCGACCTGCGCGGGGATGCCGAGCATGAGCGCGGTCGAGGGCAGGATCGCGGTGCCGCCGGGGACGTACAGCCCGACGCGCGCGATCGGCCGCGCGAAGCGCGAGCACACGACGCCGGGCATCGTCTCGACCGCGAGCGTACCCTGCTCGGCCTGCGCGCTGTGGAACTTGTGGATGTTCGCGTACGCGGCGTCGATCGCGGCGCGCACGTCGGCCGCGACCTGCATCGTCTCCGGGGCGAAGGGCGGGCGGACGACCGTCGAGGCGAGCTGGGCGCGGTCGAACTTGGCGGTGAGTTCGAGGAGCGCAGCGTCGCCGCGCAGGCGCACGTCGTCCACGATCGGCTTCACCTTCGCGATCATCTCGTCCGACTTGAGCACGGGCCGGCGCAGGAGCTGCGCGCGCTCGCTGGGAGAGGCCGCTGCAAAATCGTAGGTACGCATGCGGATAGGAGCGTCGATGTCAAACGCAGGCGCAGGCGTAGGGGCCGGCTTCTCAGCAGCACTGGCTCCTGCAGTCTTCTGGGCCCATTGTGGTTTGGCATTGCCAGGGCGCCGGCTAATCTTCTTCGCCTTGTTGTCCAAGGAGCGTTCAATGTCTGCGAGGCTCACGCCTGCTGCGACGCAGCGCGTCAGGGCAAAGTATAGAAGATCCGCGGCCTCGAAGGCTACCTCATCCTGCGATTCGGCACGGCACAGCTCATCGGCCTCCTCCATGATTTTGGAACGCAGCAGCTCCGGGTCCTCGAAGAGTTTGCGGGTGTACGATCCTTCAGGGGCAGATGCGAGGCGGGACTGCAGCGTACGTTCGAGAGCGGATAGGCCGCTCACCTCGCCAAAGCACGATGGACGTTCAAGGTGGCAGAAGCCTGCGCCGTGCTGGACAACGCTAAACTCGAGCGCGTCCGAGTCACAGTCTAGACGTATGCGGATGATGTCCTGTGTTGCTCCGGAGGTCTCGCCTTTGCGCCAGAGCCCATGCTTGCGCGACTGGTATACGCCCTTTCCAGTGGCGATGCTTTCCCGGACTGACTCGATCGAGGAGTACACAAGCCCGAGGGTGCGTTCGCCCTCGAGGTGCGAAGATACCACAGTGGGGAAGAGCCCGTCTTGGCGGTCGGAAGTGACGTTTGCGAGGAAGGCGTCGGCGACGTTCAGCTGCTTGGCATCGGTAGGGGAGTGTGTGAGAGAAGACGTCGGGATGACGAGTACTGTTCCCGCGGCGGCGAGCGCGCGGATGGTGGATCGGGAAGGCAGTGTAGTAGGATCGACAGGCAGAACATGGACGGATGAGCCCGAAAAAAACCTCGAAACGGATCCGATGAAGTCTACATCAACGGTTGGCGTTTTGATGAGCACGCCGGAGACTCCACTGCGAATCTTGTCAGAGACGGCGCTGACGTTTGCAACATCTAGGAGGAGGAGAAGGCGCTCTGCAGGCACCGCGCCGATGAGGTCTTTTGCTATGGCGAGGGAGAGGATGACTTTTTCTGCGCCTTGGTCAAGGAGGGAAATGACTTCGTCCGCGGTGATAGATGAGTCACGGTCGAGGAGAATATACCGAGCGGCATGCTCTGGCAGATGAGCAGCATCTCTGAGGGAGTACGGGACGACGAGTGGGCCTATGCGGGCAAGAGCGTCGAGCAGCGCGGGGTCGGCAAGGGCGGGGTCGAGGAGGGGAAGAAAGGGAGACATGTTGGGCGGGAGACAGGGTCAGCGCGCGGAGCAGCCGACGAATTTGCCTGAGCACAGATCTGGCCCCGATCGCCCTCGGCATCGTAGATCGCAGATCTCCGATCCCGCACTGGGACCAGGCAGTGGTCCCTGCAAGTATCGCATACGGACAGGACCAGGACCGGGACCGGGGCGGCTGGGCCAGCGTTCACTCGGGAGCAGTGAGCGTGAACATTCAAGTCGGTCGGGAGAGTCATCTGACTGTTGATAATCGTATTGCTTCGAAAAGGCGCAGACTCGGAAAGACATGCGCCCGCCCCGTGCCGCAGCGTTCGGGGGCCAGTCGCGACCAACTTTCGGGGGGATACGAGGCAGAACGGACGGAGATGTCGGGGCAGGAACTCGAAATCGAAGCGGGCGATTACTTACCGCAGCTTCATGGCGACATGCGGGCCGTGGGAAGGCGCGGAGACATACGCCTGGAGGCCGCGGGCTGCTGGGTGCGCAGTGCGGGGGCCAAGGGGGCAGAGCGATGCGCACTGGGGCAAAGCGGCGAGCGTATTGTCGGCGTGCGCAAAGACCGAGCAGAGACGCGAGCGTGGGCGGGCACAAGCGCGAACAAGCGAGAGCGCGACGCGACAATTAAGATTGAACGCGTCGCGTCAACAGATCACAACAAAGCGCTTTCGGGCAGCAGCCTGTTCTCGCACGTCCAATGCGTCTATCGATCCTGCAGCACAAAGCACCCGCCTTAAATACGCCCGTCCCGCCTCCCTCTCCCCCCTCACCCTTCTCTTTCTCCTTCCCACCACCGCTCCCTCTCGCCCCAGCAAACATCCCTAGCTTTCACAATGCCTCCCCGTGCTGCTCCTCCCGGTACCGGCCGTGGTACTCCGCGCGGTAGCGCCGCCCCCCGCGGCAACGCCCCCGGCCGTGGTGGTCGCGGCGGCAGCGGCGTGAGGGGTCGCGGCGCCGGCCCCGCCATCGCTCCCGCTCGCAGCCAGGCGGCAGGCCTTCCCGACACGAGCGCGCATGTTACCACTGTGGGCGTCAAGCGCCCGGGCTTTGGTACCAGTGGTCGCGCCATACAAGTGTCCACCAACCACTTTGAAGTGAAGATTCCCGAGGCAAACATCTATCACTATGACGGTACGCCTCCGCGTTCTCATCCCTCAATGCTTACATGTTAAGATTCGTTTTTGGTTCTTTAGTTGGTGAGTGCTGCCGTACGCTTGACCTCTTAAAGAATTGTGGCTGATCCGCTTTCAGTCATCTCCCCTTCGGAGAAGGTTTTGCCTGCCGCACTAAACATGGATATCATCAAACGTCTCCAGGAGGTGATCGATCCTGTGACGTTCACCCCTCGTGCAGTGTATGATGGTAGGAAGAACATGTTTACTCCCCGTCCGCTCCCGTTCGGAGCTTCTGGAGAGGTACGGCTATCGTCTATATTCCGCTCTTGTCGAGCTCATGTCTCTCTGTGTACAGTTTGATGTTACTCTCGAGGACCCTCCTTCGCCGGCAGACAACCGAGGCGAGCCCGTACGTCAACCGAAGGTATACAAGGTCAAGTTGACTCACGTTGCGACGATAAATCCCGAGTAAGCATTGCGGCTTGGGGTCCAGATCACAGCTAACACCAAGTATAGGGTGCTTTCGCGCTTCTTGCAGGGCAAGCAGTCCCACGACAATGCGGTTTTGACCGCTATAACCGTCAGTGCGCCTTTGTAAGCAATATGTCCCTGACTGCTCACTGCTAGCAACTTGCAGGCCCTCAACGTGGTCATTCGGATGGAGCCCACGCTGAAATATCCCTTCAACGTTCGCTCGTTCTTCACGGAAAGCGAGCAAAAGGATATCGGCAGCGGCATCGTGCTTTGGCGGGGATACTTCCAGTCGATCAGACCCGCGATCGGCCGCATGTTCATCAATGTGGACATTAGCACCGGTGCCATGTACAAGTCGGGCCCACTCATTCGTGTCGCGATGGAGTTCATGGGCTACAACGACCCCGCCCGGCTGAGCGGCGATCTGCGCGACCGTATCAGGCTCCAGAGGTACCTCTCTGGAGTTCGGGTCATCGTCGAAATGCCTGGTCAGCGGCAGATGACCCGGCGCCCCGCTCGCGTCGTCAAAAAGATTTCGACTCGCTCCGCACGCGAGTTGACGTTTGTCAACAGGGAAGGCCAGAACTTAAGCGTAGAGCAGTATTTCAAGCAGGCCCACAATTTCGCGCTGCGTTTCCCTAACCTTCCTTGCGTTGAGGTAAGTCAGAGTGCCTTCGTGCTGTATACCTGCGCTCATTTAGACGCCAGCTCGGGTCGGGGGCGTTGATCCCGATGGAGGTATGCACCATCCCTAAGGGGCAAATCATGCGTAAGCAGGTGCCTCCCGAGAAGACCAAGGACGTGCTCGACTTCGCGACGAAGAAGCCCCAGGAACGTCTCGCCAGCATCAAAGCCGGCCTCGGGGTGCGTTATCTCGCGATGCTATTGGAATGTGCTCTAACCATAGTTGGTACAGGTTTTGGCCTACGGGCAGTCAGAGTACGTTCGGGTAAGTACCAGCTTATGAAGTGCTGGATCCCGCGCTAAACTACCGGAATTCCAGCAATTTGGGATGATCGTGTCCCCGAACGCCGTCCCGTACTCTCTCCAGGCGCGTGTCTTGGACCCTCCCGTGCTCCAGTATGGGCAGGGGAGCAGGCAGCTTACGATCGTGAGTTCACACGTTCATATTTGCGTGAATGACATGTCATTGACGACGGTCTATGCAGAAACCTCGCGACGGCGCGTGGAACATGTGCGTAGACTCAGTTGAACAGACCCCCGACCCAATCTGACGGCTCTTGCAGGATCGACAAGAAGTTCTACAAGCCCGTGGCCATCAGACGCTGGTGTATCGCGATCTTCGAGCGCAGGCAGCGCTTCAGGCCGGATCTGGTGGAGGAAATGAAGGCGGGCCTCCTGCAGGCCTTCGCGAGCGTCGGTAGGTGTCCAGCTTCGCTCCGGACAAATGGATGCTGATGCACGTCGATTCGCAGGCATGCAGGTCTTCGAGCAGGACCCGTGCATCGAGTGGGCCAACCCGAACGACCAGGTTGCACCGGTGAGCACTCTGTATGTGGCTTAGCGTAGCAGACCATCAGCTGATGCGTGCGGCTTTCACAGTTCCTACGCGCTGTTGGAGGCAAATGTGTTCAGAAGAACAAGGCTGGGCCAGAGCTCATCGTGGTGGTCCTTCCCGAGGCTTCTGCAGATTTGTACATGCGCGTCAAGCAGTAAGTCCCTTACTTTCCTGCAAGTGCACAGGGGTTGACTGCGCGAAGCTTCGGCGATATTGTCCAGGGCGTAGCTACGCAGTGCCTGAGGAGCAGCAAATGCTCCCGAGCAAAGGCGCAGTACTTCGCGAATGTTTGTCTGAAGTAAGTTTTCGGACGTTTGGGAGCTCGACGATGACTGACGCCATTGCAGGATCAACGTCAAGCTGGGCGGTATCAACACGGTTCCTGATGCTCGCTCCATCCCTGTCCTCACCGACCCGCACAACCCGACCATCGTCATGGGGTAAGTACGCCCTTCCGATGCTACTACATCTGGTACTAACTGAGCTGTAGTGCGGATGTCATCCATCCGGCGCCGGGTGCAGACGGCCGCCCCTCGTTCACTGCGCTCGTCGGGAACGTCGACTCCGATACGGCCAAATATATCGCCGACTGCCGCGTGCAGACCTCGCGCCAGGAAATGATCGACGATCTGGAAGAAATGGCCACGAATATCTTCACGATGTACCAGGCCTACCGCACGAACGTCGAGAAGAAGACTACCGCCGCACGTCGCGTCATCTTTTACCGTGACGGCGTCTCCGAAGGACAGTTCCAGCACGTCTTGGAATACGGTCAGTCACTCCGGGATCCTTCCGTGATAAGCATTTGCTGATGGCATCCCCGCGTCGACCGCACAGAACTGCCGCAGCTGCGCAAGGCTTGTGCCAAAGCTGGGATACCCGATGCGAAGATCACGGTCATCGTGGTAGGCAAGCGCCACCACGTGCGCTTCTTCCCCAGCCAGAGCGACGCGGACAGGAGTGGGAACTGCCCTGCCGGTACGGTCGTCGACAGGGACATCGGGCACCCGGTCGAATTCGACTTCTACCTGCAGTCGCACGCAGGATAAGTACCCTCTCTCGTCATCGTACACCTCCCTTGGCTGACACGATCTGTTCGGGTATATACGCTGCTGGGCACGTCGCGTCCCGCGCATTACAGCGTTCTGTACGACGACAACGGCTTCACGCCCGACAGCCTGCAGGCGCTCTCGTTCGCGCTCTGCCACGTCTACGCGCGGTCCACCCGCTCTGTCTCGATCCCTGCGCCAGTATACTGTGAGTACCGTCGCCCCTCCCTTGTGCGTGCTGGAACTCATGCCGCTTGCAGACGCCGACATCGTGTGCGCCCGCGCGAAGAACCACTACGACCCGGACGGCGGGATGGACTTCGAAGGCTCGGGGGTGACCCTCGACGACAACCAGAAGTCGAGCTCCCTTGAGGCCTTCAAGAGGGGCTTCAAACCGCTGAACAGCGCGATGCGCAAGGTCATGTACTTTTCTTAAGCGCCATGACCGTCGATGGGTCGTGCTTCGAAAGGACGGTCTCCTGGACACGGAAGCTGTCGCTTGCTGTCGTCATGCTTGTAATATCACCTGTATCTCTGCCTCGCACCCGTTACCCCTGTTTTCGCCATGTGTTGTCGTTGTCGTACCCCAGGCCTCAGCGCCTCTCTCGTCCTCATCGTCACCCTGTCTCTCGTTGTAACCCCCATCCCCATGTACCCTTATGATCTATGGAAGTTTTGTATATGATCATGTCTATTCGGACCGCACGTCTCCTCATGGTGGTTGGACTGTGGGATATCCCGATGGCGGTCCCGGTCGTTGCTATATCCCGGGACTTCTAGTGTGGTCGCAAGCGTGAATCGATGATCGACCTCCACAGGAAAGACACAGCCCCAGGTGTCGATGCAGCCGATATGAATGCTCGCTGGGTTTGTGGACTTCATCCGTTGTGCTTCACCCGATGGCCACTCGGAGCTGCGCGACGCGTTGGCGCCCGGAGGCGTGACCCTGGCCCAACGCGGACACGTGCTGGGTTTGCGCCTTGGACGTGGACCGCCATGTCCCTCGCCATGGCTCCTTTCCCCCGCGGCCCTCAAGGGTGCACGGCGTCTTGCTGCAATGCCGGCGTTGGTACGGCAGTAGCTTTGCCTTCGACGAGCGGCGGACGCAGATAGCGTAGCGGGGCAAGCCTTACTGCCGCACCAGGACGCTGCTCCGGGCCAAACGCCCCCGTGCAGGCAAGCATGCACCTCGAGCAGGTGTGTCCCCCGCTGCTCGTGTTCCCCATGACCTGCTCTGGAACGCCCCGCACCGCCAGCCGCTGCGGGGCCCCCTTCTCGCTCGCCAGCAGCATCACGTCGTGGCCTCCGTGCGGCAGCGCAGAGCGCCGGGACGCCCCCCAAGCTTCCACTCGCCAGGGCCTCCGTGGCCCATGCGACTCGCCCAACGCCGTCCACCTCCTGGGGCGCCAAGCGAGACTTCTTCTGTCCTTTGTGCGGGCCTTCCCCACCCGGGGCGGATCGGTGCAGTCCGGTCTATCCGGATACGAAAGAAATTGGAATGGGGAGGGGCGCCCGTCCTCAGGGCGAGCCACGCCGGACGTCACAGTGCTGCTGCTACGGGTGGACCCTTCGCTTGGAGCGCGCCCGAACGTCTGCCAGTTCCGCATCTGGTTTAAATAGCCGGGCAGAGGTGCTCCACCGCCAGCTGCCTCTGGCACCTCGCTCTCGTTGCTGCTGCTGCCACTGCTTGCCTTCATACCCCTCTCTTGTCACCCTCTTGTCCGCTGCTCGACCCTGCAAATTTCCATGGCCCCTCAGAAACGCAACATGGGCTGGCGCAAGCCCGTACCGAAACTCGCTCCGGAACCGTCGGGCAACGCGCAACGTCCGTCGCGAACGGCCTTGCGACGGCTCTCGCTCACCATCGTCAACAAGGACGTGCCGCCAGTGAGTAGCCTGCCCGCCGGCCTCGCGTCGCGCGCCACACTCATGACGCCACAACTGCTGCGCACGATATAGCTCCCCACAGACTGGCGCGAGTCCATCGACAACGTGCTCAAGCGCGACAAACGACACGCAGTGTACCTCTCGACGTCCTCCTCGCCGCCGTCGCCGCCGCCCAAGGACTACGCGGAGTCGCTCGCGCCGACGCTTGTCGAGGAGCTCCAGGACGCCACGGTAGGCCCCGTCTCTGCGGATCTGCGACGCGACGAGACGGGCTCACTCCTGGCGTACGCCGCGCCGCCGCCTGCAGCCCTACGGGCCCCCACACGACGAGTTCCAGCCGATCCAGTGCGTGCAGCGTCCACAGGCGTCGCCAGCCTTGGCCCGTCGGCCCAGCCAGAAATCGTTGCCGCAGGTGCGTGGGACGTTTCATCTGCGGACCGATCGCGTTCATATCTCACATCCGTCGTGCTGCGGCTCGGACACAGATCTACAGGCCTCCTACACCGCCACTCCCTGCTCAGCACCCCAAGCTTCGAGGTGCTGCGTGCTCGAGTACGAGCTCGGAGAGCGTCGCGTATACTGTATGTGCACTCCCTGTTACACGCTGTTCGTCGCTAAGAACGGCTATGTGCCTGCCTCACAGCTGTACAGCGGGCTCATGTCCGCAGATCGGCCAAACACTACGCCGAGTCTGAAGATGTATGCTGAAAAGGCCCCCGAGGCCTTGAGGCACGCCGACGCCCAGGAGGCCCGTCGGCGGTGCGTGCGTTCACCCACTGGCAATGTGCTGTCGGAAAAGCCAATGCACAGTGCGGGCGGATCCCCTCGCGCTTACCGGGCCAGCGCGGCGTCGACGTCGACTGCTGGCCAGGGGTCGACTTGCGGGCGCTCGGACTACACGACGCTCGTGTGCTCTGGCGTGTGGTATGCCTTGAAAGGGTGGGGACTTCATGTCCGGGCAAAAATGAGCCATGCGGGGAGGTATTGATTGTTCACTCGGACTGCACGCGACGGGGCCCTTGATGGGCGACTGCTATATCATTATTGTGTTCGCCTACGTACTGCTTTGCATTCGGACGCTATGCCGTGACATTACCTCCATGTAGCCTAGGTGTATTTGTGTATGTTGCCTGCGTATGTTGCGCTCCGGCGGCCATGGAATAGGATGAATTTGACGAGAGAGCCAATCAGTAAGCGGGAGTGTGTCAAGGCCACTGACGCGCCGCAATCACGGCCAGCTCCACGGCCGCTGCACTCGTCCAGCCTGCACTGCTCGCCGGCCACCACGCGCATCGGCTCCCTCCTCGTCCATCCGCCTCCGCCATCTGCTATGTGTTGACCACGCCGATTCATCTGCACTCATCCAATCTCAGACACAGCGCAGCCCTGCTCACGCTCGTACTGCTTCCCCGATTTCAGTGCTTCCTCCGGACGCCCTCCACGCCTCGCACGCACCAGTATCTCCGGACTCGCTAGCCCCCACACGCACACACACACCCGCCCTGGAGTCGCATGGGTGGCCAAGACGACCCCGGGAGGCCCTCCGCGCGGCAGATCTTCGACGAGGTGCTCTCCGGCGCGCGGCCGCGCCCGTTCATCCCGCGCCTGCGCTCCGACCCGCCGCCCTTCCACCCCATCCCCCACAGCCTGCGCGAGTTCCGCACGCTCGAGGGCGAGGCGCGGCAGCGGCGGCTCCGCGCCCTCTGGCACCGCCTGCCCGAGCGCAGCGCCGCCGCCGGCGTGGACGACGAGGCGATCGCGCGGGCGTACCCCGTCAAGAGCGACGGCGACCTCACCGCGGAGGGCGCGAAGCAGCTGGGGGAGATGTACGAGGACGAGCTGCTCGGGTCGTGCGGCGTGCGCACGCGCGGGCCGTTCTCGAAACGTGTGTCGTGGGCAGAGTTTGAGAAGTATGCGGACGCGAAGGAGAACGGTGCGTCTGCTGGTTCGGACTTGTTCGGGGACGGCGGAATACTGAACGAGAGCAGAGCTCTGGCATATCTTCCACGACGAGCTCGATCTCGACGGGAATGGCCATCTCGATGCTGACGAGCTGGAGCTCGCCCTGCAGAAAGCAGGTATGCAGCCCGCTTTGGACACATGCGTCAGCTTGTTAACCTCTTCGCAGGCATCAAACTCTCCGCCTCTACACTCTCTGAATTCATGACATTCCTCACATCCTCGCCACATTCACATGCAGTTAGCTTTACAGAATTCCGGGACTTTCTGCTGTTATTGCCACGGAAAGCCTCGCCGGAAGAGATATTCCGATACTATCGAGTGCGGAAGTACATGGGTGACGACGGGCGAGGCGCTGCACGCGTAAACATGGAGGGTGAGTTTGGTGGGAACCGTAACGGGGGCGTTCTGACCGCTATTCTTGCTTAGGTGATGTGACCCTTAGCGCAGAAGACCTATCTCTGGACCAACCCCATGCCACGCCCATACCCAAAGATGTCCCGCCACTACCTATAGACCATAGGTCATCATATGATGACGAGGAGGAAGACGAGGACTTCGACGATGATTATGAGGAGGAGGAGCCTCATCACGGTTGGCTTGCAGGGTCAACGGCGGCGAGGTTTCTATTAGCGGGTGGCGTCGCAGGAGCGGGTAGGGTACTTTCCCGACATAGGCAGGCATCGACTAACATCATTTGCAGTGTCGCGGACATGTACAGCGCCTTTCGATAGGCTAAAAATCTTCCTGATCACCCGTCCGCCAGAGCTCGGGGGGACGGTCCTCACACCGCAGGCACCAGCTCGAGGATTCAAGGCCATCGCAGGCGCAATCACCCGAATATATGCGGAAGGGGGCGTGTTAGCGTTCTGGACAGGGAATGGTCTCTCCGTCGTGAAAATTCTGCCGGAATCCGCTATCAAGTTTCTTTCATACGAATCAGCTGTCAGTGCCACATATGCATCTGGTCCTGACGCATCTGTAACTCTTTTCGTGCACAGAAACGCATGTTCGCGAAGTACTGGGACAAGGTGGAAGACCCACGAGACATCAGCGGCGCCAGCCGCTTTCTGTCCGGCGGTCTGGGCGGCATCAGCAGTCAGCTCAGTAAGCGTTCAGCACACTTTGCACCCTACATGCGCTCAATTCGTTGCAGCCATCTATCCAATAGAGACCCTAAAGGTATGGAAGCACCTCTTCCGTGCCGGCGCGCGGGGCTGATCAGACCCTGCAGACGCAAATGATGAGCAGTGCGGACGGACAACGGCGAACCCTCCGCGAAGCGGCAGCCCGCGTATGGCAGCTGGGCGGCGTCAGGGCATTTTACCGTGGTCTTACGGTACGCCGGTGGCATACACGTAAAAGAGAGGCACGCTGACTCCCGCGACGTACAGATTGGCCTCATTGGTGTCTTCCCGTAAGGCCTAGTCCCCTCCCCTCCTCCCGCGCGTCGACAATGCTGATCAAACCCGGGCAGATACTCTGCGATCGACATGAGCACCTTCGAGGCGTTGAAGCTCGCGTACCTCCGATCAACAAAGAAAGAGGAGCCGGGGGTGCTCGCGCTGCTTGCGTTTGGCAGCGTCTCGGGCAGTGTCGGCGCGACGAGCGTATACCCCTTGAACCTTGTCAGAACGCGCCTCCAGGCGTCCGGGTCGTCCGGCCATCCAGAGCGGTATACCGGTATCATGGATGTGGTCACGAAGACGTACGCAAGAGACGGCTGGCGCGGATTCTACCGGGGACTATTACCTACACTGGCGAAGGTGGGTTATCGTGTTTGCCTTGCGTATCAGATTCTGACAGCCTTGTGCGCGCGAGTCTAGGTGGTGCCCGCCGTGTCTATATCGTATGTTGTGTATGAGTCAAGCAAACGCAAGTGAGTACCCTGAATCTCGTCCTTCACGCCGCGAGGACGTATCTGACATTGTCTATCTGCAGGTTGGGCGTGTAGATGTTTTCATTTTTTGCTTTCGTGTCACCCGGACATCCCATGACCCCTAGAGCAGCCTTTTGTCATTCCGGCTCCCTCGCATTGTATCTTCTATCCCACATTTTAGTCCGGAATACACTAATGGCTCACGCATCCTGCAATCTCTTGCCGCGATCCCTCCACTAACCCCACGACAACGCGTTCCTTTCTTCCTTCCTCATATTATCGGGAGGTGCAGACAACGTACCGCACTTGCCGTTATAGCACTAGCCGCCATACATGCGTACACTCGTTACATAATCCAAAGTGCCTCGCGTTAGTACTTCTTGCATGCAGCACCGCCCGCCGGTCCGCACAGGCGCAGAATTCACGACGAGTGGCAAGACGCATTGTCGGAGCATTGACCGATCCCTTACGTGAAGAAGCCCGCACAATGGAGTACAGACCGCGATACGCTCAGCCGTTCACGCTGGAGGAGGCGAGGCTGCTGGCGGTGCCAATCATAAGCGAGGGTGAGCATAGCACTGGCAGCCCGATGCCTCGTCTGATCCGCATCGGACTCGCTCGCCCTCCATTGTCCCCACAGAGATCTCGCGCCTGCAGAACTCGCTGCTGCATCTGCAGCGGACGCAGGATGAGCTGCGGGACGCGCTCGCGACGAGCCCGGGTGATACCGACCTGACGCAGGCGTTCGAGGAAAACGAGGATGTCATGTAAGTCCCTGGGCTGGACAATGCAGAATTCCCCTCGAGTGCTTGCTGATTTATGCCGTTTAATCGTCGCCAGCGGGTCACAGAAGGAGAGGATCACCATATTGCGGATGGTGCTGGTCGAGAAAGGCGTGCCGATGAGTGCGCACTACGACCTACAGGCCGGCAACCCTCGCGGACCATCTAGTACTACGCGCCAGTCCCAGACTAACGGGATTCACCCGCATGCGGCCGTGCCTTCCCAGACAACAGACGCAGCAGACGGGGACGACGAGGGTGTTTACTTGTAATAACGGGGGTTTGCCCACGTTTGCGTTCAGTTTTACGACCATCCAAGTGTATGAATTGTACTCTCATAACACCAATAGGTTTGGCCCAACGTGCTGGGCAGCCTGCAATACAGAACGAAATACGTATCATCACGAAGGCAACATCCAACCCCTAGCAAAGTCGAGTTCACAACTCCTTCGTACATATCGTTATCATGAGAATTATCCTTGTCTTCGCTGCCAGCCACATAAGCCAGACCTTTTCACCGCCATTCACGAGAGCGAAAGTTTATCGTAGCGTCCAGAGAGCCAGCGTTCAGAGTAACAGATGCGATGTTGCCTCAGCGCTCCAGACCGAGAAACAGGAGTAGGCCGATCAGACACAAGACGAGGACGAGACATAGACAGCCGCCGACCGGGAGGTCAAGAAAGAAACGCATGCAGACAGCACAGAGAGATGTTGAGGGTTTAGCGACGCTTCCGAGCCCTTGACTTGGATGCGGTGGGTTGCAGAACCTATAAGTAATTAGCAGAGGATCTTCCATCGCCACAGCAGACGATGTCTGCATACCTTCTTCGGGGGCGCATTGACGGATGCGTCAGTCTGCTCTGCCTTACGAGCAGTGGTTCGCTATACCAGGCGTAAGAACATTTCCAGGCCGTGAGGGAGGGACCTTACCGGGCGTTTGAGAGGCTTGGGAGCAGCTGGAACGTCCGGATGTTGGGGTGGCGAGTGCGACTTACCTCTCTTGCCAAGGGAAGATGTAGGCGAAAACCTTAGAGCGCCATGGTCGTCATCAAAGTCTAAGATCTCATCCGAGCAGTCTGTTGCGAGTCTGCTGAACATCGGCTTCCTGGTCTGGGGCTGTACCACAGCCCCTGTTGCAGGAGACTTGCGCATTTGGGTCTGCTCGGGTTGTCCTCGGTTCGACACTGGAGTGGGATGTGAGTTCTTCGCCTGGTCAGCCAGGGTAGCTGAGTCGTCCCGTGCATGAGTGGTTATCGTCGTCTTCGGTGGTGCCGGACCATCGACGGTTGGCTAGGGGCGCGAATTATAGTCACTGTCTCATAAAATTGAAACCTTCCGCACCTGAGCATCCCGATCAGGCGCGTGGTGAGGTGAGCTGCTTTGTCCCGATGACATCCATGCTGTAGGGTCTATCATAGACAGGTCACCGACAGTTCGCTGTGGCGGCTTAGGCTTCTACACGATTTCGTTCGTATCAGTGACATGCCTGTATGCATGAAGAACGGAGACGCTAACGGGTGGGTTGAGATGCCTCGTAAGAGTGCTCTCCAGGAGGTGTACCTTGGCCCGCATCTCCTTGAGCGCGTTGTCGCGCTTGTGGTAGTTCAGGTGCCGGACATGAATGGAAATGCTGCAAGACACCCACACGACGGAGCTCATTTCGATTGGCAACCATTTCCTGTTCGTGGATGGCCTGCGACGTGTGAATGAGGTTGTTGATGAACCCCTTCTCTTCGTCGTTCTGTGCGATTAAACACGTTATTTGTCATATCGTAGCAAGGAGAAAAGAGCAAACGTGCTAGCTCTCCAGTGCGATATCTAGATTCGATTGTCTTCGCGCGAACCGTGTTCATCATCTCGGTGGCTTCCAGTGTCGCAACGCGAGATCGGAGGGTACGCAGTTCTGCCTCTGTTTCCGGAGACGGGAGTTGGGCGTCCTTCAGCTGACGACGTAGATCGGCCATCTCTTCCTCAAGTTCGCGCGTCTTGGCTTCGGCAGAGCTAATGCGTGCTCGGGATTCCACTAAATCGTCAGCGAGTTGTTGGGCGTGCTTGCTGCCCTGGGCTAGGAGTTCAGCATGCGCGGCGGCTTGCTCCTTTAAGCGGTCAGCATGCTCCTCTTGCATGGCTTGAACCGCTCTCTCGTGACGCTTCAAAGCAGTGTCCATGACGTCGATCGTGGCCTGTAAACCGAGTTTCTGCTCGCGTAGAATAGCAAGATCTCGCTCGAGTCTCGCGGTGCTTTCGGCAAGTTGCCTCTGTTTGATTGCATCAGTCTGGACAATCGTTGCACGATGTCCGAACGTACCGCATGAGATACCTCAGCTGCGAGCAATCGCTCCTGTAAAAAGTGAGAATCCGTAAGAGGTTCACCCTATTCTACCCACCTGTGAATCCCCGACGGCTTCCTTAGTGATGCGAAGCGTGACAGATTGGTCCTCAAAGCGATCTTCGAGTGACTGTAGGACAGATTTGACAATGTACAAGCACTCGTAAACGTCGCACCCTTTACCTGGTATCGCAAGCTGGCTTCTTGTAACCTAGAATAGTAGATTTTAGTACGTCTGCGATGACCTATTTCCTTTGCGCGAGGCGTACCGCGCAGATCGTGTTTCCAGCTCTTGACGAGCGCGCCCAACGGTGGCTTCCAGCTCGTCGACCTTCTCCGTAAGTACGCCTCTTTCGTCATTCATTCTCCGAACGTCGGCTGCGAAAGATAGTTCACGAGCTTTACTCCCGCTCAGCTCCTCCACGAGAGACTTGCTCTCGGCCCTTTTCTCTCGAAGTTCTTCGTCGAGGTACTGGATCCTAGAGAGTTCGTGAGCGCAAATTGGGTCAGAATCGCATCAAATATACCTGGTGTTATGATCGGCAATTGTGCCGTCCTTGCTCGAATTGAGAGTCGCAAGTTCTGCTATTCTCATGCGCATCTCGTTGACCTTTGCTCGGAGTTCAGGGATCCTGCGCGGAACTTTGAGCTCACAAGTCCGTGAACGAAATGTCAAGGAGGTCGTACTCGGCCTGTTGATTCTCCAAGCTTGCGATGTAGGCGTCTTTGCCCACTATGGCTTCTTGAAGCCTTGCTATGCTGTTGTTGGGGTTAGCTTAGCCGATGGCGCATATCGACGACATACTCTGAATGGACATCCCCCAGAGCCCGTAACTCATCTTCCTTGGCACTCAACAGCGTTTGCAACTCCTGCGTCCTTGATACCAGGAGAATCAGCCTAGCTTCAGTGTTCAAACGCATGTCATACCGTTGAATTGCGGCTTGGGCCTTTGCTTCCGAATCTGCGGCTATGGACAACGTATCATACAAATCGTCTTGCTGTTTCTTCAAGGATGAAGCAAGCGAGGAAACTTCCTCGGCTGATGTTCCTTGAGTGACCGTTAGGAGCACAGATAATGTTACAGTTCTCACTATTTCGCTCAAGAAGGGTGTTTGCGCGAGATAAAGCAGCGCGATCGTCCGCTTGTGCAGCTTCGAGATCCATGATGCGGCTCTTGGCTTCGATCAGTTCCCCTCCTACAGACTGGAGGCGATCTCGAAGGAGATCGGCGACTTGCTGGCCTATATGCGACTTGTGAGTATTCCGTACCCTCAACAGCCGCTTGGATTACTTACTCTTCGAGCATTCGAGCTCTAGGGTGCTCATGATTCCTTTCACCTCTCTTGTTTTAGACCACTCTTCGCCGCCTTCAAGGTGGGGCTCGATGTCTATGCTCTGTTGAGCGAGATGACAAAACATCGACGGAGTGTACGCTACCTTTCATCGACGAGGAGATACTATCTCTCAGCGCTTGCACATCTGCGAGAGACGAGCGTGCGTCGTCAATGAAAGCGAAAGAACCCTCTGACTGCGTCTTGAGTTCAGCTAATGTGCTCCGCAACCCCTCCAGACTAGCATATAGTCAGGTCAACGGATGGCATCGAACCACAGCCGCGAGATGCACCTCTTAGAACTAGTCTGCAAGCTTTGTCGGGCAGTGTCCTTCAAGGCTTTCAGCCGTTGTTGGAATTCCTCCTTCTCCTTTCGCGTTGAGTCCACCTGCAACTGCAGACGGGCAATCTCTCGACGCTATTGAGGACAGGGTGAGCATATATGCGTCTTGCGGGATAGTATCAACCATACCTGTTCCTCAAGCTCATACTTCGCGTTCCTCAAGTCCGTAGCCCCGCGCATCATGATAGACGACAGGTCATCGTCGTTCCTGCCGTGAACTGAGCTCAGCACAGACGCGCTCCTCGACTGAATATGAGACATAAACGCTTCGGATCTACGAGGAACTGGCGCATAACGGGTCTCAGGGGCGTCCCCGGCGGCGACAGCTGCCAGATAAGTTGGCGGTTCGTTGGTGTCCTCTGCCAAGGGTTTTAAAAGCCGTACAATAAGGACGCATATTATAAGTCACACCTGTTTCGAGACGTTGGTGCAAGCTCCGTCCGGGCCTTGTTTGGGAAAAAGCCCGGGATTTGCGATGCTGAGCATGTTTATGTCCCGTGGAAGACACGTTCTCCGTTGTAGCCATCCCAACGGCAGCATTCCGCGAAAGGTGCGGCATGGGCGAGTTCGAGGGAAACGAGAACATCGACTTGGGCATATTCGCAGCTTCCTGGTCGTTTGCATTTCCAGGGTCTGGAGACGAGTGTCCAAGATATGAGAGTTGACCTTGCATAAGCAAAGAGTCGCTTGGCGGAGAAAGCGCGTCGCCATGAGACTGGGAAGGACGCGTGAGTTCCGAGGCCTGTTGCTCGCGTCGTGTGCCGGTCGATCCTAACTTGTTGGCTCCTTCATTATATCCATCGGAGCCAAGGAATGACGGTTGATGCTCAGGCTCTTGATTCGAAAAGAGAGCTTGGCGCAAAAGCCTCCCGTTCATGACTCCGAGGAGTAGACGAGGGACGTGGTGGGAGGAAGGCAAGGAAGGCTGCAGCGCGGTCACCCGCGCGCCGTATGGAGGAAGCGCCCTCGTGACGCGATCACGTGAAAGAAGCTTACGCGTTACGCGTGTCACCGCGGCACTCTAGCGTCGCTTGTGCCAGTGGCGGAGCGCTGGGTGGCCAAACCTTCCTTGCCTTCGTACTGCGCGCACCTGAGCCACAGCTGCACTTCATAGTTCTCCTCTCCGGCGTTATAACGGGTGCTCCAGCACTTTACTGATAGCACTAAATGCCTAGCGTATCGACGTCTTGGTTGGCTACCAGTGGGACCAACATAGGTATGGCATTGGTAGCATTATATGCTCTTCCACAGATAAGCGAGCTTATTCGAGATTAGGTCGCAAAGGCACCAATGCCGCGTGTAGCACCGTAGGGCCTGAGGGCTTTCCTGAAGATGGGCACAAGGTCGAAAGGCACCGCGACTATTTCTTCGCCGACGGCAATGTGGTTCTTCAGGTCGGATCGTCTTTGATGAGGACCTGTTGGAACATATAATTTACGCGTTATTCAGATTGAAGATATCCAGTACAAGCTGCATCGATCCGTCCTTGCGAAGCATTCCCCTGTATTCCAGGAATTGTTCACGCTCCCACAACCGGAGGGGTCTACAGAGGGATGCACCGAGGACAACCCCATATACCTCTCCGGGATTCAGGCTGATGACTTCACCCGCTTTATTGGCCTACTATACCCTCCGTATGTGCTTGTCCTAGTTTTATCGTATCGCGCATCCAGTGACATCGACTTAGCACGCTAGGCTGCTGCAACGTCACCACCGCTACCGAGTGGCTCTCGGTATTGGACCAAGCCGATCGCTGGCAAGTCGAAAGTCTCCGCGAGCACGCAGTTACACAGCTCAACAGCATGTACATCGAGCCTGTACAGAAGATCGCTATTTGGCTGCGCTACGGCCTCCCAACCGACCCACTGATCCCTTCCTACATCGACGTCATCTCTCGCCCGCGCCCTCTGGGCCTCGCACAAGCACAGCTTCTTGGGCTCCCCCTGTTCGTCAAGATCTCACAGGCCAGAGATCTTGTGCATGCCAAGGGGGCTTGCCGCTGCTGCGGCGGTGTCTCCGCTCAAACCGGCAACAGCATACGACGTGACCGGATCCTGGAGGAAATCGTCCATGACGTTATAGGTGCTACGCGCTCTCCTTCTTTGAGGTACTAGCCTTCAGTCATCT
Source organism: Lenzites betulinus (assembly GCA_022264855.1). Taxonomy (NCBI): domain Eukaryota; kingdom Fungi; phylum Basidiomycota; class Agaricomycetes; order Polyporales; family Polyporaceae; genus Lenzites; species Lenzites betulinus. Next base: position 279,487 of record JABYQU010000015.1, read on the forward strand.
TTCTGTAGTTGAACACCTCACCCCACCCCTTCCGTCGCAGCTCGTTCTTTCTTGATGCCGCTCTTTACCCTCTTGCTTAGATACCCGTACACTCGCTCACCCTTCTAATCTCTTGATCGCACGCTCTCTCTTTTGTGTATCTATACGCTTGTACAGTACGAAATTGAATGCCACCTGAGCTTCTGCTGCTGGTAAGGCAAGAGAAACGCCCGATGGCGGTACATTGATCAGTGCTTGACTTAACGTCCTCGGTTGCCATATTGGGATTCGGGTGCTTCGACCTCGTGGCGACCATGCTCTCGCCAATCGCAACAACCGTCTCCCTTCCCTCATTCCATCCTTGACTGTCTAGACCGCGAAACGCTCTCTCCATGTCCCGACGGACAGACTATACCTCGCTGGCCACTGGGGACCCATCCCTCCCGGATGAAGAAGTGATCAGTGCCACTGCGGAGGGCGATGAGGACATGGAGGACGCTGAGGAACAGGAGGACGGATACAGTACGTGTATGTCCCCACATACAGCCCTTTTGTCTCTGCTGACGAGCAGTCTGACACTCCCTCACCCCCCTGACTGTTTTCTGTGGACGGAACACGTCTTTCGCGCGTGTTCTGCAGGCTCCTCGACACCAACTTCGACACTGACTTGGATCAGCTGGTTCTGCTCGCTCCCGGGACACGAATACTTCTGCGAGGTGGCGGAGGACTTCATAGAGGATGACTTCAATCTCACCGGCCTGAACGTGATGGTGCCGTTCTGGAAGGAGGCGATGGAGATGGTGTTGGACATGGAGCCTGGTATGTAGACAGCAGCTTCCCCGCTAATCACGTCGTAACCAGCCCCATTCAGATGAGGATTCGTCCAAGATTCCTGATGTCTCGATTGTGGAGGCTTCGGCCGAACTTCTGTACGGTCTGTGTCACCAAAGATACATCCTGACGCGGGCGGGGCTCCAGGCGATGGTGCGTTATCATCCATCTACTCGTGTGCGGCCTTGTCATAATGCATGTCTCATTACTCAGGTGGACAAGTACGAGGCGGGGATATTCGGGTCTTGTCCGCGCGTATATTGCAATGGATGCAATACCGTCCCATGTGGCCGCTCCGATTCGCCCGGATTGGACACAGTCAAGCTATTCTGTCCGAACTGCAATGACATCTACACGCCACCCAGCAGCAGATTCCAGGGTGTCGACGGTATGTTCCTCAACAGCGAAACTAATACTCTTGTACCCAGCAAACTCACGCGTTCAACACAGGTGCTTTCTTTGGCACAACCTTCGCCCACCTTTTCTTCCAGAGTTACCGCGAGCTTGCTCCCGCGCCATTCTGGAAACCATCTACCCCACCCACCACCTCGCCACGCTCCTCCGCCAGCTCCTCCTCCAACCAGCCTCCATTCGTCAACCCTAACCCCTACGGCGGCCAGAAGCGCGCCGCGGGCAAGGTCTACGTCCCGAAGATCTATGGCTTCCGCGTGAGCGAACGCGCAAAATGTGGGCCGCGCATGCAGTGGATGCGTCTCCGGCCCGAGAACGCGGAGGAGCTGGATCTGGTCGACTGGAGGGGACACTGGATCGACGATGATGAACACTACAACGATGAGGAGGAGCATGCAGACGAGGATCGGCCAATGGAGGACTTCGACCCTGTAAGCACCATCGAGGCAGACGGTCCGTTATTCCATTTACTGACCGAATTTTACAGGATGCGCAGGATGATGACGACGACGAAGAGGAGGAGGAGGAAGAAGAGGCGCACGACGGCGCGCCGAAGGGACGAGCCGTGTCCAACTCGGTGCCGGATACTGCACTCCAATCGCCCACACCGACTAACCCCCCATCCTCACCCGCTACGAGCGGCCCGCCACCGACACCGCGGGACTCCGCCAAGCTAGCGCTGCAGCAGCGCGCTACCAGTACCGCCGTCTCCCCACCACTCGCTGGCGGGAAGCTGCGAGTGGTGCGCCAGCTGGTGCCGCGAGCGCAAGTATGCTGATGGACCTGCACGCTGATTTATTGGGGCCGGAGTCTCCTCGTCCACGCCGTCGACCATGTGTCCTATGTTCCATGTCCGCGAGTCCTGTTAGACTACCTAAACTACGAAGTGTCCACGAGTTGTATATACTACACCCTACAGGTAGACACATAACCAAATACGCCGTGGGAAAACATGGTCCCGATCGGGCGTGCAACTGTACAGCACATCAGCCACCGCCCCGGCGTCACGTGTGGCGTAAGTGTGCCATCGCTCGCGCCAGGCCCACCAGCAACCAGCAGCGTCAAGACTTCAAGAAAATGGCCCGTAGCAGTGCGTGTCCCTGCACGATCTCCGTGCGAGCTTTGCTGACGATAGGATATGTGCGATTGCGGTTCTGCGCTACCGTTGGAACGACAGACCTCCGTTACGGCCTCAACAAGGGCCACCCCACGACCCCCATCGCAAAGACTGTCCGCCCCAGCCACAAGAAGGGTGTCCAGTCCGAGCGCACCAAGTTTGTGCGCTCTATCGTCCGGGAGGTCGCTGGCTTCTCTCCCTATGAGCGTCGGGTTATGGAGTTGTTGAGGAACTCCAAGGTGCGTTATCCTCCTGTGCTCGTTTAAATCATTATTCTCAAAGACGACTCCTCGGACTACAGGACAAGAAGGCGCGGAAGTTCACGAAGAAGCGGGTGCGTAGAGCGTGCTGCAATCGCTACGAGCCAAAACGTTTGCTAAACTTTCTCGGTTTTTGCAGTTGGGCACGCTCCTCCGCGCCAAGCGCAAACTCGAGGAGCTCAGCACGATCATCCAGGAGAGCAGGAGGGCGCACTAAAAGCCGCAGAGTATGCTGGGCGGTTCGCCACGATTGTCTCCGTACGCTGCGCTGCGCCATGCCGGGGCTGGCTAGGCTCGTTCACTCCATGATGCCATGCATTCGTTGTAACTCTATGCGTTTCTATTCAAATGCCGGACCCATGCCCCTCGCAGACAGCGCGTCACAGTCAGCGTTCTCAGAGTCTGGCCGCTCGGCCCCCGGGAGGCCTATAGTGGATAGACGACTGCTGCACGCAAAAGGCGTGCTTAAGAAATCGTCACGATCTCCGTTTCGCTCGGAAGGCTGCCGCGCTGACGCGGACGCCTCCCGCGCGATGCTACGATAGGAGATGTTAGGGGGATTGCCACGCCGTTGTAGTTCCGCCCTCGGAAACGCGAGCTAGCGCAGCGCTTTCTCAGGATTTCTCAGCGTTGAGTCATCCACGACCCCCGTGGTGATGAGCTGCGAGCAATGGAAGAGAGGCGTCTCGTTGGAACCCCTGAGGCTGTATCTCCCTATGACTGCTACGGTGCCGCTGGGCGGTAGGAAGGCGGATATTGCACGCGAGCGGCGAGCGTCGGTGGTAGCGTTAATATGGGGCGATCAGGCTGACACACCGCCTTCTCGGTGGGGAGCGAGGGAGGCCTCTGAGCCGACTTGTGTTTTGCTGGTCATCATCATCGGCGGCAGCGATCGGAGTCGCGGCCGACGCCGGCAGCGCGAGGGTACGCAACGCCCGCTGGAGGAGGGCCGTTGGGACACTCGGAACGCACAAAGACGGCCTGACACAACAGGCTGGATGCGATCGGTGGCCCTTCTAAACGGCCATCAGAGCTGTTGTCACTGTTCTTGTTGTCTTCCGGGGTGCGTCCAGGCGCTGGATTTGAAGGAGCAGCGGTCTGGCCGCGGGAGAGAGGGTACGGACCGCGGATCTGGACGGACTCCGACGGAGCATGAGGACAATCGGAGGTATTATTTGACGGGCGCGGAGGAGGAGGGGAGGGCGGATGAGCAAGCGGGGGGACGTAAGCAGCGAGGAGGACGCCGGGACGGGCCGAGGAGGGATTACCCGGCGGCAGGGACGCGTAGGCGCCGGGCGTGTATTTGAGCGTGTCAGCCGCGAGCCCTGTCCGACTCTTTCTCCTCTTTTCTGTCCGTCCGTCCTGGCCCATGTCTGCCTCCCTCTGTCCGCCCGCCCCGCCCCCAAACAGACACCGCGCGTCCTCGACGAATGTCCGCCCGCCACTGACCCTCTCCTCCCTCGGCCGCAGACGCTCCAACTCCCTCCTCGACCTCCCCCCGCCCTGCGCCTCGCCCTCCTCGCTCCCCCCGACCCCCAGCGTTTGCGACGCTCCCGTGCTCTCCCTCGCAATACCCCCGCCGCGCAAATCCCAGCAGCCGCGATCGGCGTTCGCGTCCATGTTTGCTCGCTGGGCCCACGCCCTGCACATCTCGTCCGAGCAGCCCTTCCCCTCCGCGCCCTCGTCGCCTCGCGTGAGTCGTACGAGCTCTGAGGACTCTTCCATTCTCCCCTTCTCCGCCTCCCCAACACGGGCGTACTTTGGCGACGTGTTCGCCGAGAAGCCCCAGCCGCAAGCGAAGGCCCGCTTGTGGGAGCGCTACCCATCAGTACGTCTTCCATCACTCCGCTCGCGTGATGCTTGTTCAACTCTCCTTCCGCCTTTCTATCAGGTCCATACGCCCGTGTTGTTCGTCCTCATTCTATTCCCACTCTCGAGCGCGGTCGTCGCACTATGCATGTCCACCCTTCCCATAACGAAGGCCTGGCCGCGCACCCTGCCGGACCTTGCGCAGCTCGGCAGGGAGCTGCACGGCTATACGCAGAGCGGCGTTCTCTCCACCTCCCATGTCGTCGGCGTTATTTCTGTGGTCACCATCTGGATGCACAGTTGGTCAATCCCGGGAAGCGTTCTTGCTGTACGTGCCCCCGTTCTCGCATCTGACGCGCCGCTGATCATCATGACGGTGCAATATAGAATGTGCTCGCGGGCGCACTATTCCCGCCGGCCCTCGCCATCGTGCTCTTGACCTTCCTCACGACCATGGGTTCGCTGTCGGCGAGCATGCTCGCTGCCCCACTCGGCCCATTCTTGACACAAATGATGCCTCGCCCCCTGGAGATGACGCGTTCTGCCCTGGAAGGCGACGGTAGCAAGTCTGACAACTCCTCGCCTTGGGTCCGCCTCTCGATCCTCCGCCTGGTGGGCGTCGTGCCATGGTCAGGGATCAACATCGCGTGTGGAGTGTGTGGAGTTGCCGTCTGGGACTGCTTCCTCGGTGCCTTGATAGGTTCTCTGCCATGGACCGCGGTCACATGCCAGATTGGCGACATCCTCCAGACGGTGGCAACAAACCCGCGCCCGACGTCGCAGTCGGTGCAGTCGCTCCTGGCGTCACCCGAAATAATCATCAAGCTCGTGGTCCTCTCCTTCCTCTCGCTGGCGCCCATACTCGGGCGCAACCGGCTGCGGGCCTGGCTCTCCGCCAAGGCGCCCGTCGAACAGGAAACGGCGAGTCAGGCAGAAGACCGGGCTTCTCGGTGGGCGTGGGTCAAGGAATGGCGCAGTCGCATCCGCTCGCAGTCCCGCACACGAGAGGCCTCACGGAAGGAGCTCGAGACGCTCGTCCGCGAGAAGGAGAGCCTCCCCATGTGAGCCGACGCTCACGGCCCCACCACCTCCTCGGCACCCCCGCGCTCGCTGCCCGCCGACGGCGCACTGCGCGCGGCCGACAAGGCCTGCGGCACGCCGTCTCCCCAGCATGCTCCGACAGACCGCAGGCACTCGATGACGACTCCGCCGCACGGTCTCGAGCCCCGCCGCCCTCTTCCTCTGCATAGACCGCCCCGCGCCTCGCTGCGCGTGTGCCTCCCACCCCACACACACCGGTTCCAGCCCCGCCTCACGACCTTCAGCCTTAATGACGATCTCCATTACGATCTAGACGATACTCGGACACCCGCGCCCGCAACGCGCCGTCGCCGCGACGCCCCGGTGGCCGCACCGACGTCATGCGCTGCGCCCCCCCCACCCACGCATCCTGTATCTGCACCCGCCGCACCCGCATCTGTCCCTGCGTCTGCGCGCTGCACACACCCCTGCCCGCCCGCGCGTCCTCCCCCCCGTCACGCCGCACTTACGATACGCTACACTTTCCCGCTCCGGCTGCATATATCCTAATTCTCCAGGCGCGCTGCCGCGCCGCTGCAGTGCTTATTTATGTCCCCTTCGCATTCGCATTCGCATACGCACGCCCCGCGCCCCACCTACCCTGCCCGCCCGCACCCTGCACTCTGCCCTCTGCATCCTGCCTGCTCCCTGCCAACCACCCACCCATCTGAATCTGTTTGCTGTCTTTCCCGCATGTCCATTGCATAGGCCCGACTCGCTCTCGCCCGCCCGCCCGCTGCGTCTCGCCCGTCCCTTCCTGCACATTCCCATTCGCTTGCACGTGTCTGTTTTTCTTTGTTCTCCGCCGTCCTACATATACAACTCAAAGTTACATCTGCATTCCGCATTTTGCATCGCGTGTTGATCCCCCCCACTCGGCTTCGGCATTTTCGTCTCCTGGTTTAGATTTTGGTTTGGTTTTGATGCGCCTCTTTTCCGGTTGCCACCGCCGCCCGCCCGCCCGTCCAACCCGCCCACCACCACCCCTGCTCCGCTTGCCATCCCCCGCGCACGCGCCGCGGTACTGGTTTCATCCCCGGTTTTGGTCGTCGTTCTGGTTTCGGTCTGGTCTTTTTTTGTCTGTTTGGTTGCGGGTCGCGTGTGGCAGGAGTGCGAGAGGACGGGCGCGGACGACGAGAGGGTCGCGGGCGCCGTATACGTAGCAGCTGATAACCGATGCCGACGATTGTATCAAGTAGAATACGCCCCTGCGCATGTTGCTATGCGCCGTCGTCGTCGAGAAATGAACATACTGTAACGAAAACCGATGCTTTCCCTGCGTGACTGTGTGTATCACCGGAATCTCCAAGTGGCGGACTCAGAACTGTGCAACTGGTACCAGTGCGCGCGAGAGCGACAGTCAATGGATACGTGCTATACAGAAAGCCCTGCAGGATCTGCTTGGCACCCTGCGGCGTAGCGATGTCTCATACATATTTGCACGTAACCTGTCTACTGACATGGCCGACCCCGATAGACGACCCGAGCACGATCGCGAGCAGAATCTGGCTGCACACCCAGCTGAGCCCAACGTACAACCACGCCCGCCGCCCATCGAGCGCCGCGACCTCCGCCGCGAACGTGCTCACCGTCGTCAGACACCCGCAATACCCGTCCGCCATGCCCTTCAGCACGACGCACGCGTCCACCGAAAGGGGATGCGGGTGCTGTACGCTCTGCAGCGCCTGCAGCGCGCCGAGGAGCGCGGTGCCGAGCATGTTCGCGGCGAACGTGCCGAGCGGGAAGAGCTTGAGGCGCGCGTTGAGCGCGACGGAGAGCGCGTAGCGCGAGAGCGTGCCGGGGAACGAGAAGAGCAGCGCGGCGGTCGCGTCGTGCCGGAAGCGCGCGGGGAGGCGGAAGTATGCGGGGTACGCGGCGGCGTACACGAGCACGGCGAGCGCGGAGAGGGCGTAGCGCACGCGGCGCGGGGGCGGGGGGAGCGTGGGCACGCGCGGGACGATGAGTGTTGCGAGGTGTGCGCCGAAGGAGACGGCGGAGAGGGAGATGGCGAGGGTGAAGATGCTTTTGCCGACGCCGTCGATGGCCTGTGGGGAGGGGCGTTGTTAGCAATTTCGTGGGCTGCGAGGGAGGGGAACGTACATCGCGGAACCAGTCTCTGTCTGACGCGGTGGCGTTTATCCAGGACTCAAACACGTCGAGCTGCCAGCCGGAAAATGTGGTCAGAGAGCCGCAGAAGCCGGTGGTCACTGCGGTGTACAGAGGTCCATAGCTATTTTCGAAGTAGTGTTAGCACGTCCCTACACACTCCAGAGCGTCACACCGGGAGCAGGAAGTTGAGTGAGGAGATGTTACACCACGACCACCTAAGAGCTAATATTACCTTGCATGCAATGCTACCCGGATTCCAATATTGAAGCAGCTGTTTCTGCGCGTCGCGGCCCTTCTCGGAGCGGTACAGGTCCAGCCAGAGCAGGGCAGAGCGCGTCCAGCCGTGCGGCTCCGAATACACGCAAGGTTTACGCCGCCGCCTAGGAGGCACTTCCCTAGTCCATTTGTGCTTTCGGACAGTTTCGCTTATTGCCACCATAGCTGTACGCTGATTACACTCGGAAGCCAAAGTGTGATCAGCGTGTAACGCGGCTTTCTCCCTCTTTGGAAATACATTCAGGATGCGATAGTCAGGCGAATGGGCACCCCGTGTGGCCCGAGGCTTTCATGCGACCAACGTGAACATGTGTACTCACAAGCGTCCAAACGGCTCCTTCATCCCCAGCGCGAAGCCCATGATGAGGCATCCCGCCGCCTGCACCCAAGCAAGCGGAAAAATCGCGCGTCCATCATACGTCGTGATAGCCTGCAGCCCCAGCCTCGCAAGCACGCCAAAGATCGACGCGGGCATGAGCAGCGCGATGACCGGGAAGGACAGGGGCGGGTATATCTTCGCGGGCGGGAGCTTCTCCTCCGCGCTCGGGGGGCGGTCGATGCTCGCGAGCGACGCGGCGTCGTCCACGGACTGGTGCCGCGCGAGCACGTCCCCGACGTCGCTGTGCACGCGCCCTGCGCTGTTTAGCCGCTGGCGCGTGGTGGGCGAGACGGTGCGGCTGGAGAGCATGCCGGAGGAGGAGCCCTTGCTGCCGTTGGCGTCGGCTGGGTCTTGCTCCTGAAACTCGGATTGGAGGTGGTCTTGGGTGGCATCACGGACGAGCTCAGGGTCCTTTTCTGAGAAGTCGGGTGGGGGCGCCATCGGCGTTGCCGTCGGGGGCGGGATGGAGGTGGAGGGCAAGGCTCATTAGAGGGAGACAGAGCGGGCGGGGCGATATAGCTGGCTCTGCCGAACGCTACAATTAAAATAGCCCAGGTTCCCGATGGCACCAGAGCTCGGGGCGGGACGATCCAAGCGCCCATAACGCTACCTTCAACTCCTTCCGTTCTGCGAGGTTGGAGCTCTTATTGGCGTTCATATATATCCAGTAAAGCTGTGTTCTATCCGTGAGTGTAACTTATGAAATTCCATCGACGCGTCTCAAGTTGACGTCCAGCTGCGCTCGCTGCACACCCAGCGCATCTGATCGCGCGCGGAGGGTCGCGTAGCATACTTTAAGGTCGGCCCGGCCCTATCCCAGTACTTCCCCTTCCTCGCCGTGACGGATTATGGCCTTGACCGACTACGCCTCAGCCACCTCCGCCCTCGCACTCGGCGCAGCCATCGCGTTTCTCGTCCTCTCCAAAATGTTCTTCTTCACGAAGAAGTGGGATCCACGTGGCCAGGTCAGTCGTTGCTCATACCACCCGAATGAACGCGACATGACGCCGCCCCCTCGCCCAATACAGCACTGTCTCGTCACCGGAGGCTCGTCGGGCACCGGCCTCGCGCTCGCCGCGCTGCTCGTGCAGCGCGGCGCCCACGTCTCGATCGTGGCGCGCAACGAGGAGCGCCTGCGCAAGGCGGCGGCGGAGCTCGAGGCAGGTCCACCGCGCCCCTTCGTGCATTGGCGGCGCACTAACCCCACCTATCTCCGCGCGCGCGACAGAAGCACCGCCAGTCGGCGGGGCAGCTTATTCGGTGGTACGCGTTCGCGGTGGACGGCGAGGCGAGCTCCGCGGCTGCGCTGCAGGCTGCGGGCGAGCCGCATGGCGGACGCTGCCCGGACGCGTTCTTCCTGTGCGCGGGGGCGTCCCGGCCGGAGTTCTGGATTGGCCAGGACGAGGCGTCGATGCGGCAGGGCATGGAGATGTCGTATGGCGCGCAGGCGTTCACGGCTTTGGTAGGACCCTTCGCCCATGGCGCGTGTGTGGGATGCTCATGTACGGGTCACAGGCGGCGACGAAGGAGATGGTGAAGCAGGGGGTTAAGGGCAAGATTGTCTTTGTGTCTTCTGTGCTGGGCTACTTCTCCATCGTCGGCTATTCCACGTATTCACCGGGCAAATTTGCGCTTCGAGGTGAGTACGCGAAGCTTTCTCCTAAGAGCAGGCGTTGTTAATACGTCCTGTAGGGCTCGCGGAGGCGCTACAGTCGGAGCTCATGTTGTACGACATCGGCGTCCACATTGCCTTTCCGGGCACCATCTACACACCTGGCTACGAAACGGAGAACCAAACAAAACCGAAGGTCACGCTCAAGATTGAGGAGTCTGACAGCGGCGCGACCCCGGAATACGTCGCTGAGACGATTTTCAAAGGCGAGTCAGTCCGTTGCCTGCGCCGGCCCCGTTTGCTGACTCCGTTGCTGCAGGCGTCCAGAAAGGAAGATTCCATATTACGGTAGACTTTATTGGGAACGTCTTCCGAGCGTCCACGGCCGGGTCATCGCCCAGACACAGCTATATTGCCGACTTGCTTTACGGCCTCATTGGATACGTAAGTTGTGCCGTTGTTATATCCGGCTGGTTACCTGACGTATGCGCAGATTGCGCTGCCTATCTGGAGACAATCCGTGGACTCGACTGTTCGGACGTACCGCGCGGAGCATGAAGAGTACTTGCGCCAAAAGGGGTACACTGGGAGGAAGTGAACCTGGAGCTCGGATGGCCTGAGCGTACCTCCCAGTGGACAATGGATATCTTATTCTCCTCCCCACCGACAATTATGAAACCTCGCAGAATGGTTTGTCATATGTTCTCCTACAGCTGTACTGTACAAGTTTGAAGCGCATTGAACACTATTCACGCAAGTTAGAGCTTGACAAGTGTGAGGCATCCACACACGCAAAGTCACGGCGTCAGCGTTTGCCGAATTGCTACTTCGATGCACCGAACGCTCTCCTCCACTCAGCTCTCCATCCTTCCAGCAGCTGGAGGATGTTGAAGAAATGTGTACCTGTAGTTACTTGTTATACACCCAGAAATTTCAGTCGCTTTGTCTCCTAAGATCGCAGATGCGCCTGAATTCGGCTTGTGATACATACCGCGCGTCACTTCGGCACCGATCTATAATTAATGCACTCTGTGCGCCGGTCGAGCCGAGAGATCGCAGCGAACGGAGGCGTTGAGGATACGGAACGACAGATGGAATTGTTTGGAGGAGCGAAGCACATAGTCTACAGGCGTCGAGACGCGGGGCTACGCGCATTATAACCACCAACCATCGCTCTTGGTCCTGCCATTTAGCAACTCGACGTCTCGAGCGTATAGGTTGCCTGGGTAGTAAAGGGACCGACATGTAAGATGGAGGACGGCGAAGCGCCGCGCGGGCTGAAAAGGCGGGCGGTTCAGGGCAGGGCGCGGGCGGGCGGGACAGGCCGAGCGCGCGTGCCTGTCCCGCGGCCGGGTGCGCCGGAGCCGCCTGGGGGAGGCCCACGCTGGGAGAGGCGGACTCGGACGAGCGCATCGAAATCGCGCTGACACAGGCGATGGTCCCTGGTGGCTGAGACCACTGGCAAAGCCTGGCTACGTCCGCATCCTTGTCTCGCACCTGGGCATGATGCTCCCCCAGCCACCTGCATTATAACACCCAGCCTCCGCCCGTCCCCCGCACCCTCCTCTCCCTCGCCGCTCCTCCTCCAGCCTCCCCATGTCGCCCAGCCGCCCAGGGCCCTCCGCCGCCCTCCCGTGGGGCTACTGGCTGGTCTTCGGCCTCTACGAGCCCGTCCTCGCCATCTGCGGCTTTCTGGGTGCCCTCTCGGACCCCAAGAAGGTGCGAAGCCAGTCCTGATTCCCACCCGCAAGCCCTCGCACTCATCGCACGCCGCCCACACAGGCCCACGACGCCCAAGCCCCCTGGCCAGTCGGCGGCGCGCCCCCGGGCCCCCTCGCGAAGGCGACCCATGTCACCATGCTCCAGCTCGCACACGTCGTCGGCCTCCTCGGCCTCATCAACCTCTTTGTGCTCGGGGCCGCCCGCAAATACCTCTTTGCGCAGCCCGCGCTGCAGGAGAAGATCGTCGGCGCCCTCCTCACCCCCCTCCTCATGGCCGACGTCGTCCATCTCGCCATCACCTGGTGGGCTCTCGGCGACAGTCGCTGGGCCGTATGGGAATGGAGCGGGCTGCTCTGGATAACCTTCCTCACCGGCATCAGTCTGCTCGTACCCCGCTTCGCGTGGCACATGGGCATCGGACGGTACGTCGACAGGCGGGACGGACAGGCGGTGCGGAAGGTATGAGCGGTCCGTTATTATATGCGCGCTCAAGTAGGGTACTTTACGGTAATCGCTAGTCGTAGCATACGCCTGCTCCGGCCGGGACTTGGGGGAATTCTACGTAGACATAACACGCATTAGTGATGTACATTCGCAGGAATGGTAGACACGGCTGCTCGTCATATTAGATCAAGGGAGGATCTCAGGGAACCCACGCATCCCGCAGGACTCTTAACCGCGGCTCCCTCACAAACCACTTTGTAATCATCCACGCAGGCCGCGTCCCCAAGCAAAACGGGCACTCACATAATTCGTGCCCTATGTCGTGCCGGCCGGCAGGCCCTCCTTCACTGCGAATCAGCCGTCGGTGTCAGACTGAAGAGCCCTCCTTCCCCGCGCCGACGCTGCGCGCACGCCGGCGCATATCCCAGTAGTCCAATGCCCAAGACTGGAGCAGCCCAAACGTCGCCGACGTGACCCAATACAGCTGTATGCACTGCGCCCGCCCACACAATCAGCGCCCGCCGCTTCACTTCACCCCACTCCACACCACGAGCGGAAGGCACTCACCCCGGGCACCATCGCGGCGATGAGGATGCGCGCGACGGCCATGATGCGGAGCGAGGTCTGGTAGATGCGGCGCGGCTCGAGCACGTTCTCGCCGCGCGCGCGGCGCTCCGCCGTCCAGCGCGCGACGCGCTGCTCGCGCTCGAGCGCCTCCGCGCTCACGAACCAGCGCGCGCTCTCGACGTTCGCGAGCGTGATCATGCCGAGCATGATCGGCAGCGTGAGCGTCGCGTCCGCGTGCGCGAGCGAGGTCAGCGTGAAGAACGCCTCCGCGTCGAACGGCGTCGGCGCGCGCGCGGCGTGCGAGAGCACCATGCTCGTCCCGACGAAGAGCGGCAGCTGCGTCACGATTGGCAGGGCGATGGTCGGGATGGGCGAGCAGCTGTGCGCTCTCAGGAGCCGTTTGCGCCGCTCGGCGGCCTGTAGGGCGTATGGGGGTGAGCCCGTGGATGTGTGAGCGACGACGGGCACGGGGACGTACGACGGGGCGGCTCCGCTTGTTTATTTCCGCGATGACGGCCTCCTTGTCGCCTCTGAAGCCGTCCCGCTTCATGTCCTGTTGCACCTGCTTATGTATGACGGGCATCTCGCTCTTGAGCTGGGGAACGACGACGTTCTCGGCGCGCCATTGCCTGTTCTTGGCCTGCATACACACAGTAAGTCATCCACCCACGCCAGCATATTACCATGTACGCACCCAGACGGAGAAGGGGACAGTGAAGGCAAGACGCGTCACGACGGTGACCAGGATGATGCTACACGAGTACGGTGGCCATTCGGGTGGGAACGGGAGGGCAATAGCCAGGTCAAGAAACCCCTCTGAGAGCCCATGAATGGTCGAGGAAACAAAGGTTCGGCGGGGTAGGGGTCGTTGAGAGCGACGAGAGGAAGCCGCTAGAGACGGTCGTAGTGTTGACAGTGCAGTCCTGGTGGAAAACATCGTGGGGCTTGCCCAGACAAGCGCCCATGCGCTTCGCGCATGAAATTGGTGTGGCGATCAAACCACCACGGAAGCGTCGTTCGAGGTCGGTCGACATGTCCGCCACAAACCGAGTACTTGCTAAAACTGTGCCATATGCATGTTCTCAACATCGTGACTTAGCCCGCGATATCGTCCTCAAGCTACAAGATGTGCTCCTCTCGCGACTAGCCCCATTGGCCCCCTATACACAAGCGCGAGGAAATTGCAGTTTTACAACGCACGTACTGGCATATCGAGGAGCGCGTATAGATGTCATGCGTGTGCTATAGGGCATATCATAGTCATAGCTGCAGCAACCGTCAAGGAGGCTCCCCTCGCGGAACTCCCGCAGTCTGCCCCAACCCATCCGTCGACGAGACCACACGTTTAGAAGTTCAACGCGTGGGGGAACTGGCCCTTGGAGAGGCCGAAGCTCGCCTTGATGTACTTTTGGAGGTACTCGGTCTTCTTGATCGCGGCGATGACGGCGGCATCGACAGACTTCTGGTCCGCCGCCTTCGACTCGGGGAACGCCTCCTTCTTCGGCTTGCCGTCAGCGAAGAACTCCTCCTCTGCAGAGCGTGCGCCCTTGGAAGTGGGCTTCGCAAAGTAGCTGTCGTTGATCTTCTCGTCGACCTGCAACAGTCTTAATCCGCCGCCCGGATGTAGCTGTTCGACTCATGAACGTACCTTGAAGTCGCCGAGCTCAACCTTGGTAGAGGTGGCAATGACATATGCCTGGTTGACCCTCCGCAGGGGAACACCGTTCACTTTGTAGGGACCGGTGACCAGGAGCAGCCCGCTCCCCAACTGCTTGAGGAACACGACGCGCTTCCCCCGGAAACGACCGGCGAGGAGGATGAGGACGGTACCAGGGGTGATGGAGGAGCGGAGCTTCGTGGGCTTGGGGGATTTACGGCTCTTCTTGGGGTGGTGGACATCCTCAGCGGGGTAGAAGCGGGGAGCCTTCTGGGTGGGGACGAGACGCTTTCCGCCGTTCTTCGCGCCGCCGACGGTAACCTCCTTCGTGGGGGCTACCTCAGCCGCCGCGGGCTTCTCCGACTTTTTCTGGCCCTTGAAGAGACCGCGGCGGGCGAAGACAGCGGAGCGGGAGAGGCGGCCGACGTTGGGGGCGAGTTCCTTGCTGCGGGCCATCTGCGAGAAAGACAGAGGTGTGAGCGCAAAGCGGCGGGGAGGGTCACCAAGCGTCCTGGGTACATCCGTCCGCACATCCTTCCATCCAGCCCATTCCATCCGTAATTTCGCCACCAAATCGCATATTCACGCATCCAGGAGACCCAGCTACGCCTTCAGACAGCAGTAAAGCATACTCACGGCGTCGAGGTTGGTCTTGAAGTGTTGCGGCCTTGTTGATACGTCGGACAGTTTTGCGACGGTACACGCTCAGCGGCTACTGGGCCCGATTAGGTATTTAGGCGCTCATTGATACGGGCGGTTAATGTCATTGACCTCACCTCGCGATCACAGAACCGTGTCGGAGGCGGCCTACTGCTTGACTCATACATCTCTGTAACACCCTAAGAAAATACGGATCGCAGCTTTGTATCGTACTTTTGACCGAAAACTCCTCTGACATGAGCTCTCCCCAAGAACAACGTTAGCGCACTCGCCTTTCCGCGTGCATCGGAGACCAACTGATCATAGACCGCCAGACGATGAACGCAGTATTGTATGGCTCGACGTCGACAATACATTGTATTCCGCGAGTGCAGGCATCTCCCATGCAATGGGAACTCGTATACATGGTATATAATACACGCCCGCGTCCATGCCTCCATGTTCACCTGTCGTATAGCCTACTTCGTGGGCTTAGGCTTCCCCGAGGAAGAGGCATCTAAGCTACATCACCGATACTATTCACAGTATGGCCTCGCCATTAGGGGGCTTGTCAGGCATCATCAGATAGGTGTGTCGACTGCCATTGACTCTACGCCTATGCCATCGTATCCCTGACATTTTGGGAAGACCCTCTGGACTTCGATCGCAAATGCGATGGCTCACTTCCCCTGGAAGAGCTACTCAAACCCGATCCTGTGCTCCGGAAACTGCTCGAGGATATCGACCGTAGTAAGACGCGAGTATGGGCCTTGACCAACGCCTATCACACCGTGCGTAATTTGCATGGTCGTAACTCGTTAGACGCAAACGCGTATTGACACCTCCCCAATAGCATGCTACCAGAGTACTCCGCATTCTGGGCGTCGACGACCTCATTGAAGGGATCGTCTTCTGCAACTATTCGGACCCGAACTTCTCATGCAAGCCGGAGGACGAATTCTATCAGAAGGTAGGTTGCCGTCGAGCCGTGCGAGAATCACGCTGAATATTCGTCCAAAGGCGATGGAAAAAGCTGGTGTCCAAGACCCCTCGAAATGTTACTTCATTGACGACAGTCGAGCGAACGTTGAGGCGGCGAGGCGTTTGGGCTGGGGGCACTGCGTGCACTTCTGCGAGCGCGGGCTGCTGCACGTCGAGGGAGGCAAGCCCAAATACATCGGGAGCGATATTGAGGAAGGAGAGGATACGAGCGGCATCGATGCTGTGTCGAAGGTCGACGAGCTGCGGAATGTTTGGCCGGAGATCTTCAAGCAGTAACGATTTCCACCATAGTGGACGAGGAATTCGACCCAGACATGGGCACTGTAGCTTGTAAAGATATTAGATGTTTGTTGTACAGCAGTGTCCGTCAGATTCCCCATAGAAATACATTTAGCGTGTTAGTCGTCTCAAAATAGCATGACCGATACCACCTGTCCTGACTCCGTCGCCTCTAGGATAACCCCGTCGTAACCGAACAGGCCTAGAGAAATAGTGAGGAAATGTAGCGAATGGAGAATGCTAATGTTCACGTACGAGTAGTCGAACTTGGCAGACGGAGCCCCTCTTCATCATCGGCACGATTCAGGATCATTGACGGAGGAGCTTCGCCCGGAGCAAGGAAATGCTGTATCTCCTCCACCTACTTAAACGTCAGCTGTACTCAGAAGTTAATTGACGTCGTAACGAACCCTCTCAAAGAACTTCTTTCGCGGCGGAGAATCTGGGCTGAAGATGAGTATATTGCAAATAAATACGCAAGGATGGACGAACCGTCCTCGTCATCTTCCGGGTGTCCTTCAATTTCCCAGGGGCAACGTTTATATCGCTGAAACAATGGCGTTCCGGGCTATACCATGTTGAGTTATCATCAATGCGCCAGTGTCCGGACTACATACTATGTTTGAATGAAGGATGATCTTCTTCACGGTGTGCATCGTCCCCGAGATTAGAAAGTCAATGCCGTGCTGCTGATAGTTGTAGAAATCTGGCGGAAAGATCAGCTCACCGCGGTCGCAGCAGAGATGGAAGTAGATAGCTTACAGTCTCCGTCCTCACCGCCATCTGACTGAGTAGCGCGCGAGTGGATTGTCATCCTGTCATCTTCTTTATAGTGGATGCGAAGTGGAGAACCAAGATCAATCATGAGGTCTTGCGCAGTGCTCGAGCCCAGTGCAACACGAATTGGCTCTGAGTTGGTTGGGTAGAAGTATAGAGTTACACCTCCATGGACCTGCAGCCGTTCAGCTGTGGTGTATATCATCGGTTGGGTCATGAAGCTACCTTGACGACCGCTCTGCACAGTTCTCCGGCCATAGATAGACACTCTGTGACCTCGTCCAAAGCATCCCGCGGCTCTCCATCCGGGCTCTTCTGCGAGATGATGATCCTACCGACCTCCTGTTGTCTATCGTCTGGATGGACAGTGGCCCCCTTTAAGGCGTCTCCCCTGGACTCCTCTTCGAAGCTGAACGCTACTCCCGGGTAGCGCAAGTCGTCTCCAGGGTATGTCGGGCCAAACATCCGGCTCACCCCGACCCTCTTCAACGAGTCTTGACTCGAAGAGAGCACAGCGGTCTTGTAGGTGAGAGTGAGCGGGGGATTCGGATCTCGCAGCTTCCTGACAGAGATGGTATGCAGTCTTTGATGATGCCCGGAGAAAAGTAGGTCGAGGTGTGGTCTGAGGTGAAGAATAACGGGGGTGGTAGGGGTGTCAGGGTCGTACTTCACATCGACCTGCGGGAAGAAGTGCTGGAGGCTACGGAGCGTGTCGAGTACATTCCATAGGGAGGCCCCTGCAAGCCTATTCAGAATGCAAACTGATATGCGCCGCATGTAACACATACCTATCTCAAACATCCCTAAGCCTGAGCCAGGCCGGACATCGAGCTCAAGAGTAGAGAACATACTCAGGTAGAATTGTGCGGAAACAACACCAGAGGGAGCATGGGATCTAGATTCAGCAATGTTGATGTATGAGGAGGTACCAAGTTGCAGTTGGGTATATCTAGTACCTGGGTACCACTGAAAGGCTGCGAAGGACTGCCAATGGGACAAGTCGCAAGTGAGCCGAGTCGCTCGAGTCGGAGCGGGGAGCGCATGAGGCGGCCCGTAACCCGGAAGGAGGCCCGATTTGGGTCTTGACGCGTCGTGTTACGAGCATGTCACAGTCACGCACGCGTACCGTAGAGGCGCGTCGGGCGTCTCTGGTCGCGTCTCGACTCTCGGACTCCTGCACGCTGCAGCCACCTCGACTATCTGGACTACCTTCTGCTTACCTTCAATAACTTTGAGCTAAAAGATTACGTTGCTCAAGACTACTTATTGCTGCGGCTCAACTATAGGATACCTGGGGATTGTCACCGTGGTGCAATTTACGCGTCTAGCCTCACGCGGCCGCTATGATAGATCGTAGACAAGTTATCATCAAGGTAGGAGTAGAACCCTGCAAGACACCGATAGATACACACGTTTACTCTTGATCAGGTCTTCAGGAAATACGGTCACTCTCTGGGTCCAGAATCTTTGGAGTTTCTAGAGGACCTCATTGACCGGCATGACATTGCGGACGGGGATGTGGAATTCTCAATTGAGTGGATGGCGAAGGAATACAACAAACAAGATGGTGAGCATTTATCTCTATCTTCCACCTTTTCTTACGCCCTCCAGATGCCCAAATGAAGGTATCGCTTGATGTGCTGCAAAGAGTGTACGAGGCGTTTCAAAACGGGGACGGCGAGGGCGCACAAGAGCATGCGCTTCTGGACCCAGACAACCATCTCTTCGTGATTGATGCATTTGATATGCCGCTTTGGAACTGGTCAACAGAACGGAGTACGTTCGAGCGGTACGTACTTTCACCTGGTCGATGCGCTGATCCTGATTCAAACGTAATATCTCAGAGCGTCGGGTCTATTGACTTCGTCTGGCACAGCAGATTCGAGAGTTATGGCGATGCGGAATCGATTGAATGTCATCAAACAATGTGTATTACGAAACGACCACTTTTCGCCTTCCACCCTTCCGTCAAAAGACCGCGAGAAGCTGCTCACAGTACGATCCCTGGTGGTTATAACACAGCGCTAGGTTCACTTATTTTACTCCCAGCTTAGGTCTACAAAGCAATTGCTCGGACGTGCCGGGGATCGCTTCCTACTGTTTGGGATGTTGACGCACTCGAAAGAAGGAAAGCTCTGTTTAGAAGACCAGGACGGTCTCGTGGAGCTCGACTTCTCCCAACTGGTAAGTTCAGCTACTCCTCGATGTATGCAGTGCCTAATTTACCACGTAGGACCAACCTAGCGAAGGTCTCTTTACAGAAGGCTGCTTAGCCCTCGTAGAGGGGGATTATACAGAAGACGCAACATTACTAGTCATTGCCATCGGACACCCGCCATGCGAGAGCCGGGAAACGGCACGGTCGATCTTTGGACACGTAGACTTCTTAGGGAAGGGGGCTACAACATTGCTCGAAGATGTAAGCATTCATGCCTTCGCGATCTACCTGTTATTGATCTTCTGCAGAAACAATTTGCTGCCAGAGTTCAACTCGAACTAGCAGATCTCCGGTTCTTCGTCCTCTCGGACGTTTGGCTGGATCGTCCAGACACCCTGCTGGGACTACGCAAACTTTTCGACAACTGCATGGAGAACAGCTTTATCCCGAAGGTGATTATCCTCTGCGGTAACTTTACAAGTGTTGGCATTCCGCAAGGTAATGGGCGCGAGGTCCGACGGTACCAGGGTTAGTACTGCTAGATAGCTAAGCACCCATCGGGTACTGACACCCTTATAGAGCACTTCGATGCACTCGCGGACGTCATCGCAAGCTACCCTCTGATCACTCGGAGTACGCATTTCGTCATGGTCCCTGGCCCGTTGGACATCACTTTGAACTCGGTGCTACCTCGAAGACCTCTGCTTTCCTCCTTCATTTCACGTTTGAAATCACGCGTACCCAACATACACTTCACCACAAATCCCTGTCGTATCAAGTTCTTTGAACAAGAGATAGTTGTATTCCGCGAAGATCTCATGTCGAGGATGCTGCGGAATCTGGTAGGCGTGAAGCCCGATGTGAAGAACGACGATCTCAAGCGTTATGTGAGCTGTGCCGCAAGAGTTAGTTCCGTGTCATTGCTTTAACTTTGCATGTAGCTCGTTCAAACTGTTCTGGATCAAAGCCACCTAATGCCTATCAACGTCTCCATACAGCCAACCCTGTCTGAGTACGATCACGCGCTCCGTCTTTACCCTCTGCCAACAGCTGTAAGTCCATTCGGCCCCTCTTCGATGAATTAGCTAACTCCGTTTTACAGGTCGTACTTGCCGACAAATATGACAGGTATCAAATGACATATGAGGGCTGCCATGTTTTCAATCCTGGTCGATTTCTGGGAAACACATTGACGTTCTCCGCCTACGCTCCAGCACGGAGGGAATCAGAAGAGTGGTGAGTCTGTCTCTGTACCTTGCTTGTTAAATATGTTTTTGAAACACGCCCAGCGTTCTGGATGCTCCTTCGGACGATGGATGATTGACATTTGTTCCGCCATCGGCCGAGCGATTGGCAATGGGGGGTGTATATTTCATGTCAACGCTGATATCTGTCGCTGTACCTCGCTCTAAATGCTCTCCATACTGTCTTATTTGATGCGAAGAACATCAACATATGAATATGCGTTATGAGATGAGCGCGCTTTTACGGAATACTGGTGACCGAGGGATCCCGTAGCGTCTGTTCCACGTGGGTGTCTCCGATGCGCCTGGAAAGCGTGCACCGCTTCTCTTTTTTTTTTTTTTTTTTTTTTGCGGTGCAATATGGGGCGGGCCTTGTAGCACACTACCCATATCTTGTAGCAGGTTACGGGGGAGCGAGCTCCCCCTTGCACCGTACCGGAGGAAATGCGTTACGCACACAGCTTGGTAGCTGTAGTGTGGGACTGCCCGCGGTACGGTTGCGGTTGTTATCCCGCTCCCGTCCAGCATGTCGGCTTACCCACTAAAACCCCCTTCAGTCCTATCCAGTCGTCGGGCAGAGCCAGTTCATCCTGCAGGAGGCCAGCCCAGGTGCCCAGCACTAGCCCGCGTTTGATGCTGTGTGCTCTCAAAGCAGCCCGCGTCAGCGCCTGGTCCATCTGCAGACGTTTTTGCATGGCCGCCAGCCACCGCGTTTCAATTTCTTTTCGTGAGTGGTGCCTCCTTGGGTCCCCCTCCCTTTCTATGACTCTCTCGCATCTCAGGGCCCATACCAGGTGGCACGACTCGGTGACCAGGATTCGCAGGAGGCGGGATGCCGATGCAGGCGCCGCCCTCCCCCTTATTGTTGCCCTCAGGGCGGGCCCCGCTAGTATGGTTCCGTACGACAGTTCCGGCGTGTCGAGGCCCTTCTTTTTGATCATATATCTTACTGCTTCCCATACCGTGGCTTGCCCCGCCGCACGGCAGCTAGTGAGGATGTGCTCAAGCGTTTCCGTGCCCCCGCATTTCCCGCACGTGGCTCGGACTTCATATCCTGGGATGTGCGCCCAGTAGCGCCCTACTCGGAGGGCGCCGTGGAGCGCCCTCCACCAGAAATCCCTTATCGTGCGGCGTACATCTCCACCCCGGATGGCCTTCCACAGGGCACCCGCAGTCAGCCCGGCCGTCCCCGCCAGTTGGCCCCCTCTCACCGCGGCATCCATTGTGAGTAGAGTTGCCGGTCGCTCACTCGTCGCTTTTTTGCTCATTATCGCACAGTATGCCCGCCTCTGCGTCATGACAGCCAGGGCCGCCCCGTCATCGCTCCCTTTCATGTCCTCCTGCGGTTGAGGGGCAGCCGCCGTTGCCCCTTCGTGTGCCAATCGGTCCGCCCACTCGCTCCTGCCGTCCTCGGCGTGCCCCTTGACCCACTCAAGGTATGTGGGCTTGCTGCGCTTCCGCAGCGCTGCAACAGCGTCCTTCATCATCCGTGGTAGGGCCCTCCCGAAGCACCCCTCTCTCTCCCAGCTTAGGAGGTGCGTGGTCAGTCCTTCTACCACCAGCCTCGATCCCGATCTGATTGTTAGTTCCGCGTTCACAGGGGCCCTCGTGAGCGCCATCAGTGCGGCGTACAGTTCGGCTGCTTGGTTCGTCTGCACAACGCCCGGTACTCGCAGCGCCGCATTCCGACTGTCTCCTGGGCCGAAGAAGACGCCGCTACCTCCCGCCCGAGCTCCTTCTCGGTCGCACGCGCTAAAGCCATTCGTGTGCACTATAAGTGGTTCCCCCGTCTCCTCCCTTCTTCCGTGCTCTGCCGGCATCTCTGGCTTGGACGGCACATCTCCAAAGATCCGGAAGCACCCAGCGAGGGAGGCAACCGCAGCCCGCGGCGGGGCGAGTTTCACTTCAGCCGTTTCTTCCCTCTCAACGGGTTCTCGTTGCCTATCCGTTCCTGCGTCTGGTACATCTACTGCCCATCCAGGCAGCAGTTGGGCTAGCATTGCCGCAGCTAGCGCTCCGCACCGGCTCGGGTGCAGGCACCCCAGGTTCTCACAGTCGCTCTTGCAGTCAGCGCATCGACACCGGGCCCCCCCTGTGTGCTCATTCAAACGCAGTCGTCGCGCGAGTTTCAGGCAGTCTGCTACCGTTAGGGCCCCATGCCTGTTCCGCATACAGCGGGCTGTGGGCGAATTCATGTGAGTCCTCGTTTTAGCTGCCCCGCAGTGCATCCACGCCGGCATCTGAAGTTTAACCTTCTCTTCCATCGCTGCTGCACTCGCGTGCACCCCATATTTTTTAGCCGTCTTCACCATCCCCGCTAGTTCTCTCGGGAGCCCGCCCGTAGGCAGCGTGTTCACGCCCCACTCCTGCAAGAACATGTTAGTCCGGGCTTCGGCAGGAAGGTGTCTATCAGCAGCAAGTATCGCTTTTGCTAGTATAGCATCCGCAAAGACTCCCCACCTCGGTCTTCCTTCCTCCAGCCGTAAGTAATCTCTCAGCATTACAACGTCTATCGCCTCGTTTCGTGCCGCAACATCCAGGAGGTTCAGCCCGCCTTCGCATATTGGTCTATGCAGAGTGGCCACATTCACCATCGGTTTCAGATCCCCTTTCCACATGAAGGCCCCTGCAGCCCGTGTCAGCGCCTGCTCAACGCTCTTCGGCATGCCCTGAGCCCTTGCTAGAAATTGGGTTCGACATCCCACTTCTACTCCCACGATGAGCTTACGTCCGTACATTGTCGGGTTGCGCCTCTCCCATCGCTCCAGGTTCAGCTTTATTTTGTCTACGATCGGCGCCCACACCTCACCTTGGTCCACTAGGTTTCCCATCCATGCACCTAAAATTCGCACCGGCTGTCTATCCGGTACTATACGGACGTTTACAGGTAGCGGTGTTCCCTCCTTCAGGCACCGCTCCCTCACTACCATTTCTCGATAGGTTTTTGTCCCCACTGGCAGCACTTCCGTTTTGTCATTATTGAACCTTGCCCTTGACGCCAGGCACCATCCGTCCAGGAGCGTCATTAACTCGCCGAAGGAGTCGTCTTCTCGCAGAAAGGCCGTTGTATCATCAGCGAACAGCGCCGACACCAGTTTCTCATTCGTGCCAGGAATCGCAAAACCCTCTAGCGTGGATGCTCGTATTGCAGCAGCCAGAGGTTCAATTGCCAGATTAAACAAGAGGCACGACATGGGGTCGCCCTGCCGGACACCCCTCGTGATGGCGAACTGCCTGCTCAGCGTGCCATTGATCATCACGACACTCGAAGCGTTACCGTAGAGTGCCTTGACTGTGCGTATGAAGGTCCGCGGGAAGTTCATGTGTTCCAATACCGCCCAGAGGTACGTATGGTTTATGCGATCATAGGCCTTCTCCTGATCCAACGCCACAACCGCACCGTTCATCTCTTCTGCTTCTGCATAGTCCAGGAGCATCGAGGTGAGTTTGATGTTTTCAAATATACTTCTTCCTTTAATGAATCCCGCTTGGTCTCGATGGATCAGTGATCCCGCCACCCTTGCTAACTTATCGGTGAGGGCTTTCGTCATTATCTTGTAGTCTGCATTCAGGATAGTGATCGGCCGATAGTTCGTGATATCTGTCGGGTCCTTTTTCTTATATATGGGACACACCCATCCTTTCGCAAAGTCCGTCCCGTCCATCACTCCGTTTGCTTCTATGTCGTTAAACACTTTTCTTAACGCGCTGCTTATGTCCAGGGCTTTCCGTCCCTCTGGGCTTGGGCTCTTCTCGTGCCATCTTTGGTACGCTTGCCAGAATTCCGCCGGGATTCCATCTAATCCAGTTGCCTTACCTTTCGCGGCTGTTCTCACCGCCTCGGCCACCTGCTCCTTTTTCAGCAGTCTCGCCATGTCCGCTTTTTGCCCGTTTTCTAAGACTACCCGGGTGTTCATTAGAGCACATCTTATGTTTCCTGCATGCTCGCCTTCCTCTGGGATCAGGTTGTCGAGCTGTAAGTCTTCGTAGAAGGTCTTTGCCAGTTCGCAGATGTCCTTCGTGTTATTTGCGTACGCTGTTACTCCTCCTTCTTTCACATATTTCAGCTCGTACACAACGTTGTCCTCTCGAACAGGCGCGTTTTGCCTGAACCAGTATTTTGTCATCTTTTCACCGCACTGCCAGTCCTTCGCATGCAGCGTGGCCCTCCTATAGCCAAATCTGTTCGCCTCCATTTCTCGAATACGCTCCTGTAACAGGGCCACTGTCTCCGCTATCTCCGGGTGCTCACTTACAGGTTTCGTTTCGTCGTTCTGCAGTGTTATCACCTGCTCGCGCATGGTTCTGATCTTTTTCTCAAGCTTCGGCACCCATTGCTTCGTTCTCTCTCTCGCCTCCTTTGCTAGGGCTACTTTGAAGTCATGGAACAACTTCTGCGGGTTCCTCTCCGCTGTTCTCTCCCCCAGTGCGTCCATTTCTCTTTGCAGGGTCGTTCCCAGTCCTCTCATTCTGTCCACATATATTTTGTCGTCCAGCAGCGCCAGCGGCGCCGCCCATCTTCCCTTCCCAACGGCCGGCGCATGATAATTCGCAAGCGACATTTGCACCAATTGGTGGTCCGACATGAGGCCCGCGCCTGTCACTTCCCATCCTGCCGCGCTCTGTAGCATTAGTTCTCGTACGTATATTCTATCCAATCTTGACTGTCTTTCAGTACCCGCTTGTGCGAAGGTGTACTGTCGAACCCCCGGGTGCGCACGCCTCCAGGCGTCTACCAGTTTCATCTTTTTTAACATCAGCGACAGGGCTTCCGTTGCTTGTTCGACGTCCGCCCTCGGCGGGTATCTGTCAAGCGCACTCTCGACAACGTTGAAGTCTCCCAGCATCACATCTGTTTCAATCGAGTCGTTCCCCTCTCCTTCCCATTTCTGTAGCGTCTCCCAGAAACTAGCGTTCTCACTCGTTCTGTTTGGCGCATATACTGCCAGTATGTTCAAGTTCTTGTTCGGCGTCCACGGGTACTGAACCATCATTGCTCGTCCCTGCACTACTTCGTATATTTTGCATTCTCGTCCCGCCAGTCTTCTTAGGTTTACGACCACCGCCACCCCTTTCGCCGCTGTTTCGTTGCTCGGGTCTCTTGTCGCAAAGACCCGAATTGACGGAAACAGTTTGTTTATCGCCTCCAGCCGTTCTTCTGTCAGATGCGTCTCCTGCACAGCAAGCACGTCCAGCTTTTTGTCCCTTATAACCTGATTTATGTATAACCATTTGTTCGACGTGCCGTCCACTGCAGCAACGCCAAACCCTTTGATGTTTAAAGTACCCAATTTTAGCCTCGCTCGAGTGTGCTTCGGTGCTCGCCCATCTTCCGTTGATGTGCCCGCTCTTTCAGAGTAGCTACCTCCCTCACCCGAGGGGCCACTACCAGTACTAGACGGGCCTTCATTTATGTTTTGCACAGTGGCCAAGTGCGTCGCACATCTGGCACCGTCTAGGCTCTGTCTACCGTTGCCATTGATCTCATCCGTGTGGTTATTTGGGTTAAGTTGGTTGTTCGCAGTCGGTTTTAAGTCTACGGGGAGTGACCAAATTACCCCGTAGCTGATGGTGATTGCCCCACCAACAGGGCGGCAGTTCGGTGATGGAGCAGGGCCCATCCCGATTCTCAGATGACGCTGCCCGCCTAAATAGGCCGTCACCAATGTTTTTGTACGCCACATTCCGTCCCTACACGGTAAGATCAGTTGCGCCAAAGTGAGTCCAATTATTAGCAAGTTCGTATTGTAGTCTATCCCCGGTCTCAGTCCATTAGTCCAGTCCTTGGCCCTTATCGGCCTCTACCCCTGCGTGTAGCCGTAGAAGTTCTCCGGAGTCATGCCATAGTAGTCAGATTGTCGTCCCCTGCCTCTGCCCCTGAAACTGCCCGATGTCGCCGTCGCTCTGCCACCGCGTCCTCTGCCTACATACGGCCCCGGTGCTCCCCTCGCAAAGCCCCTCGCCGCGTCGCTAAAGGACCTGTACGAGGCCGGGTCCCCCTGCGTCACAGCGCCAGAGTAGTGGGGAACGATCTTCTGGGGGCGGGCGACTACGGCCGACTTCGGTCCATTCCACCCTGGCAGGAGGGGGTACGGGCAGTACTCCGCAGAGTGGGCGGCGTTGTGGCACCCCTGGCACGGGGTCGGGATCACCGCTGTCGCTCGGCTCAGCAGCGTGCTGAACGGGGCGCTAGCGACAGCCTCCCGCCACTGGGTCCACTCCGGTATCTTGATCGACGGTGGTTCGCAGTAGACGGCGGCCTCTACCGCTTTTCCCCCCATCTTCGTGACCTGGACATTGAGTGACCCCAGGATGTAGTTCGCGAGTTCCTCCGGCGGGGCGTCCACCGGGTACACGTGCCCTGCGTCGATGAGGCTACGAATGTGGGGGAGGACGTACGGACCATTAAAGGTCTCCCACACCATCTGTACGAGGTCTTCGTCGTGCTCCAGGTCCAAGTCCTTGAGTCTTACAACCAGCTTCGGGGTCCGAAAGTCCCACCGATGCACGCAGAACGTGATCGTCTTGTCCGACCACATTCTCTGTTCAGCCATCCGCTCTGCTGCCGGAGAGGAGAGGCGGATGACGGCCCAGGTGCCCGCATGGGTCTTCGGCCTCCCGGTCCTGTCAGGTTCAGGCTGGACGACGCGGAAGGCTGTCTCCTTCGTCTCCGACGCGATTGCGGCAGTAATCCTCGCTGTCATGAGTCGTAGCGCCGTCGCGGACTGCTCGCACGCACCCCAGGGTTCGACGAGTATTGTTGTTCCATTCGGTTCGTCAATGATCTGCCTGACCTTGTCCGGGTGGATGTCGCGGATGAGATAGAACTGGTCGCGGAAGTCGTGCGTCCCAAAGCCACCTTCCGGCGCGGGGGTAAAGACGAAACCTTGCGGCTCGTACGGCTGAAGCGTCGCCATCTTCCCCACGAAGACAGTTCTCTCCTCCCGCATCCCGGACTCCGTCGCCAGCGTAGACAGCATGGGCGGTGCAGGGGCGTCTCGCCTTACTGGAGGGAGGGCGCGGATCCTGTCTTGAATTCCCGGTCGCGGATACGGGGTGGGGGCTCGTTCGTTCGGCCAGGCGCGGTGCTCGTTTCCGATGCTCAGCTTCCTCCTCGGCGTGCATGGAGTACCGGGGGACCTCGGTGGTCCTCCTTCGTAGACACCGTTGTCCGGTATGTACCCCGCCTCTTGGAACCGCTCCACAATGTTGACGGAGTACGAAGACCGTAGACCGTCCGGCGCCGCATGCAGTTCCCCTTCCTCTGACGGTCCCCGTCCGAGTCCCGATCCTGACGCCATGGGCTCTATTCGCGCGGTCGACGCGCTGTCCAGATACATCTGTCCTCCCCTCAGCGTGCGAGGGTCGACTAGCATCGCCTGGATGTACGGCGGCGGCGATGGCAGGGAGAATCTCGTCGTCGCGGATTTCGTCTTGGTTTGCGGGTATTGCACGGGCGGGGGAAGTTTGCTTACGCGGAAGTCACGTAGCTTCCTCATACTCTGCTTGTTTCCCAAAAGCGTTTGAGCAGATACGAAGAGGCTCGGGTGCTCGGTGCTGGCTCGGTTTCCGACTCGTCCAGAGCCGCGGCTAGTCGTGGGTGTCGGAGACGGGGGAAGCGGCGGCAGCGGCGGCGACGGGGACTGGATTCTGGCCCTCTTCCTCGAGTGCCCTCCCAGGGCTCTCGCGTCCCTCGAGTCACGATCCTTGGCCTCTCGTGCGTCCCTTTCCGTGGGGGGTACGTCCGCTTTCCCGAAGACGAAAGTAGTGTCCGCGTTCTGACTCGGGGGGTACGGTTCTTCTCCTATGAAACCCAGGTTGTGGTACGGGGAGGAGAAAGGAGACAGGACGGGGGAGAAGGGGAGCACCTCCACCTGCCAGCGACCATTCGAGGTCCTTTTGCCCTTGTCCGGTACAGGGGGGCCAGAGCTGCCTGCTATTCCGTCCCCTGTGTCGTGTTGCGTTCCGTCCAGTGCCTGTTCATCCCTTAGTGTGCGCTCTCCACACGTTTATGCTCTGCACTTACGTCCACAGTTCCTAGCCTTATGCCCAGTTCTCCTCCGGCTGTCCCGGTCCTCTCGCTTCCCGCGCCATCTGGATACTGGTTCCTATTAGACTCGTCGTTACCCAGACGTATCTCAATACTCATACCTCCTTCGGGCCTCGTCCTTCTCTATCTCCCGCCAGTATCTCCTGTCGCCCGCTGTTTACAGGTACGTAGCTCTCCTGCGCTTGTTCGTCGGGGCCAGTCCCGTGCATAGTCTGAGCGTGTGCGTGAGACATAGCGAGTTCAGCAGTTCCAGTGGGGAGGGAGGTAGAGCTCATCGCAGCTGGGCGTGGTTGTTGCGGTTGGATACATCCGTTTCTGCTCCCCTTTTATATCTCGCTGGCCTGCCGGCTTTTGGTCGCTTTCATTGCCAGCGTGCTTATTTCGACCCGCCTGTTTTGACTTCTTGCTCCTCGCGAGCCCACATCCTCTTCGCCTGCATCGGGCAGGATCCAACCTTCCCAGTTGGGCCCGCTAAGACGAGTGTCGGATAATTAGCCTTCGCCTCATACTGTGTACTCCTCCTGTCACTTCACTTCGGTTGTGCTCACCGCTTCGTTCCCCGTTTCATGCAATCTCATCCCCCTCGTCTTTCTCCTTTGTCCTTTTGCTTTTCGAAACTGTATCACAGTGCACACATTGTCTGTTATGATTCCACCGCAGAGGATGAGTGGTTACAGTGGGAGGGCGTCCTGCTCGGAGTAGCGGTTGTAGTGGTATTAGCGGTGTTTTCTCACACGGCCTTCATCGCCTCGTTCATTTTGGCCGGCGTTCCCGGCTTCTCCGGCATCACCTGTTCCCCGCGCCCTTATATCCTTCAATAATAATTTATCCCATCTCTTATCATCTGTTACTTCCTGTTTAGTCAACGGCAGGAGTGTGCTACCCATCCGCCACTCACTCGGACTTTCGTACCGTTCTCCGGTGTTTGTTCATGTTGCAGCAGCGCTACGGAAATCCCCGGGACGCACGGGACCCGTATGTATGCTCTTCTGACCTCGGCGTCTTCCAGCTGATTGTCGACCACGAAGACCACATCATCTTCATCTCGTGAGCACGCTCCCCTCACCACTCCATTGAAGTCGGTGTTGCATGTCGTGAGGCTTCTCCTCGTTTGCACCGGGATGAACGGGATGTCTTCTGGCGGGTCCAGGACGGCGCAGAGACGTACGCGTACTCCTGTAAATAGTGGGAGGGACGGGCACACCAGCAAGCGATATGTTGCAATTCCTCTCCACCCCGGTTCATCATTGGGCAGTTGGTCGACGTATAGGTTGATAGCGATGTTTGAGAACATTGGGGGAGCAGAAAGAGAGAGGTGCGTGGCCCTGCCACGTATTCAGACCAGTTTTTAAAGGAGGGGAGCAGAAATTCAAGAGGCGCACTCCGCTTGCTGAAGCGAATTTAGCGGCGCATAGCAGCAAGCGCAGTGTTGGGACGGTTAGCAGGCCAGGCCATGTCTCAAGTTTGCACGCTCTTTTGTACTCCAACTACACTTTTGACTTGGCCCGTGCACCCTGGCGCATCGTTTTACAGTTCGGCTCTTCGCAGTTCGTTTCCTTCTCCTGCTTACTTCTTCACTTCAAGCCGCTCACTTTTGGCACAGCATTTCCTTTCCTTTCGCCATCACTCGGTTGCAGCCGCTCCGGACCGGCCAGGACATCGGCTTTTGCCGGCCTTGGTCGTCCGACCTAGCGCTCTGGTCCTCCCGTCACGTGTCATCTACACTTTGCACCTTGTGCTTTGTATTCGCTGCATGCGCTACTAGTCTCCGCCTCTCTTAGTTCATTGTGTGCCCTTCAGACTATCGTTTCCCAGTGACAGAGTTGTACATAGGGTATCTCTTGCTCCATTCGCCTCGGCTCTGCTATATCATGCCCGAGCCGTGCTCGCTGGCACTTCTTACTGCCATCTGTCGCTCATGACAGCCTAGCCTCTTTTGCCTGCTCTCTGCATAGCCTTATGCTATTGTTCATGGTCATATGCTTATCATTTCAGCGTTTTACCAGGGCATTAAGGCAGCCCCGACTGCCCCCACGTCGGATTCGCTCCATATCCGATCGTGGGAAAACCGACCATGTGGTGGTATGAGAGAAAGGAGCTTTTTGTGCACCGCTTCTCATTCGGGCGTACCGCCGGCGCCGTGTCTCATGCACCCCTTGCACGCGCCTGTCGAGTGTACACTAACCCCCACATCCATGCCCGTACCATAATCCTGACCTCGTTCGTTCGCGGCGATCCCACCTCATTGTCTGCCAGCCGTACGCGCGCACCCTCCAACCTCTGACGACCACGCTCCTTCGAATACCCTGACCCGTGTCCTCGAGCTCACCTCTGCAACGCGCTCGGTGAACCGCCGTCACTCGACAAGCTAGTATGCAGCCTCTGCTTGGGTTGAACATTGTACTCCATGCTTTACTTTTGCAACCTCTGCGGGAAATATCGTGGGCAGCGACACTGCTAATCTGGACTATCCGCATCCTCACGCTCTCCCTCCTCTTTCGGACATACATTGGGCCTGCCATCGTCCGCCTCGTCTCGCGGCGCCTGCGCATCCGGAGTGTGAGCCTTCGCTCTATTCGCGGAATCTACTTCAAGGCTGGTAGTGGTACGTGGCGAGTCGAACGCGTCGGGATCTCATACCATAGGCCATCCGCGGGCAAGGCGAGCCGGTTTTCCATCAAGGTCGAAGGGTTGTCGATCGAGCTGGACGGACAAGCCGGTGCATTTCCTCCCAGGACACCGCCCACAGAGAAGAGATCCAGAACTTCGAATGCTTCACGCGTTGCCCGACGCGCTCTGTCGTTCTTGCTCTCGTCTGTCTACACTGCGCTCGAGCCGTACTGTCGTCCTACAGTGCGGTCATTCTTCGTCTATCTGCTGCGTCTGGGCATCCGTGCCCTACCTGCTATCACCCACGTAGTCGACTTCGAACTTGACTCTGCTGTCATAACTTGTGCTACCCTCATAGGCGTCCAGCTGTCGGTCGGGGAAGCTAAGCTTCATACCAGAGTCTCACTTGCCTATCGGCCGAGTGTAGTCGCTGTCGCGAATGGCACGGCCCCATTGCATCTAGGCCATAGGCGATTTGCGAGTGTTGCGGACTGGAATGCTAGGGTGAAGAGTAGTGTGCGGAGGACTTGGGACCGAGCATGGGGCGCAACCCAGGTTGGCGCGTCTGTGGTTCTCCAAATCAATAGTGTCTCTGGCTTTGTGGACAAGGACAGCGAGCACTTCGGAGGTGAGTACTTGAACTGGTGTCATAGGCTATGCTCACATGCATATAGGCAGCCATAGAGGACATCTCTTCCTCGACTTGCCGGCGGTACAACTGTCTGTCTCGGCTCGGCTCAATCCCCACCAAGGTGTAGAGCCACGCAGCGTAGAAACGTCGCTCGATCTCGGGACTGTGAACCTCCAGGTGGACGTCATCCAGAAACTACTGAGGAAAATGAAGGAGAGCCGTGTCGCGAACGAGAGAGCGTTAGCAGCACTCGCAGCCTTGAGACGGTCGCGTTCGGCCCATCCGAAAGCTTCCCCCACCCCCTCATCTGGCTCCGCTTGGAAGTCTCCCCTATCCCCTGCTTCCCCAATCATCGGCGCATTATCTGTAGGTAATCATTGCGACGGATTCACTCGATACTCATGGAATGCATAGGCGTCCATGCGCTGGAAATGGGCCGTTCGTCAAAGCCAGGATATCAAGCCCAAGCCGCGTGTAGCTGTCGTGAGTGTGGTGTTAAATGGAGACAGGGCCGGGGCTCATTGCAGACAATCGTTCTCAGAAGCGTGTAGCGTACGGGTCGTATATCAAGGCAGTCCAAGTGAAGGTCTCCAAGTGCACCACAAGCCAGCAGCCAGAGGCGAGCCCTGGAGATGCCCCCGTTGTGCTTCTTGCATCTGTGAACGACATTTCCCTCAGTGCGAGGCTCAGCAGCCCGCATTCAAGCGAGATGCACAGACAGTGGCTAGGCTCGGGTTCCAGCATAGCCAGCGCCGAATCGTCCACAGACGCATACACGGTAGAGTTCTCGGCAAACAAGCTAACGCTTGATAGAAATGGCGTTGGAGAGTTGATGGACCACATCCGAATCGCTACCCTCGACACTTTCCGGTGGGAGTCCCTTGTCTCTCGATGGCCCTCTCCTTGGCTTCAAGGCTCCTCGTTCCTGGCCGGCGATCCCAACGCGCAGTTACTCGTGTCCCATATCGAGTTGGGGGTTATAGAGGTGACCGAACGTTTGGATATGCTAGAGAAGTATTCCAGCAAGCCGCGCTCTGTCGAGAAGACCGTCCACGGCCAACCCCTTCTCCCTCCCATTCTCACCCCGGTCCCTCGCATATCTCTGGGTTTTAGTGTTGGTGACATTTCTCTTCGCCTAATATCACCAACCCGAGAGGGTGATCAGGAACCGTTCGTCTTGGAGGCCAGGACAAGCGGTATATGCGCTTCAGCCAAATCGCACTTCTTCTCGCGCCCAGATCGCGTCTTTGGAGATGTGGTTCATGACTACGCGGGTCTCGAGATGACGTTTGACTACGGGCTGGAAGTAAATCGTTCGTTTGCGAAGATCTGGTTCGGACCCGACGCACACATGCGAGGCGCTCACCCTCACAGTTACCACGCAGCGGCGTATCCAAACGAGACGCTACTTCAACTCGACTCTATACACCTCAATGGCACTGGCCTCGGTCTAGGCGAATTCACGGAGGAGACCTCCGGTATCGTGGCCATCGATGCTTCTTCTGTGCACACGGAGTGTCAGGTTGCGACCGACGCCCTCTCGGTTGAACTCTGGCAGCCTGAAGTCATCAAAGCACTCGCTTGTATCGTTTCGCGTGCGGGCAAACCGTCCGTCGAGAAGCCAGCGAAGCCCTCTCGTCGCTTGCTCGACCAGCTTCCATTCGGGCTGTCGGTGTCCCTGTCGATCCGCCGTTTGATGCTGTTCATGACTTCCCCGGATCTCGCTCCCGACGATGCCCTAAACATCTCACGCGGCCTGGCAGCACGTACGGGCGTTTCATTCAACTACTGCGCTCTACGCTCCGGCCATCGTCGCCGAATAGCGGACGCCGCTTCTCGAGGCCAACGACGGATTCAGCTTGTTCTTCCCGCCGAACAGATCTTTCACGCTGCGGAGGATGCAGGCTCTTCATCCGATGCCGACCTTACCCGTGCCCTGGTGCAACTCTCATTTTGGGATATCGTCCTCCGAGACGCATTCTCGACACCTTTTGCTGCAGACGATCCATACGGGACGAGCGAAAGTAGCGCAACACACCGATCGCTGGAGTTCCTCCATGTGGCCAAGGTCGAGGCAAATGTAACGCTCTCGGGCTCGCGACCTAATGGTGTTCCGCGTCCGAACAACTTAGACACCTGTGAGGTCGCGGTCACGGTTCCTACTGTGCGGATGATTATGAATCTTGGCCAGGTCTATAACGCCCTTCTTGCGATACACACTGTACAGGCCCTCCTCCCCCCTCGACCACCTACGGCCGCCGTTGCCCCTACTGGAGCATCCCCTACCATGTCTTTGGACGTCCGATGCCACCTCCACCGTCTACAGTTGCACTGGAGCTTCCCGCTGTCAAGTAAGATGTTCATGCGCATGACGTCGATGTGGTGTCATATTGCCCCCAATCAAGGAATAGCCGTTGGTTGGGACCATATCCTCGTGGCGGTTTCCGTCCCCGTGTCTCGCGATGGTGCCGAGCATCAAGAGTGGGAGGAACTCGCCCGACTCCCTCAGTGGCGTATCGAAATCATACAGGATACTACCCCGTTGACTGTTAAGGTGAAAGGAGACAGTGGCCGATTGCGCATCCC
The DNA here is from genome assembly GCA_022264855.1 of Lenzites betulinus. Taxonomy (NCBI): domain Eukaryota; kingdom Fungi; phylum Basidiomycota; class Agaricomycetes; order Polyporales; family Polyporaceae; genus Lenzites; species Lenzites betulinus. The sequence continues at coordinate 313,716 of JABYQU010000015.1, forward strand.
GTTCGACTTCATCTTGGCCGACATGATCTTGGATATCAACCTCACCATTAAGAGCGTCAAGCATCTCGTTCGCATGGTCGCGGCCGGGAAATATCACGACCCCCCTTCTCCCCCTGAAGAAGATGCGAAGCGCCTCCCGAACATCAAGATTGACCTAGGAAGACTCGTCGTGGAAGCCGCAGATGATGATCTCGAAGCCAAGCTGGGTCTACTTTGGCGATCTGGGTCCGAAGCTGCGAGACTCCGACGAGAGCGGGAGGACGCGTTCGCAGCGAAGGTGGAAACTATTGTCTCCCCCAAACCGGCGGCCGCGTCTGCTGCACCTCGTACAGCGGAGTCTGACTTCCAATTCACTGCCAAGCATACCGTCTCAGTCGCAGATGCTCGACAACGTCTTAACCAGGTCCATTCGGTTGCGTGGAGGACAGCGTATCGACAATCGCGTGCGCGTCAAGTCGAGAGGCAGGAATCCTTCCTCAAGGCCCGCGAAGGGCCGCTGTGGATTACCGACAACGACGATGGTGATATGGTCTTTGTCAACCGAGTCTCACCTATTCCTCCCCTCCTTCGTCTGGTGTTCCAAGGCCTGGCCCTCTCCATCACACCTCCTTCTTTCCCATACGATGCTCTTCCGGAATACCTGCACAGGACAGGGAAAGGTCTACCACTGGATACTCGCTTCTCGTTGCTCATCCCTCTCCACCTCCACTTCAAGACCCAGTCCTTGTGGCTAGGGTTCCGGGAGTACCCGCTCCCAATGCTTCACGTCCCCGCTCATTCTCTGGGAACCCTTCCCGGGTTAGCGTTCGACAGTGACGTTGTCATCGCGGAGGAAATGGGCTCCGAAAAGGCTTTGGAGTGGGTTCAATGCGAGATCGTGAAGGCGGACAGCGGTTTGTACGGGGCCGCGCCATTGTCTGTGAAGATACCGAAGACCCTCATGCCCGTCAAGTCGTATGCAAGCCCGACGATACGCGTCACGACGGACGGCGTCACCGATTTCTCGTGGTGTGTGAGTTATGGGGCTGCTACCCAGGACTTCATGCGCGTTCTCGACACACTCTCCCATGCACCTCGAGACAGTTCTCCTGCCATCGGTTTTTGGGACAAAGTATGTATCCTCACCCCATTTCTCGGCACCATACATTTCAGCTGACGTTGATTTGTCGCAGCTACGCCTAGTCTTCCATTGGCGCGTGAGGGTCGACTTCGACAACGAGGTTCATCTTCACATGAAAGGTAAGCTCTCAATCCTTCCCACCAAACCCCGTTCACTGAATAGATCGAAGGTTCACGGGACCCATACGAGCTCCGGGGATATGGTGCTGGTTTTGCGCTCTGCTGGAAGGGCAGTCCATCACTGCTAGTAGGACAACCCAACGACGCCGGGGAGCTGGTCCAGGTCAAGAGCGATACCATGCTCATCATTGTTCCCAAGTGCGCAACATGTTTTTCTTCGGCCCATCTATCTATACTAACTTGAATGTTACAGCATTGAGGACTCGTATGGAGACGGCATGGACAAAGCAGCACCTGCGGGAGCCATTCCCAGGAAGGCGCAAACCGTTGTTGCGAAGTTGCGCTCAGGTGTATGCTTTGGCGTCGGGTTTGTCCTGGAACGTGCTTGCGGGCCAGAGTGTCAAGAATGCGGCGGGAAGGCATTTGATCGTTCATGTCGATTGTTCACGTTCAAGCCACATTACGACGTGAAACTAGAGTGGAAGGATAATGTCCCTGAGATCAAGGTAGATCCCCTAACAGGACTCATACGTTTCGCCCCACTCATACTTTGGTACAGTCGGCAGAAGATTCGTACAACGGCTTTCGCTCGGACTTCATCCATATGTCCATATCCCTCAAATCCGGCCTCGACAAAACCTCACAACTGCGCCCAAGCAACATCCACCTCTCACCCGAGGTCTTCTCGCACTTCTGGTCATGGTGGTCTCTCTTCAACAGCGCGCTGTCCTTTCCGATCCGACAGGGCCAGCTCTACCCTCGGAAGCGACCTATATCCCCGAAGTTTGGTCAGCACCTCGCGACACTCAAATACATGCTGTCGCTCCCCCAGATATTCGTCTCACATGTTTACGTCGACAACTCCCAAGAGGCGTGGGCGGACGGCGTAACGCCCTTCGTCGGCGTGAAGGCACTGATCGGCGAGTTCCATGCGGACATGCACCAACGGGACACTGAGACCTCAGAGATGACCCAAGGAGGCGTCAAGACTGTCCATCACAAACCTTTCTATGCTATCGAGGTAGTACTGAAAGGCCTCGACCTCCGCGCTCTACTTGCCGTGTTCCCGGACCCGCTGAAGCAATGCACTCCCTTGGACAACTCCCCGCTGCTCAGCAACTACCGCACGCGGAACGGCCTCACCCCGATCGACCTCAGCTCGAACTGGGTCGACATGGACGACTTCGCCATCTTCGAACAAGATTCACCGACGCCGCCTGATATCCACCTTCTTCCTGCAGTGTCATGCCCCCGGTTCACGTACTTCAAGCGGGTGGATGAACATGGTCCAGACGGTCCCGACAAGCCGTGCGATCGGAGCAAGTTTGGGTCGGAGGACACACATGTTTGTCTGCTGGGCAAGGAGCCATGTAAGTGGTGTGTGGCGAGGCCTCAAACAAGTCGCTCACATGTTCGCAGCTGTCAATCAAATACAGATGGAACTCGCTTCCGCCCGTGTAGCACATCTACAGCGAAGAGCGCAGGCCGAGAAAAACAAGCCCCACTGGCTGAGCACACGAGAACCATCGGAATCATCCGTCAATGACAGCGAGGTGCGCGTTCCTTCTAAGCTTGTGCGGTCCTTTCTCATCCGGTGTTTAATAGAGTCATGCTCGCGCCGCCAACGATCGACCGCGGATGATCACACTCCTGGAAAGTTATATCGCCCAACTTCGTCAAGTCGACATGGCTTCTCAGGCGGCGACCAGGAACGGCACGTCCTCCTACTACATGCCTGCGGACATGGTGTCTCCCGACGAGTGGGCCGGCTTCGACAACGTATATCAGGTCCACAGTCCGCACATCATTCTTGACAACGCCATACGAGACGTAAGGGGTTTTGCAGCTCACACACGATAGATCGCTCATGTCCCGCGTAGATCATGATGCAGTACTACTACTGTTCGCGGGCGAGGCGAGGGATTGAGTATCATCTGGCAACTCGGTAAGTCGCAACTACTCTGATCGTATACTTCCCATAGCGTACTTATTCCATTGCAGTGCGGTCAAGTTCATTCGCGACCAGGCTCAAGCGGCGCTCACGGACTTCCAGCAAGAAGCGGGCAAACACAAGGGGGCAGCTGCCAGTGCGCAAGCAGCCGCCAACGCGGTCAAAAAGCTACTTGTTGGCGAAGGCTCGACGTCGCCTACCGTTGATTTCGCACCACATACGACCTCCAAGCTACCATCATTCGTCGATCCACTGAATGGCTGGGCTGAGGGAGTATCGCCCCGGAAAGGTCACTTCTGCCTGCTTCTCAAGCCTCAGGTCGTTCTCCGGGCGGACGAGGACTCTGAGGCTGTTTGTGTGCTTGCGGCCCTGCAGGGCAAGCTGAAGACATTCTCAATCATGGATGACACGAATGCACACGACCCGATCAGCGGCAAGATCATGAACAGGTACTATATGGCCCAGCTACCTGTTTTACTTGATTTCTAACACATGTTCGCAGGAACTTTGCGTGGCTTACGGGCCTTCAAACGTTCTCGCCTTCCGCGACGAATACCTCCGGGAAGGACTACGTTCCCCTCGAGGTGTTGATTGATCTGCGAGCAGACAACAGCGATTTCGATCGTCTGGTGCCACAGACGGACGCGACGTTCCAGTATGACAAATTCAATCGCCTTCGTCTCCGCAACGATGTTACAGCTGTGGTGAAAACCAGCCAGCATGTGCATGCCCATCTGCAGAACCAAACAGTCGGTGCTTTGGAAGTTGCTGCATTAAATATTCTAACTCGTCATTTTAGGACCTCATCCGACTGCACGTACCTCGCTTCACCGTCTCCGCCAACGACCGACACTTCCAAGCCATCTCGAATATCGTCACCAAACTGGTCCTCTTCAGCGACGCCGCGCACAAGACGCGCGCCGAGAAGCTCGAAAGCCTGCTGTTTAGCTACGACTTCACGAACCTCTCCTCCGCGGCGGACGTCGTCGCGAACGTGCAGCAGCGGCTCCGGCAGGCGCTCGATACGCAGCGCGAGGCGGAGCAGAAGCTGCGAGGGTTCGGGAACCCCGGACGCGTTGAGGAGCTCAAGATCGAGGCGCACATCCTCCTGCTCGTCGAGGAGCTCAACCTCATCTTCGACGCGATCAAGCTCGCACAGGACAAGGCGAGCGACCAGTCCGACCAGAAATCTGCGCTTCTCTTCCACGCGTCTTCGGAGGAGCTCTCGTGGCTGATGTTGGACCGGCATGACCAGCTGCTCGCGAAGCTCGCAGTGCGCGGCACGGACTTCTACTGGCTGAGCAGGCACGACAGCTCGACGATGAACAAGCTCGCGGTCGGCGACTTGCAGGCGTTCGACGGTGCCGCAGATGCCGAGTGGACTGAAATTCTATCGAAGTGCGACGAGCCCGCAACACATCCTTTGGTGAAGGTTTGTGATTTATTCGTTATTACCACCGTTGCAATAGATTTTGATTTAAACTACAGCGCAAACTCTTCCTGCTCGCGGACTGGACCGTACTGCCACCCGTCGGCGGCATCACGATATACGAAGAGTTCGAGCTGATGCTGCACCCCATGCGGCTACAGATCGACATCCGCGTTGGCCGCAAGATTATGGAGTACCTCTGGCCCGCTCGGCGCGCCCGCAACCAGACGCCGATAGAGACGGACTCGTTCATCGTTCCTGATGCGTTCACGAAACCTGACGACCTGCCCGCGGTGACGTACACGGACTCCCCGCGGCACGCGTCGTTCGACGTCGCCCCACGAAAGTCCCTCGAGGCAAACCGGCTTGCCGTTCCCACCCTACGCAGGCTCGGCACGTCGCGCTCGTTCACAGATCTGCGGAATACGTCTCGGCAGGACTCATTACAGGTCCCATCGCGGCTGCAGAGGACGCGGTCGAGCGATGCGCTGAAGGGGCGCTCGACGGACGCGCTCGCGTCGAAACAGTCTAGTTCAAGCGCGGGCAAGAGTATGCACGAGAAGGACCGGCATAAGCAGCAGGCGGACGATGCGGCAGAGATGAAGACGCGTGCGTCGCAGAAGACGTTTGTGCGGGTCAAGGTTGCAAGGTGAGTCTATTTCTAGCATTGTCTCGAGGGTCGCCTACTGAATGGCGGCGTAGTCTCCACCTGCTGTTGAGCATAGCGAAGGAGGATTCGTTCCTGTGCCGCGACGCTCGGATCAGGACACGCGATTTGGAGTACCGCAACCAGACGTGGAGTGTGAGTATTCGGCCCTTCATACTTCAGCATAGACACACCCATCTGACATCGTGTACAGTTCGAGGAGCTAGTCGACCAGTTCATCCCCTCGGGTCGTAATTGGCGCGGCTGGGTCAAAGTGGCGTTCCAACAGCCGCTGGTCCCGGTCCTCCCAGTTGCCCGCGAGCTGATCACGAAGACGAAATGGCTTGCGTCAAAACGGGACCACGATCGACCGACACGGCCAAGCACGCCGAAGCTGCTTTCGATGAAGAACGTTTCGGCGCGCAACGGCACAGGAGCGTCGGACGGGACACTGCGAAAGTCGAAAGACCTCGGTGGGCGCCCGAAGCTGCCGCACACGATTGCGGACGCCCCGTTCCTCTCGTCTGAGCCCGAGACAATACGCGCGCCCAAGCCCGCGAAAAACGGAGTGCGTAGCCGCGCGATCAGCCTTTTCAAGCGGAAACATGCACATGGCCAGGACAGCCAGGATAGCATCGACTCTTCGGATACCACCACAAGTGTATGTTCCATCTATTCTCGACGTGATAGCTCGCTCACGCATTGTATTTGAAGACTGAACCATCTTCGCGGACTGATAGCCAGACGTCAAGAAGTAGTCTGCAGGAATAAGGACAAATAATGTACGCTAGATCTACCGGTAATCGCGCTGTAAATTATTGCCTCGACAGAGATACCTTGGATAGTACTTACTATAAACGATTCCTAACATACACGCCTCGCGATCGGTGGGGTGGTCGGAGTATTGCTGTTTTCACGCGCGGTGTCGCGGGCGCCTACTCCGGTTTTTTTCCCGCCATCTCGCGCTCTTGCGCTCGCTGCACCCCTCAGCTTCCAACGCCTCTATCTCGCTCATTTCTCGCCAAACGGCCCCATTCCTGGTTTTCCAGACACTACGCATCTGCGCGCATCGAATGATATCAATTCCATCAAGTTTCGAGATGTTTCGTCCACCACCTCCTCGAACGCCACCTCCGGCGAACATGCTGCAACGGCTGGTCATTGACGGATTCCAAAGTGAAAAGAAGTGGTGCTACGCTTGTAGGGAGGGTTCTGGGAGTGCACAACGGTATGCATGGACTCTCATAATTTCCCTGCATATGCATATCTGCTTAGCCTCGCCCTACCCTCCCACTCTACGTGCTTCCCTCGTGCGAGGGAGAAGTTTGCCGTCCGCATCCTTACACCTTCAGCAATCGAAAACATAGTACAATGATTCCGTACACTTAGATTTGATTGCAAGACTGTCTTGGTTGTAATATGAACATATATTCGCCGTTTCTCCCTGTTCATGAGTGTGAATGCACCCTCGACTGCCAACGATGCGTCTGCACTGCTCAAAACTTCAAGCAAGACATCAGCCTGCCCAAGATTATTCCTGGGGACTTAGTTAGAACAATGGTGCATGTGGAATCCTCTAGCAACACACAATACTTCCGCGGTAAGCACAAACTCAGACGTCCATGCAACAGGAATGGGGACTCCCCCACTGCTAGTGATGCAAAAGTGATCCAATATGGTTTAAATTGAACAGAAAGTACAGAGAATATGTGTAGGATGAGTATATATAAGTGCACACGAGGAATACATGAAGGAGGCGGATAGGAGGACAAGGCCTACATCGAATGCATGCAACCTGATGGACGTGGGGGAATGGGGAATGAATGCAACAGCTTACCACATACTCTATATATCATTCAGCATCCACCTCACTAGCTGATTATGCTGCACAACATCTTGCACGCCGTTTACCCAAGTTTTTGTGCCGGAGGTGGCGTTCAAGGAGGTGGTGGACGAAACATCTCGAAACTTGGTGAAATTGATATCATTCGATGCGCGCAGATGCGTAGTGTCTGGAAAACCAGGAATGGGGCCGTTTGGATGAGAAATGAGCGAGATAGAGGCGTTGGAAGCTGAGGGGTGCAGCGAGCGCAAGAGCGCGAGATGGCGGGAAAAAAACCGGAGTAGGCGCCCGCGACACCGCGCGTGAAAACAGCAATAAGTGTGGGAGAGTAAGCGCGGTTCTAGACGCCTTATGACTTCATCGGTAAAGGACTTGGCCCGGTGCCACCATCGAACGAACATGCTCGAGTGTGCAGAGACTTTCGCTCCACCCCTCTCCTCCGTCCTCCGCCATCTCCTCCGTCCTAGCCAGTCGCTAGCTCGCCGTCTGCCGCATTCTGCTCGTCGGCTATGCCCTCCGTTCGCGTCAAGAAAGGTCAAGGGTACCAGTCCATCGACGATGCTCCGGCAACCGGTCGCCCTCGCTCTCAGTCGCTTGTCACTATCCTCCGTCCGGGGCCCGCCCAGACACCGAAGGAGGAATCGACAGCGGACCTCCGCCGATCCAGAACTCATACGAGCGACGGTTCCATCACGAACGGAGGGCGGCCGCCTGTGGGCCGTCCCCGCGCATTGAGCAAAGTCTCACAACATATCTCGTCCACGACCAGACATATTCCTCAGCTGCCGTCCGCGCGACCGCCGCAGACTCCGGGCCCCCCGCACCTGTCCGACATTCAAGAGACCTCGGCACCGCAAAGCTTCCGTGGGCGCCGCGCGGATAGTTACACCGTCGAGGGTCAGCAAGCGGATCTCCGGGTCCCTCTCGGGGGAGACCAAGACCGGGCAGGCAGCTCAATAAGCCTCGCTCTTGAAGAGTTGGATCAAGAGCAGGGTAACGATATCCACCACTCGGACGATATTGTCGAACATCTAGACGTCATAGGTGAGCTCCTTCCACACTAGACGTGAAATAGGCACCCATCTACTTCCCTGCAGACCCGCAAATATCCACCGTATCTACCCTTACTAACGCCGCAAATGCCATTGTTGTGTTCGTGTTCTCGCACTCACTTACCCTCCGCTCCATGCTAACCCAAGTATAGACCTCCCTTGTCATTCTATTCGCGAAAACCTGTTGTTGTACTACCACGACTGAAAAAGAAGAAAAAGACGAAACAATCTGATCTGGAGAAGGGTGCGGAGCATGACGAAGACGAATACGAGGATGCGTTAGACCAACACGTCGAGGACTGTCTACGGAAGCGTGACAAGTTTCGTCGTGTTATGCGAGGCGTCTGGTCATTTGTCAAAACACGTGAGTACTGTGCTACATCGTTGTTATAATGCGAAATTGACGCTCTCGCTCTAACAGCACTCGGGGTAAGCTTGTATACTTGGTATTGTTGGGCTCTGGTCTGACATTTTGCCCCCAAGATCGTCACCGCAATCTACGGGTTTAATGTTGGTGTGTAAACTCCCTTACCGGTCTTCCATCAGTGCGTTGACCAGCTGCGTACAGTATTCTGGGGCACTGGCATCGTTTTCTTCTTGGCTAAGTTTATCAACCTACATAATGAGATAACCCAAGGGTTTTGGGTCGAGCTCTGTCAGCAGGTGGAGACAGGTATGGCGCGCCTCATTGTAGATGCTTTCGTGTATTCACTGAACTTCACAGGTCTCTTCACGGCAACCAGCATTGGTTTCATTCCATTCCGAATCATGGATACATACCGTACGTCTGAATGCGAGCACTTCTGACTTCACCCGAGTCTTAACTTCGTGATAGGGGTCTGCAAGATTTGGCATTACAAGCGGAAGGTCGCCAAACTGCGCGCGAAGGCCGGGCTTCCGGAGCTCTATGATCCAGATGACCTCCCGGATCCAGTCTATGACCCCAACTATATCCATGTCCTCACCGAGAAAGAGCAGATTGACTTGCATTATCGTGCGTGATTCCAACACTCTCCACCAGCCGCTCACGCCGACATCCATAACAGAGCAACATCAGTTCATGGCGTCGCAAACGTGGTATAGGCCGCATGGCACGCAGACCCATCGAGTAAGCATGACACCTATGACTGAATAGTCGCCTCCTAACTCTTGATTTCAGGCGTTCCCTATCAAGTAAGTTCTTCTTGATTCAGAGGTAGAAAGTCTTCCTTATCGGCCAATAGCCTTGCGCTCTGGATTTGCGTCTGCAACGACCTCAACTCGTTCTTCCAAATTCTTCTCAGCGGCACCATGTGGGGACTTGATCGGTAGGCGCATAGACTCCTCGCATTCAGTTCCGCCATACTAATCACGTCCTCCCCAGGTTCCAACGACCCGCATGGACCACCGGCACGACTCTTCCCGCCGCATTCGTGCGTACCCGAAAATACTCCCGCGAGCGAGCTAGAACTCATATTCAAATTCATCAGGTTGCCGGCATTATTGCAGGTGTACTCATCTACTGGGGCGGCCGTCAGACGCGTCGCACGGAAGAAGTCAGAGACCGTCTCCGCATGGCATTGAAGATGGAGCGCGACCCGCAACGACGCTCCTTGCCCACGCAGCGTGCCACACCCACCATCAACGTCGAGGAGGCGAGCGAGAGTTCCGAGCCCGTCGCAGCACTTGCGGCGACCGCCGAATCCTCCGCCGACACTGCGACAGTCCAGGAGGTCCCGGACGCAGCGCCCAAGGAGGAGCTCAAGATGGTCGAGGCCGAGGGATACGCCGCGCTCGCAAAGCGGAGCACAGAGCAAACTGACAGCCTCGGCGTGGAGACACGGCCAAGCGCGGATCGTCAGCCCTCCGCCCGCTCTCTGCGTTTCGCGGACGAGATGGTGGTGCCCTCTGCGGACCACCTCTCGTAGGCGCCTCAGTCGCAGTAGTCGTACGTTGCATCCGAGTCCTTGTCTCGTTCTTTGCCGTGTCGTTTCAAGGTTGGACCGAAGGACTTGTCTGCATATATACGTATACGTCCATTCACCCTGCTCGTTAGTTACGAATCAGTGCACAATTGCATATAACGCATACGCCTACGATACCACATTTCCTCCACGATCGCACGCTTACGACGTTATCCCACCATACACGCACGCCCCCGCCCGTACGCACCTTGTTGCTTGAGTATTCATTGAGCGCGTCAGATCAACGGCATACAGCACTGTCCCGATCTGCCTAGATGTTGGGGAAAAATCCAAAATCTGAATACTGATGATACCCTCAGTGCACATCATGACTGACAGTGCCAGGGTATATATATGCCATGCGTACCCCGGGCCTAGGGAACGATCCCAGTGAGCCCGCGCGCCAGCCGCGGTCCGGGCTGGTCAACTTTTCAAAGTTGGTCCAGTTGTACGGTGCCAAGTACTTGACGTTGACGTCGAAATCTACGCACACAGTCTCGAGGGTCGCCACCACTGGGTAAGCAAAATGGGGGGTAGGGATTCGGATCATAAGCTTGCCCGTGTCAGGTGGTTATATAAAGACACTGAGTGAATCAACGTCGCACAGGGGGCTCTGGAGAATGAATTCGACGATCGCCTCGAGCCTTGAAAACGAATGTCATTAGGCACCAAATCGTATACACTCATCCGAACGCCCTTCTGGGTTATCGTAATCGCTAGCTATCGGCACAAATGGGACACTGGGAGTCGAGACAGAGGACAGCAGAACGAGTCACAGTCGCGGTATGTTGCGTTCAAGAAATAACGGCTGTTGTCAGGATGAGAGGAGTCCAGTGGTCTCACTCGATCAAGCACAGTCCGTAGTTAATAGAGCCGAGAGCTGCCGCACGTCTGACGGTGCACTTGTACGGCCCGACGTTGATAGACTGATCAGCCGTGTGGCCGTCGTTGGCCAGCTGGGCGGCATCCTTTGCTGACTTTGGCGTGACAACGATTGAGTTTGTGCCTCCGCCGATGGTGTTCGGGCAGTCCATCCCCACTGCGAACCGCTGGCCGGTCGAGAACCTGAAGTCCATGCCCATGCACGACCCGTAGAATCCGATCGGGAGGCGAGGGCTCGGAACAGGTGGAATAGGTTCGGCGTGATCCGCTTCATCCTTCGCGGAGGGACCACCACGCCCGATATGGTACTAGACAGCGAGCGCGGCGGGTCAGCTGCAATGCAAGGCATACGTATTCTGGGCCAACAGACCTTGCGATACACAAAGAAGCCACAGGGAACTGCACCAGGCTTGTTGGCAGGATTGGCTGCCGCCTGCGGAAGCGATTGCACGATGGTGTCACGCTCTCCGTTCTTGATATGATCATTGGTGAACGTCAAGTCGTTCCTGCTGTTGACGACGAGACAAAGGTTGAGGGCGCTGAGTACGTATAAGGAATAGTCAGCCGCTAGTACACGATTGACTGTAAGAAAACGCCGCTCTCACTCTTTGAGAATAATCCACAACAGTCCAAACGCGACCGCAATCACCGCGATGATGGCGCCGAGGGCGACGATGCCTCCCACTGCGGCGATGAGCTGGGAGACCAGCGCGGTGACAGAACCAGCGGTCTGAATGGCGGAGTACAGCGTCCACATCTTCGAGCCCACTGTGATGAGCCCACCGCCGACCATGATGGCTGTCGCGGCATTGGAGTTCTTCTCGTTCTTGAGCGAGGCGAATGTGTTCGAAAGGCCTTTGATGTGCTGCTCGATGGCATCGCCCCGGGCGCCCCGGAGCTGCTGGAACCGAGGCGTGGCGATTGAAAAGCCCTCAGAAATCTGGGAAGGGGAGATGTTGGCGAAGCTATCGGCGCCGGCGAACGATGCGAGCACGTCCGCGGCACTGGGAGTGGGCCCGTCGTGAGGCTGGTAGCGGAGCCGGGCGAGTTCGTCGATAGCGGCATGAGCGGAGGCCAGATCGGGGACGTGCGCGGCGGCGGCGAAGTTGTCGAGCTCTATCTTGCCGAAGTCATAGTAGCGCACATCGCCCTTGAGGACGGGCTCGACAGAGACCTTATGGGCCGCGAGAGCCTCCTCGATCGCGCCCTTGAGAGACTGCGGCTCGACGCCGATGCGAGTAATCAGCGAGAGCTCAGGGTGCTCGGCGTCGGTGTATCCGCCGGAGGACGAAGCGAGGATAACGTCGGGGTTCTTGTTGAGAGCGATGGCGACCTTGGCAACCTGGGCGCGGCGGTCGGAGCCAATGTCGCCAGTACCGACAGGGACGTCCCAGAAAGATTGAAGGTGGTTGATGGGCATGGCTGCTGTGGTCGAGGTGGGTTGTGCTGGAGAGCGAGCAGAGATGGGATGAGTATTCACAGCAGCGAGATACGGCCTTATATATGGTTGACTACACTGGTACCTCTCAGTTCCGCTACGAGCCACCGCTCTCCAGAGCTCCAGCGTTGGCGCGAGGCGCAGGTAGCTGTCGGTCATGCTCCGACAAATTCGCAGGTCGTAGGTGATACTCTGTGACCGAGAAGCAGTTGTGGGTGACATGAGAATGGGGGCCCCACTGTACATTTGGTCATGCTCACCATCGTATGGAAGTTACCACGGCTGAACGACAGCTGTTGTGCCCACATTAGAGGCATGACTTTTGCTAGCAACCCGGCACGGGGCCACAAGGCGGTTAGAACACAGTCAGTCAGTCATCATATAAACGCAGGATATCAGAGAGACAAGCAGAAGAGGACGGTTCTGCGGTGGGAGCAAGACAGCTAAGGTGTTCTCGCGGCAGCTTGCGCCCAGACGTGCTGCAATCCTCGAGACACACACCCCCTGTTCTGCGGGGTACGTCCTGTCCGGTGAACGCCCTGACATACGTTGAAGTAGTATGCATCCCAAATTTACCGGTGGCACAATTGGGAACGCTTCGCGGTAGACAGTACTTGCGACATCTGCCATGTGATGGGCTCCTGGCTGGACGGCTCGTCACAATGTACTCAACATCGCATGGAAGCGACGGTGGGGGGGCTGGCCAGCTCCCCTGCGGTCTGGCTCCCGGTGTTGAATAGTGACTTGCGCCGGTCAGCTGCAGTGATCAGAGGAGCCCGGGGCTGTTGCGCCGCCAGCATTGTACGTCGTTGATTGCCACTGGGTGCCCTACAAGTACGTCCGGTAAGTCATGTCTTCGATACAAAGAAAGCAAGGACGAGAACTCACAGCCTTGTGGGTGAGCTAGTTGTAGCTAGCTATGAGTACGGCAAGGAGATATGCCGCTGCTTAACGCTCTGACCCCGGAGTACTGGTCTCATACCAAAACCATTCACATTCAAGTTACGCGTTCATGGATCGTACCAAATCTGACTCCTTGAATTCGAGGTAGGTTCTGTCTGCACGCCAGACACGGGGCTTTGCAGGAGACAGAAGTCGACAGGGAAGAACAGGTGCTCCGGGAGTTTGAAATTTGTCAAGCCCCTACGTAATGCTTCATATATATGCGAGCGAATTTTGAGCGACTTGAATGCACATACTTATTGTGTATGATTCGGTGTATAGGCCTTCGGTCGTATGTGCAGAGGTCGACGTTGAACGTTGAAACGTTGATGTTGCCATGTTGGAGGATCGGAGCTGAGCGCGTGACTGAGCAATTAGGCGCGCCGAAACATGCAGACTCGAATGATATGTAGTGGGGGCAAATCATATTCTCGTTCAACTACTTCAGATCTTCTGGGTTTTCGTAATCAATAGCTATGTGAAAATGGGGAAGTGTGAATCGGGAAAGAGGACGTCAGAACATTCGCAGTCGCGGTGTATCGCGGTCAAGAAACAAGGCCGTTGTCAACTTGCTTGCGTCTATCGCCGGTGCAATTACTCGATCAAGAACAGCCCGTAGTTGGTAGAGCCAAGAGCTGCCGCACGCCTGACGGTGCATCTGTACGGCCCGACGGTGATGGACTGTTCGGCCGTGCCGTTGTCGTTGGCTAGCTTGGCGGCGTCCTTCGCGGACCCCGGCGTGACGACGATCGAGTTCGTCCCACCGAGGATGGTGTTCGGGCAGTCCATCCCCACTGCGAACCGCTGGCCGGTCGAGAACCTAAAGTCCATGCCCATGCACGACCCGTAGAATCCGATCGGGATGCGAGGCTTCGGAACAGAAGGAATAGGTTCGGCGGCAGACGCTCCGTCCTCGGAGGCGCCGCCACGACCGATACTGTACTAAACAGGGTGTGCGGCGGGTCAGTTGCATCATAAGGCATATATATTCTGGCCAACAGACCTTGCGGTACACGTAAAAGCCGCAGGGGACTGCACCAGGCTTGAGGCCGGGATCGACTGCCGCCTGCGGAAGCGATTGGACGATAGTGTTACGCTCTCCGTTCTTGATATAGTCATTGGTAAACGTCAGGTCGTTCCTGCTGTTGACGACGAGACAAAGGTTGAGGGCGCTGAGTACGCCAAAGGAATAGTCAGCCGCTAGTACTCAATTGACTGTAAGAAAATGCTCTCACTCTTTGAGAATAATCCACAACAATCCAAACGCGACCGCAATCACCGCGATGATGGCACCGAGGGCGACGATGCCTCCCACTGCAGCGATGAGCTGGGAGACCAACGCAGTGACAGAACCGGCAGCCTGAATGGCGGAGTACAGCGTGTACATCTTCGAGCCGACCGTGATGAGCCCACCGCCGACCATGATGGCCGTCGCGGCATTGGAGTTCTTCTCCTTCTGGAGCGAGGCGAATGTCTTAGAAAGGCCTTTGATGTGCTGCTCGATGGAATCGCCCCGGGCAACTCTGAGCTGCTGGAACCTCGGCGTGCCGATAGAAAAGCCCTCAGAAATCTGGGAAGGGGAGATGTTGGCGAAGTTATCGGCGCCGGCGAACGACGCGAGCACGTCCGCGGCACTGGGAGTGGGCCCGTCGTGGGGCTGGTAGCGGAGTCGGGCGAGCTCGTCGATAGCTGCATGAGCGGAGGCCAGATCAGGGACGTGCGCGGCCGCGGCGAAGTTGTCGAGCTCCCATTTGCCGAAGTCGTAGTAGCGCACGTCGTCCTTGAGCTCGGGCTCGACAGAAATCTTCTGGGCCGCAAGGGCTTCGTCGATCGCGCCCTTGAGAGACTGCGGCTCGACGCCGATGCGAGTAATCAGCGAGAGCTCAGGGTGCTCGGCGTCGGTGTATCCGCCGGAGGACGAAGCGAGGATAACGTCGGGGTTCTTGTTGAGAGCGATGGCGACCTTGGCAACCTGGGCGCGGCGGTCGGGGCCGATGTCTCCAGTTCCGACGGGGATGTCCCAGAAGGATTGAAGGTGGTTGACTGGCATGGTTGCTGTGGTCGAGGCGGGTTGTGCTGGGGCTGTGCTGGAGAGCGAGAGGTGGGATGAGTATCGACAGCAGCGGGATACGGCTTTATATATGGTTGACTATACTCTCAGTTCCGCTACCAACGCTCGTTCGAGAGCTTGAGCACGAGGCCCAGGTACTAGCTGTGGGTCATACTCCGACAACTTCGCAGGTCATGGGTGGTACTCTGTGACCGAGAAGCAGCTGTGGATGGCATAAGAATGGGGGCACTAGCTATACATTGGGTCATAACGTACAGATGCTCACCATGACATGGAACTTTCTAAGATTGTACGTTGAACAACAGCTGTTGCGTCTACCGTATGCCTGGCCTTTGCTGGCGACCTGGTCGACTAAGAGTCGGCGGAAACAAATTGAAGTCAGTCATTAGATAAATACAGGATATGATAGAGAGATAGAGAACCCGAAAGACGGTGGTTCTACCGTGTGTGTGAAATAGCTAAGGCTTTTTCTTGCCGCTAGATACGACCAGACGTGCTGAAATGCTTGACGTATCAGTGTCCTGTATACGAGGTACGTCATGTCCGGGTGAACGCCCTCCAGGACCCCGGATGTATCTTGGCGCCATGCATACCAAACGGGTTGCACGAGAGTGTTTCGCGGGAGACAGCGCGGGATCCGCCAATAAATGGGGCTAGCTACTAGCTGGACGGCTTGTCATAACGTACTCGACATTGCATGGAAGCGGCGGCGGCGGCGTAACGAGAAGTGAACGGCAAGCTCACCTTGGGCCTGGCTTCCCCGGTGGCGACGAGGACCGGTCGGCTGAAGTGTACAGAGGCACCCGGGGTTGTTGTGCCACCGGTAATGACACCGTCACTTCACACAGTACTACGGGCGTCCTACAAATACGTTCGGTGAGTTATATTTTCGATACAAAGAAAGAGAGGCGAACGAGAACATACCGTCGTGTCGGCCAGCGGGCGAGCCAGAGAAGGTTGTGGGCGCCGTAGAAGCTAGTTACGATTTCGACATGAAGTTGTGTAGATGCTTGACGCGCTGACCCTAGTCCCATACCCAAACCGTTCACGTCCACGTTTACGTGTTCTGTGATTGTGCAGAGCCTGATTCCATGCATGCGAGGTAAGTTCTGTCTACACGATCAGCGTGGACCAATGCGCCAGACACGGGGCTTCTCATGCGCAGTAGACAGCGTTTGTGCGCGTGAAAGTCGACAGGGCAGAACAAATGCCGGAAACTTCAAATCCCGGTGGTCTAGTATTAGACGCACCCTCTTCCATGGCTGTCAATAGAGCAACCTCCTAGCCGTAGCCTTGACTCAAGGAGAGGACGACGTTCAGGTCAAGCGCCCTTGCAATACAATCGCGATCAGGAACAACCTCACAACAAACGCCCAAATGGACGCACCTCAGGGCTTCGGAATCGGGTGTCATCCCGGTCGAAACTTGGGGGTCGTACGAATGCATGAAGGTCATATGATATTCCGTCTACTGCATCAAGAGAGGTACATGCTCGTCATCGTGGTAAGGCTACACAACGGCGCCGTTGAGGCGCGTTTTCAAGGATTGTTGAAATCCGCCCATATCCATCCCAACCGCACAAGCAAGCGCAGACCGCCGCCTCCGCTACCGTCGCAATGACAGGCGGGGCGGGGCCGTCGCTCGTTGGCCTGCTGCACGCCAGGGCCGCCGAGCCTACGGACGGGCCTCCTCGCACCCGCAGAACGGGGAAAGGAGGGCCACGTCGCGCTGACATCGGCTGGCGAGCCCAAGAAGGCGGCGCAGGCCGGCACCCACACGGCTCTACGCAATTTTCTGCTTATCCGCCACGACTCTGCACAACATCTGGGGTGGAACCACAGGACGGGACACCTCGTTGAGAGTGCGCCGATAAGTTACTGGTGAGACCGTAACGCGGGCGCTGTTGAAGCGCAGGGGCGTACGCGCTTACGCGTACGTCTGGCGGGCCCAGCGCGCGGCGTTGACCAGGTTAACCAGCGACGCCTCGGTCTCCGCCCAGCCGCGGGTCTTGAGACCGCAGTCGGGGTTGACGAAGAGGAGGTCGCCGGGGAGGATCGCGAGCATGGCCGCGAGACGGTCCTTGATCTCCGCCTCAGAGGGGACACGGGGCGAGTGGATGTCGTAGACACCGGGGCCGATCTGGTTCGAGTAGCCGTAGTGCTTGAAGGTGTTAAGCAGCTTCATGTCGCTCTTCGACGCCTCGATCGAGATGACATCCGCGTCGAGGGCCTGAATGGACGGGAAGATGTCGTCGAAGTCGGAGTAGCAGAAGTGCGAGTGCGTCTGGAGCGCGTCGGTGACACCGGCGGTGGCGATCTTGAACGAGGGGAGGGCCCACGAGAGGTACCCTTCCCAGTCAGCCTTGCGCAGAGGGAGACCCTCACGAAGAGCGGGCTCGTCGACCTGGACGGCCTTGATGCCAGCCTTCTCGAGGTCAACGACTTCGTCGCGGAGGGCAAGCGCGAGCTGCTTGCACTGGAGCTCGCGGGAGACATCGGCACGGGGGAACGACCAGTTGAGGATGGTGACAGGGCCGGTCAGCATGCCCTTCATGGGCTTGCTGGTGACGCTCTGCGCGTAGCTGCTCCAGCGGACCGAGATGGGGTTGGGCCGGCTGACGTCCGAGACGATGATCGGGGGACGAACGTAGCGAGAGCCATAGCTCTGCACCCAGCCGTTCTGGGTGAAAGCGAAGCCCTCAAGCTGCTCACCGAAGTACTGGACCATGTCGTTACGCTCGGGCTCGCCGTGCACAAGGAGGTCAAGGCCGATGCGCTCCTGGAAGCGGACGACGCCCTCGATCTCCTTCTCGATGAACTTGTCGTACTCAGCAACAGAGAGCTCGCCCTTGTTGAGCTTGGCACGCGCCTGACGGATCTCCTTGGTCTGAGGGAAGGAGCCGATGGTCGTCGTGGGGAACTTTGGGAGGTTGAGCTGCTTCTGCTGGATCTCCTTGCGGACGGCGAAGGGGCTCTTACGCTCGAGCATGTCGGGGGTGATCGCAGCAACGCGATTACGGACTGTAGCGTCAGAGTTGCGCTCGAACTCACGACGCTTGGTGATCGAGATCTTGTTGGCCCGGACGGCCTCGATGACACTGGGCTCCTTGGAACCACCGAGAGCAAGAGCGATGACAGCGATCTCGGACGCCTTCTCGAGGGCGAAGGCAAACCAATCCTTCTGCTCTGCGGTGAGCTTGTTCTCAGCGGCAAGGCTGACGGGGGTGTGGAGAAGCGACGAGGAAGACGCGATAATGACGCGGTTCCCGCCGAGAACACCGCCAGCGCGTTGGGCCAGCGTCAAAGCAGCCTCGAAGTCGGTCTTCCAGATGTTACGTCCGGAGACGACACCCAGGGAGAGGACAAGGTTGGTGGGCTTGACGGCGGCGATGACGTCGTCGAGTTGACCAGGTGCACGGTCGAGATCGACGTGGAGACCGGCAACAGGGAGCTTCGCAACGTAGGCGAGGTTCGTGTCAAGACGACCATAGTAGGTGGCCAGGACAATCTTGGGCGAGACAGGCGCAAGCTCGGCGTAGACCTGGGCAAACTGCTTCTCGTAAAGGTGGGCGGAGTCGAGGACGAGGATGGGCTCGTCGATCTGGACGGAGTCCGCACCAGCCTCCTTCAGGGCAGCAAGGAGCTGCTTGTAGATGGGGAGCAGCGCAGGGAGGAGGGTGAGGGGCTCAAAGCCAGCGCGGGCCTCCTTGGCGGCCTTACCGAGAGCAAGGAAAGTGATAGGGCCGAGAACAACGGGACGGGTCTCAACACCGAGGTCCTTGGCCTCACGGTACTCCTCAAGAGCCTTGTTGAAGTTCAGCTTGAAGTCGGTCTCCTCCGAGAACTCCGGGACGACGAAGTGGTAGTTGGAGTCGAACCTAAGTCGCTGGATTAGTACTGTGACCGGCAGATGCCGAGTGCGCTTTCTCACCATTTCTTCATCTCCGAGGCGGGGACGTCAACACCATCGGCCTGACGGCCACGGCCCATGGCGAAGTAGACATCGAGAGGGGTGAGACCTTTGTCCAAGTAGCGCTTGGGGATGACGTTGAAAGCAGCGGAGTGGTCGAGGACGTGGTCGTAAAGAGTGAAGTCACCGCTGAACATATAGGATTAGCATACATCCACCGATCTTCAAATTCGGGTAGGCCGCGCACCTAGGGATCAGGTTGACACCGCGCTCCTTGAGGCTGGTCCAGCTCGCCTTCTTGACATCGGCGGCAGCCTTGGTGAGCTGGTCGGCAGAGAGCTTGCCGGCCCAGTAGGCCTCAACGGCCTTTTTCACCTCACGGTTGGCACCTGATATGCGCATACATGCTCGTGAATCGATCATGGAGAGAGACGAGACATAGAACTTACCGATGCGAGGGAAGCCGAGAACGCTGGAAAGGACCATTCTGCAAGTCGAGAGAGATGGAGGGAGGATGGTGGGGAAGGAGAAGGGGTGTGGGTCGTGGAGATGAGGGGGATCGAGTATTTGAGTAATTTTGCAAGATGGCGTGAGCGCTTCGAATTACATAAATGGGGATCCTGGGCCCCCAATCTGGCAATCAAGCGCCCCATCGATGTGTGCTCTCACCGCTCGAGTCAATTGCCCACGACGTGGCAGACGCGTTCCAGCCCGCACAACAGCCAAGACATACAGACACGCCAGAGAGGCGCGGGAACCCTGGAGGGAACAGACAAACAAGCGCGGGAATGAGTTGCACAGTGAGTGTGTCCTTGAAAGCCGGTCGTATACTCGGTCGCTGTAGTGTCGAGAACCGTCGCACGCCCTGTGGTTATGCAATGCGTACTGCAGCGTGTCGCGGCGTGTGGGGAGAACGCGGATCACTCAGGCATCACCGAGGTCTGCTGAAGCTGCTAGCGCTTCGCTTCCACCGGGTTTTAGCGGATGCAGGTGAGCGCGAGATAAGAGCAAGCGCACTCATTTCATAGGATGAGCCCGTGAATTTGGCATGAAGAGGGAAGAGCACAGGCTCCGTTGCCCACGCTGTGGGTCGTATATATGTCCCCGGCACGGGTAACAGTTTGTAATGTCGTCGAATCCTGAAAAGGCAGGCACCGGACCATATATGGGGAGGGATATGATTACGGCGTACGGAATGCGGGGCCGGGGTAACCCCGGGGTCGAGTGCTCGTCGGCCTCCGTTGGACCAGGGCGCGGTGCAGGAAAGTGCGAGCGGACGCCTCTTATTAAGACTTGTTAATGCACATGTCCCTATCGACCTTGCATCGTTCTTCCGCCAGTCAGATGAGCACGGCCCAGACATTCCTGACCCCGGTCCGGTCCACCCCGCCCTCCCCTTCAAATACCTCCTCCTCCGCACCCCATTCTCCGACAATCCTCCTTACCCCCCATCTCTTCCACTACCATGTCCAACAACCCCTCCTTCGTCCTGCGCAAGATTGAGGATGTCGCCTACGAGGAGCGACCCATCCCCGACAGTGCGTTCGTCCGATACATGTCTACCGCCCCGTGGTGCTAACATGGCGATCACGCGCTTTCAGTCAAGGATGACGAGGTCCTCATCACCGTAAAGAAGACCGGTACGCTCCTATCTCTGACGAACATTCCATTCCTTCTCACCGCATCGTCATCTAGGGATTTGCGGTTCTGATGTCCACTACCTCGTGCACGGCCGCATCGGAGATTTTATCGTGGAAAACCCTATGGTACGCTTCAAATTCGTCGGTCTTCGCAAATTCCCTGACCATTACTTTCAGGTCCTTGGCCACGAATCTGCCGGCATCGTCCACAAAGGTTAGACGAGAAGCTACCTCTTGAAGGGAAATATGGACTGATCGCCATCATCTTTCACGCAGTTGGCTCTAAGGTCAAGCACCTCAAGGTCGGCGACCGTGTCGCAATGGAGCCCGGCGCGACCTGCCGTGTCTGCGATGACTGCAAGCGTGGTCGGTACGAGGTACGCTCCGTGATTATCAGCGTCTTGTCCAATACACCAACCTCCTCTACAGCTCTGCCCCGACATCGTCTTCGCGGCAACGCCCCCCTACGATGGCACGCTCGCGCGGTACTACCCCATCCCCGCGGACCTGTGCTACAAGCTCCCGGACAACCTCACGCTCGAGGATGGCGCGATGGTAAGCACCCACACGCCGGCGCCCGCATGCCCACCCACGCTCACGCCCGCCCTTACGCCCACGCCCAGATGGAGCCGCTCTCGGTCGCGATCCACGCCCTCGCGAATATCGCCGGCCTGCGCGCAAGCCAGTCCGTCGTCGTCTTCGGCGCGGGCCCCGTCGGGCTGCTCTGCATGGCGGTCGCGCGCGCGCTCGGCGCCTCGCGCGTCGTCGCGGTCGACATCGTGCCCTCGCGCCTCGAGTTCGCGCGCACGTACGCGGCGACGGAGACGTACGCGCCGCCGAAGCTCGAGCAGAACGAGACGCGCCTCGCCTACTCGGCGCGCAACGCGGCGACGATGGCGGCGCAGCTCGGCATCGAGGAGCGCGGGCCGAGCGGGATCGACGTCGTCGTCGACGCGAGCGGCGCGGAGGTGTCGATCCAGACCGGCATCCACATCGTGAAGCACGGCGGCACGTTTATCCAGGTGCGCGATTCCCGTGTGTAGTTCCGCTTGAGAGAGAGGCTAAATGCAGCGTTGCGCAGCTCGGCATGGGCCAGCCAGAGATCACTATTCCTATCACCACCCTCCTCGTGAAAGAGGTGAACTTCAAGGGCTCCTTCCGTTACGGCGTACGTCCCCCTTCCTTCAGCCGTAAGTATAGGCACTGACGCTCACGCTTTTCCGGTGCAGCCTGGCGACTACAAGCTCGCGATCGCGCTCGTCTCGCAGGGCAAGATCGACCTGAAGCCGCTCGTGACGCACCGCTTCAGCTTTGACCAGGCCATCCAGGCGTTCCAGACGACGCGCGCGGGCAAGAGCGAGGACGGCAAGCCCGTCATCAAGGCGGTCATCTCCGGCCCTGACGTCTCCCCCGACGACCTTTCCTAGTTTCTGTCTCCTCTGCGTTCGAGTCTATCTGTGGCTGAGTCTGTGGGTTGAAGGTGAAGGGGAAATGGTCGAGGGTCGGGGCGATCGCGCCTCCCGCTCGGACACAATCTGTACGGAAGTAACGCCGCGAAGGGCACATGTACGCTACTACTACACACTCGGGACCCCGCGCTGTCGTCTGTGGTAAAGACAGCGGTTGGTCGTGAATACAAAACTCGGCTTCGTTTCTGATTCAACACACCGTGTGCGCACCATCTCCCGAGCCTTGACAATTGCCGGACACTCTGACAGCGACAGTCCACTGCGGCTGCGCACACGCCTCCGATTCTCCGAAACTCTGCACAGTACATTGCAGCATCGCTCCCCCAGGGCCAGTGCACGCCTCCCACACCTCCCACACCCCACCGCAGTGATCACGTCTCCAAGATCGATACCGTCACCGCCCCAAAGCTCCCGTGCCCATGCCGCTGCCCATGTGTGTTAATATAGCACATCAGCGGGATGCATCCTTGTGGATCTTGCATCAGGCCTCCAGCGGTTCTGTCAGGCCTTCAGGGCGGTCACTGCGCCCCCTCCATCCACGTTCCATGTTCCCATCATATCAGCGTTTATGGCCCGCTGGCGACGCAGCAATGTCAGCGTCACGCACGGACGCACGGTAGCTATCACGCGAAGTAGAACGCTATCTGTGCATCGATATCATCCGGACCGCAGGGCAAGTTGGGCACGGGCCCTGCGGTCTCTGCGGTCCCTGCGCGCGGTTACCAGCTATGTGAAGGCGACGGCCGGTAGATATGGGCGCGGGCGGTTTGGTCAAACAGTCAAACCGACCGCCGACCCGGCGCGATATTCAAACGGTCTCAGATGATATTCAAGTTCGAATTCATATTCAGGTGTGGAGCTCGTCGCGGAAGGGCGTACCGACGCTTGCCGTGCTTCCGAAGTACGTTCGAACCTGCAGACCTCGCATTTCCAACCGCAAGTAGCCGAACTTCGAAGGTTCAACGTTGAACGCCGAGTTGAACGTCGCGGACGGGCGACAACAAGCGAGTTCGAATAAGCGTATAATTGTGTATCTATGCGAGTGTACTAGACTATGGGGGTGCGAATAATGAAGTGAACGAACCGACGGAGCCCGGAGGCAAGTTCTAGACCAGACCAGACGACGCCGCCAATGTTCCCCGGAGCCCGAGCAGACAGCAGCGCGAGCGACTTGGAACGTCACGGTACCGTAACCAATATACCGTACGTACGCGCGCGCGGAGGGGGGGACGGGGTGGGATGAGAAAGGAAGAGATAGAGAGGGGGAAGCTCAGGCAATACGGAAAGGGCGTAGTGGTACTTGTACGTGTGTGCTGTACGGGACGGTGGGCGGTCGAAGCGTAGCGTCGTCGGCGGTGAGAAAGTCTGTCGCGCCCGGCGTGCCCCCACGCGTGCGCAGGTGGCCGCATGGCGCGGGTGACGGGGACGGGGGCGGTGGGCGAGTGGTATCTGGGGGAAGGAACGTGCGCGAAAAGTAGCCACGCAGCGCGCCCGGGGCCGGCGCGGCGACGGTGTGCATGACGGCGGGCGCAGCCACGCGTGGGGAGCAGCAGCGCCGCAGGGCCGCCCGGCCCCGACCCCGACCCCGAGTGACCCCGAGTACCTGTACGGCACACGCCCCGCGCCCGCCCCGCCAGCCAGCGTGCGCAAGCGCAGCGGGCGAAAGCGAAGTAAACGCAATGCAGGAGGAAGTGGTATACCGACCGCCGTGCGCCTCCTGGCTACACGGGGCGTGTTGTATATGTCTTTGTGTCGTGGGATTCATTCTGCGTCCGTGGATGGATGGTCCGTCGTCGTCCGCCCCGCCCCTGGGGGATCCTGCCGGGGGCGGACGGGCGGTCCGCCTCTCCCTGACGCAGCTGCCCATAGCTATCTTCGTCTCCGCGCTGCCGTGCGCGTTCCGATACCCCAACCCGACGCCATCATGCGTATGTACACCTCTCGTCCGCTCCTATCCAGTCTCCGCAGTAGCCGTCGCGCCGCCCAGCCCGGGCCCAGTGCGCATTAGCAGGCGCTGCTGGACGCAGAAGATGACGAGGGACCGTCGGTGGAGCTCCCTGCGTGACCTTCTAACCCAGTGTCGATAGGCAACAGCCCTGCCCGATGCAGTTCGGCAGCGTACGGCTGCTTTTCTGGGGGATATGGCGTTGGGCCGAGAGGCACTGCCCGTAGGCGGCTGAAGGATGACGTGCGAGCGTGTGGTGAGAACGGAATCGGCGGCATCGTCGGCACTGCGTCTGGCGAATCCGATGACAGGAACGCGGGGAAGAAGAACAGGACGCCCCGCGAGCGCAGTCGTCGCCGGCGAGAGCGAGAGGGCGTTGAGGGCGGTTCTGAGTCGTCGAGCTCGAAGACGGAATTCCAGACGCGGTTGCGTGCACGGCGCATGCGGTCCAGCATGGACCCACCACTCATGCCATAGGGTGTCGCGGTGCCGTCGGTTGTGATCGAGATGTCCGAAGGTGCAGGGGAGGTCGAGCGTGAATCGTAAATGGGCAAGAGCTGCACGTCTTCTTCGTCGGAGGCAGCCTCGCTGGTGAGAGCAATCGGGGAGGGCGGGGAGGTGGTGATGCCCGTGGCAGGAAGAGCGAACCAGCCGAGGTCGAGATACCACCTATTGTTCCTCTGCGTCCAGCGCGGCATCATGACCTCGTAACCGCCGATGCGCGGAAGACGCGTCTTTCTCCTTGGGGCAAACGCAAGACGCACCAAGCCACCGACGAGAACAACCAGGCCGATCCACATGAGGCCCTTGCCCCATGTACCGAGGAAGCCGATGAACGCGGCGTCGTCAGCGTGCCAACTGCTCCCATAGTAGTGGGAGAAGAAGGAGTGGGGCGCCTCGAGCGGTTTGGCGTTCTTGCCGTACAGGGCCTTGGGGAGGATGCGAACTTCGCTTTCAGCGTCGTTGAGGGAAGACATGTACGCGCCGTACTGCGCAGAGAGGAACATGGGGCCGGTGGAGAACATGACGGTAGGGTAGTTGAGCACCCAGTCGTAATCAAAGTTCATGATGCTGTGGATGGTCTGCGCCATGAACGGGTGGCCCTTCTCGGCGAACATGAGGTCGTTGGAAACTCCGACAGGGATGGTCTTGGGCAAGATGACGGGGTGCACCAGAAGGGGGTCGAGGGGGCGGAGACAGCCAATGTCGAGGTCGATGTAGACACCGCCATAGTGGTAGAGAACGAAGTAGCGGATAGCGTCGGCGCGCTGGATGGGGTACTTGTAGCCGTCGTAGACATCGAGGTACCAGTTGTAGTGGCGTGCAATGAACTCGCGCGCACTCGCGTCCGTCCAGAGCATGTACTTGCTGGAGGGGGGTTGAGGATAAGCAGGTGAAAACAGTGGGGGTACGCACTAGTCGGGCATCATGTCGCGACAGTCCTGCGAGATATTGGCCCAGCGCGGGGGCAGTGTCTCTGACTTCCATGTCTGGTGGATGATGCGTGGGACGCGCTCTGGGAGGACGGGGAGAGAGTGGTTGAGGGTGAGGTTGACTTCATCCTCGGTGATGTAGGCGGGGAGGTCGATATAGAGGTAATAAGATATGGAGGAGAGGACGATGACGGTGCCGACGAGGACAGCTGCAAGCAGCGAGAGGAGGATGTAGAGGGTCCTGCGGCGAATCATTGGGGGAGGGGAAAAGGAGGGACGAAGGAAAGAAGGAAGGACGGCTGGAGACAAGCAAGTAAAGAGAGAAGAGAGGGACCGGGCCTGCCAAGGACCGCTCCGCCTTTCCTCGACTGCCCCTGTCCGCCCATCCCCGCAGTACCCCCTGGGCCGTCCTCCCGCTCCTGATTTCCGTGTCCTCCTCCTCCTCCCACCGCTGCCGCCGCCCACCACCGCTCGACGTCGCGCCCGACGCCCTCGACGCTGCGCCGCGTGCCCTTGCCCAGCCGACTCCCGGACCAGTTCACCGCTGACAGCCGACGATCGCTTAGCGGCTGGGCGCCAGCCTGTCACGCTCGTCCATCCAACAGATCACCAACAAATTCTCATACCAACCTCCATCGGCTCGCCGACCAACGCTTTCGGGCCTGCACAGGGCTCCAACCTCTGGGCTGCCCTCCAGCAGCCTCCAGCGGGTCTCGTCGCAATAATACTGATTATCCCAGATCGGACTCGCGATATTCGCTCCGCCGCGCGCGTCAACGCGTCTCGTCACGGATAGCGTTTATCCTGGGCGCCTCCGCTGCTAGCACTGCTGGTGGCTGCTCCACTCCACCGCACTCACTCACTCCAGCTTACTCTCGAGGCCCTCGGCCCGAGCGCCCAACAATAGTACAGAGCTCCGTACGTCAACACACTGCGTCACTACATACTTCATGGACCGGGAGTTCGGACGGCCTGAAAGTACCTCACAGTGCACAATGTATATCTCCTTTCCCTCCCCACCGATAATCATGAACCTCGCATAATAATTTTTCATATGTGCCTCTACCGCTGTACATATTTTGAAGAGGATGTATGAGGATTCGTGCAAACCAGAGCCTGACAAGTGAGAGGGTACCAGCGGGGGGCAACCACCCAGACTTTCCGTGAATCCAACCCCAAAAAGTGAGATGCAGGACTCCGGACACCGATCCTCCAACCACCACCCTTTGCCGAGTTGATAAGATAGCAATACAATGTAGCTATGGGTGGGTCTCCCAGACTGAACACAGTGTCCATTATTGTCAAACCACCTACCACGGCAAGCTCAAGGAGGGGTTTATTTTCAGTCCAGCTACCGAGCTACAAAGTTTACGAATGTCCTTCTGGCCCCCCGCAACTGCTCAGTGAGTAACTGCACGAGTCGGCGATGGATTAGCGGAGCTCTATGGCTGGGCCCAGGCCTCATCTCCGCGCTGCGAGATGGGAGGGGAGTTATCTGAGCGCGGGGTGAATTTTGTGAAAAGACGGAGGCTGATGACGAGAGAGAAGGGCCAGGAGTGGGAGACCATGAATGGGATCCCTGTAGAGCATCAGAAAGGTAGGTCTGCTCGCCGCTGCTGCAAATATCTTATGTAAGTGGGATGTTCTCTCATCGCTTGAGGATTGTGTTGCATGGTTTCTATTTTCGATGCGTCAAAGCCGGGGGCGGATTGGTATTTTGGTTGTGATGGACAGTTTGGCCGCAAACTTCGCATGTGACCAAGTTGTGCCTACCTTGGGCGATGTCGAAATTGATCCAGAGGGTAGTGACATTGGA
Source organism: Lenzites betulinus (assembly GCA_022264855.1). Lineage (NCBI taxonomy): Eukaryota > Fungi > Basidiomycota > Agaricomycetes > Polyporales > Polyporaceae > Lenzites > Lenzites betulinus. Next base: position 341,364 of record JABYQU010000015.1, read on the forward strand.
TAGATAAATTTATAGAGGTTTCATGGCCATCTCAGGTCAAAGACATAGTAGATTAAACGATGGACTAGTCGTAGAGATGACTGACATGCTGATTCTGAAGCTTGACTAGTGTGAACGGATCGAATAGATTAGATCACTGGAGTATATGACGGGCGCTAGCGGACAAAACCCTCTTCACTTCATTTCAAAGGATTCAATTCATGGGTTTATTTTAAAAACACTATTTCAGGTTCATGTTTAGATTTCGGCGCATGTTTATTCCATTTCGGGGCATCCATTTCATTTCGGGTCATCGGGCTGGATGGGCACTCCGAGATAGGCGCTTGTCGCCTCTACCAATCTTCCCGCTTCGACCACTCTTCAACCGCGGCCCGCGTCTGAGTATGATCATGAGTACTGAGTCCGCAACCTCCTTGAGCTCGAATGCGAGTCATGCAACCCCGGTAAGTATTAGTGGACCCTCGGATGAGTTCCATGATAAAGCTATTACACTTCAAATTTGCTCGGCACTGGCGAGCATAGGGCCAAGCATGACAACAACTGAGATATCTGACAACATCACTGCACTGGTGATAACGTTGGCCAGTAGTTTTTAGCAGTCATTCTACTGTCTACTACTAAATACTGCATGGTCAGTCCCTCATATACATCAGCAAGTGGTTCAATGTTCCACTGCATACCCCATAACCTGTTGAACTTCCGTGTTTACGGCTGTGCCGGACCGGGAGTTGCCGTGTGTGGCCGTGCGTCTACAATACGCCGGCATGGACATTCTTACTTACCTGTTATGGACATTGTACTATACACGGCATCTCATCATCTTTACTGATGATTCTGGTGCGTTCTACGCTGCTCCGGTACATTCCAGATCCCTATGGAAGTCTCTAGAATATGGCATCATTCTTGCGCGATATGTCGTCGTAGTCTTGCTCATCGTCTTACTCATCGCATAGGCTACTTACTCAGCGTCCTCTGGACGTCACATGCTTCTCTTTTATGCTTACTCATCGCAGTCCTCCAGTAGTATATAAGGAGGACATTCTCTGCCATAGCTCTTCAGTCTTTCGCTCACAGACTGAAGAGTAAGTCCCACTACTTCTATGCCTACATATGTGTTACTTACCAGTACTTGTAGTTCCTCTTTGTGCGGCTCACAGGTACTGTCAATATGATTATAGTCTTTCGCTCACAGACTGAATATTCCTCTTTGTGCGGCTCACAGCCTTCCAGGTTCAGAGTTCTTCATAACCATCTACCAGCCAAGGACGCTCGCCCCTCCTGAGGCTGTCAGGACATAGAGTTGAATGAGTTATAGTTTGGGGATTGTATGCATTACAAGCAGATACTCTCGTATAATTTTCAAACCCGAGTGCTAGTGATGTAAGTGTCCTGAAGGCCTTTCGAATGGCTAGTACCACTCGGGTTGTCTGGGGTTTGTCCGGTCCCAGTCCCTTGAAAGTGATGAGCAGTGAAACCCTCATGACTGTTCAGATATGTGTAGGCGGTACTAATTAATCACAACACAAACCTGATGTACATGACCATAAGTAAGTACCAAGTGAGTCAGCAGAAGTAAACGTGGACTCAGAGCTCACAAGTTGATGAGTTAAGTGCTCGAATGTATGTACACCAGGAACGGGCCAAGTACATTCAAGCAGTAACACGCGCGAGCACGACACAGCCATAATATAACGGGCGTCGGGAATACACATATACAGAACTTGTCTTGGATACAGACAGATGGTCATACCAAGTTCTGCAAGAGGTTCGATGAGCAGACTGATACATCAATACTATGTGTGCAACACTGGTACTTACTCAAACAAGGCAGGCTCAAGCCCGAGCTCTTCTGGCGTTAGAACATCTACGTTATCATCGTCCTCATTGTACTCGCACTCTCTGTGATAGTGCGGAGCCTTTGAGTGAGGTATAAATTATATTCTATATGTGCTTGACATTCCTGCGAGTGAGGGTGGGAGGGCGGCATCTTGACGTCATCTGCTCTCTCGCCCATGTTGATGGCGTGTGTTTGATACCTGAGACGCGCTCCTGATGTGTCCGAACCCGAAGTCATGGTGGCCGAAGTGGAAGACAAAAACAAATTGCAGTTCCGAATGTGAAGCGCCCACTCCAAATGCTGCCCCGAAGTGGAAGGGGTGCCGCGAAATCGGATTCTGAAGTCAAATAATTTTGTCCGCACACGAATACTTTTGTCCACGGGAACCCCTCATAGGAGTATCTCGGATATGGCAAGTGCTGGGCACTTCAATCCCGCCTCCTCATGTTCGCTGCCAGTAGCTTGATTTTATACTCTCTCATTCTCTCTATTGCACCCTGCAGTTGAGTAACGCAAAGTCACGGCGCTAGCCATTGTCAAATTGATACTCTGATACACCGAATGCCAGGACCCCTGCCTAAGCGCTAAGAGGTCCGATACGGGATGTCACGTGAATTGCCTTATAAGGAAATCTATGTCGAGGGAAACGACCCTTTTGGCGGCCCATCGAAAAAGTAATCAACCATTTATGCGGCAGTTGAGCTACAGAAAGCAGTTTCAAAAACACAAGCAGACGGGCTTTGGTTTATCGTATATTTTGACGCCCTTCTCCATGGCTACAGAGCAATCGTGGGAGAGCTATGATTATAAGGATTTTTCACTCGACATGGATTGGACCTCTTAGCGCTTACAGCTGTTCTCAGATCGATAGGCCCCTGTTAAAAAAACACACAGAGGTGTTCAAGCCCAGACGGGGTGGCGATGCTTCACGTGATGCGGTAAAAGTCGGTTTGGCAGGTAGCGGGCAGCGCGAAGAGCTACGCGCCCTCGGCATGCACACCTGCATTCTCCCCGCCGTCGCCGCCCGAAACCGCTGTCCGCAATTATCTTTCCCAGGGGCCTAAGCAGGCAGAATGTCCTGTCCACGAGGACATTTAACGGCGGCCTTGGGCGGCGGCCCCACCTGGCCCCACCCGCCGGCCACACGCCTAATGCAGCGCGTCACGCTGTGACTATAAGCGCTCTTCAAGTTAGGGTTGCACTTAGCTCCCTTCAAGTAGGACGAACACTATGAGCTACAGCCGTCCATGTTCAACACTTATAATAAGCTATTTTCTGTGCCTGCTTCCGGAGAGAAGCGGTTTGATCTACAGCGTATACAGTACACAGCCGCTCAACACCCTCTAGCCACAGCCTAAGGAAGAGTCTACTGGTATGGTGGTTCGGTGTGGCTAGGGTATGTAGACATAGGAAAGCATGGACTCCCACAAGCGATTATTGCCTACATACCGAACAATAACAGAAATAACACTATGAAAACAATGGCGACAAAGGGCCGCGAATCAAACGATCTCAGGGGGCGGCTGCCATATGTTGCCGGTTTGGCGCGACTGTGACACCGTGTGACAATGGTCGGCGTCCTTGGCCGCCGTCCATTTCCATCGCCGACAGGACGTTCTCTAAGCAGGGGTCCTCGAACGCCCTCGCGTGCATGGTTGGAGTTAGAAAATAGCAATAGCCGCAGTGCGAATGTCACGCTTTGTACGGTCCACCGGTACCCCTTCACCACTCATTAATTATCCATCTGTCTAGCAGCCGGAGAATGTCGGAGGGGTGTGTATGACACTATTACAGTCACTTTTTACACACCCAGAAATTCTGGGAGGTACCGCTGAAGGGGTATCGGAGAACGCCCGTGTGCGCACGTCCAGAAACCCCACCTCGTCGCTTTGTCTCCTGAAGATCGTACACTTCCCGTAACCGAACCCTCGCGAGATTTTTGGAGGTGGTACATGAGACACACATGCATCCTGCAAAATTTCAAGGTTATCGGGGGCCGGTAAGGGGTACTTTTAGCGGAATACTGGGTCCCGTCCGAACTCCCGGTCCATGATAGTACGACGATACGTTCACAGCGGCCGCAGCTTCGCATCCCAAACCTCCTTCACATGGGGGCGGACCGCCTCCACTGAGCTGAGTAGCGCACCATCACCAAACCTCCGGCCCACCTCCTCCAGCGCGTCCAGCACCGAGACCCACTTCGGGCGCGGCCAGTCCTGCCCCTTCCGCCAGCCCCGCTCGCCGCGCAGCAGCAGAAAGTTTCCCATGTTCTCCGGCTCCTCGAACGGCCTCTTCGTCTGCAAGTACGCCAGGCACAGGGGCGCCGTCCACTCCGGCACCGGCCGCTGCCTGTAATCAGGCGCGTGCTTCGAGTGCGCAACCGCCATGCTGTCCCCCGCCGCGATATGCACGCGATAACAGAGGTCCTTCAGCACCAGCGTGAAGTGCGCCCCGATCTGCGCGTGCAGGGAGTCCCGCGCGTGCGCGGGCAGGTACTCCTCCGCCGCCGCAGCGTCCCCGTCGTCGATGTCCATCATGTCCTCGTCCCGGGTCGACCGCGCGACTGGGCCTGCGGCCGCGGCGGGGGCCTCCGTCTGCGCAAGGCGCTGCCGCGTCCGGGACGGCCGGTAGCGCGGGTACGCCTCGCGCTCGTGGAACTTGCTGAGATCGACGCCGTCAACAGGCAGCGCCTGCGCGAGCAGCCGGCTCGACCAGCTGCGCCGCGGGGGGAGGCACGTATGGAGGCCTGCAAAGTCAAGGCAAGCGATGCGCAGCGCGCACCGCAAATCCCGCGTCAGCGTCTCGGAAGTACTGTCACTGGCACTGTGTGTGCTCCCGGGGCCGCCTGCTCAGCCACGCCGCAGCAGGCAGCGTCACCCGGCAGCGGGGGGTATCATGCTGCCAGGGTGTGGGAGCGCAGCCCACGGTGGCGGACGGCGGGTGGGGACACGAACCTTCGCGTTGGCACTCGAGGGAGAGGATCTTGTCCATCGTGACGAGGAGCGCGCCGAAGCCCCTGTGCCTGTCCGCGAAGAAGAGACAGCAGTCGCGGATCGCGAGGTCGTTCTTGCGCACGTCGTCGCCCTCCGCGCGCGCGGCGCCGCCGGCAGGGCCCTGCGTCTCCTTCGACGCCTGCAGCTTCACCGTCCGGCGCTCCTTCACTTTCTTCAGCAGCCAGGTCGTCGCCTGGCGCGCGAACCACTGCAGCTCCGGCCGGTTTTTGAGCCTGGGGGCGGTACGCAGGCGAGGCGCGGTCGTTTATTGTGGTGCGCATGTATGACGCATGTATGGTTTCATTGTAGATGAATGCACGGATACGTCAACCACATACGGACCGGGAATGTCAGCACGCACGGAAGGGCACGCACCCGTCCAGCTCGGAGAGGACGACGCTGGGGATGACGACGAGGACGGGGTATCCCGCGCCCTCGACGTCCGCGCAGAACTGCTCGACGATCCCGCAGTAGTCGATGAGCACGTTCGTGTCGATGACGACGTGCAGGTGCTGCTGCGTCGTCGGGAATGCGTCCTGCAATGGGGCGCCCGTGAGCGGGGGCACATACTTCCCGAAGGGGCGCGCTGAAAGGGACTTGGGGCGGGACGTGCCTGCATCTCCACATCGTTCGCGGCGTGATAGAGTTGCTCGACCGTGCTATCGTACGGCGGTGGGGTTGTTTCGTGTGACATTTTTAGAGAGGTGTGGGTGTGTAAATCTGTGCGGGTATGTTATTAGCATCTGGATCGGCGGTGGACGGAGAACGGCCGTGAGCTAAATGCATACCTTCAGCTTTCGAGAGGCTATGCGATGGATATATACGATAATCACGAGAGAGAGAAAGAGACAGAGACGGGGAGACTGCTGCAAGAGAATGTTAGGGCGCACGAGAAGAGTGCTACTCACCGATTGATCAACGTAGCCCGAGGAAAGATGAGTGCAGTCGGTGCAGGCGGAAGGGGAGATGAGAGTTGTAAGTCAAAGGGCACAAAGGGCACGCGCGCGGGGCTCGCGACCTTCACGCGTTGACTAAATCGATTGAACTTCTTGAACTATTCATAACACTCGAGACAGCATACAGTCGACACACAGATATTGAGAGTCCATAGGCATGCGATGATCATTACTCGTTCCTTGCGTGGCATACAGTACAATGCGCAACGACCATAAAGAAAACATAAAAAGACAGTCTAGTCGGCGGCGGCGTCTGGCGACGCGACCTCCCCGTCCGGCGGATGTATGCGTGCGTAGTCATGTTCACCTCTCTGTCCGTGTCATGTCGCCACTCTCTTCACCTGCGGCCCGTCCGCGTCGTGCTGCGAAGGATTCGCGCCCTCGTCCTCAGCCTTACGCTTCAGTCCAGCTCGCTTAGATGGCGTCGGCGACTCTGAATTCCTGAACTCCCCGTTCAACGCTTTCGGCGGCGTCAGCGTCTCCGGAGTATGTGAACGACTACGGCTCGAGGTCTCGTTCCGCAGGCGGACCGCCAGACTCGACTTCGACGCAACCGCTTCCGCATGACAGGTAGCATGGTATATCTGTGGGCACGATGGTTAGCGTATGCAAGCACGGTGGTGATTCAAAGAAGCGTACCCTATCATCCTTCTTGACCGCGTTCTGCCACACCCACTCCTCGTCGTCTTCAAGAAACTCGCTCTTCAGAAGCTCCTTACATATCGGACATGATATGGGTTTCGCCTCATCGCCAGGAGGAACAACGACGTGCATCGCGCGCAATTCAGCATCTCGCTTAGCGACATCCTCCGCCGCCGCCGTCTTAGAACTTATAGATCGACCGTCCGCACGACCCTTGCCTTTCACATCAACGGATTGGCTATGAACCCAGTCCTGTGAAACGTTCAGATTCTGCAGTCGATATCGTTGTTGATACAGACTTACCTCCAGACTTACGAACCAACTACGACTATGCCCACGACCGACGGCTTGACTCGCTTTACGATTCTGGCGGAAGTGCATGTCAAGATGATCGTCTAGTTGTTGCTTCCCCGTTGCATCGCTGGGGAAGCGAACAGCACACTGCTTGCATTGGGTAGGAAGACTGTGGTACAGCAGCTCGACGATGGGTGGTCGTTGTCTACAACTTCCCATGAGAACGGCGTCGCCAGAAGGAAGCTAAGCGACGTACCTGATGATGTCGGAACTGGTAAGTTTGACTTCGTGAGACAGGACCGACTTCCAGTAAGCACTCGCTGTACTCTGTTCGGGGATTTCTGGTCGCACTTGCTCTTCGGACTTGGCGGTCGTGTTTGTGGTAGTAGGCGTACTTCCAGAAGAGACCACGCCGGCTTTAACCAGAGCATTGAACAAGTTCCTGATATCGCCTATTGGCTCAGCCTTGGGCTGCTGGGGTGGGGCAGCATACGCGAGATGTTGTTGGTAGCTAGGCTGGGGAGGTTGGGGAGCTGAAACAGGCATTGGAGGAGCGGAGGCGTATGCGGGGGGAGCGACGTAAAGCGACGGTGCTGGTACAGGGGCAGGGGGAGGTGGTTGTGGTGCTGCGGGTGCTGCAGGCGTAGCTAGTGAGCGTAACTGCGTCAAAATCTGACGAAGCTCCTCTTGGGATACTCCAACTTGCACAAGTGAGCGAAGCTATGGGCAGTGAGAAGAGGGACGGCGGGACATCGTATGTTAGGAGCGTACCTGCTGCAGAATGCTGACATGATGTTGCGTTCCCTTATCATACGGGTTAGACATCAACGAACGTTCCTTCTGCGCAAGAACGAACTCCAGTTCGCTCAGTACTTGTGCTTGAGAGATAGACGAAGCACTAGCTGAACGGCTCGCAGACTGCTTGCGACATCTTATGAGCGGCGTGTATGACAAAGGCTGATAACTACACACCGCGTTATGGCTGGCACCACTGCCCCAGATATGCTGCTCAATAGCGAGTTGAGGGACGACTCCGAAGAGCTCCCGACCATTGGGAGCACCATTACGCCACGTCAACAGCATCTCCTCCATCTTGCTACGCGTCGGTGGGTCTACTACTTCATAGGTCTCAATGAAGAGATTGGCGACGATGGGACCGAAGTGACGGGCATATGGATCGTAGACATTCTTGGAGATGGCGTCGAGGAGATAGAACGAGGGCAGCTTCATCCATGCCGGCACCTGAAGGATGATGGACCAAAACGGGAAGGATGAGTCAGCATTCCGCGGTATGACACAAGGGTACGAGCGGCAAAATGCAGGAACGGAAACCGTAGCAGGCGGTGTCTGTACCGCAGGGGCGCAGAGCACGAACGATGTCGGCCACGAGATGCAAGGCGTCCAGACAGAAGCCGCCTACGTTCCCGCGGGGGTTGCTTCGCTCTCGCTGAACTGCTAACTACAGTACAATCGGACACCATGTAACTACCAACAGAACCTTGGCCACCCCAATGGATCAATTGCATTGACATAGCGAGCCACTTAGCAATTAAGTACGATAAGTAAACAGTACTCACCCGGCGAATATGTTGTTCGATGCATTGTATGACGGCGTCGGCGAATCGAGTGTACTCTTGCGCGATGATCGAAAGACTCTGGATGATAGGTCTGGAATTTACCGTGAGGTTAGACAGACGCGTAGAGTAGTCACGCCGGAACGTGTTTGGGTCGAAGTGCTGATAGACAGGTTGGGGGGCAGGGGGAGGAGCGGCGTAGTAGGCATTTGGGGGTGGTACTGGGGCGCCGTAGCCCTGAGGCGGATAGGCCATATGTGTGTACGTGGAGCTCTGCGGGTAGACCGACATCGTGAAAGTGCTCAAGAAAAGCGAAGATGGCGGGTCGATGGAGCGCAATCTTCAACGGGGCGACACTGCGTGAGGAAGACCCACAAAAGAGCTGGTCTATGCGTCCCGGGTGAGGGAAAACCAAGAGCTCTACTGTTGCGTTCTTCTCAAACTGTCCTTACAGCTTGCCGCAAACACAGAGTGGACTGACTGCACGGAGTCACAAGGAAGATGGTGGTCGATGGTGAAGTCGTGGATGCAGTGGTTTGCTGGAGCTCCGAGACAACCTCGATTTTTCGAGCTCCGCTGCAAAATAGCCACCTTTGTCAGCTTCGGTCGCATTGTGCGGCCATGGCGCAGACTCGGGCCCAGTCCCTGTTTCCCGATCCGGCAGCCGTGCCCTCCGTCGAGTTTCGCCCTAGCAAGAAATCCACACCAACCTCCTCAAGACCCATCCTCACCACGCTACAAGGTCAGTACGCCCTCTGAAACGCTGCCCACTGCTCGGAACTGCTCTACGAGCCGCTGGAGCCGCTTGAAACGAGAGAAACGATGGCGAATTGCGATGGATTCCTCTGCTGCTAGTTGGATGTACTTCGACCGGACACTCACGCTCGGTCGCTTCAGATGCGGGACGTCCTCAAGACCGAAGAGCTCGACATCCCTGAGGGGGTCGAAGTGAGCATCAAGTCCCGCCTCATCAAGGTCACGGGCCCTCGCGGAACCTTGACGAAGAATGTCCGTCACATCGACATGGACATCCGGCTCACCAAGGGCAAGACGAACAAGGTCGCACTCGCAGTTTGGCAGGGTGGCCGCAAGCACGTAGCTTGCTTGCGCACCATCAAGTCGCTCATCGTCAACATGATCACTGGTGTAACGAAGGTACGTTGGCTGACCATATGATATGTGCGCATGTACCAATAAGGTGCTCTTTAGGGCTTCCAATACAAGATGCGCGCCGTCTATGCCCATTTCCCCATCAACTGCATTATCCAGGACGATGGTCGTGCTGTCGAGATCCGTAACTTCTTGGGGGAGAAGGTATGTACGTCCCACACGTCTACCGACATCCGCTAATCTTTTGCACAGATCGTGAGGCATGTTGACATGCTCGAGGGCGTCACGGTGTCGGAGTCAAAATCTCAGAAGGATGAGCTCATCCTGGAGGGCACTGACGTTCAAAACGTGTCGCAATCTGGTGAGTAAACTTGCTATGGCTATATACGTGGGGCTCATATTTTGTGTCAGCTGCGTCTATCCAGGGTGTCTGCCGCGTACGGAACAAGGATATCCGTAAGTTCTTGGACGGTATCTACGTGTCGGAGAAGAGTACGATTGTCCAGGAGTGAGGGTCCCTTGGCGTCGGATGTTCATGTGGTACCATTTTACTCGGCTCAAAACTCGCATGTTATTGCACTGCTATGACCCACAATATGATGCACATGCAGCCACCTTTGTATTGCTAGATATCCTAAATGTTGCGTGATGGTTGGCGACTCTCTCAACATTCCCGTATTACTCGCGCAAGGCGTTGAATAAGCGAAGGAGGTAACAACATAATCTAATATATGAAAGGGATCTTTGTGCCTACAGAACGTTTGTAGTTGCGGTAATCGTCTCCGAAGAAGCGTATCAGATATGCTTCCTCCGCTAAAAGTGTTGCGCACTCAGAATGAAGTAGTTGGCTAGATATAACAGTACTCACCTCGAATGCGACGGTTAAAGAATCGCCATAGTACCACTGCGAAAAAGAAGAAGCTCACTGGATTCTGGAGCACCAGTTGTGTACCCAGCGCCCAATGGAAGAATCCCGCGTAAGAGGGATGTCGGAACCAACTAAACGCCTCATTAGTCCCGGGAATGGGATCCACGTCTTGGAAGTTGTGTGCATACCGGTAGATGCCATCTGTGACGAGCACGTGTCCTTGCGCTTTCCGGAAAGCAAGCATATGCGAGAAGTTCGTGCCTGCGTGAATCATGGCGGTAGACCTCAAAATCTGGCCTGCAATCGTCAGGACGACACCTGTAGATGCCAGTACGTCAATATCGTTCAAGTCACGGAGTAGAGCGCAGCCTCACGCACCTGTTACGGTGACATATTGATGCTGCTTCCACTCAGGTTTGAAGTACAGAGTGATGAGGTATTCGGACAACGCGACAGAATGCGCGACGTGGTATAGCGCTCCATTCTCCAAAAGAAATGCTGAGGGCTAGCGTCAGTATAAAGGAATATGTTTCCTGGTAAGCTAGCTCACAATCGACGCTGCACTTTTCTCGATTCCAGCCGGCAGTCACCGCGAACTCGCCCCAATGGAAGGCAGACCATGCGGCGAGGAAGAAACCGAGCTGGCTCGTGGACCACCAGTACTTTCCAAAGCCATTCGTGGCAAAGAGGAGCAATCCGAACGCGAAGAGGGATCCGAGTAGGAACGAGATGAGGGACACGGAGAGAGGCGTATTCGGTATGAATCCGCGTGGCTGGTGATCAGCTTGCACAGGAACAGTATCGAGTGGATTTGCTTTGGCCGCTGCTCGCTGGCGAATACGTTCCTCGAGGCCGTCTACTTCGACGGAAGTAGTTGAAGACATGGGGAAGAAGAGAGAGATGAATGTGCGGTGTGCGTGCTCATGGTTGTAGACAATTGGGCAGGCAGCCGGCGGAGCGCCCGTTGGCGCTTTGTCTCAGTCTTTGTCTCCGCCCACCGTCTCGGCCTTCTCAGCTACTTTCGAGGACAGTACGCACAGTCTTGTCAGGTCTTGTCACCACGCCAAGTTCAGCGGCAAGGTCAGCACTAGACGTCGTGAGACACGCGCCTCGGAGGTGTTGAGCCAGGATATGGTTCTCCGTCTCGCTGCCATTCGACCTCGTAGCACGCAGGCATGGACTTCACGCCTTCAAGGTTTCAGACGGCTGGCCACTCAAGCTAAGCACGATGCTTCCAAACTTCGCAACATGGCGCTGGTAGCCCACATTGGTACATCGTATTTCCTGAAGGTTTCGACCAGAATATTGACTGTCTATGTCAGACTCCGGGAAGACTACACTCACCGAATCTATTCTGCTGCAATCTCAGTACCTCTCTTCAGCAGGATCTGTAGACACAGGAAGCACTACCACGGACTTCCTTCCAGCGGAACGCGAACGGGGCATTACCATTCAGTCTGCTAGTATCCCTGTGAGGTGGAAGGAATGGACGTTCAACCTCATAGACACTCCGGGCCATGCGGATTTTGGCATGGAAGTGGAGAGTGCCAGTCGTGTTGTAGATGGTGCGGTCGTCCTCATAGATGCGGTTGAAGGAGTCGAGGCACAGACTAAAGGCGTTTGGCGACAATTGGACAGGTGAGCACAAACGTCCAGGTGAGAGGGACTTATGCACGCCCCTACATCGTTGCCCATCAACCTACTCCCCGCAGGTATGATGTCAATTCGCGAATCCTGTTCTTGAATAAGCTCGACCGGGCCGGGGCTTCGTTCCGCACATCCTTGCTGTCCGTCCTTGCCAACCGTATGCACCCAAGACCAATGGCGCTCTCGTTGCCCATCGCATCGTTTGACCCACAAGACTACGCTAGGGCGGAGCCTGGTATTCAAGGACTTGTCGATCTCGTGAAGTGGGAAGTCTGGAAATACGACGGCGACGGCAAGGCGTCCGTGCATGCCCTTCCGAGGGACAAAGATGAGCTTGAGCGCACAGAGCTTTTCCCTCCTTCGCATCCAATCGTACCCCACTTGCTTTCGGCAAGGATCACTCTACTGGACAACTTGGCTCAGGTCTCCGAAGACCTTTTCGAGGTCCTGCTCGACCTACCAGACGACGCTTCTGCGTACCTATCCGTCACAGCTCAAGACATTCTTCCCCATTTGCGTGCGGCAACCCTCCGGAACGACGTTTTACCCGTTCTCTGCGGTTCTGCGTTCAAGCACATTGGTACAGAACTCTTGATGAACTACGTCGGCGAGTTATTGCCCAGCCCAACAGACGTGGAGACAAACGCGAAGGCAATTGCTGCGAACGCACCACTTCGTATGCTTGCTTGGAAGGTCGGTTGGGACAAGCGGAAGGGATGGATGACGTTCGTACGCGTTTACTCAGGTTAGTCTGCGGCACAATCCTTTCTATGGCGCCCCTTACCCTGTTATTAGGCACTCTCAAGAGCCAGAGCTCGGTGCTGAATGCTTCGCGGAATCAGAGGGAGAAAGTTTCGAGGCTGCAGCTCCTTTACGCGGCCGAGGTAGAAGAGGTCGACTCGCTGCCCTTTGGCTCCGTAGGTGCCATTCTCGGTCTCAAGTATACTCGCACTGGCGACACTCTAGTCTCTGTAGCCGGAGGCTCGCACGCGTCCTCTCTCCGCGACATCATCCCACCCCCACCATTGATGTCCGTCTCCGTTATACCCCACTCTCATGCGGATCTCGAACCCGTTGAAGAAGCACTGAACGCTCTCGCACGGACAGATCCCTCCGTCCGCGTGGAGACATATGAGGGACAGTTGCTCGTACACGGACTCGGCGCACTACATCTGGAGATCGTCGAGTCCCGCCTACGGGAAGAGTGGAAGGTTAACTTCGAGTTCGGCAAGCGACGAGTCAGCTTCAGGGAATGTCTTGGCCCTGGCGACGTCTCCGAAGTCAACGACATCTGGCAGACGGAGATCGGCGGTCAGCCAATCCACATCAAGCTCGGGTTCTCCGTCACAGCGCTTGAAGAAGACGAACAGGGAGATCCTCTTTGGGATGGGAACCTAGTCCTCGGTGAGGATGGCAAGTCCATTCCCCCCGGTGAATTACACGCAAACTCGAACGACCCCCTCGCGCACGTCGCGAAGGGCATCTCAAGCACGCTTTCGAGCTCCCCCAACACCACCCTCGCACTCTCGCGGATATGCATACAGCTCAAACACCTCGAGTATCCCAAAGAGACCCATCCTTCGGTTCTCGCGGGCGCTAGCGCAGCGATCCTCCGCAATATCCTCCGGGCAGCCGGACAAGGCGATATCATGGAGCCCTACATTCGGCTCAAGATATCTGTGGATGAGAGTTCCGTCGGGCGCGTTGTCGAGGATCTAGTAGAGCACGGAGGCGAAGTCCTTGACCTGGACGCATCCGCCGAAGAGGACACGGAGCCGTTCGTCGAGGGCGCCTACATCCCACCACAATGGATGTCTCCTTCCACCGGCAAAGCCTCGAAAGGCGGGTCGTCGCGGATGAAGAGGACAATCATGGCTCTAGCTCCGCTCAGTCAGATGCTGGATTACTCGACCCGTCTCCGTGCGCTGTCTGGGGGTCACGGTCTCTTCCACATGGAGAACGACGGGTTCCGGCGGGTGTCTTCTCAGAGAGCGATGGACATTCTCAGGGAGCTGGGCCGCCTCTGAACCCAGTCCGACAGCTATCTTAGAGGTCAAGCATAAAAGTACTGCATGTCACTAATCTACCGTACAAAACCGCAATATAGACCAGTCTCACAGCTCCCTCGTCTCGTCCGCGTCGCCGAAGAACACAGCGCCATCGATCTCGTCATCGTCTTCTGCTATCCCGGGCGGGTGATCCCCTACCGACCTGAGGAGCTGGCTGAACAAGACCATCTCGCCGTTGTCCTCGTCGTCACTTCTATCGTATGTCTCGGAGAACAAAGGAACGGGTGGTAAGTTCCGCGCAGGAGCGGGGGCCGGTGTGGGATCCCTGTCGAAATCGGGTAGAAACAGAGGAGTTCGTGCCCGTTGTGCGGGCCCACCGCTCGGCACGAAGTCGGGAGGGGCGATGCTCGGCGCACGAGGTGCTACGAGCCCCATGGGCGCGAGTGAGGGTGCGCGCGTTGCCGAGCGGAGGGGCGGGTAGGGTTCAACGATGACGCAGAGGCAGCGGCCGTGGATGTTGAAACCGTGGTAGTGAAGCTTGAGGATGGGCTTGGGCTTCGTCTCTTCTTCGTCTTCCACAAGCTCTACGTCCATCGCTGACTCGCCTGCGGGCTCTTCGTCCGGCACTACGATGTCGTCCTCGTCTTGTGGTGGCAGGTCAGCAAGCGAAGGCTCGGTCGCTTCGTGCTTCACGGTGACCGCTACGTCTTGAGAAAGCTGTTCCGAGACCACGGGTTGTTCTTGCGCGGCGCCCTCCACTATATTTGGGTCGATACCATCCATGTCCTCGTCGGCATCCTCAGCGTAACCACCGGCTACGACCTTACGTGCCCTTCTTGACCTTCTTGCCGCCACGGTCTCAGTTGGTTCGACGGAGGCATCATCGCTCTCGCTCGATATTGATATGGTGTCGTCATCAATCGTGGCCTTGGCCTTTCCCTTTCCTCTGGGCCTCGGCTTCGGCTTTGGTTTCGCCTTCTTGCTGGTCTTTGAGGCAGCGGTACCCTTGCGAGCCCCAAGTTTTGTAGATGATGAGGCAGCTTTCTTAGCTGGACGCGAAGGCTGTTTTGGCGCAGCCGTGAACGTCCTGCTCTATGTCGCAGTGGCTCAGTCCTTCCGAAGTCGAACGAAAGCTCTGTCGCACTCACTTTGATGAGTACCGCATGTGGTTCCGTGCCCCGAAGGAAATACCCGAACTGGTAGGTATCTACATGAATACAGTGAGTGACGGCATAACATTGAATGCGCGGATCCTACCTCCCCGGTGCACATCTAAGGTGCCTCGTTTCGCGTTCGCGGGCCCTCCAGGACCCAGTTGCACGTCGGCCTCAGCGTTGAGCTTAGGCAGAATCCTATAACATAGATTTCAACGGCCATTGCTTAGGGTACACAGAAAACATGCATACAAAGGACGGATGTCTGCCAAGACGTGTTGCAGCACGCGTTCTGTCATCCACTCAACATGGCGCCCGTCTAGGTACAGCTTTGAGAAGCATGTCAGTGTTTCGAACGCGTCGAAACCATGTCTTTTCACTCACATATAACGGGATCACTGTCGTGGCTGAGATTCTGAGGTAGTACGCATTGCGCGTTTGGAACTTCATCCCCGTCTGTCAAAGCGCGAGGTGGTGGTTCGCGTCCAAGTTGGCCATAGTATAGAGACGCTCAGCTCGGACTCAACTCCCGACCAACGATCCTGGCCACTTGCGCAAGTACAGTGGAGTCTGGACAGCGGTGGCTTTCAGATGATAAGAGTAGATATTAATTTAAATCCGAGTGTAGTACAAGGTGTTTGATACGAGTCCGTAATGTTAATATTCGTAGCTTATTCTACTTTCGTAGCAGGAATAGTCCTCCTCTTCGTGATAGACTTGATCTTCCGGGACAGAGAGAACATCGCCACCGCGCTGACGGCGTACGTCAGTGATGGCCCAAACGTCCAGTAGGACGCGCAAGCTATTGTGAAGGTTAGCATATCGCTAATACGGCCTAGGGAGTACACAGCACTTACCCAGTAGAGGACCGAGTGCGCGACCGAGTTGGCCCGACGAGCGGAACTTGCCCAATGCCTTGCCCTTAGCGAGGTCTGGGTGCTCCTCGATCGACTTCCCGGTGTCCGGGTCGACGGTTACGTCGTCGCATTGGAGTGAGGCGTATGCCGTGAGCGAGTTTACGACGGTGGCTGATGTCATCGCCATGCAAACCGCTGCGGCCTGGACAAGGCGGACGGCGACGGTCGGGTAATTCGCGACGGTGTGGGGAAGTATGGTGAGGAAGACGAGGCCAAGTGCGCAGCTGCTAATGCCACGACGAGCCATATTGCCCTCTCCGATCTTTGCCAGAGCACGTCGGACGTAGCCACCTTGGAGGAGTGCACTGATGATTCCAATAGAGCCAATGAGCGCGCCGTTTTGCTTGTTGTTCCAGTCAAACACTGTTCGTTGATCAGCATCAGTGTCGGTTATTTACGGAGAAGCTGGTGGGACTTACAGTCGAAAGTCAGGAAAGTCAGGGTGAATTCGACACCGGAGAATACACCAAGGAACAGGAAGTGTAGATGTTGGAGGGTCTTGAGCATCTGGATACGCTCTGAAACGGTCTCTTGTCTTGATGTCTGCTGAACGGCGCCATTCGCCTTGCCATTTGCCTTGCCATTCGTTGAACCATTGGCGGTCCCATTGGTAGCCTTCTTCTCCGGGACGGGCTGAGCGCGCTTTCCTCGCGTCTCAGGTAGCGCAACGACCAGGAAGATCGTCTCCAGAGTCAGAAGCACGACCGTCAACAGAGCCGGTACGGCGTAGACGTTGAACTCAATCCCGGACGCAGTGATTGATGCAGGAAGAGGGCGCGAAGCGAAGTACGCGCCGATGGGCGGCCCAATAATGAAGCAAATAGCGAAGGCAATGCCTACGTGGGCCAGCGCCTTGGCTCGGGTTTCGGGTGTTGTGATGTCGGAAAGAATAGCGCTACGAGATATGAGCCAACGTGTCGTTCGATGAGTGGTCGTTAAGCTTACATCGCCAGCTGGACATTTCCCTCGCTAAGGCCGCCGATGACGCGCGAGAGCAAGTACGTCGCAAATGTGGTCGACTTCAGCCATCTATACGGAGAGTGAGCTACCGGTGTTTGCGGCAGGTGCAAACGAAACACATACACCAGGCCCGAGAGGATGTTACCGATCATGGTGATCAGGAGGATACGCTTGCGGCCGTATTTGTCACTCAAAGCTCCAATTCGCGGGGAGATGAACCTGAAGGATTAATGGTCATGCGGACATCTGTTTCACCAAGAGTATGGGTACCAACCATTGGAGAGCTCTGCGCCATGGAGAGGATTAGAAACCGTATGTGCGCAACAGCGAGAGACACTCACGAGAACACCGAACCCATCAAACCCCCCAAGAGAACGACGTCCCATCGTTGTGGATTCGACTTCGGTGTATATACCAGGGCTCTTGTGGAGGACACTACCGAAAGTGTTTGGGACAAGAAGCCATTTGGGTCTGATGACTCTCGCTGTACACGATGTTACAAACCTACCAATCCGTGCAAGGATATGGACGGACCTTGGTAAACCACTCGATGATCCGAGGGAAGAGCGGAAGGGGGATGGTGAACGCTGACAGTAACGTCTATCACGATCTCTGTCAAACAGGTAGCACTGGACTGAACGCACCAAAGAGGTCCAGCACCAACGAAAGAAAGACGACACGTTCAACCTTTCCCATATTGTGTGTTGCGGCGGGTGTGTGTGGAAGCAGAGGTGTGCTCGCGCCTGGGCACTCGGGAGGAACGCGGCTTATAAGTCTGCGAAAATTAGGGCGCGGTCCTCGGACTCGGGACCGGGAACAGGTGACGGACGCGCAGAGCCTGAGAAGAAGGTTATAAAGTGCCTGTCGAGGATGTGCCGGGAGTGTGGGACGGAGTACGAGAGCATGATGTGCAGGCGGTGGCTGTCGTGCGAGAGCGCACTGCTGTGGCTGAAACGACGTTCCCGCCGGTCTACGATCACCCGGCTCGCCTGTCCACTCTCTTTCGCAGCGGCAACCCAGGAACATATATCTCTCCCACGCACAACACTTTCTCTCAGGATGGCCATCCATACACTGGCAACCCGTGGGGAGGCGGTGAAATACACGTTGATACAGACTGCCAAGTTTGCTGCTACGTAGTTCCACGTCAGTGATTTTCCACACGCTGGCCCATTCTACTCCGCGCCTGTCCCCTCCACAGCCTCGACTGTCCTGTATTTTTGGTCTTCCGATGCCTGTGTGAGCGTCGTCTGGTAGTGGGAACTCGTCTCCGTCTTGGTGACTTCACGTAGCGCCATAGTGGCATACGCAGCGGTACCAAGCTGCAGGTTAATTTGAAGGGCAAGGAACTTGCCGTTCTCATCTGTAACCGGCGGAGGCATGCCAAGCAGCTTGTCCTCGTCTGACTGCGCTAGGGCAACATCGGGGTCGGTGTACTTGATCACACTCCAGGAGAGCTCCTTCGGGAGGTGGAGAATCTTGCGGTACGATCCACCTAGCGAGTAGTCCCTTGAAGAAGATGTGAGCAACGGGCAAAACAGCGTACGGTGCACACAGTTCTCACTTCTGCTTGCGGACCCAGTTATCGGGGTCAAGACCGTCTTTCTTCAAGAACTCCTTATAACGCTCGCCTAATCGGCCACCAGGGTAATCCACGTCTTTACCAGGTAGAGGCATAATCACGTCAAAGATCGAATACTTGTCCAGGTCCTCTTCGGCAAGGACCTTGACCTTTGGCGGTTCCCAAGCTTTCCTCGATCGCCTGCTGGATCTTCCCAGCTCGCCGTCCTTTGCTACATGATTATGTTAGCTACGCCCACAGTGGCGGTGGTGCTGACCACATACCATCGTCCTCATTGGCCGCCTTGTCGTCCGCAATAACCCCGGCTTCCGCAGCTTCAAGAGCAATTTCCGCGGCATCCTCCGCGCCATCTACCTTTGCAGAGGGCTCGTCGAAAACAAGATCTCCAACGACAGGCTTGTCCGCGCCGTGCATCCTGATGCGCTCGGACACTATCGCATTCCACACGTAGGACTGGTACGCATGCACGTACATCAGCCTCAGGTTGCGTGGGATCTGAGTATGTGTGAACATTCGCCACGCGGCGTCCTGCCAGGAAGCGGGGGTCACTCACCGTGGATAATGAGCCCATGGCGTTTCTGGTGTCGCCCCCTTGCTTCTTGTAACTCTCGAGGATACAGCGTTCGGCGACTACGCGACGGGGCATAAGCTCGAGAGCCTTATCCAGGTCGCCGTCGACTAGCCAGGCGTCCCGCGCGGCGACAACATCCGGATGCTCCCCTGGACGGTTGCGAAGAATGAGGGACACCGCTCTGTGCCAGTCGCCCTTCAACAATGCGAGCCCAATTGAGTGTGTGGGAATAGAAGCCGTGCCAAAACGTTGCATGCCTGAGCAGGAGCCATGTGAGTGTCGTGGAAACTGTTCACACGAACCTATCCATACCGTAGTAGTTAATGAAACCTTTGGTTTTGATGGTATTCATAGCCCTGTCCAAGGTCTCCATAGAGTCCACTCGAACGGTCCTGGGGAGGTATAAGTAAAACAATCGCGAAGTCGTACACCTAGTCTTGTACCGCACCGAAGGGTAATCACGAAGGCGTTGCCTTTCAGCATGCCCAACTCCAAGCTCGCCTTCCGATAGTTGAAGTCGCCAACCCGGACTCCGCGCTCGCCTCGCTGCGTCAAGATGTCGTTCATGCTCCGCTTTCCGCCGAGGCCATTAGCCATCTTCCAGACATCCTCTACAGTCTTGTTGCCTCGGCGTAGGGATACGCGCTGCACGGTGACACCACGCTTGTCCTTCGTGCCTGCGACAGACAAGTCCTTGACGCTGGAGTGTAGCGTCCGTGAGAGCGCTGCGAGCGCATCCTGAGTGTCGCGGTTGGCCTTCTGTAGTGTGAAGTGAATATAGGGAGGGTAGCCTCCCCTCTCTCCGCCACCACGACCTGTACAAGCAATGTAAGGTCCAGATAGAGTAAACTCTATGAAGCGTTGCAACTCACCGCCCTCAGTTCGACCACCCCGCCCACCCCCACGACCACCGCGGCTAGACACACCACCGCGCTTTGACCATTTGATGACGATGCGCGAACCTTCATCCGAAGCAGGCGCGGTAGTGTCTGTCTCGGTATCGAGCTTGCCGCCAAAGAGGTCGCGGACGATTTTGTGTAGACCGGTCCGCGTCTCCTTAGAAGCGATTGGCTATGGGACATATATGCGTAAGACTGTATTGAAGACATGCGCGAAATAGGGAACACGACGTCACGAACATTTGAGATCACTTTGCGGTGGTCTTCTTTCGCACCTGCCCTACCGCCCCTCGCACCACCTCGGCCACCACGTCCCCCACGGTCACCCCGGCCGCGGCCCCTACCACGTTTGCCTCTCCCCTGAGGTTCAGGTTCTGGTGCGGGTGTCGGCGCGGAAGGCTCAGATGCTTCGCCTTTACCGTCGACAGGCTTAGACTGCCGCCCACCCCAACCACTGTCACTTACAAATGGCGGCTCGGGGCCTTCCAGGAATAGCGTTTTAACATGAGCTATCACATCCTCCGAGAGGAATGGTTTTAGAGACTCTGTGAACCGTTCGGGCCAGGGCTCGTTATCCTTGGGAACCTCTTCGGTAGCTTGGCCGACTTCAGCCGCCGGAGGGACGGTTTCGGGAGCCGTGTTCACAGCGGGAGTCGCTGTTTCCTCCACACCACCTGCTACTTTGGGGTTATCTTCACCCGCGAGAGGTTGTTCTGCAGATGATGCGTCGACGGTGTCCCCAGCCGCATCCACAGTCTTCTCGCCGGCAGGCTTCTTGGAGGACTCGGGCATCCCGAGGGATTTCAGGTGTATAACTTGACTGTCCAAGTCTACCTCAAACACCAGAAAGTCTGTGAACCTTTCTGCGTGTTGGAAGAGGGATGACCACAGCGAGCATCGAGCTCACCTTTGCTTGATGATGCCCTCAATCTTCGGGACGTCGTGCCCGATGTATTCGGAAATGCCAACGTCGGTCTCCATGATACGCTGCATGGTCCCATCCGGACCGTACACGGCAGGGGGCGCCTTCAGCAATACATGGCTCGGAGGCAGCAGGCTCTCTGGCTCCTGGTTTGCATCAGGCGCGTCTTGCATTTCATCGTCCTCAAGTTCTGCGGCGCTGACCACGACGACCTCGGGCTCAGCGTCCATCGTCACGTCTTCATCGGCACCTGCGTTGAGCCTTGTTCGCTTGGCGTCGGGCTCGTCGAGGAGCGCATCATCTTGTTCGCGCGGACGGATTTTTGGTGAAGCAGACATGGGAGGAGACAAACCGCGCTAGTTCAGAGATTAGATCGCGTCGCCGGTCCGATCTGGATCATTTCATGTAGATCTGAGATCATCTAATCTCTTGACGGTTAGATAGGGTTAGATCTACTACTCGCCTCCGATCACTCATAGTACTTTACAGTCTTTGCCACAATCCCTCACTCCCGCTGTGTTCAAAGATGTCGACGGCGTACAAGCAAACATACTCCAGCAGAGCTGAGTCTCACGCAAACCCTGCGGCCAAAGCGCTCCTTGAGACGATCGAACGCAAACGCAGCAACCTCTGCGTTAGTGTCGATGTAACAAAACAATCCGACTTCCTGAGGATCATCGACGTCGTCGGGCCTTACGTCTGCCTAGTCAAGGTATATGCGCAGAATGAATATTAAATTTAGATGGTGACTTACCGTTCTAGACCCATGTGGATGTCATAGAAGACTTTGACTACTCCGTTGTCGAACGGCTTCAAGAGCTAAGCACAAAACATGACTTCCAAATATTTGAAGACAGGAAGTTCGCAGATATCGGTACACATCTACTCATACGACTGCGATGTATGCATACTTACGTCTGATGATTTTATTAGGCAACACCGTCGCACTACAGTACTCCAGCGGCGTACACAAAATCGCAAGCTGGTCGCACATCACAAACGCCCACCCTGTCCCCGGCCCATCTGTCATCACCGGTCTTGCATCCGTCGGTCTACCACTCGGACGCGGTCTCCTCCTTCTCGCCGAAATGAGCACCAAGGGCAGCCTTGCGACTGGCTCGTACACGGATGAAGCCGTCCGAATGGCCCGTGCGAACCGTGACTTCGTGATCGGCTTCATCGCCCAACGACGAATGGATGGCGTGGGCCTTCGCAACGGGGGGTCCGTCACAGACGAGGATTTCCTTGTACTCACCCCTGGCGTTGGGCTGGACACGAAGGGAGACGGCATGGGACAGCAGTATCGGACTCCACGGCAGGTCGTCCTCGAGTCCGGATGCGACGTGATCATCGTTGGCAGAGGGATCTATGGCAAGGATAACGGCGCGAACCCAGAGGCAGTGCGAGCCCAAGCAGAGAGGTACAGAGAAGAGGGGTGGAAAGCCTACTTGGAACGGATGGGATCGACCAACTGATCGGCGCTGGTCTATCCTCGTGGAGAGTGTTGACCTAGGTGCAGGGAGATCGAGGAGATGTTGAAGTGCTACAAATGAAATGTTGTATAATATCCTACCGATACAGCAAGGGTTTCCCAGACATTCGTTAATACTCATAAGTCAGTCCGTCGTTCCGTTCTCCTCAGCTTTCTTGCGCTCCTCTGCCTCTTTTGCTTCTCGCTCTTCCGCTTCCACTACCTCAATATCCAGA
This sequence comes from Lenzites betulinus, assembly GCA_022264855.1. NCBI lineage: Eukaryota > Fungi > Basidiomycota > Agaricomycetes > Polyporales > Polyporaceae > Lenzites > Lenzites betulinus. Next base: position 364,006 of record JABYQU010000015.1, read on the forward strand.
GGGAACGTTAGGATGGCAGCGATACCGGTTAGTTGATTGAGCTCTGAAACAGAAAGGTGAGCTTCAACCATTCACGATGCAGGTATACCACATACGTTGTCCCGATTCGTGCATGCTAGAGAATATTAGGACCTCGCCTCCTTTACTTCCGACATCCTCCACTATCCCGACGAATCTCTTGCGTTGGGCGGCATCGCTGGCCCTGTATACCAGATGTATATAAGGCGTAGTCCTGAGAATACAATTTAATGTCACTCACCTAAAGAGCTCATCCGAGATCAAGAGAGTGCCAATAGCTCCGCGGTCGGCAGCAAGGGCGACATGATCAGGTCCATACCAAGCTCGCATCTCGTCAGATGCAAGCATTTTGAAGAACCTGCTATATGTGAGCTATCGTGCTCTAGCCGCAGCAGAATCCACGGACCTGTCAAGCATCATCCCCTCTCGCGCAAACTTCGTCTCCTTCATCTGTGTCGCAATCTGTACTTCTGTGAGCTTTATCGTCCGTGGGTAGGACAATGTGTACTTACCTCGGGGCTCTTGAGTGCCTCAACCAAACTATGCACATGTGGACTGTTCACATGTACTTTGATGAACTTGCTGCGCGCGGCTAACAGAGGTTTATTCGATGTCCTGGTCGCCTCCGCCATGATAAAGTCGAACACAGCATCCCGTACCCATCCCGGTGAAGCGACTACGATCGCACGCAGAGAAGGGGAGGAGTATGGAACGTGCCGCAAGAAGGAGGTGTATAAGCTCTGATAGAACCTGGCCAAACCCTGCTCATAACGTCAGGTGAGTTCGAGAAGAGGGAAGGCAAAACCATACCTTTTCATGCGCGGAGGACGTTGTCGAGATTTTGCGCGGTATTGGGACCTCCAGACGCTGTAGGACAACGGTCATATGCTCGGAGAGCAAACAGAACGTTGCAGTGCCTATGTAGATGTTCAGCTTAGAGGAACTTATGCGAAGTATTTCACTGTTACCTTCCCCACAAACTATCGCTGCGACTTCCGCGCCTCGTCCCGGTACACAACTTTCTTCCACTCGGCCTAGTGCGATACTGTCCCACCCGCCTTCATCTTTCTCTATCCGGACATCCTTGTTGGATTCAATCTCTAGCGTGTGGAAGGCGCCGAGTTTTACATGAGGATTCTCCTCCGCTACCCGGCCCGCGATCTCAACAGTAGCAGTCGCTTCCGGAGCAGTGTTGGGTGCACCCGCAGTGGTTCCGGACTCCGCGCCCGGGGCAGCCGAGGGCGACCAGGTAACGCGGGTTACCGCGAGCGTGAGGTTAAGACGGACTCGTTTGGAATCAACGGATCCCGTAGCAGAGACGTTCTGTATGCGGCGGATACCAGCTGCGCGAATTCTGTCGCCCTGTTGATACAAAAATCATGGTTTGTTCATGCTTCTCAATTTTGGGAGAACAGTGCCTACCGACCTCTTGGATCAGATTATATAGATGCCACATATCCTCATCGTCCTCTGGACGGACGGTGACATAACCCTGGGTGTGCATGAGCACCATTGCTAATTGCCATCGAGCTAGTACGTTAACAAAGACGAACCGACCGATCCCTTTCTATACGCTTTCCAACTAGTTTCATGGTACGCTGGGCTTGAAAGTTGACCGTGAACGTTGAAGGAGGTAGTGGGCGAAGTTGTGGCTGAAGGAGTCGATTTCATCATTCTATGAATGTGGGAACCACCTTCCCGATCCGACGAGGATCCGGATCGCGTCCAAACGCGACTGTGCAGGCGTGTCTGCACACGGCCGCCACTTCTTGACTGCGTCCTTCACCCTCTTTACAACACACATCAGCCCACTTTAAACATTGTAAATCACGCACTATGTCAGAACAACAGGCAAAGATCGCCTCCCTCATGGACCGCCTCAACGAGCCCAGCACGTCCTCTGCCCACTCCCGTTCAGACAATGCAGAAGCTGACGAGGACATCTTCGCCGAGCTCGAGGCGGAGATCGAGAACGACTCAAGCGCAGCCTTCCGCGAGCACGGCATGGAGCAGCTGAAGCGAGAGTGAGGTGCTTCCTCTGGCCCTCGAGGTACGGGCCGCACGCTAACTGATGCACGATGCGCGTAGAATGGAAGACCTGCAAAGGAAGAAGGGTGACGGCCACGGGCAATACAGAGAAATCACGGACGAGAAGGAGGTGATGCGACTTAGTGCGTGAGTGCTACAACCCTCTGTACAGCTGTCTGAGAGGTCCTGACGGCGTGTGTGTGCAGGAAAGAGCCGCGTTGTGTTATCCACTTCTTCCACAGCAAATTCAAGCGATGTGAGATCATGGACAAACACCTAGCGGTAAGTATTCCCGCTGCATAGAATTGCGCGGGGCCTGACAGACTATACAGCGCATTGCACCTAAATATTTCAACACGCTTTTCATCCGCGTGTTCGTAGAGAACGTGCCTTGGCTGGTCGAGCGGCTCGCCATACAAGTCCTGCCATGTGTGATGACGTTTATAAACGGCGTCTCAAAGGACAGGATTGTCGGCTTCGAAGACCTCGGCAATACCGACCAATTTGACACGGCTACTCTCGAGTGGAAGCTCTTGAACAGCGGTAAGCCACAATCATCATCCACACCACACATGTATATGACTCATTGCGCTCTATGCAGGCGTGGTACAAAAAGGAGATTCAGTCGCACCAGCCGGCGTGACATATGGAGCACAATCCAGCGTACGCAGAAACGTACGAGGGCGACCTCAGGACGACGATTCCGACTTTGACCTGGACGAGTGATATACCTCCGCCTGTGCCTTTGGGACTACTGCATTGCTCGCCGCTGTTATTCACACATATGCAATTCATGACTGTCTGAGATATCTGGTGCTCTGCGGCTACACACATGCTTGACAAGATCCACGGAAGAATGCTGCTACTCTGACCCGATGTTCTTGTATCGATGAATCGCCCGATTTCTAACTTCCTTGTGGTCTACCAGCGGCCGTGGGTACCCTAACTTATCTGCAAGGCCCGCGGGGGGATTGTGGACCTCTATAAGAAGGAGAATATGAACATCGAGATGTATAGGTAAGTCGGGTGACATACCTGCACCTCTGACTTTGGCCAGTTCGGGCACGAAGTGGCGGATATACTCGCCTCCGGGATCGGTCTACACAAGCATCGTCAGCCGCAGGAAACCGTATGATTCGAAACCAAACTCACTTTCAGGCTTTGCGTGTATGGGTTGAAGATACGGAAGTATGGCGCAGGATCGACGCCCGTACTCGCGCTCCACTGCCAGCCACCGTTGTTCGACGCAAGATCTCCGTCGATCAGCGTCTCCATGAAGTACTGTCATCCACCGTCAGCCTCTCCGTTCTTGATGAATCTGACACCAGAGAACAGGAGCACGCACCTGCTCGCCCAGCCGCCAGTCGATCATAAGGTCCTTGACCAGGAACATGGCCGCGATCATGCGTGCGCGGTTGTGCATCCAGCCCATCGTATTTGCCTGGCGCATCGCGGCGTCGACGATTGGTACGCCCGTCTTGCCCTCCTTCCACGCCTGGAGGTGCTCGGGGTTTGTCTCCCATCGGACGTTTGCGTACTTCTCCAGGAACGGGCGTCCCATCGACACGCGCGGAAAGAGCGCGATTATATGTGTGTAGAAGTCCCGCCAGGCTTGCCGTAGGTTGAACGGTGAGTCAGGCGGCACGAGATGGATTGAACTCACCGAGCTCTTGGATCCACCGTCCAACACCTGTGTCGCGGCTGACATCGAGCTTCGTTTTTCCGGACGCCTTCAACGCCTCGCGGACGCACGCGCGAATGGAGATAATTCCCGCAGACAGGTAGGGGCTGAGTCGGCTGGTCGTGTCTGCGTCCATACGATCTCGCGCTTCTTTGTACTTGCCTAGGCGACTTTGTTTCGTTGGGTCGACGTCCTTCGTACCTGGAGTGAGGGGGTCTACTGCGCCGAACTGGGACGACCTGGATGCAGTAACCAAAAATCTTCGCAACATCTATATGTCCATGGTACGCTCAACCGGCTGTTGTCAGGCTAGGGAGGATCAACACCAACCTCAAATGCCGCGTCCTCTCCAGCGGGCCAGAACGTGGAAATACGGCCGCGGTCATCAGATGGGAGTGAAAAGCCATCTACTTCTCGAGGAACTTCAACCTTGAAAAGTTGGCCAAAAATTGGATGGTTGTGCACGTCTGAGTCGTTTCCTTTGGGCAGCGGTGCATCGCCGAGGCTGTGAGAAGGTGCTTTCTCGACCAGCGGCGCCCAAGAGCGAAGGAACGGTGAGTATACCTATGATAGAGGTCAGCCCTGTTGCATTCTGACATTGATCAGCCTCACGTACAGTATAGCCCTTGCCGTCTTTAGTCCGTACTTCCCCAGGTGGGAGGACACATTTGTCATGCACGGATGTGCATACAACTTTGCCGTGTTTCTTAGCAATGTGGCATAGTGCGATGTCCCTCCGAAGCTCATCCACTTCGTATTCGATGTTGCTGAAAACGTGTGAAGCTTTCCATTGCAACAACAAACCGTGTATAAATTCAGGGATCTTAGTGCGTAGCTTGTGTGTGACCGTGTAGAGTGGGATGTTGAGTTTAGCCAGGTGGGTCTCAATGATTTCCCGAAGTCAGTTGTCCGAGCGCCCAGCAAAGACCAAGCTACCCTGCTCACTTTGATAATCTCGAGATTACGCAGGGTAAAGTCGACCCTGCGCGCACTGCGATCATGGGCAGCGTAATCCTGAGGACTGAACACGAACAACACGAGGAGCGGGACAGCATCTTTATGAGCCTGGACAGAGGCTTGGTGAAGTGCGCGGTTGTCTCGGACTGGACAAAGGATAGAGTGAGCTCATGTCACAATTTCAACATGACCGGTATGCATACCTCTCATGTCCTCCATCCTCATCCAATACACAACACAATCCCCTTTGACATGGTTCGTGCTAGTGCTGCTAGCCGCTTTTTCTAAGAGGAAGACGGGGGGAGACGCGTCGACTCTTGCCGCGTTCTCCGCGGTAGCTATCTTGTTGGGGAGGAACTTCGCGTCATCCCTTGACTTCTTCATAGCTGGTGATTCAAGGTCGACAGTCGGCGATGTACTACGCTCCCTCTTTGTCATGAGAAGATGAATTCTAGACGCGACTGAGACGGATGGAAGGGGACGGATGGTATGGGGGGAGAGACGTCGCATCGCGTCGACGTACGCATGAAAGCATTATATATACTCTGCACAGACGTCAGCAACAGCGGCGGGCAAGCCAAACGCGTCCGCCGCCTCACTCGTGCACGATCCCGCCCCGCCATCGACGGTCACATGACCGCGTCTCACCGCCAGCCACCAAACTTGTAGGAGTGAGCGTTCTCCGCCCGCCCGGCCCGATTCCACCGACCGTCAGCCACTTTGTGCACTGTCCCTCAACTTTGAGGCAGCGGTTTGCACCTCCGCGTAAGCTATGTTTTATGCGTAGCCTGACCCTCCGCAATACCCTCCTTGCCCTCGTTTACGGCAACAGTACATGTCGCAATAGGCCGAGGCAGACAGTTGGGGTTGACCGCGGATAAAGCCGGGACAGAGGAGAAAGCCGGGTACCACGAAGGTCACGTGAGACGCGATTCGTACAGGGTGCTGATAACCGATTCCTGGTGGAATCGGAACTCGCGAAGCATCCTCTGGAATTGTGTGCAATAACGACTCGAGGTGGAAGATGTGTACAAATACATTTGAACGAGCGACGAATGAATGCGCGGAGATCAACTAATCACAGGCAGCATGACTGCCCCAAGTGCACCGATGGCTGCACCCAGTACGTTCACGCTCGCGTCTCTGCGCGTCTGCGAGTTAGCGCTCTCCGCCGTGACCGGAGCCGATCCAGTCGGCTCTGCAGCATCAGGTGGGACACTAGACTCACCACCGGCAGACACAACAGCAGCTTTACTCTTCTGCAACGCCAGCTATGGTATCAAGGTAAGCACGAGGAACTGCCTTCTAGGAGCGTTCGGAGACGTACCAGGGCAAGGTGGCCGCCTACGACCGGTCGCGCGCGGAATCCTTCGACGGAACCGTCCGTTGTCTCGTACCAGTCGCCGAGCGGCTGCGAACTCTTCCCGTCCGCCGCGTACTTGCGCACCGAGCTGATGAACAGGTCACGGACGGTAGTCGACGTCACCAGGCCAGAAGTCCAGATCTCCCAGTCTGTGAGCACAGCAAAGGAGATGAGCGGATGCTATTGACGTGTTTCTCGACACGTACCCGACTTCGTGTATGTGTGGCTGTGAACACCGTCAGTGACATATTGGGGCCCACTGATGGCAACCGGGGGACCTACCGAGTATCCAGCGGCACTCCGAACGCATCTTCGCAGCGTGAGTCACATATCATGCTTCCAGTGACGGGCACAACTTACTGGCGTGGCTGCTGTACCAGTCGGTTTCTGAGACAGAATTTGACTCAGTCGGAAATCAGGTCGAGTGCGCGAATCGGAACATACGCATGGTATACACGGAAGCGGGGAAAACATTGGTTCCCAACAGCTTGTCCGCGAACATGTTGTAGGACAGGCCCCAGCTAGAGATTGATCAGCATACTCTTCCGAGCGAGTCCTGATAGGAAGCGAACCTGGAACTGTCCCCATACTACACCCCAGTCAGCAGCTTGCTCGATACCATGCAAGAATACAACATACAGAAAGCGTCAAGTGGGTACCATCCGTTGCCGTCGCGAACTGCTGCCATTGCTCAACATACGAAGCCGCGATATACTGCACCATACTATCAGTATTCGTCATCGTCAGTATGCGGGTGGCTTACGCTGTAGTTCGAGCTGCGCGCCGTGTCTCCGACGAGCGAGGCAATCTCAGCCATCGCTTTGATACCGACGATGCCTTTGATTGCCAGGTTCGTTTGGTTAGCGAGGCTGCCTGCGAAGTCATCTGTGCTGATCTGGTTGGCGGGGATGAGGGAGTCCGTGATGAGGAATTGCGTCCATTGGTCCAACAGGGTGAACTAAGGATCGGATATTGTCAGATTACGTCAAAGAAAGCGAACGAGAAAGGGGGGCGACTGACGTAGGCCTGGATGAGTGAGAGGTCGTTAGAGGCCTGTGTGTAGCTGAGCGTCATGATGAGCATATTCCCGCTTTCTATGGGCGCACTTATCAGTATGTGATTCATACTTGCAACCAAACACGAAGTGCTGACCTTCGACAGGCATCGGCTCGTCATTGCCTGCAAGGATGCGTATGAGCACGGAGTTCAAACGCTGTTAAACTCAAATGCTTACCATCATTATGCCCGAGTGCCTTCGGGTAGCTGGCGCCTGTGTCAGAAAGCTAGTCGTAAGGCTCACTCGCTGTCTACACATTTGTGTGGGCTTACCCATGTCGTGCACACTCCACTTATTCGGATATTGACCCGTCGCTTGGTATTCGAACAGAGGGAGCAGGAGCTGCTTCCCAAGTGTCGGGCTGGTATAGAGGAACAGCGGCCACGCAGGGAAGATAACGTCGACGGTGTTCACGTTCTGTAGATCGTAAGCTCCATGCTACAGGTGTAAAAGGATGGCGCATGCGGACTTACCCCGTCACTCGATATTTCTGCGCATACGGGACGTCAGTATATAGGCTCGACACCAAATGTCTTCACAGACCTTTCATGAACACGAGCACATCCGAAGTGTTGAATCCGCCGCTGGCCGTCCGCGACACCGTGATCTCAATCGCACCGAATCCTTGGCGAATTGATAAAGCAGCGATTGACGCATAGTCCGAAGATATTTCGGTTGCATCTGCGTTGACTTGCGCATCGAACGCCTTGGCGCGCACAAGCGCGTTAGCGTAGTCATTGAGGAACGTCGAAATCTATCACAACGTCCTATATCAGCATGCACCATTCAAAGTGAATATATCGAAGGACGACTTACCGCGCTCGCAACATCGGAAATTCGTGTCCAAAAGAACAAGCTCCTGTTCTGCCTACCGTTGTTCGCAATGATATACTGGATCGCGGGATCGCGGACATGGCCGACGGAGAACACGACAGGCGCGGTCGCGCCGGTGACGCTGCCGAGGTCGTGCGCGAACGCGAAGACAGGCCAGCGGTCGGAGACGGCGCGGAAGGCGGTGTCGCGCGTGTTCGCGAGCTTACCGTTGTTGATGAACTGCGCACGCACGACGACGTCTTCGCCATTCTGCCAGGTTGCACCCGCGGTCTGTGAAAGACGTCAGTGCGTGAGCGACACGGGCGGGCCAATGATCGTACGTTCAAAGTCGAGTGGTACGCCGAGCCCTCTGTGACAGATGAAACATTAGTCCTGCTGTGGCTAAGAACGCCGCGTGGGGACGTACGCTGGATGTGGTCGCTAACTTCGCCGAACTGAGTTTGGGAGGCGAGCTGCACCTGGTGCGTCAGGACGTTGCCGGTGGTCGTCGTCCAGTTCGCAGTGAGGCTGTTGTCGCCGGTGATCCATTCCGCGCTGATGTCCGTGTAGAGCTGCACGCTGTGCGCCTGTCCGTCGTTTGAGGTGGCGGCGACTGCGTAGTATGAGAGCGGTAGCGATTGATTCACGGGGTCGCTTGGCTGTAACGTTGATGTCAGGGCGTCGGATATAGGAGAAGTGTAGAACTGGGCGGTGCACACCTCGACAGGGCTAAGGAACGTAACGGTAAGGTCGACAGGTCCGGCCGTCATGACGAAAATGCTTTGTGTAGATGTAAACTTTGAACGAGGTACAGTTAAGTGTCAGTGTACGGACATTACGAGCTCCGAGACTCACCTCCAGACTCTTCTGGGTGGCCTTCTGGAAGGTCGCGCCGGATACGGAGGGATCGCCAAGCCAATTGTAGGCCACACCGTCAACCTTGACGAAACCTGCCCATCCCAGAATCTATAATATGGTGTTAGAAGGCCACCGGAAGCAGATGTAAGAAAGACTTACACTTCCGGTCCAGAACGTAGGCCATGCACCGTTCAAGGCGGTCCCTGCGCCCTGGGGGAGCCATGCAGACAAGTAGGGGGATCGGACCGCCAGCGGCACGGCCGCGGGGTTGAACGGGGTCGCGGTCCACGTTACTGCGCCCAGCACCGGGGCGAGAAGCACAGCGCACCAAGCTGCAAGTAAGGCTGGCGCGTACATCGTCGTTCGTTGGACCGACGCCCAGCGCCCTGTAAGCTTTTAAGGAGCGGCAGGGCCTGTGACTGCCGACTGCCATCACGTTAGCCGGGACATGAGCTCCTCGTGCAGACGCGCATCGGGCCCGCAGCCGCAGCGTCGCTGGGGGAAGAGCATGCTTAGCGCCAGTCAGCTGCTCGCGCAATGTGACGAGGGGCACGGTGTCGAAGCAGCACCGTGGAGGAGAGGTGCGTCATCAAAGCCTTCTTCTATGCGCATATGGTCAAACCTTGCACGGAGTTAGATGTGGACTCTCGTTCGGTGTCGGACACCATGTGGTCGCAGAGAAGAGCGGGCCGCAAGAGGCCGCAAGAAGTTTTGTGCAACCATATGACGATGATGTAGGCAATACTAGGCACAGCGAGGTCTTTCTCGATGGTGGAGGTGTGAACGGACAACGCTAGCACTCGCATCAGTAATCAATCACCGAACACATTTGTAGCAGCAACGATCGCATACCTTGTCTTGCGCAACCCATGGGCGCGTCTAAGTCATGTTCCCGCCTGCGTCAGCCAGATAATGTGATGGGAGTTACATAGAGATGATCAAAAGGCGCGGGGGCACTGTAAATCGTACCCGTGGCATACGTTGGAGGAGTGAGTGGCGGTGCCTCAGACGCATCAGTATTACTATTAGTGGCGTCGGCTATTGGAACGGCTTTGTGGACAACTAGGTTCCCGTGCGTTACCACTATGGCCTAGAGTTCAAGAAGTCAGGAGTCAATCCCGTCCCATGATCCTGGGGATCGTATGTTCGTTGTCAATCGAACACACGAACACTTCCTCGTCGCCGGGGCCCAGCATCAGGAAAAACCTCCCTCTGACATAGCCACTATATCGCAAATATACTGAGCATGTCACAGTATATCAGAAATATATCGAGCATGCGGTGATATATCGCGGATATATAGAGAATGTCACGATATATCGATGGTATCCCTCAGAGATTCCTGATATGTCTCGATGTTTCAAGACATATCGGGCAAGCAAACGAGCACACATACTCAGTATATAGTGACGCCAACATGACGAGAATCAGTCTGCCATATTCTTGCACAAAGCAGACGTCCTGTTACATATGCACCCAGTTGATAATATGTATCATACCCGATGTAGTGCGACGCAGTAGAGGTACACCATGTATTTCTATGCTGCAGGATCGACTCTGTGCAGAGAATACAATCAGTTTCGTTGACATAACATGACATGCTACCTGCCACGGAACTCACGGATAGCAGGCTGTCCCCCGGCGGCCCTACAAGTGTTGATGACGCGTGGATGAATTTATTTACCAGTTACTTAGCATGCAGCGTTACAACAACCTTTGAGGAGAGGATACGGCAACATTAATGAGGTTTTGAAATGGATGACGGACGGCCATCGGTGTATGTTGCTGTCGTCTACCTCAAAGTTGTACTAGTAGGCCGGGAACAGGAATTTGCTAAGTACAAACTACGCGACGCCGGCGGCAGTTTGTTTATGTATATTTGGTTTGATCAAAAGCGCCCGAGTACTTGCTGGCGCGGACGGTGCGCTGGCGCGTTGCTCCTCCTTCTTTCCTTCCCCTCCGAGTCTCCTACACGCCTATACCAATACGTCTGTCTTCCTCGTTCTCCGCTAGCTCTTGGTACCTCCTATCACAACCACTGGCTTCTGGCATGGGCTTTCTGCTCACGACGTCCATCATCCCGCGAAACCTCCCAAGTAAGTCAATCGCCACTAGTGACATGTCAATGACGTGAGTGCCAGTTAAGTTTGTCCACTATGTCGGCAAGACCCTGTATGGCCTGTATAGGGTTCACCGTACCCAGTCAATGGTGAGTAGTCTTCTTCGTTGGGCTGCGTGGAGTCGCCGTCGTCCTACGGCATCTGACCACAGTGGGTTATACCGACAGTAGCTCCAGCGAATCGTCCTCGGTTACAGAAGGTATGTACAATCTGATATTTCCAGCAGTGAAGTGTGTCATAGCTGGCTGAAGACGGCTTGCTTGCCTTCGTCGTCATCGCAGGGGTCTTGTCTGGTAAGTTGGGTGTGCACCCCCTCAGCGCTCTATGCTCACATCATATACAGGTTCTGAGAGTCCGTATGAGCAGGAGGTTCAATATTCATAGTATACTCTTTGACTCAGCTACTAGTAGTCTATTTGTCATGTTAGGCCTCTGATGTATCATAGTCTTATCATAATATATGCCGCATTCACGGCTATTTCTCTTTCATAACCCGGTGTGCTATGTGGGAACATGCTCAGATATGTGGACGAAATACTGCAGAATGTGAAGATATATTGATGATATATCGTGATATACACCCACATCTAGAATCGACACCACACGATTGCGGGAAATAGTGTGGCGACACATTATATTGGGATATATGCTTGAATGCCCGATATTTGGCGGAAATATGCCGTATCTCAACGGGAGGTTTTCCCTGATGAGGAACATTAGTATGCGAAGGTCCATGGACACATCGCGGGGGAACCTGACATGCCCACGTCTAGGCCATGATGCAAACGACTGACCAGATCAAGAAGATAATGCATACAGCCCAAATGTCCGAAAATGGTCCGTTGATTTGTCCGTCATTCATCCCAAGATATACAGGGCAATGCCTGAGGCACATGCGAACACGAGGGCGAAGGTCAGTCGAGCCCCGTGCTTGGAAACCGCAGAGTTAGTGCTGGTTGGCGTATGACTGGCGAGTGCGCTGGTACTGGAGGGTGTTCCCGGTGGGACGCTGTTGCTCGCGGGAGATGCCGGGGATGGGGGGCCTGGCGCGATCGAGCTGTTCGATTGTAACGCAAGCTGTGAACATCTTCCGTTAGCAACAACTATGTTGTACAGCAATGAACAGACGCGCCAGGGCGAGGTGGCCACCAACGACGGGTCGCGCACGCTGAGAGTTCTCAACCGCGCCAGAAAGCGAATCGTACCAGTCCCCTAGCGGCTGTGAGTTGTTGCCATCTGCAGCATACGCCAGGATAGCACTGATGAACAGGTCACGGGTATCGTCGTTTGTGCTGACAGCAGCGGTCCACATCTGCCAGTCTGTCAGGAATGCGTCAGCGTATGAGTGAGGCGGCGTAATGGTACGATGTAAAGTCACCAGATTTTGTGTACGTGTGCCTATGAGCATTTAAACGCAACTCGTCATATCCTCGGGGGTTCAGTGACATTGTGCAGCAACTCACCTTGTATCTAACGGTACCCCATATATGTCTATAATGATATATTTGAGTCGAATGATTAGCATGATAAAAATACCGAACTTACTGGCCTGGCTGCTGTACCATTTCGTCTCTTTCAAGAGAATTTAACATCGCGCCGAGAAGCCTTGCGATAGTATCAGGACTCACGTAAGTCGTATACAGACTGAGGGAAGATATTGGTGCCCAGCAACTTATCCGCATACAAGTTGTATGCGAGGCCCCAACTATGCATCCAGTTAGCTAAACTGCACACGCCGCCGACCACATAGTACGGTTACATACCTCGAGTCGTTACCATACTGCGAGTTAGTTGATGTCAGCATGGCGGGACTCTGCAGCAAACTCGACTTACGGCAAGCGTGAGGTGCGTGCCATCAGCAGCCATTGCAAGCTTCTCCCATTGTTGTACGAACTGGGATGCGATTGTCTGTGGTCCGGGTCTAAGAAAGACAGACTTGGGGTAGAGGCTGCTCGAAAGAAACTCATATGCTCACCGCGTAGCTTGAGCTCTTCTCGGTGTCGCCCATTATATGCGCGATCTCCGACATGGCCTGAATCCCAATAATACCCTTGATCGCGAGGTTGGTTTGGTTGGCAAGTTCACCCGCAAAGATATCTGTGCTAAACTGATTGACAGGAGTGAGAGTGTTCTGCACCAGATACTGTCCCCACTGGTCAAGGAGATTGTACTGTTTTGAATAAATCAGTGGCAAGCCAAATGTACGACCACACAGGTGCGTACAAAGGTACGGATGAGCGAGGTGTCATTAGTCCTCTGGGTGTAGCTCAGTGTCATGATGAGCATGTTGCCGGTTTCTGCGGTGATTTTGTGAGATAACTCGTGTCGCCATATCGCATTTTCACAAACCTTCGATCGGCATGAACAAGTCATTGCCTAAGCACACCGTGTGATAGGGTTATTCCAACAAGCACTTGCGGGATACGAAGACGTCCTCGTACCATCATTATGCCCAGTTGCATTGGGATAGCTCACCCCTGTGAACGGTTCAGCAGAGCACTGGCGGCTTCATGAAATGTAGAGAAATTGGCTGACCTAGGTCATGAACAGCCCATGCGTTGGGATACTGGCCCGTCGACTGGTATCTCAACAGCGGAAGAAGGAGTTGCTGGCCCAAAGCAGGGCTGATGTATAGCAAGAGCGGCCATGCAGGGTAGATGACATCTGCGGTGTTAACGTTCTATGTCGAGGTAAGCAAAGTCATGGCCTTGCCGGATGGACTTGAATTAGAGCACTTACGTCCTCACTGGAAATTGCTTGATGCGTGATTGCGGTTAGTTTAACAATGAGTAGCAAAGTCACAAACAGGACTCACCTTTCATGAAAATCAATATGTCAGACACGTCGAAATTTGGGGTGTCGATCCCAGGGGTGGTGATCTCAAAAGCCCCGAATGTCTGCCTAATCGACAGAGCGACAATTGATGCGTAGTCACTCGAAATCTTCAATGCATCCTGGGAGACTTGGTTATCGAACGATCTGGCCCTCGCTGAAGCGTTGTCATAGTCGTCCAAGAATGCGGATATCTGAGAGCTCGACAATATCAAGTATACCTTCGCAAGATCTTAGGAACAAACAGACTTACGGCGGCATTGATGATTGGGTATCGTGACCAGAAGGCCGCGCTCCTAGGTTGTAGTCCATGGTTCGCAACAACATACTGTGTCACAGGATCTCGAGCGTGTCCAACTGAAAAGACGACCGGCGGGGACGGCGTGGTTATGCTTCCCAGATCGTGGGCGAGCGCGAATACAGGCCAATCATCTGAAACAGCTCGAAACTTCGGGTCTTGGGAGTTCATGAGCACGCCCTTGTCAATGAACTGGGCCCGAACGACGATGTCTTGGCCCGTCTGGAACGTTGCGCCCTCAGTCTAAACACCATCCAAGGTTAGCCATACACCCCAATAACACCACGCCAAGGAATGTGCGCACATTCAAGGTCGAATGATAGGCGGCACCATCTATGCGCTCCGAGATGAGAATATCACCGCTTCGATGTGAATATAAAAAAAATACACTGTATACGATCGTTAACTTCAGTGTACGTTCTTGGAGACACAAGCTGAACTTGGTGTGTGATCACGTCTCCCATCGTGGTCAACCATTGTGCGTCGAGACTGTTGTCGCCCGATATCCACTCCGCACTGATGTCAGCATATATTTGAACTTTGTGCGTCTGTCCGTCGTTGGGCGTTGCGGAAACGGCTAAGTAGGAGAATGGCAACGACTGATTCACTGGATCGGAAGGCTATCGCAGACAAAATCAGTTGTGGTTCGGCTATCGCGGACCTCGGTGATTCAACTTACCTCGACTGGGCTCAAGAAGGTGATGGTGAGGTCGACCGGCCCCGCCTTCATCACAAATATGCTTTGTGTCGAAGTAATCTGACAAGATGTCTGAGCATAGTCAACGACGCAACCTAGAGCGGGAAACCAACTTCAAGACTGCTCTGGACTGCTTTGGTGAAGTTGACGCCAGCTGGAAGTCCCGGAGTGCCGAGCCAACAATATGATATACCGTCTACTCGTGCAAACCCGGCCCATCCCAGAATCTACGGCTGCAACCTCAGCATTCAGGAACTACATGGGCGTGAAAAACACTCACGGAACCGGTCCAGAATAAGGGCCACGCATCATTCAAAGCCGCTCCCTTCCCTTGGAAGAGCCAGGCGGAGAGGTAAGGTGATCGCACCGCAAGTGGAACGGCTGGAGGATTGAAGGGGGTGACCGTCCAAGGGAGAGCTTGCACTACGGTCAGTTGATAGCACCAGAGCGCAAGGATAGGCAGAGTGAAGATCATGTTCCCCTACGAGGCGAGTCTTAGTGACCCTCCGGGATGGATGGAGGTGTGGATGAATGCTGAAGGTCCTGGCGTTCGAAAGGCTATAAGGCGTCACAACTTGATCACTGATGTAAGAATCGACAGTCCTTTGCTGATTAGCTACTGTCACCCGGATTGACTGCCACGATGCCGAGAGAAGGTCATGGCGAGGTAGTAGTCAGGCATTGGCGAGCGTCCAATGTGATATATCCGGCCCGGTCTAACACAGAGTGAGCAGTGGCTGTGGAACACGCCGATGTGCATTGAATGATTTTGAAGCCAGCAGCTACCCACAACATATACGAGGGCATATGCTGCAACGTAAAGATATCCTTGAATCATCGGGTAAGCGACGTAGCCGCGACTGACAGATCGCAGTAACTCACCGAGAAGTTCCTCCCGAGGCACTGACCAAACTCTACGGGTTGCGCCGAACGCATTCTTAGCGCAATGCACCACAGTAGGTGTCTCATCGAGCAGCTGGTGTACAAGAAGACCAGAAAGAGGAGCATATGAGTATCGACGACTGCACGTTGCTTTCAACGCCATGCTTGCGATTAGCCCCGGTCACGGTAATAAATAAATATGGTAGGCGTCACCAAACTGGGCGCAAATTCCGATTCAGTCAAACATAGGTTTTTCTCATCTCTTACGGAGCGCTTTGTGTGAGTGGGCGTAATATTGCATCGCCATCCCAACATGCCACCTCCGAGTCCGATGAGGATGGGAAATCCGACTGCTCCCAGGCTGTTATGCGGCGGGCTTGGTTGCATGGATACTAGCATCTCCTAAACGCTCTGTAACATCGCCATCTTGAGGGAGAGGTGTTTGGTACGACTATCATTAGGAAGTACGTTGAGTACTCACCGTACCCGAGGTCGTATCGCCGTTGTCGCAAACTTGGCCCCGGCGCAGAGGAAGCGAGATGCCACTCCTAACGGGCTCACGCGAGAGCCACGTGGGATGTAGTGGCGGAGCGCGGTCCCAGGGGGAAGAGTCGACTGGCTCTCTCGCGCTCACTCCCACTTGACCAGGGTCACTCATCCCACGGACGCGCCGTCCTCGTCTCTTCTCCCAATGGACCTCCCAATGCCCCGAGAGCTGGAGCTGGAAACCCTCCTGCGTCAACGCGACGCGCAGGTTGCCGATCTCACCGTGCGTACAGGATTGCTGCAGCTGATATCGCGTCGCGCCCGGCTGATACCTCGACGCGCACCAGGATGAGGTCACCCATCTACGCCAATTCTTGGCGAACCAGCCTCCTCCGTCAACAACAGAACCAACCACTATTCCGCCGGCGTTGATGTCGCTGCTTCTGCCGCACCTGAACCAACCGCCCACTGACGCCACCTCCGGTTCGAGTACGGTCACAACTGCCCTAGTTCAGAGGGTCAAGATTCTTCAAGAGGAGAACGACGAGCTTTATGAGCTCCTGAAGACAGCAGAAACAGGCCGCTTGAAAGAGGACGTCCGTGCACTGAGACGAGTCGTTCAGAAGCTCGAAGGAGCGCTAAGAGGTGCGTTAGACGCGCACGTACCTGTCTAGCAAGGAGGAGCTGACGACAGACCGTGCTCGTCACAGAGTCTCATCAAGTCATAGCGGGTCTCTCGTGCGTTTATATTCTGGTTGCCTTGATGTATCTTGCTCAAGTTCTTATATGCAGCGCTGAATTGGAGCGATCGCAAGACTCGCTCCTTCAAGCACACGGGCGCCAACCACACCGTCCTCACCAGCCATCGCCCGCCCCACGGAACCATCAGCCCCCACCTCATCTCACGACAGCAACGAACGGAACCGGGAAACTTCCACCCACGGGACCTCGTGCACACAAGAAGCCTCGGCTCTCTGAGAGCCAAATATCTCCTACTTCCTCCAACTCTCCTCTGCCGATCCCTCCCAAACCTCACCTCTCAGCCGCCAATGCAACCCCTCGGGGCATGTCCCATGATGGACGTGGCGCCGCGGATAGGAAGCCGGCGGATAACGTGAAGATGGAGGTCGACGATGATGCGCGTTCACGATTACGGTCGCCCGTCCTAGAGCGCGACCGACCTCCTCATCATGACAGGGAGCGCGACAAGGAGCGCGACCGTGATCGTCCAAACGACCGTGCTAGAAACAGGGATCGCGAGCGCGACAGGGAGCGCGATCGTGACCGCGACCAGGACAGATCTTCTCGCCGCAACGGAAACGGTGGCGGTGGCGGAGGAGGCGGCCGCAGAGGTCGACGGTCAAACGCCGCCGCTAACAACAGCAGCAGCAATAACAACAGCAACAGCAACAATATCAGTGGAAACAATGGAAACAATACCAACGACCATGGAAATAGCGCGGATCGGACGTTAGCGGAGCGTATGGGACTGTAATTGGACACTCAGCGTGGAAGTGACATCTTTATTGCGGCACGCGGACCCTTGAGCCATAGGCGCTACTGCTCGAGTCTATACGGTACGATGCTCTCCCCTGAAACTACAGAGTCTTTGTATCACTAGCGGTCTAACATATGGCGTATCTCTTTTCTCATCCAGTGTATTCATACCGCCTTGTTCTCGCTCTCGTAATGCTTTGCGGAATCAGTAACATATCGTATTGTTTGTTGTATCTATCCCATATTCTTTGCGTGTTGTGTATATGACGGCTGATGTGACCTCTGACGAGTGCATTAGTAGATCTCTGGACTATCGTGCTCATACCTGCTAAGCCACTTCCTCGGTCCGATGTCCTCTGTGTTATGTAGCTCACAAGTGTGTCTTTAGTCTCGTCGGACGTTCCTACCACAGTTGTTGTATCATTACGATGTACACGTATACGATGAACCCCTACTATAGCGCTACGCAGCCTGACCTATACGTCTGGTCTGCAAGCTACTATACACACCCCACTCCAGATACCCAGGATCGAGGTCTCCGTGTTCCCGGGTCACATTGACAAGTTGTATGTTCCAGGGCACCAGCATCCGAAGACGACAGCCATGTAGAGTTCGGGAAGCACACGGACAACCGCGCCGCACATCTCGCCGCCTCCGTCCCCGTCGTATGCGGTCCAGCACGAGTTACTCGTCCATGCGTGGTCTTCGCCTCAATGGGAATAGGCACCCGAGCACCCTGACATTCTACCCGCGCGTTGGGCAACGCCCATGGGTCACGCCAACAGGAAACGTCAAGCATACTCTTCGCCCGATTGCACCGAGCCATCCACCCCGCCCCTTCAGACACTCTTCGACGATGCACGCGCAGGGCCACACACGCGCCCACCCCGCGCACCACCGCGCCCTGTCAAGAACCCGCCCTCGGACGACACTGTCGCCCGAGTCGGCCTGCATCATGCGCGGTCGCCGGTGCTCCCCGCCCGGCGCCCCACGGATCTCCAGCGGGCTGGCCACACGACCTCACACGGCGACGAGTACGCGGCGTCCTCCCGCCGCGGGTGCGGGATAGTGATGCGTTACGCTCGCCAGCCGCCCGCAACGGCATCTGGAGGGGTGCGCTCGGGTCCCAGCCGCCCTTCGTCGGCTCTTCGTGTTTGGGGCGTCGGCCTCGGGGCGTCACGCAACCACACAAGACAGCTCGCTCGGCGTCGGGTCGGGCAGGGCCATGCCTTCTAGCCTTCTGTCTCCCGCAGGACATCACGCCCGCGATATGTGCGGTAGATCATGCGCATGCTGCAGCTGTGGCGTTACACTCGTCCGTAAGTCCCCGCGCATACTTTCGGCAACCTGGGCTGCACCTGCTCGGCCTGAGTCCGAAAAGCGGCGACGCCGTTTTCTGCCTCAGGCTGCGGCGTGCGAGCCGCTCAGCGCTGAGTAAAACGCTATGTCGACACACGTCGCTTCCCGAGGGGCTGACAGCGCGCGGTGCTCGGCTGGGGTGGGCTTCGCGAGCCCCAGCGAAGCACAGCGTGGCCCCGGATACGCCTTCGCGCGGTCGGCGCACGCTACTGACCTCGCTGTGCATGCAGGAGCGCCCAACCCTGAGTGCCCGGATGGTTCTCGACCCTAGCCCTCCGGTGCTGCACAGGCCGGCACAACCGACTCGCGCCCGACTCGCTGGACGAAGCACGCAGGGGACCTTTCGCGGTCGTCTCTCAGTCCTCGCCGAAGACGCGGGCGCGCCCCGAGTGCGCGTCAGCCCCGGGAGCACCGCACACCGCGGCCCAAACTGCCGCCAGGCTCGCGCTGAGCAGTCCCGCGGTCGGAATTGCGAGGCTCTGACATGCAGATCGCCCGTTTGGCGTCAGGTTTCGGCAGGACGGTCGCGCTGGTGAGTCATGTCTGTAACCCTTGGTCGTTGTACTTCGAGCGTCGGGCGTTACGCCCTCCTCGTGTCCCGAATGTGCAGTCTCGCCGCCAAGTGGCCAAGCTGATCCCGCACCATCCCCACGACAGCCCAGCGAGGTGCTCGCCATGTGGGAGGCGAGTTGAGGCGGGCGTCAGCCCGAGAGGTTCCCGCTGTTTGGTCCCGAGGTCCCATAACGTATACCCGACTGATAAGCACATTTAAGCTCGAATGCGCGCGTGCGCGTCGCGATCACGCCCGGCGTGGCACGTCTCGGTCGCGACATGTCGAGAAAGCACCTGGCAGGGAATCGGGATCCGGGCTACTGTGCAGTGATACCCCGCGCTGGGTAGAACCCCGGATCCCGAAAAGTACTAGCTTTCCGGGCACTCGATACCCAATGGTCATTACTCTGATGCGCAATACTCAGATATCAGGCGCGCACGTTGCTCGGGAGGTTGTGCAGTTGTCGCACCGGGGACCTCGCATGGGCGCGTTCAGCTTTGTGAAATTCCCGTTCAATGGTCGGTTAGGGACGCGTTTGATGGCCTGCGCGCGTCATCTCCCCTCGTCTCCCGCACCGGGTCTCGAAGGAGATCGTCGGGGGCGGCAAGGCGTCTGTGTTTTCCGCCGCTTTGAAGCCCTTGAACCAAAAAGAAAAGAAAGAAGAATGAGAGAAAAAAGAGGAAAAAAGAGAAAAAAAGAGAAAAGAGAATAACCAGGGGAAAAAAGGAAGACGGTTCTAAACATATCCTCCTTGCAGATCTCGCGTATGTGCTGCAACTTAGAAAGCGGCTCGCCTAGAAGTCACAAGCAGCTGCCGCAGTACTGATTGCTCAACCACCTGCGCAGATTCACGAGAAGATAATTACGCTGCATGCACAGCTGACCGACCTCGGCCTCTTGAGACTCGAATGAGCACACCAAGCCTACCATGCTCCGATAGGCTATGCAGACGAGCGGTGCTGCAAGCTTCAGGTTCTAGCTCTAGTGCGACCGAGAGAACGCGCGATACCGCAGTCTGAATACATCTTCGACAAGTTCGCGCCCGATAGCGTTTGAACCTACAAGTGCGGGGACGTTCGAACTTCACGCTGTATGCCTGTGCGCGGACAGTTACAGTGCAATGATCCTGATACACCTGCAGGCCCGCACAACAGGTTCTGAACCTCTATGATCGCGTCCCTTCCCCCTTCGCCGTGATGCAGACGCGCCCTGCAGGAGGCTGTCCTCCCTGTCCGAGGCCCAACATCCCGGGGCCGATTCCAAATATTGGCGTGGCCTCTCACACGTCCACGTCAGGCCCCGGGCTGGGAAGCAGCGTGCGCAGGCGCATCACGCGTACGCATCGCCGCCATGTCCGTCGCCGTCTCCGTGTCCTTAGGCGCCTCCGCGGATTTAAGTCCCATATACATCTTGACACTAGCCCGAAAGGCGAACGCTCCCCGTTGAGGCCGACGAACTCGGAGCCAACCACTCGCGGAATTCCAAACGCACGCGCGACGCCTCGCGTAGCTAGCGTGCTGATCAAACATACGAGTTGATTGCAATAACATATGTCATGCACATACATGATACACTGAGCAACTTGTAAGCAGCGCTCGGCCGTCGCGCGGTACGGCGAAAGCGCGTCGCCGGAGCGACCAGCTAATTGCAGCACTAGTACCAGTATAGACCTGCAGTGTTCATCCGTCAGAGTCAGCGTTGGGCGGTGGGAGTGTGAGAGCGGGCGCGAGATCGAGTGTTGAGTGCTGAGTGAGTAGCGCTGCTGCTGCGGCCAGCGAACGATCATCATACTTCGAAAGGTGAGGCTCGATGGCAGGGACGTCCGGGGCTGCGAATCGCGGTGCATTGCCGGCGCTGTGACGGGGCACCCTGGAACCTAAGCTAACCTTGGCTGCGTCTTCTCCGAGTCTGCGCGGTATTCGAGATCCCAGGACGGGCGTGTGTGGGTTCTGCCTTGGCTTGGCTGTACGCCGTGCCGGACATCTTTGCAAGTCCAAGTCCCAGAACCAAGCACCAAGCCCAAGAACCAAGCCCAAGAACCAAGACACGCCAGCCCAAGCCAATTGCAACCTCCAAACCAAACCAGCCAGACCCCAGAGAAGCGACCATCCATGACGCACGCGCTACACCCGCCCCAGCCCATGCCACAACGCCTTCACCAAATCACCCTCGTCCGTGTCCCCGCTCATATCAAACATGTTCACGCCGCGCATGCCCGCCGCGCGCACGAGCTGCGCCTTCATCGCGAGCGAGTCCGGGTCGTCGTACGCCACGACCTGCCGCGCCGCGGCCGAGCGCAGGAACGGCGTGCTCGAGCACGCGTCCCACCCGCGCGCGAAGCCCGCGCCGCCGGCGAACAGCCGCTCCGGGGCCGGGGGGTGGGTGCCGTTTTTGTGGGCGGTGGCTGGGACTTGTTGGGGGGTACCAGGGGCTGAGGAGAGCGCGTCGGTGCTGTTGGAGTCGAAGTAGGGCACGAGCACGCCCTGTGCGACGAGGTCGCGGAATTGTATTTGGCCGTCGTCCGTGCCTCCGGCCTCATTATGCACCTGCGCGTCCGGGCCCAGCACACCCGCGCCCGCCGTCTCCACCAGCGCGCCTACCCACCCCAGTACCCGGCGCGCCGCGTTCGCTTTCCTTGTGCCTTTCGGTTTCTGTGTCGCGCGACGCATGTTCGTATTTGAGGGGGCTACGGGCGCGCGGGGATAATCGCGCGCACGCAGCGCGACAGCGTCCGAGCGCGAGATGTACCCGTACGAGGGCACGCCGAGCACGAGCTGCTGCGCGGGGAAGCCCGCCGCGGTCCACGCGCGGAGTGCCGCGAGCGCGCTCGCGCCCGCCTGCGTCGAGTTGTGGCACGCGTCGCCGAGGGGCGCGTTCGGCCCGGGCGTGGGCGATGCTGCGTGCGCGGACATGAGGTGCGGGAGCGAGTGAAGGGTTGGAGAGGGCGTGGGCGTGAGAAGGAGAGGTGGGTAGGAGGAAGGAGGTTGCAGGTTGTAGGTTGGAGGAGTGGAGCGAGTGGGAGGTTGCGATGGTCGAACGTTCGAGGTCCGGAGAAGAAGCAGAAGCAGCAGAAGCACCAGCGAGGGATAAGGGATAAGGAATAGGAGTCGTCAGCGAGCGAACTCCCGGACGCAATACCACCAACACCAACGAACGAAAGAAAGAAGCAACTCACAGCCATACGTATCATAATTCATGAGCAGCACCCAATCCAGCACGCCCGCGAACGGCGCCACGTCCCGCATCGGCGCGCCGTTCTTGCCCGCGAACGGCGCCGTCTGCGCGGCGGCGGTGATGACCGCGCTCGCGGGGAGCCCCGCGCGCAGCGCACGCAGAAAGTCGAGGAAGCGCGCGCCATCGTCCGCGCTCGCGCCGTTCCCCGGCGCGCCCGCCTGCGCGGGGTACTCCCAGTCGAGGTCGATCCCGTCGAGCGCGAACTGCGTGTAGAGCGCGCGGATGCTGCCCACGAGCGTCGCGCGGCCCTCGGGGGTGGCGGCTGCCGCTGAGAAGTATCTGTGGGGGGCGGACGTGAGCATGCAATTCGATCGGTCTGCTGGATATGGAGAGGGCCAAGCTACTCTGGAGCGGACCCTGGCTCTATAGGGGCGCGACAACGCGTCGCAGGCGTGCGGTATGCTGCTGCTGCCCAGGGTCCAGAGTCCAGAGCGAGGCCCCCTGCGGAGAGACAGTCCAGACACGCACCTGCTCCCATCCCACCCGCCCACGCTCAGCTTGACCTTCTTCCCCGCCGCATGTGCGAGCGCGACAACGCGCGCGAGCAGCGCCGGCGCGTCGTCCGCGCCGTCCCACGAGAGGCCGAACGCGGCCCCGGGCACCGCGAACGCAAAGTCGACCCAGTCGAACCGCGTGAAGTCGATCTTCTCCGGCGGGAACGTCTCGCCCGCCCAGTCGGGGTAGTACCCCATCACGAGCGGCGGCGCGGCGTGCGCGCCCAGGTTCAGGTTTAGATTGCCATTGAGAGCGGCTGGGCGCTGGGGCAGACCGGGGCCTGCGGCTGCGGCGGGCGCGGGGAGGATGGAGGGTGTCGGTGGCGGGACGGGCGGGGAAGGCGGCGGCGGGAGGAAGAGGATGGGGAGCTCAGCCCCGGCGCGCGGGGAGCGCGTACGAGGGGGATCCGCGGCGGCGGGGCTGCCAGCCGGCGGAGCGTGAACTGCCAGAAAGGCATCTGTCCCCGACCCGTCCGCCGCTGTCCCCGCCGCCGCCGCCGTGCGCCCTGCGATAACGTTAAGTGCCCGCGCGGGCTCGGCGAGTGCCCGGCGATATTCCGGGGAGGGCGTGGGCACGCAGCGGACAAAGGCCCCGAAGAGCGGGAGGAGGGGAAGCCCGGCGAGGAGGACGCGGCGTGCGGAGGGCATGGTCGCGGAGAATGTGCCAGCACTGTTCGACAGTGGATATTGAGGTGAGAAAAGGAACTGACTAGCAGCAGCAGCGCGGAGAAATGCAGGAGTAAACGGGGTAAACCGCCAGGGAGTGCGCGCGAAGAAGGCCTGCCAGAGGGAGATGGTGGGAAGAGGAGGAGGGGGTAGCGAGGTCGGGACGACGTGCGCGCGCAGCCGTATAATGGCCGCGCGCGCGACGCGGCTGGCCGCAGAGGCTGGCGGTGGCAGGACCCCTAGAACTCCCTATATGAGGCCGACTCATAAGCGCCCTATATTTATAACGCTGAGGTCCATAGTAATACGGCGGATTTCAGCTTGTGGACTCACCTCGCAGTATCTGGTGACCGCGTGCGCGTTTTAGATGGACGGTGTCGGTCATTGGCAAAACTTTTACTGACAAGTAGAAGGATACAAGCGTCAGTATCGAAGATTTGAGACCGGCTTTCGTTCCAGGATTGATCTGACCTATCCGTCAGGTTTTCTGACATTGTTACTATACAGGCTATAAGTCGGCTTACGCTAACTTGTACATCGGGCCTTGGGGGTCCCCAGCCCCGCCGCCAGGCCTTCATGCGCATGTCCGAACTGCTCGACCGGATAGCTAGCCGGCTCAGTGACCAGTGGACCACTTTTGGGCCTTTGTGCCCGGACTATGACCAGAAGCCCAAAAATCGCTCACGACGCGCAATGGGCCAAGGTTCTGGTCCGAAACAGGGTAGGTCCAGGTCCAATACTGGTTTCCTGGTTCCAGGCCAGAGACAGGCTTGGAGAGGTGCTTGGAGCACCGACAAAAAAGCACAAAGAACCACTGTATGCCGCTTTGATGTCCCTTCTAACTGAGCTTCAAGACCTGAGGCAGGCTCGTGTTGAGGTTATCTGATTAGATGTCGAGACACGACGCGGGAATTCCCGTACAAAAATTCTCTTGTTATATAGAGCGCCGATGCCTGATTGTATCCTTACGAGTTTGACCTTCGGCAACCCCCCCGCTTGTCCCCATCCCGTCTTGCGTTGCCACTCAAGGACAAATCGCCTACTTTACGCTCGCTAGCCCCTCCATATATTTGTTCCTCTATCTTGCTCCGCTCGCTCGACCCGACGCCCACCCGCACCTTTAGCGCCCGCTGCGCGCAAAAATCATCAGCTCGGAACCAGGCTGTCGACAGGAGTCCAGTTTCGGCGCTGTTTCAAGCCTATTCCGGAGGAGAACCGCGGGCAAATGCGCGTCGTGGCTAGAAGCTGTCCGGACTACTACCATAGGCACTTTTAGGGGTCCTGCGGTGGCGCACCACTAGTAGCACTGTGTAGCCCAGATGGGTAGATTGCATTCAGGACGCGGCGAAACGACGCTGATCGCGCCAGAGCGGGCAAGATTGCAATGGCCCCCCGCTCGATCAGCGTCGACGATCTCTCACAGCGCGCGCGAGGACCAGGAGCGCGGCGGTAGGTGTGCCATAGTATGGGTGGCGCGGTGGCAAGCGAGGAGCGGGCGCGGTCCCCCAGATACGTCCATTGTATTTGAGGAGGACAATGGCGGCGCGGGATATCAGTGATCAGAACGAGAGACGGAGAGCGTTTGTACGTCTTACAGCAGCCCTCGAAGGGCAGAAGCACGCGCAGATGATCGCGTCGTTTTGGGTGTGGGAGTAGCTAGATTGCGCATGTGAAGGACGCGCCGCGCCGTTGCAGGCTCTGGACAGCAAGCGAGCGAGCGTATGTGCCGGCACTAGCGGGATAGCGACGAGCAACAGATCTGGGGGACGTGGTGAGTAGCCGGCAGGGTAAATGCGCGGGAGGCAGCGAACAAATGAGGCGGGATACGGGGGCAGGGTACAAAGGCAGGCCTGCCTTGTATAGGTTTATGGTGGCACGCGGAAGTGAATGCAGAAGCGCGGAGAAGGTCTGCGAAGTCGCGCGAGAGACAGGAGACCATGCAGTCGGCGTATGCAAGGTCGGAGAAGGAGCGGGGAGGTGATGTGGTGGGTGCTTGCTCGGGCGGATACGGATATCTGGACACGGTGGACGAGGCGCCACGACCAGAGCGTGGACGACAGGCGTCCCCCCCGGAGCGCAGACAGTGGGCGCCTAGATGGCGACGTGCGAAGCCCCGTCGAAGGCTCGTCGAAGCTCTCGTGGACCACGCCCGCCCGCAGACTGCTCTCTTCCGCGGAGGATTCGCGGCGGGGCGAGTGATGGACCCGATATACGCGCACAGAGGGACGGGAGGGAGCACGGCGGGCGTTTGGCGGGAGGAGCAGCGCGCACGTCTCACACCTCGAGGCGTTTCGAATCTCGCAATCTCTGTCCAAACCCGGCCGCGCTCACTGCGTCCGAGCCGTAGCCGTAGTGCCACCCACCGCGCAGCTTCTTCTCCCTTCTCCTGTGCCCGCTATATATACGCCCGCCATCCGCCGTCTCCATCCGCCCGCTCCCCCTCCCCTTCCACTAGCAATGTCGCTCAGCTGTGTGCCCCCCCGCATGCCCTCGCCCCAGTTCGAGCCCGCCCCGCTCCCCTCGCCGCCCCCCTTCCCCCGCCGCGTCTCCTCCCGCTCCCGCCTCCACCTCCCCTCCACCCCAAGCGAGCCCCCAATCCCACCCCGCCTCGTCGGCTCCCCCCTCCTCGAAAAACTCACCCACCAGCCCCCCGCGAACACGGCAAGCCCACAGGCCCCGCACCAGCCGCTGTGGTTCGACGGCGACGAGTTCGGCATGCGCGCCTCCGCCTCGACCTCCCCTGCCTCATCAACCTCCTCCGCGTACGCGAACTCAAGCCCGAGCTCAAGCCCGCGCAGCACACGGCGCGCGCACCGCCGCTCGCCCTCCGTCGCCTACCCCCGCCGCACGCGCTCGCACTCGCCGCCGCCCCCGCCGCCCGCCGCGTCCGCCGCGCCCCCGCCCGTGCCGCCCATCCCCTCCTCCGCATTCGACGCCCCCGGCACGCGCCGCCCCGTCCTGCGCGCGCCGCTCCCGCTCCCCGCGCAGATCGTCATCCCCGACCTCCGCTCGCTGGCGTCCGTGAGCAGCAGCAGTAGCAGTAGCAGTGGCGGCGGGTACGCGCGCACGCGGAGCCCGAGGCGCCGGGGCGTGGGCTGTGAGTCGCATTGAGCTGCGTTCGTGAGCCGTGGACGCGCGCTGAGCGCACTTGACACGCAAGTCGCGGCGTATGGCGAGGAGCCGCCGCGCGCGTGGAGGCACAACGAGAAACACTTTGCGCGCGGGAGGGCGCAGAGGCCCGGGACGAAGTGAGCGCGCCCGCGGACCCTCCTCCTCCACCTCCCTCCCGTCCCCTCCTCGTCCCCTGGTCCTCTACGCGCGCGCCCGCGCGGGGACGCTGGACGACGGTGTACCATCACCCCCATGCACATGTGTCATCCCCCGCCCCCGCCCGCCCGCAGGGTCGGGCCATGTCGACCACGTCTTTCTCCATCCGGTACCATCAGCCCTACTCTACTGCCACATTTTAGTGCGGCCCCCACAGCTCCTTTTCGCCTCGTCTCGTCGCGTCCTCCGGGTTTTTCTGTGTCACCGGCTTCTTCGTAATCGCCCCCGGCCAGGGCTGGCCAGGGTCAATGGCCCTCATTGCATCGCCCCGTCCCAAACCATCATCAGCTGCGCAGGGCTCTCCGATGCTCCTTCCGCGCGCGCTCGACGTGCGCGCCCGGTGCATGCGCATACATCCTTCGGGCTTTCTCCTTTCGACCACACTTCCACCTACACTCTCCTTCGCACATGTCCTCCTGGGTTTTTCGGCGCGTCTCTCGCTCCTTCGCATATTCGCATTTTCGCACTTTGCATCTTCGCTGTATAGAGCTTCTGCATTTTCACTTTCATTTGCATCTTCAGGCTTCTCCCCTGCGCGGGGTGTCCATAGCGTCCCAGCTCCCCATGTCCCAATACTCGATACTGTACATCAACTCTCCCCCACCCTCGCGCGCGGCGGCTGCCGCGCGTTAATTTACATACTGTGCTAATGGCCCCGCTACTCGTACTCGTACTCGCACACCACGCTCTCTCTGCAGGTCCCTAGTCGCGCCCCGTCCCCGACGGGGCGCACCCCAGTACATATAGTGTCCCATCACCTACTGTTTTCTACCCCTCCCGGCGCCGTTCGCCGAACGCGGTCGCGGGGAGGCTGTATGCTAGCTGTATAATGCATGGCCGCGAGCCTGTCTGTCTGTCTGTCGTCCATCATGCATCATCGTCTCTCCTCGTGCGCCCTGAGTGGACTTAAGCTTGAGTTTGGGCTTGCGCTTGCACGCTGAACGCTAACAGCACCGCCGCTTGGCAGCGGCCACGCCCGCGCCCTCGAATTCGAACCTACGCTGGCAGCTGCTGTCGCAGACTCGCATCGCTGCCGCGCAAACTTACAGGGTGCGTTCTGCGCGGTTCGTGATAGAGTCCATAGTGCATCCGCATCTGGATATCTGGATATCTGGATCATCTTCCTCCGAGTTCCTTCCTGCCTTCGCCGGGACTAGGGGACTGTTCGCGCGGACGTCGTGATCATGCATGGTAGGTCGATAGCTGACTGCGTCCACAAGACCCGGCGCGGTTCTCACAAGTTCTCCGAGTGCCCAGTACTCAGTTCTCAGCTCTGGATCTAATAGCTGGCGCTGCGGCCAGCTGCAGTCTTGCTATACAGCCTATAGATATCATCATCATCAGCTGCGCCCGCGGGCTCCCGGCTTCTCCGCAGATCGAGCACACAAGTTAAGCACGCGTCGCACCCACGGCCTATTACCGTCGCCCAAGGCCAGGGCGCTGGTAGAACCTGGCAGAACCCCGCGCCAGATAGAAGGAGAAGATACGCCCGTGCGTCCTGGGCAGCCTGGGATCTTCGTGTTCGGTCAAGACTGAAATTGCTTCCGGCGACTTTGGACTCACAAGGACCTTGACGGCCATTGTCAACTGGAATAGTATTGCCAGTGCAGGTTTGAGACTTGCCACTCGGGCACGGCGCGGCTACAGGTCTTGATCCTCTATTCTGGGCCCGACGTGCTGCTGAGCTCAGAGCGGGAGTGTCAATATCGCCAGTGATATCCGCAACAGTGTCAGCAAGTGCTCACTGGAGAAATGGGCAGGGCTGATGCATATGAGCCTCGGGCAGGGTCGACGAGTTGACATAGCACGGGGCGCGAGGCACAGACTGGCACTAACCATTGTTGAACCTGCGCTATTGATATCGTGACCGTTTCTGCACACGATGCATTATACAGACTCTTCGCGGATACATATTAGGCGCCAGCGACGCGTCCCGAATAGGCAGGTATTGTTCAAAACGGAAGGTTGACTCCCTGGACTCACGAGGCTCGGTGCATCGCATTATCGCCCTTGTCACGGTCCTCGTGTCTGCGCGTTGTTTACGCGACGGCGCGCGACTCGCCATCCCACCACACCCAGCCTACGCGCAGCTAACCGGTACCTTGTATTCCAGGTAGTGCTAGTGCCCGCTTCCCGAATACCGCTCCGAGTACCGACCAGGGCCTAGTAGGGTAGCCTTGAACGGAGCGCGCCTCACGATCCACCGCTCGCGCGCGCACGACCCATACCCGGCGAAACCGTCTCCCAGAAACACCCCACCGGCGACCAGAATGAATCCCTACGACCCCGCGCGCGGCGTGCAGGGTCCGGGAGCGGCGGGGCCCAGCGGCGCCGCTGGAGACCTCGGCGCACTCTTCGCGGCGCTGCAGGCGCAGGCGCAGACTCAGCAGCCCCAGTTCCAGCCCAGCGGCGCGTCGTTGCCGATGGGGATGCAGCTCCCGCTGTTGCAGGCGATGCATGTGCAGGGCTTCTCCGGACAGGGTGCTGGGCTGCCGCAGCAGCCACAGGCGGGGGTCCAGTGGCAGGGACAGCAGGGGTTTTGGCCTTCGCAGGTTCAACAGGTTCAACAGGTTCAGCAGCAGCAGCAGCAATGGCCCGGGATGCCGCAGCAGGGGCAGTTGCTGCAGACCGTGTCTGCGCCGACGTTGCAGATGCTCGCGTCGGCGTACCAGTTGTGGCAGCAGCAGCTCCCGCAACCACTACCGCAACAGCTGCCTCAACAGCCACCGCTACCGATGCTGCAACAGCAACAGTACCAGCCGCCGCCTCCGCCGCCGCAGGTCCAGCAACCGCAGCCCCAGCTGCAAGAACAACAGAAGCAGCAGCCCCGACGCGAGCACCAGAAACAACCACAGCGGACACACTCGCCGGCCAAACGGCCCAGAACGTCGTCACCGCCGGTTGGGTCGAGGCTCGATGACGAAACGCGCATCATCGATGCGTTGAAGGCCTGCAAAGCGAATGGAACCAATCCTCGTGAGGCGTTGGAGCAACTGGATGGTGTAAGCGGTCGTGCGTCCGGTGTGTGCGGCGGGACAGTGTCGCTTATGGGCTCCTTCTAGGTTAACGACCATAGCGCATCTGGTAGGGCTGCATGTCTAGCGTGATGCCGTCCCATGGTATTGATACTGACCTTTTCACGTGCAGCTTGGAAGGACTACTTCCTTGTGCACCTCGACAGGTTGTATGCCCATGTCCGGCCGTCGTCAGAGCGAAAGCCCTCCAGCAGCGGCTCAGCTCGGCTACCGAACCCATCGCAGCGGTATGTGCCACCAGCTTGTGGCCACCCCGCTTCCAGCTTCTCACTCAATGTATCCTAGACCGCGCCCGCCCGACCTGCCAAGAGCGAACGTACAACAGTCTCCCGAGCAGCAGCGGCGCCCGGGCTCCTCAGCCTCCCCCAATATACCCAATATACCCCGGGTGCCGCCGCGGCCTAAGTCCCCCGCTCCCGCTCTCGCCCAAATTTCAGTCTCAACTTCAGCAGCAGCAGACGATAAAGGCACCAACACGCCCAGTCGCTCGGAGAAGGCCCCCACCCCGGGCAGCCGGAGCAGACGGGGCGAGCGCATCGCCGACTTCCACGTCATGACGCTCATCCCCCACACGGACGGGCGCACGAAGCCCACGCGGCCCGCCGGACGTGCAGGGACGTTCACAGACGCAGACCGGATATTCTTCATCCACTTCCTGCGCTGGCGCCTCGCGCAGGACCCGCTGCTCGCGAAGGACGATCTCTACGAGGAGCTCGCGGAGGAGGTACGTCCTCGTCCCGGAGAGCGTGGCCCTGAATGTGCTTGCGGGCGGCTCACGCTGGATGTGTCGCAGGTGCCCTACCATAGCGCGGACGCGTGGAAGCGGCACTGGGACAACAACCCCGAGTTGCCTGACCGGATCTTCATCGAGGCTGGGCAGGGAGCGGACAAACCCAAGCAAGCCTCGGCGCCAGGCCCCAAACCCTCCCTCCCTTCACGACCCGCCATGGCTGACGGCCATTGCGGCCATGCCTCCGACGGCGGTGGCGGCGTCGACCATAATGACAATGACT
Organism: Lenzites betulinus; assembly: GCA_022264855.1. Classification (NCBI taxonomy): domain Eukaryota; kingdom Fungi; phylum Basidiomycota; class Agaricomycetes; order Polyporales; family Polyporaceae; genus Lenzites; species Lenzites betulinus. The sequence continues at coordinate 395,274 of JABYQU010000015.1, forward strand.
CCGACGATGGCGACGCGGATGGGGCAGACCAGCAGGGTGGGGGTTCGTCAGAGAGCGACACCGCCAGATTGGGAGGGCGGCGCAAGAAGGTCACGCACGCAGACATGCGCGCCATGGCGCGATACATGTACGAGAAGATGAAGGCGAACGAGTGGGACCCGTCCGCGTCCGCGACGCAACGCTGGACCGAGTTCGCGCAGCGGCCACAGGTGCGTCGACGTCCGCACCACGCACCTTCTCCTCCCTGCCCCACCCCCCACGCGCATGGGGCGCCTGCTGCTATGGCGGTCGGCCGCATACTCATCTGGGTGGCGTGTTCCCGAGTTGTTTCCACTTACGCTTACGCTGGTCGGGTTTGCGTAGAACAAGACGAGGCGTTCATTGATGGCCTGGATGGCTATCGAAAAGAAGAGAGCCGCTCGTATGTCCCAGATCCTCCGCGATCACGATCTTCACCGCTCATCAACACACTATCCCTCCAGAGATCCAAGCGTATCTGAAGGAATACAGGAAGCAGCAGGACTATGCAGCGAAGCATACGTCGTCGTCCGGGCAAGACACCGCGACTATGCGCGGCAGTTCATCCGCCATGCGCTCTGACTCGCTTTCCAAACCCCCGATGGGTACACACAGCAAGATGGAGCAGAAGCCGAGCCCGACGATGGACGAAAAGCACATCGATCTTGCCTTCCGCTCCCAGGCGAGGTTAAAGCCAGACCCCGACTTCCCGCGAAAACGCTCGGCCGACCAAATGACGGCCGAGGACGAGCTTCCCGAGCCGAAGCGGCAGAGGGAGTGTATTCCGCCCGAGGTGATTGAGCTGTCAGACTGACAAGCTACTGCTCGCTATGTATCATCATGTATACCGATGTACGTTTAGTATCGTTAGGCACGGATTTAGTTTGGCAGATCTCGGAGGCACTTCACACACAGGATATTGGATGTATACATACATTGCAATTCTTTGACTTCTATATACCATTGTACACGCTGATTATACGACAGATCGTTCCGCTTACAGATACACGACGATGAATGGCACCTGAGAGACCCTGTCAGCGACCTTGGTCCCGTGTACCAAAAAAAACGAACTCACCTCGACGTCCTCGCCTTCCTCGTCGCTGACCATGACCTCGACGATGAGGTGCTTGGTGTGCGCGGGCAGCGGCTTCTTGCTCACATGCTCGACGAGCTTGCTGAACTTCATCGGGAGGCGCTCCTCGCTCTGCAGCAGCAGCGAATGTTAGCTTTCTGGCACCCCACGCAACAGCAGCGGACGGAACACTTGCCTTCTTCTTGCCGATGAAGGAGCTCCAGAGCATGCTGACGCCCTGGCTAACCATGCTGATCTCCAGCTTGTGCTCGCGCTGGAAGTAGTCGACGAGGTCCTTCAGCGTCGGGTCGTTCTTGAACTCGAAGCGGTCCCAGAGCGTCCAGTCGATGCCGTTGTACGTGCTCTTCTTCGGCGCGATGGGCTCCGAGAAGCCGAAGAATGGCAGCGCCAAGTTCACGAAGCCGTTCTTGTACGCCTCGATGTTCTTCTTCCCGTCGATGAGCTGCACAACAGCACGAATCAGAAGACTGCTGGCAATATGAACAAATTTTGCATACCTTGTACAGCTCGAGGCAGACAAGACCGGTCACCAGTGACGTCGTAGTGGCGATGGCGGGGATGATCTTGCCCGCAATCTGCTTCGTCGTGTGGCGGTCGGCAGGCGCGATGCTGTAGTTCAGCGCACGCAGGTTGGAGGACGCGGTGATGAAGTCGATGTGGTGGTTCGTGTCATCATCCTTCTCGAACTCGACGGGGTTCAGACGGTAACCGACGAGCGATGAAGGAGCGGGGAGCTGCTTCAGGTAGTCGGCAAGGTCCGAATCTACTAGATCCGTAAGACATCTATTCAGTCCACGGTAAACACACGTCACGTACCACCGTTGTCATTCGAAGGGGTGGGGTCGTTGTCGTTAATCTGGACCTTGACGCCGCTCTTCGGGGTGAACTCGGGAACGATGACCTCGTCCGCGACCTTCTTGAAGACCGCAGGGTCAGTCTCGCCCCGCAAGCCATAGTTGAAGGCATGGAGGTTCGCAGCGGCGATGATGTACTGAAGGTGGATAGGCTACAGATCTTGCAATTAGTGATATATTACGCCGAAACTCGCTGCCGACCTACGTTGTTGGAATCGAAGGTGAGCGGTTCGGGCGCACGCTTCGGTCCACTCCAGAACGGCTGGCCAGTGCTCGTCACCGCGTCCTTCGGCAAGCTGTAGAGCAGCTGCTTGATAGAGTTGCTGTACTTCTCTTCGAACTGCAGGCGCGCCCAGACAATGCACTCCTCAAAGGTGAGAGGCTTGCTCGTCACAAGGTACGACGCGATCTGCTCGACCTGCTCCTTCTGCTGGCCAGAGTACCTCAGGTTGTTCTCGAGGAAGTTGGGCTCGGACAGGTAAGAGTTGACGACCTGCGGCGGCTTGACAAAGAGGCTGTCGAACTCTTGCCTCGCCCACTGTTCGAATGTCAGCAATAGCACTGTTTATGTCAGCAACCGAGATATACCTCAATGGTGTGTTGGATCTGGTTGGGGAAGTTCTTGACAGTACACACGGGCGTCTCCTTCTCCGGAGGATCTTGCGACGAAGAGTACGACTCCGTGAGGTGCGGGACGATCACTTGGGTGTTTCCCTTCGTGCCAAGCGTCCCGGACTCGAGCAGTGGCTTGAGGTAGAATACGCAACGTTGGTCCATGTACTGGCGCGCCTTGACGTTGTCAAGCGCGTTGGTGACACCGTCGATGCTCGCAAAGAAGGCCGTATCGTATACATCTGTTATCATGTTAGACAGCACCCTCGAAGTAAAATCGCTCGGATGGACTTACTCTCAGTGTCAGGACCGACTGGCTCTTGCTTGCTATCAATCTTGCCCTGTAGATCCGGGTTCATGTCGGCAACAGCAGCAGCCGCTACCTCCGCCTTGAACTTGCCCAGATCCTTTGCACGGAACAAGAACTGACGGTTGAGGTTACTCTTCTCGATAGTGTCCAGGTCAGTTACGTGGATCTTGCCATTCGGGCCCGTAGCGAGACCAATCATACTCCAGTTCTTCAGCATCTCACAGCCGATAGCCCCAGAGCCGACAAGGAACTCCCTAAAGTTCGCAATCTTGTCTTGGAAATTCTTACCGAAGACCACGATCTGACCGTCGTAGCGCGACCCAATCGGCTGAGCGTCTTCCTCGGTGGGGAGTTCATCAGGCAAAGATTCGAGCGAGTCGAAGTAAAGGTACTGGAGCGCGGGGTGGAACTTGGCCGAGCATGCCTTGAGAACTTCCTGAGCAACAAATCCGCCAAGAACGGCGTTCACTGGCGCAATGTCACCCGTAGCCTGGTAGGCCAACTCGGTCAAGACCTTCTCGTCGACGTCGGCATCGATTTGTTTGGCCAGCTTGACCAGCTCAGCGGCATCTTCAGCGTTCCGTGGACGGGGAGAACGCTGGTTCTGCTCCTCAAACTGTGAGAGGGCCTGGAAACCGGCATGGAGGGCGGAGGGGCGGTCGAACTTGGAGAAATCGGTAATGAGATACTCCGGCTTTTTGAGAGATTCACGGAGGGATTTCTTAAACAGTATGTGAGATTTCGCAGGACTCAAAACAGAACGTCCGTATACTCACGAATTGCAAGATCTTCGGCATTTTGACCTGGGTAAAAATACCCCCAGCCTTGTAGTCATCGAGATTGGAGGTGTCGCCGATAGCAAAGGTGTAGGGACCCTTGACAGTGATCTTACGAGGTTCGCAGCCGTTGAGCTGCGTCATGCCCTGGACCTCGCTGAAGGTTACGAAATCGCCGTCCTCTAGACCATGGCGGGTTTCGTCTAGACAAGTCACGACACCCTCACCATCCTGCAAGGAGTTAGGTACACGAAACGCGTCGCGTCATTGTTTTCACGTACCTTGTCAATGGAGGCAACAATCCCAGAAAGAGGTTGCTCGCCAGTGGGGTCTACGCACGTGAACTTGGGGCCGAAGTCATTGAACGAGTATCTAATCAAGTCGGTCAGATGCACACTCAGCAGACAACTGTCTTCTGAAGAAGCTCACGCAAAGAGACCGCGAGAGTCAGCGGAAATGAAGTACACGCCGTTCTGGTGTGTCCAGTCGTCGATCTCTAGCTGCTTCTTCAGCGACACGCCGCAAAGCACGACGACCTGCGCACGATGCGTAAGCGGGGAAGCCTAGCACGGTGAAATGCATCTAGTGCCGTACCTGGAAACCCTTGATGAGGTCGACGGAAATTTCTTGGCCGGCTTGCCCGCCAAGATTCCGCACGGGGACATATGCGTTGAGCTCAGCCAAACGAGGAAGCGTTGCCGCTGCGCGAGGCTTGCCGACGTCTTCTTGACGCAGGAAGAACTGGTACGGCTATGAGCAAGTACACTGCGTATGACTGCGCCACAGCTGCATACCTGACTGCTCAGATCCGCTAGCTGAACGGGCTCAGGGTCGTAGATCGTGACAGACTTGACACCAGCAAGTACAATGTTCTTGGCTAGCGTATAGAGGTATTAGCATCGAGGTCGTTCCCCACCATGCCCTATGCAGAAACTCACCAATTTCGACACCAAGGCCCTTCATTCCGACGATCAAGACGTTCGAAGCGGCCATGCGCTTCATGGCTGAAAAGCGCGTCAATTAAGACCGGGTACATCCCCCTCAGATGTCCTTACCTTCGTGACCAAGAACATAGCTGAGGAGCTGCGGTTAGCCCAGGAAACGCGTATCCAATCAGTAAGCACTCACAGTTGGCGAGAGTAGAGACCCTCGTCAATCGCGGCCTCATCGACGTCCATCGCAGACGGGAGGTTCGTGGCAGCCATGATTCGTAACAGACGTGAAGTGTGCGAGTGGATGGAGGGGTGAGGAGAGAGGTGGAGGAGAGAGAGAGATGGAAAGAGGCTCCTTGGACGGTGGCGGGGTAAGATTACGATGCCAGACGCGCTCGTGCTGCACGCGACTCTGACGTAAGCGCAGGATCTACGCGAAATCTATATTGGCGCTTCGTAAGCTCTGCGCACTTAGCGAGTATCTATCTTACTCAACCCCTCGGCTTTCGTCCACGACGTGCTTGTCATGAAATATGTCGCATTGCTCAGCGGGGGCAAGGACAGCTGCTTCAACCTTCTACACTGTGCTAGAAATGGTCACGAGCTCGTCGCTGCAGCGTCTCTAGGCCCTGAACAAGGCAAAGGTTCGGCTACCCCGCATCCCTGACTAGTAGTTCGTTGCCGACCCTGAAGATCCTAGAGGAACTCGACTCGTATCTCTACCAGACTGTCGGCCAGGACGCGATTGAGTTTGTAGGACAAGCCTTGGATGTGCCGCTCTTCCGGAGGGTTATATCTGGGGCGGCTGTCGAGCAAGGCGGCGAATACGGAGGCCGAGATCCAGCACACAGTGAAGGCATTCGCGGCGACGAGACAGAAGATCTCTATGAACTTCTCGTCACTGTCAAAGTGGATACGTTATTATTTGAGCGACGTCCATGGACTAATAACGCGATCGCATGTTCCTAGACGCATCACCCGGAGGTACAGGGTGTATCCGTCGGAGCGATCCTCTCCAACTACCAGAGAGTGCGCGTAGAACATGTGTATGTACACATCTCCGTGGATGCCATATGCACATTTTTAGACCGTCCTAGATGCCGTCGCCTAGGTTTGACTCCTCTATCCTATTTGTGGCATCGTGACCAAGAGGAACTGCTGGCTGAGATGGTTGAGGCTGGCATGGAGGCCATCCTCATCAAGGTCGCAGGCATCGGACTCACCGCGAAACACTTGGGCAAGACTCTTGCGGACATGCAACCAACTTTAATCAAGCTGGTTAGTGTTTTCATGTAAGGTGGTACGGGAATACCGACTGGGATGCATCCAGAACCGTCTCTACGGCTCACATATTTGTGGAGAAGGCGGGGAGTACGAATCTCTGACTCTGGACTGTCCACTCTTCAAGTCCCGTATCAACTTGTGAGCTATCCCTTTTTTGTGAGTCCGCCATTCATATATGCTTACACCAATAATCTTCTCAGGGATGAAGTCGAAACGGTGATTCACTCCGACAACGACTTTGCGACGGTTGCATACCTCAGAGTCAAGAAGGCCACCCTTCAGCCAAAAATCGCTACCGAAACGAATGGCATTGCAGCGCCGCCATTGCTGGAAGCGCAGTTCTTACAGATTCAGGACTCCCTCTCAGCGTCCACATGCTCAAGCGCGAATCTTCCAGCTAAATCTATTCGCGGCATTCCCTCGCCGCAAACCAGCAGCCAGAGGAAAATAGGGAACTGTGTTTCTGTTGTTAATGTCCAGCGTGATCTTCAAAGTCGGCGGGACGATCTTCCCTTGGAGGACGAGGTCCGAGAGTGCTTCGAGAAACTAAAAGGTGTCCGCGAACACTGAAGTGCCCTCGTCAACCAACCAGCTCACATAATTTTCAGAATGCCTTGCAAAGTACCCACTCACCCTCACCGACGTCGCCAACATAAACATCCTCATCTCCTCCATGGACCTCTTCGCGCGCGTCAACGCGGTCTTCGCCACCTATTTCGGCACGAGCCCACCCGCCCGTGCATGCGTCGCCGCCGACCTCCCCGCGCCTGTTAGAGTTCGTTTGGACTGCATAGCGTTCGCGGAGACGACGCCCTCCTCCCGTCAAGCACTGCACGTTCAAGGGCTCAGTTATTGGGCTCCCGCGAATATCGGGCCCTACTCTCAAGCTATCATAGTAAGCTCAGCCTCAATATACCTCTAATTACCCCCACGCTCACCGCCATAACAACTCCCGCCGCACCTCGCAGGCAGACGAACGCGTCTTCATCTCCGGCCAGATTGGGCTCATTCCAAGCAGCCTCGCCCTCCCGTCCCCACGCTCCCTCGCGCTCGAGGCCGCGCTCTCCTTCCAGCACGTGCACCGCGTCGTCGACGCGCTCAAGACCAACTCCGGCGGTGGCTGGGCGGGCCATTACCAGAGCATTGTGTACTGGCTCGTGGATGCAGCCAGCGTCCCGCCCGTGCGCGAGGCGAGCGTGCAGTTTGAAGGGGTGCGTGCTACCGTGCTGCTCGCTGGTGCTAATGCGGATAGGCTGACATGCCCTTTGGGGATGAAGGACGCTGGCGCACCGACGTTGTTTGTTGTAGTGCCTGAACTGCCCAAGGGTGCGCTCATAGAGAAGCAGGTGATGCTGCATACTGGCCAGTGCGACATCGAGGAAGATGACGGGACCGTCATCCGTGGTTCTGTAGTGCCTTCTTTCGAAAGCGGTCGGTGGCACTTCCTCATAAACACTTTGTCCTTGTTGAACACTTCACCAGGGGAGTTCGCGCCCGCGAGTGGAGAGGCGCATTGGGAGATGTCCAGCTTCCGCGAGACACCATCCAAAGTTGCGTTGGTCTGCGTTCGCGGAAATGTCTCGGGGCTGCTCAAGCAGCTCCGCGATATCCCTGCTCTGCAAGACCTCCCCTCGGCAGCCCTGTCGATCCGGCTGTTCTACAACGCCACAAAGACTCAAGGTAACACAGACATCCCCTATACTGGTCACAAGCAGGCTGACGGACCTAACGCAGCTGCCTCGTCAGCCACAGCACTCATCCAAGACCTCGGTTCGGCGCCGGTCACACCCATCCCGTGCAGACACCTCGCGAGCAGAAAGGGCGACGACTGGGATTACGCGATCCTTGCTACATGTACAAGATAGCATGCGGGGGAGGGTAGTTGATGTACAACACACAAACGAAGTAGAAGAGATGTGGCACGGCGAGCGTCCGAGACGGGGATCCGTTAGTGGGGAAGTAGTTCAACGCAGGAACTTGGAGAAGAAACGTAGACTGCAGCTTTGTACATCGCCAGCGAAACCAAAAGACGGAAGAGGAGTAGATAGGACGGGGCCGTTCACGGCGTGCCCTCCTCCTGGAGGACCTTGAGCTCTGCGAGCCGCCGGCGCATCTCCTTCTCGGTGCGCGTAGGCGGGACCATGCGCGCGATGACTGCGCCGAACTACAATCACTGTGGTCAAAACTCTGCAACGCGCCCCCCTTTGATTGAAACTCACCAGAGTGCACACGCCGCCAAACCGGAGCACCCACGCGACGCCGTTCTTGCCATACAGCGCATTGTTCGCCGGATCGGCCTCCGCGTCCGCATCCACGATGCGGAAGATCGCGCTCGACACCAACGCGACCTGTATGCCTCTCCTTCAGCGATGCGTGCAATGAGAGTGAGTCGAAACCGCTTACGACGAACTGCGGCATGACGATCGCGAGGTTGTGGATACCGAGCACGGTACCACCAGACGCAGCTTCATCGTCCTGCTGCAGAGCACTCGCGTTGTGCTGATCGAACGAGCGGCGCCTACGAACGAGCGGGGTACGCTCGTTTTCGGTCTGCCTGCTGTTCCGCCGCGCCGCGGGGGTCGAGAGCGTACGACTGTGCGACGGACGGCGAAGCCACTCGCGCGCGGCCGCGTCGCCCTCCGACGCAGGCTCGCGCTCCTGCTCCTTCAAGAACTGTCACGCCCAGGCACGTCAGAACCGCACTCTACCCCTGGCTAGACGCGCACGTTGACGCGGACGCACCTCCATGATGATCGCGAACGGCGCCCAGCACGCGACAGCCCAGCAGATGCCGACGAGGCTGACGAGGATGATCGCCTGCCACACCTTCGTGACGAAGAAGGTCATGAGCGTGAGGAACGTGAAGAGCAGCATCGCGCCCGTCCAGATGTTGCGCAGGAAGAAGGGCATGATTGGGAGGCGGAGGGGCTTGCCTCGCCGCGCGGCGTCGGCGCGCCATTCGCGCACCTGCCCGCGCAGGCGGGAGAGCTCGGCGTCCTCGTCCTCGTCACCCTCTTGCGCGAGCAGACGCGCGTCGCGGCGAGTTAGGTAGGGAAGGAGTGTCCCTGCGGCGACGGCAACTGCAAGGGCAGGGCGGTCAGATGTTAGCTGAACTTTGAACGGGCGACGACGTACTGATGCTGTACAAGAGCATGGCAAAGGCTCCGGTCCTTGTTGCGTAGTCATGATCAGGCTCCGCGTCAAGTTCATATGCCATGACTTGACCAATGTAAGTGGTGCTAATAGACGCGGTGTTCAGTATGTTACGTCTTCCGTAGGTCATGGCCAGCCAACTTACGAATAGAACAGGAACGGGAACCTGTAAGATCATATCAGTGTCAGCTGTCTAGATAGGCGGATGCAGAACCACTCACCATCCCATAAACGCGAAGACCTGGACGTAGCAGACGCGCCGGATGGGCTTCGGAAGGCTGAGAATCGTCGAGTAAATGCCCTTGAAGACATCACGGACGCTGTTCCTGTGAATGGAAGAGAAGTCAGGCAATGTCCAGCGTGCCGCTCGACAGTCAAGCCTTACCCCTTCTCAATCCGCTTGTTCTCGCGTTGTTGCTCCTCCTGCGTCCAACACGTAATCCAGACCGTGCCAGCGAGGATGATCATGCACACAACACAGAATTTGCGGAACTGAGACCCGCCCAGGAGGCGGAGGATCGGCATATTTGCAAGCGGCAAGAACCCTGCAAACCAGCTTCCCTGTTAGACATCTCCTGACCATACTCGGGAGCTAGACCGGGCTTCGTACCGAATCCATAGCCGACGATGTTTCCGGCGTTGAGCATCCTGCTGTGCCACGCATTGCCAGCGTTGAGCTGCTCGGGCGGTGCTACATCCAAAAGTAGGTTGCGCAGGGATGCCTGCAGCGCGTTGAGCGCGAAATCGAGCAGGTAGAATGAGACGATCGCGAAACCAATAGCCGTGTCTGTCACCTGTTTTTGCAATTAAAAGAAATCAGCCCATGTAGTGTATGAACGTGTGCTGAGCTTACCGTCTTGATGTACTTGGGGTCCCAGCTCTCGCCGTCTCCGAAGAGGTCCACGAAGAACCCAGCAATCTCACGACAGTACGCGAGCGTAAGGGTAGAAATCACGAGTACGACGGTCGACGTTACGATCCAGTAGCGCCGCCGGTATTTGGAGGTCGACGCGTCCGAAACGGCACCTGCATGCACGGATGAGCGGATTGCGCCACGGGCCCTCCGCGATCTCTGCACACTCACCAATGACGGGCTGCGCAATAAGGCCGCTGATAGGCCCAGCAAGCCACACGAGACTCGTGAGCTGCTCGGAGAGGCCAAGGTCGAGGAGGAACGGCGTCCCATATCTACTCGCGCGCATCAGCACTTGCCCAATCACCCCTTGCCCCTCTCCGCCATACACCTCGAGCCGTGTGCGCGAGCGCGAGACTCACCCAAGCTCAACAGTCCACGCGACCTGCGAACCCGCCATCGCGATGCTCAAATTGATCAAGTCGAGCGTGGACATCCTCTTCTTCCCCGACGCCGACGCATCCGCGGCCTTGCCGTTCGTCCTGCTCGCGGAGGGCCCGCGCCCGTCCTGCTCGATTTCTGACCGCTGGGACTTGTTCGACGCGCGCCGGCCGCGCTCGCTCGGACGGATGGGCCACGCAATCTGGGACCCGGAGTCGGAGTCGGGCTCGTTGGACTCGGGGAACGTCATCGCGGGAGTAGGTGCTTGTCACTCGCGGTGTCGCTGATCACAGTCGAGAGTCAAGAGGGCGAGGCGGAGGGGAGAGATGGCCCCGGGGGCTATATGAAGCAGGGAAGGGGACAGCGAGGAGAATGTCCGGGCGTTGCGCGCGCGGTGCCTGCGAGCTGGAGGGCGTGGCGGAGAAGGAGAGGAGGCTGCTGCTTTCGGCATTACGCAAACGCCAGCGCCTCCTGCTCGAGGCTGCTCTCGATCGAGATCCATCTCGCTTGTGCGCCCTAACTCTTTTTTTTTTTTTTTTTTTTTGGTGCAACCCAGCTTCCGGGCCATTGGCCCTCCACTGGGCGGAGCAGGTAGTTGAGGGGTTCGCACCCATCGCACCACGGGGGAAATGCATTATGCACGCTGTCGCAGTGTGGGGCTTCTCCAGGCGCCGTCACCCGGTGCGGTGTCGGTCGCCGTCACAGAGCATACCCACTAAAACCCCCGGCGTTCCGATCCAGTTCTCTGGGATAGGGTACCGTGAAGAAGTGCTTGCTTTTTAACAGCTGTTTATTAACCGTGTTAATAACATGTTAATAACTGTTAACAAGCCGCATGCCCCAGGAGCCCGGTTAATAAGTGTTAATAAGGCCGGGAACTCATCTGGCCGATGGGCGACAGACTTGGTGAGGGCCTGTGCCTGGGCAGGGGTTGAGGAAGATCTGTATAGTCCGTTGAGTGACATCATTGGGCAACGTCCCAAGGAAGCAGCTTCCGACCGGTCACCGCGCCGCGCCGACCTCATCTTCCAGCACTCAAATACTCAGGAAACGCCCTCTACTCACTGTCTTGCATAAACTCCTGCCTTCACAAGACTGGGAAATGGCTCTTGGTGCTTCTCGTCGCCTCGCAGAGCTAGGAGACATACTTGCCAACCTTCCCGAGACTCTCCCGTGCCCGGCATTCTCCGAAAATTTCCCATTTGTTGGCTTCCAAGTCGATCCTGAAGATGTTGACATGGTGGGGACAGTCTCCGGTGCTATAAACCGTGCTCTGGAGTTAGCTTTCGGGTGGGAAGCGAGGAGCAAAGGCACCCTTCCCATCACGGAGCGTGGTCCGGGTGTGTGTGCGCTTGTGGAAGTTCTCAAGCTTTACCAGGAGGCCTGCGATAACCCTGAGTCGGATGCAATCCTCCTAAAGTGGATTGATGACATCCGTGCCGGTGCAGAAGAAGCCTATCGCCTTGCTAATTGCCCCGTAAGTATCAATTGCGTCCTGCAGTACGAAGCTCAGCTCTGAGTACTTACCAGCTCCCCACATGGCAGTTCCCGCCCCAGGGTTTGGAAGCAGCGCATGAGACACATGGATCCGCGGGATCTTCCGCCGCTATGAAGCTTCCGAGCAAGAAGCGGAAACGAGCCACCTCCGAGTGGGAGAGTGATGACGATGAAGTGCATGCCTCTGCCAATGCAAGGGTTAGTTAACTACTAGTGTAGCATTAATGTAAATGTGAATGCCGAAGACTGAATGATCACTTTACATACAGGACAAGGACAAGGCCATGCCGCAACGCAAGGATCTCCTTGATGTGCCGTGGTCACCTCCCACGAAGAAGACAAAGGGTCGGCCCAAAAAGGAAGCAAACGTCAAGCTCGCTATCAAGTGCAAGCATCGCACGTCCGGGAAGGCCTACTACCGCTGTGTTGCTGAAAACTGCGACTACATTCGCTTCGGTCATCCTCAGAGCCACCGTGTTCTCAAGCATGCGGTCCAATGTCGGCAGCTGCCACCAGACCTGCGTGAGAAAGCACTCGAGTGGTCAGCCGCAGAGTCGCTCAGCTCGCAACTCGAGGGCGCAGTGAAGTCGGCTCCAGACACTGCAACTTCTACTCCACCCACCGACTCTGCCGGGACCACCACCCCGCTTGCGAAGTTACAGACACAGCTTGCACGCGATGCTAGTGGCGACTCGAAGGAGCCCCAGGTGAAGAAAGGAGGTCTGGGGGAGGTGCTTGTCTCCGTTGGACGTGAAGAGCTCCGTAAGAAGGTGGACTTTCATGTTGTAAAGCTCATCTGTGTGCGTGGCCTTATCCCGACGGTTGTCGACACCCGCGAATGGAAGGATCTCGTCGGGGAGCTCAACCCGCGGTACAAACCGACCTCGTCCACCACTTTCGTCGAAAAATATATTCCATCGGAGGCTGCCCAAGTACGCGTCCTACAGCTCGAGATCCTCAGGACGTTGGACAACCTGACCTTGACGTACGATGGAGGATCAACTCGAAAGCCACAGTCAGTGTACACAGTGCATATCACGACCCCGGATCGTCGCGTTTTCTTCGTTACAGGTGACGAAGCCACACGCGAACATCATACTGCTGAGTATGTCAAGGGAGTCATTGTGGAGGTGTGTTGTTTCCTAGCTCCCATTTTACTGCTCATTTTGAATTCCCTATAGGTCATACAACGTGTTGGGCCAGAGAGGTTCTCCGGTGTATGCTCAGATAACACTGGGAACACCCGTAAAGCACGTGAGCTTCTCGTTCAGAGTCTACCAGCCATTGTCAACCTCCTCGACTGCTGCCACCACCTTCACAACACATCCAAGGATATCACACAGCTGTCGGACTTCAAGGAGGTACGTTCTACAGAGGTTTAATTGACAATTTGCTTACAACGTCGGTGGTAGTTTATTTCGTCGCTCCGCAACATCATTAAGTACTTCAAGAAGTCGAACATTGCATCTGCGGAGTTGACCATCGCACGCGCTGAAGAAGGTGCTGGGCTGCGTGGGTTGCAAAGCATTGGGAAGACTCGATTCGCGACCGTGTATTGGAGTGCGGAATCGCTGTGCACTAGCCTGCCGCTCATCCGGAGGCTTGTAAGCTCCAATAAGCTTGCCCTCAAGGTCCTTTGTTACGCATTTTGAGCGTGCTCTTGGACTGACATTTTCGGTGATCTTACAGGATGTCAGATTCGAGAAGGCACTGCTCGAGGAGGGCAGCATGGCCTCGATGAACTTCGAGATCCAACTACGCCGCTACATCTCAATCGTAGCTCCAATCGCACGTGCCATCAAGAGCCTCGAATCGACCGATGCGACCGCAGCAGACGTCTTTGTATTCTGGCACGGCATTGCCGCCATGCTGCGTGACCTCCTTGGTCGTCCCGAGGCAGAGACGTCCATCTCTCCGGTCCTGGCTGGCAAGATTCGCGCAATTGTCAACAGACGCTTCAAGGAAATTATCGACCACGCCCCTGCTGACATTTATTTCACCGCCTTTTTTCTCCATCCAAGTGAGTAGCTTATGTGCTTATGCCTTTCAATACTGACAACACGTTTATGATTCAGAATACGCTCGTTCTGGCATTCTTGCAAAGCCAACGTCGATGTCAAACTCCATCTTTGTACCGCCTCATCCCAAGGCGAACTCGAAGACCTCAGACAAGCGAGACGATAGTGAGGATACTCCAAACCCCCGCGCGTTCCGCCGTGCCAAGCAGTTCCTTAAGGGCCAGCTGCGGGAGGAGATGAATCGCAAGATACACCGGGTCGTCCGTGAGAACAAGCGCAAGAAGGTTGTCCTTGACTTCCGACAGCAACTTCTGGCGTATGCCAAAGGCGAGTGGCCGTTCAACCAGCCGCTTGACGAGACCAAGGGGGATGGCCGTCCAGTCATGCAGTGGTGGCTGGATCTCGCGTCGCATCCGCATGCACAAGTCCTCGCGGTGAGTACACTGTCTATTCAACCTGCAGAGTCGCTCGGTCACTGTAGCTAATCCTCCGCATGCAGATGCTCGCCATCAAGATCTATTCAATTGCTATCAACTCCATGGCAGACGAGCGTACACAGTCAAACTTTACATGGTTTAACTCCGCACTGCGCAACCGCCAAGAGGTCAGCACACTCGTCAACATGATCCAAGTTCGCCAGTGGTACCTCAACAAAGTAGTTTCCTTCAAACCATGTTCTTGTGCTGCCACACTCACCTTTGCACTCTCAGGACCTCAGCCGCCCACCACGCACATCCCCCACGGTTCGCTGGGCCGATTTCGACAAGAGCCTCTCGGAACGACGTCAAAGGGCTGAAGAAGATCTTGGGGAGGAGGAGTTCTTTGAGGAATGGCCCAACGACGACCACAGGAGGCCATCCGAACATATGGCATCCGAATCTGAGCTCGACGACGCGGCCTTTGAGGCCGACTCGCAGATGGATCTTTCTGCGGCTGCGCTGCGCACGCTGCTTCGCGAGAAATTGGAGGAAGAAGAGTCTGATTCTGACAATGAGAGCTCTGGTAATGTGGAGGGCGCGGCGGCGAGTGCTACAGAGGACGAGAGCGACGACAACGAGCTCTGGGATTTCTAGCTACGCAGAGGATCGCCTCGCACTATAATTAACAAGCTTCCCGGTTAATAACATCTGTTAATAAGTGTTTCTAACAGGTTTAATATGTTGTTAACAGTCTGGTTAATAAGCGTTAATAACCCTGGTTAACAAGTGGCCTTCCGGGGTGCCGGTTATTAACTGTTGGTTAGAAAGCCGGATGACTTTTTCACGGTACCCTACTCTGGGAGCGCGGCTTCATCGCACAACGTTCCTCTCCAGGTATCGAGGACTTTCTTCTCCGGAATCGCTCTCCTTCCCCATTTCTTCTTCGTGCGCTCCATGTCCAGGCGCAGCCGTTCATTCATCACAGTACTCCACAGCCTCCGGATGTGGGCCGCACTGTGTACTTTTGTCGGAGTGTCGCACCAGCCAATGACACGCTCACATCTGAGTCGCCAGATGAGGTACATCGTTTCGGGCACAACGATTCGCACAAGCCTCGTCTTCCCGTGGTCAACGTTCCCGTCGCCATCTTTGATCGACAATGACGGTGCTCCCAGGGCCAGCCCCGTCGATAGGGGCGGCATCTTTATGCCCCTGCGGGCCAGGGTCTCTTCAGACAGGTCCCACAGGAGCCGCTGGCCGGGCGCCACGCATTCCCGGATGATATGGTCCAGCGACTCCTCCACCTCACATGTATTGCATAAGGCCCGATTTTCGTAGCCCGGTATGTTCCACCAGTAGCTTCCTACTCTGTGTACCTCATGCATGGCCTTCCAGAAGAAGACTGATACTTTGGTCGCTATGTCTGGTCCTTGCACGTTCCTCCACAGGCTTTCTGTCGATGGCCATACGTTCAGGCCTAGTTGCATACCCTCTTTTATCATTTCCACATTTCGGTCTGTCCTTCTCCTGCCTCGACGCGGGGACCAGCTCATTATTCCCCTATAGGCCAGTTTTTGGGTGAGCGCGGACAGTTTCGCACCCGGCAGTAGGAAGCGTCTGTCATCTTCCGTAAGTTGCGTTAGTTGGGTCCGCGGCAGTTTCGTGCCTTCGGCAGCCAACTTGTCAGCCTCCTCATTACCTTTGATTCCAGCATGGCCTTTCACCCACTTGAGGGTGGTGGTGGCGCTGCGCCTTCGCAGTCTGGCCACCACTCGCCGTAGAATGTCTTTGTTTGCGACGTCTATCCAGCCTCTATTCTCCCACCTTTCCAGGTGCAGGGTTAGGCCTTTGTAGATGTACATGGAGTCTGTCAGCACTAGCAGCGGCACAAAATCGGGGGCGCACTCCGTCGCCATTAGGACTGCATACGCCTCGGCCGCCTGATTTGATTGGTCTGTCCCCGGCACACGTCTGGCGCAGTTGAGACTGCATCCTGTCGCAACCCACCTTCCGGATCCCGCCGCCGCGTTCTCCGCGCCATTATCTTGGCAGGAACCGTCTGTGTATACCGTAACTGCTTCATCTTGCAGCTGGAAGGGGCGTGCCGCACGTCGCGCTCTTTTCCTCTCGGTGTCCTCCGGTCGCACGAAGATACGGAAAGCGTCTCCTACTATGTCAGTGGCTGATGTGCTGGGGTTGAAGAGTAGTTCACTCCCATCCTGTGCATTTGCCACATTCGCCGCTCGGCGCGTTCTGGTGAGGCTCAGGTTATCCGCCGGCACGTCTACACTCGGCCTCCACTTCTCTCTCAGCCTCGCTAGCATGGTACTTGCCGCCTTCGCACATCTCGCGGGGTCGTCGCATCCCCTTAACGTTCTGTCGTCTACACACTGGGCACACCGGCAGTCTTTCCTCGCCCTGTGTCTCTCCGTACTTGTGGGCTGTCGCACAGTCTTCAAACAGTCAGCGACCGTCATCACCCCGTGGTTCTCCCGTAGACATCTCCCTGACTTGGAGTTCGCCGAACTTCTCTCCTGCACAAGCGCGAAGTGGTACCATACCGGCAGGGCTTCGGTTAGGTTTCTGCTTGGGCTCATGGCATCAAGCCTGACTCCGAACTTTCTCGCCACCTTGATCATCTTGGCCAGGTCTCTCGGTAGCCCCGCCGTTGAGGCGGTGTTGATATCCCATGATTGCAAGAACACGTTTACTCTGGCGCGTTTGTCGACCACCCGTTGCGGTGCAAGGATTGCTCTGGCCACCAGGGCGTCCGCCACGAAAGCCCATCGCGGTCTCGCGCTTGACAGATCCAGGTATTCCTTCAGCCACATCAGTTCGATGGCTTCATTTCTCGCACTCAGGCACAGCAGGCCCAGACCACCTTCCCCAGCTCTGGCCGTAGTAACCTCTTCCGCTACCGCAGCCGGCCTCCCTTGCCACAGGAAGTCTGCAGTTATCTTCTTTAGGCGGGTTTCGACAGTTGTCGGCATCCCTTGTACTCTCGTCAGGTATTGTGTACGGCTTCCCACCTCCAGGTTCGCAATTAATTGCCTGCCTCTGAGGGTTGGGCGGCGCCTCTCCCAGCGATCTAGGTTCCGTTCGATGGTGTCGACCACCGGTATCCACGGCGCTTCGTCATCCTGTCCCGGGCCAAGCCACGCACCTAGGATTCGTGTCGCCTCGCCTTCCTCTAGTATCCTGGTCCCAGCCGGCATTGCATTTTCCCCCGCGGGTATAGCCCTTGCTAGTCTCAGCCGGTCGCGGTACGTTCTTGGCCCGATCGGTATTACCACCGTCTTCGGCTCGTTAAACTTCGCCCTTGCCCCGGCGCACCACCTGTTTAGGATGGCCAGGAGGTCGTTGTAGCTGTCAGTTCCCCTCATGAAGACAGTTGTATCATCCGCGAACATCGTCGTGATCACCCTCTCAGGCAGCCCCGGTACAGTGATTCCATCTAGCTTCGAGGCACGCAGTGAACATGCGAGTGGCTCTATGGCCAGGTTAAACAGTAGGCAGGATAGGGGGTCACCTTGTCTGACTCCGCGTCTCACGGCGAAGCTTGCGCTTAGTACACCGTTCAACATTACCGCACTTCGGGCGCTCCGATACAGTGCTTTTATCGTGTTTATAAAGCGCTCAGGAAAGTTCATTTTCTTTAGCACGGCCCACAGGTACTCATGGTTGACTCTGTCATACGCTTTCTCTTGGTCAAGCGCCACAATCGCGCCCTCAACCTCCTCGGCCTCAGCATATGCCATAATTTGCCGGGTGAGCTTTACGTTGTCGTGTATTTTGCGCCCGGCCACGAAGCCAGCTTGGTCCGGATGTATTAGGTGGTCCGCTACGAGGGCGAGTTTCATGGACAGTGCTTTCGTGAGCATTTTGTAATCGGCGTTCAGGACCGTGATCGGTCTATAATTGTTGATATCTCTCACGTCTCCTTTCAGTTTATATATGGGGCATATCCATCCTAGCGCTAGCGGGGAGTCCTCGGGGAGTCCGTTCGCCTCTATATCGTTGAAGGCCGTCTGGAGCATGGCCGTTACGTTGAAGGCCGGCTCATTTTTCTTTACGTCCCTCTCCCACCTCCTGTGCATTGCTTGCCAGAACTCCGTCGTTAGACCGTCCAGCCCCGCCGCTTTTCTTGTTGCCGCGCTCTCCAGTGCTTGTTGCACTTCTATTCTAGTAAGCCGTTCGCCCAGCTTCCCTTTCTGTCTTGCGTTCAATCCCACGTCTACATCATTTAGAGCCTCGTTTACCGCGACTGCCTGGCCCTCGGGCCCTTCGAGGGTGTCGTCGTCTTGGATACTATCATAGTGTTTCATAGCCAGGTTCGCCATTGCACTCGATGAGGTTGCCGCGCCTGTGGGGTCGCCTCCGGCATTCCTCAGCTCGTAGAAGGGGTCTCTTCGAGGGCGTTCTTTCCCCTGTCCAAGCCAGAAGCGTGACATTCGTTCCCCTTCAATCCACTGTCTCGTGCGTGCCTCTTCTCGCTTGTTCTCAAAGCGTTTCTCTTCCATCGTGGCCAACGTCTTCTTCAGTATTCCCATTGTGCGCCTGTTCTTCTCGCCCTCTACACCTTCGTCGATGTTTGTTTGGGCAATCTCGTTGACCTTCTCCTTCAGGTTCTTGATTTTCCGGTCCCATTTGGCGTACAGCGCCTTCACTCGGCTTCGCGCCCTTGATACTACATTTTGTTTAAATTCGAAGTACACCTCCTGCACACAGCTCGGGCTGCCTCCGGATTGGTGTGAGACCATCTTTTCATGGCACACACGGCCCTCCTTGACAGTCTCGTCGAGGAAGAGGCGGTCCGTTACTACACACTTCGGGATGACCCAGCGGCCTGTCCCTATGAAGGGGTCCCCGTAGTTCGCTACGGTCACGGAGGCGAGGCTGTGGTCTGTGCACACTCCGGAGCCAGCGACTTTCCAGTCTGCTGCTTTGTTCATGAGGTCGGTCGCAATGTATATTCTATCGATGCGGGACTGGCTTCCTGTACTTTCTTGTGTGAAGGTGAACGTTCTGACACCAGGGTGCGTCGCCCTCCACCCGTCGGTTAGCCGCAGGGTGCGCAGTACAGTTCTCAAGCTTGACCTCGGCTTCTCCGGGTCCGGTCTCGATGGTGCGCGGTCCTCCTTTGCCTCCACCACGTTGCAGTCCCCCATCAGGATGTCCGGTTTCCGACTTCCTGTGTTGTCGAAGTAGGAGGTTATGTTGTCCCAGAAAGTCGCATTTTCAGTGGCGGCGTTTGGTGCGTATACGTTCAGCACACGCATAGTTCCTGCCGCTCCCCACCGTATGCTGATCATGATTGCTCTGCCCGGTAGTAGTTCCGTTATCGGCACACCTTCCTCGGTGTCTATTACTCGTTTGTTTATTACGAAAGCCACGCCCCTCGCCGCCGTTGGCGAGATAGGATCTAGAGACGCCACAATCATCAGGGAGTCCGCGAAGAGGCGGTTCAGGGATATCACTTTTTCTTGGGTAAGATGCGTTTCTTGCACCGCTAGCACGGCCAGGTGCTCACACTTCATTAGTTGGTTTATACGCATCCACTTCTCACCGGGGTTTGCGTCAGTTACAGGTCCACCTCCACGTATGTTTAGAGTCGCTAATTTCATTCTGCCTTTGGACTTCTTTCCCGCTTCGCGTCTATGTCGCGGGGTTGCCGGCTCGTACGCTCCGGCCGTGCTGCTCCTCTGGCTTCCGGTTTGTTGGTCGGAGGCCCTCGCTCTCTCGGTTTGCTGTAGGGCGTCTCCACTGCTGCTCCAAGGTCCAGCCTCGGGCTCCGTGGTTTCGACGTTGGGGGGGGCACCATGGCCAGCCGTGGTGGCGCCATTGCCGAACTCGGGGCGTCCGTCATCAGGACTGAGGGTTATGGCGCGGGACTCAGGCCCTCTGGGCACCTCGAGGCGCGTGTTCTGTAGGTCCGACGTTTCGTTGTCCGTGTGTGTGGTGGTATTGATTGTGTTGTTTGCAGCTGATGTAGCCCTTGGGGTTACAGCCGTCTCCCCGAGGCGCTGCATTGTCCGGCAGCTCGGATTCAGCGGTGCGGCTTCCCTTTATCCAGCGGTCGGCGCGCTTGAGCCTCTCGGCACGGGCAGCTGTGGCCTCAATAGGCCCCCGTTGGTTTCGCTCCCCAGCCGCTTTCCTGTGTCCAGTGGACCAGTGTATTTGGGCGTGCTGGGGGGCCTGCCGCGGGCCGGCTTGGCTGGCTGGGCCGGCCCATGGCGTCGCCCGCGGCCAGTTTTCAGGGGCGACACTGTGTGTTATGCATAGTGGGACGATACTATCTGTAGCATTGTGCGCTGATGGTGTCTATCAGGTATGTTACATTCCTTGCCCTTCGTAGTGCTGTCCCCTGCCCGGTGTCATGCTCCGTGTACCTCTGTATGCACCGAAACCTCTCCCTCTGCCTCTAAAGGTGCCGGTCTGAGTGTGTGTCGTCTGGTGTGCTTGGGCCATCTCATTCTCCTGCGTTTGCTGCGGTCTGATGCGCCCGAAGCTGCGAGATTTGATTGGGGGGGCGTTCCAACCTTGGATATGTGGGAAGGGGCATTTGTGGGACACATGGTCCGCGCTGTGGCACACAAGGCATAGCTCGATTCTCCTCGCTGTCGCAACGGGGTTGTACTGGCTGTAGAAGGGCATCCTCATGAGGCTCGATCTCCACTGTTTCCAGGTCTCGGCGTTCCCGGTCGGCGAGCTGCAGAAGACCGCCGCTTGCATGTTACCGTTACTGAGCTGGTCTATACGGACTTCTACGCTTGCGGCTATGATAGCGGCGGCGACATCGGGGGGGGAGTATTGGAGCGAGGGGTGGCTCTGGACGAGGTCCGTGATTGTAGCGAGGATGGGTTCGTTCGCGAAGGCTTTCCGGACCGAGTCTACAACGTCGTTGTTGTGGTTCGTCGTGAAGCCCGCCAGCGTGAAGAGGTAGCGCGGTATTACGAGTTTCCTCTCGTACATGAAGAGGGTTATCCATACGCACGAGAGCACCTTGATTTTCGCCAGCTCCGTGATCCTCGGTTTCGAGAGCCCACGGATGATCCAAGTCTTAGGCGTACCCGTGCGACCCGGAGGTCTTACCCACTCAGGTTGCGGCGCTATTGGTACGAAACCCGTCTCGCCTGTGACGTGGTGGAGGGCTTCGTAGATCTCGTCGCATATCGGCTTCCGTTGGTGCGGCTCTGGGTATCCGACGTTCGCCACCTGCACGAAAAGGATAGTGCCTTCTTCGCACTTCCAGGCTTCGTCGACCCTGGTCATGGCGAGGTCTTCTATGAGGCCCTCGGGGTGTGGCTGGTGGACCGTGGGGAAGCCGTTCTCGGGGGCTGGGGTGAATCCATATCCGTCTGCCCCGGGCGTGGCCGGGGCTGTGTGTGGCTGTGGGTTCTCCAGTCCACCTTGCGTCCAGGGGGTGGCCTGTCTATCTGTTCTGGCATGCGGTGCTAGGAAGGAGGGAAGGACCTCTACGTGCGACTGTCCCGCAGGGTCGTTGTTCTCGTCGCGTACGGTGGTCTTCATTTCGTTGCTAGAGAGTCGCCCTCTCACCGGTGTTATTGAGGTGTTAGCGACCCATTTGTTCAGACCCTTCGTCGTTAGTGAGCATTGTTTCTTCAGTCCATTATTGGGTACGTACGTGCTCCGCGTTCACGGGTACTGTGTCTTTCGCTCCGGCTCCGTCTACGTCCATGTTGACATCAAGGGCGCTCCACGGGAAGTTGGTCGTTTGATTCGTGCGACTCGCGACAGGAGTTTTCGACGGGGCAGTGCTGGTCTTATCAACTTCCTTCCCTTTGGTCGTGCTGATCACAGATCCAGGCAGGTCGGGAGGGATCGTGGATTTCAGCCAGCAGGCGGTGTTGTCCGTACTGTCCAGAGGGTCCTCGGGGGGCGGCAGTGTGGGAGAGGGTCGTGCTGGGGTAGCGTTGTCCTGTCCCGGCTGGCCTGCCCTCGGGGGCTGTTGGGCGCGGAACTTCCGGAATCGTACGTAGGTTTCATGTCCTCGCTGCCCTCTCGGTGGCGGGGTATTCGGCCGCTGTCTTTTCCTGGACATGTGCTCATCTCTGGCCTCTTCTCGTCCTGGGATGGTATTTCCGAAGCGGTCAACACCGTTTGTCACGAAGCGTTCGATGTCCTTCCCGTCTGAGATTACGGTGTCGCCGATGGCCGCGGCATAGTCCTCCGACGTGACACTGTCACTGCCGTGTACGGATAGGTTGCGCCAATCTTCCGTGGTCGGGGAGTCGTATCTTCTGGGGGAGCTAGGCTCGCTAACACCGTCAGAGGTCCAGTTTCGGAGCATATACTGTCCCTCCAACAGGGGGGGGATGGGTTCTAGTTCCGGTGCTAGCGAGTGTTCGTAGAGCGTTCTCGGCGCGCTCGGTCCTGGGGTTGGCTGCCATTGGATGGCGCCGGTAGTGCCTCCTTCACGGGATGCTTGGTTGGCGTCGCCCACGGGCGCTGCGCTGTCCTGGCTTGGGCTGGTGGTCAGGCCGCCGCCCTGTTATTCGTTAGCAGGACAGAGCGGTCGCTTCCCATTTCGTCTCACCGTTACTAGGAGCTGGTGGGTCGTTCGTCCGTCCATTCTCGTGGCTAGCTCTGCCGCCCTCTGATTGTAGTGTTCCTGCGCCATTTTGATCTGCTTCTGCTTGGGGGTCGTTGGCGGGCTTGCCACAGCCTGTGCGTATGTGTACGGTTTAGGGGCCCCCGGGCCGGGTTGGGTGTGTGCAGCGGGTTGCATAGTGCGTGTTGGACGATGCGATGAAAGTGGGCTGAGGTGAGGTCCGACTGGCCAGTTGTTGTGTGGTCGGTGGCGTCTGCCTCAGTCTTTTAAGCATTCCCATTGCATTTTGGCGCGTGTGGTGTCATGATTCCTGTCTTTCACGGCATGGTTGCTGGCAGGGTTCGTTCGTCTATTACCTGCTCACAGCTGTCTGCTGGTCCAGGCGCTGCTCTGCCATCCTGTCATTCTCGTTTCGTTCTGGCTGGTTACTCTCCTTAGTCGTTTCGTTGCAGTGAGAAAGCATGTTTCAAGATGGGTTAGGGGGTCTGCGTACGTATGTACAAACTATGGCCAGCTCATGGCGGCACGTCCTAATCCTGACCGCGTGCATTTTTCTTCCTCCTGCTTCCTCTCGCTTCCGCTCCGATCCAGCCCACGATGTTCTTCTTGTCGTACATGCACAGGTGGGTAGTGTGATCGACCCCATGACACGTCTTGCAGCGACATCCGGTTCTCGGCTTTCCGGTGGCGAAGGGGAGGGTGGTTTTCAGGATCGTCTTCCTCCATTCTTCCCAGTCGTTCCCGTGTAGCGTCGGCGGTCTGCAGTATATCCTCGCGACCGGGCCATTGATCGAGCGGTACATATCGCCTCCCATGTCTTTGACACTCACGCGTACAGAGTTCACCACGGCTCGGACGCCTTCCATTGGTGACGCGAATTGCGTTGTTTCGTCGTTTGCGATGACGCGGCAGGTCTCGCGGAGGATGTCCCCGGTGAGCATGATTGCTTTCATGGCCGCTTCTATCTCGAGTTCGTCCTTCGTTCTGAGGGACGTTGCAGCGAAGAGGAACATCGGCACAATCGGGTCACGTTCGATGATTCTGAAAGGGGCTAGCGCGTTGTCCCAGGTCGTCCTGTTGCGTAGCGTCGCGTGCGAGGATGGGCGCAGGTTTTTGAGGATCCATACCGTAGGGGCGTTCCATTTCGCTCCTTGGATCGGGATATCCGGTTTCTCTACCTCGACTCCCTCATCTCCGGTGATTAGGACCACGGCGTTTCGGAGCTGTTGGCCGATCGTATTGAGTTGTTCGTTATCGACGTCCCCGGGTCCGAAGACGTCTACCATGCACGCGGTGTTGGCGGGGAGCTTGTCGAAAGCTTTAATCCTCGTCGGCGGGATGTGGCGCAGGTGGTCCCAGGGGCCGGCTGTGTGAACTCTCGGGAAGCCCCGCGCTGGCTCTCGCGTAACATGTAGCATCCCGGTGTCGTACGGTTTCGTCTTGCCTCCGTCCGCTGTTAGGCCCGGCGTTATGTAGAAGATGTGCTCCAGTTCACGCGCGCGCCGCACCACATCGTCATCTCGTACCGCCCGTTCGCCGTCCTGTTCCTGGGTGGGCGTTTCGCTGTGGGTGGTCGGCTCCTCGCTCACCCGGCACGGCGTGCGTAGCCCTTGGCCGTAGTTGCGGGAGTTTGTGAGGGTCCCGGGGGTCAACTCGGTCCAGGTGGTTTCAGGGAGCTTCCAGTCGCTGTCGGGCCGCCCCGATCGTGCGTCGTAGGGGTGGGGTCGTTGCTGGGGGAGGTATCGCTGCATGTACTCTCCTTCCTCGCTGCCGGTTTGCCCCAGAGGTTCTGTGATCGTGAGCGTTGGGTAGACACTTCCGATATGCGGTGCTGCTACTGCGGGACCGTTTTCGCGGGGTGTTCCGGGCCACGCCCCGGCTTCTGGGCCCGTGCACGCGAGGGGGGCTGGGGGAGCGGGTGGTTGGATATATACCCCGTTCTCGGCCAGGGTCTTCAGACCGAGCGTGACGATCTGCAGCAGCATGCTCATGTTGGGCTGCTGCGTGGCCGGGGTCTCGGTGTGTTCGTCTTGGGCGATTCTCTTGCGGTCGTCGCTCGTTTTCTGTCTTTTTTGCGCGATGTCCACGGGCGGCGTGTGCGGCCTCTTTTCGGCGGACGCCGTTTGTCTGGCGACAGGGGGGTCACCGGTGCGGGGGTCGTAGGGGGGCGGGGCGGGCTTGTGGACGGTGAGAGGGGCTCGCACATAGCGCACGACGACTTACTTCATGGCCCACCAGTCCTGTGTTGATCTGTTTTCCCCATATATCGTCGTCCTCTGTTATTTCATCAAGGCCCATTCTTCCGGGTTCGTATGCGGCGCGCGTTTCGTCCTCCTGCTCTTCCCAGAGTCCAAAGAGTGCGGGGACATCCTCGGGGTGCCAGCGCCAGATTCGGGGGGCTTTGGTCGAGCGGTGGAGGGGAGTCGGGCACGTATTCGTACCTCCGCAGCACAGGCGCTTCGTTCACCATCTTCCGTCCGTTTCTGCGCAGGGACGTTCGAGGTCGTGTGTGTGTTGAAGAGGGTGGCAAGGGAGGTTGCAGGGCAGGGTAAGCAGGTCGTACTGACAGGCCGCCACGAGGCTGACGCCGACGCCTCCGGCTTGCTCGCGCCCCGATTCTCCATATCGGCCTTGTTGGGCGCGAGATCGCGCTGGCGAGCAGGGGGCGGTCGGGGAGGGAGGGTGCGTCGACGTCGCTCGGGCGCTCGGTCGTCTTCTCCTCCTCGGGGTCCAAGGCAGTTTGTTGTGGTTTGTTTGTGACTCTCGGCTGCTTCTCGACTTTGTTTATTGTTATATCCTCCTGGCGCTCCGTTTGCGCGTCCCGCGAGCGCAAGTATATCCGGCTCGTTTCGCCTTGTGCTGCGTCGTCGTTGTGTTGCGTCTGCTCCTACCCAGCAGTTACTGCCTCATATTCTAGGTGTGTTCGAGCTGGTGCAGGTCGTTTAAGTGGCAGCTCATGCTTGTCATTTTCCGGCAGGTTCCCCTTTATGCGTCTTTACTTCTTCATTAACGTGCCTAGTTTACTACGGCAGCTTGTGATTTGCATTGGTGACACGCGAGACATGGTGTTCAGAGGGCGGTTCGCTCTTTCGCTGCTTAGGTACAGGCCAGGGGGTGGATTCATCGCGCGTTGTGTTCGTGTTTGGCATTGATATTTGTAAATTGTGCGTTACAGCACGGCGCGACCTGGCTTGTCGAGCTCTCGTGCTCTTACGTTCAAGTCGGCTGGGAGGGGTGTGTCTCTAGTTTCATTGTCCACTTATGGTATGTCAGGTTCTTTAGTGTTTGGCTGTTTGTGTCCTTGACGTCAGGGTCTGGCTGTCCAGACGTGCGTTTTCTGGTATGTTGTGGATTGTTTCTTTCGTCGTTTCACTCACGCTGTGTAGCTTCGTTTCCAGCTTTATTCCAGTCTCGGCCGTCTCGTCGCATGTTGCTGTCATTGTTTGCACCAGCGTGTTCATTTGGTTTCCTTACGGGCTTCCTTTTCCGCAGCTTCCATCCTAGATCGTCCACGCGGGTTGCCTTGTGGCTTGCGTTATTAATCCGTTGTCCAGGTGGTTCGCATTTGTCAGGCTTATGATGCGTTGCCTAGGCGAGTTTCGGGCGTGGCAATTTCACCTTTGGCGTCCTCCGGTTTTGGCGTATCTTTTGTTTCTGCCGGACACCGCCTTCGGCAGGCTTATCTGCGTTCGTCCGGCAGGAGATAGAGGCCGATAGACGGGGGGAAAGAGAGGGGGAAAAAAAAGGGGGGGTGACGGTTAGGGTTCACCGTGTGTGCATTTACTACTGGTGCGTTTTCATACATTGCTCTCTCGTCGTGCTCTCCTCGGGCCTACTCTATGTTCCTTCCTCATCTGACTCTTCAAGGCTTTTCACCGGCGCATTCGCCCTTCCAACCGCCGGCAGCCTTCTCGTCGCCTTCGACGTCCACGATATCGCCCTATGAGTCGCCCAGTGTCTCCAGCTCAGCGCGACGGTTTCGGCGGTGAGTTCCACCGTCAGGTATACGAGTTCGATCATTGACCACTCGACCTCGTTCTTGACGACGAACTCCACTGTGTTTCTCTCCAGGGTCCTTATCTGCTCCACGTATCCTTCAACGCCCAGGTCGACTGCCCTCGACGGTATCGGCTCTGCGTCCTCGCCGTGTTGTCCTTCGTCAACGCCCGTAATTCCTCTCATCCTCACTTTCTGTCCGATCGTGATGGGGTTTGCGGGTACGATGGCTACGTCGTACCATGCAGCGTGCTTCCATGTCATGTTCTCGGGGTTGTGGGTGGGTGCTAGGCCTCTCTCCCTTACTATGATGGTGTTGACGGGAGTGGCAAGGGGGGGCATTGTCGTGGTCGTGTATCAGGTGGGTGGGTGACGTTCGGCCCTCTGGGATTTTATACTCCGGCGGCGTCGGTTCTCACCCTGCTTCCTGGTCAGCTGTCTTCCGTGTCTCATTTGTCAGTCAGGCGCGCGGGCTCCGTGGCTTCCTCTCATTGGCTTTGGCTCTTATTTCGTAACTAGAAACTTTGTTCCTACATATGCTGGGCTGAACATTGCTTGGCTTGGGATCTATCTTTACTGTCCAAAATCGGTTACGTTCGTTCGCATGTAGCGTGACCACTACTTCATTATACTTTACTAGCTGGCGGCATCAGTTTTTGGATTTGAGGATCCTGCATTCTTGTATATGCATAGTTCTGGCCCCATGCTCATGTTTTATTTTATTCTATTACGTCACTACCTTGTAGGCTTGTGCAGGCTGTTCCTAGCATTGTTTGTTGGGTATTTGTTCTGTGATTCTAGCCTTGTTATATGTTGGGGTGGAGGCGGCCTTGCCGTCCGTTCAGTATGTTTAATTCATTGGCCGGTTATTCTTATGTTTCTCCGATTTCGGGAGGGGCTTGGCTTGTCCTTTCTTTGGTAGGCTTTGTGTTACCTATGCTCCTTCATAGGGGGGGGCTTCCTGCGTATCGTGGGGAGGGGGGGGGCGGGGGCTAGACCGCCATGGCACCAGTACACCGGGTCTATTCCGCCGGCATGTCTCCCGCCTATTCGGACCGCTTCGCGCTGTTTAATTGTGATGCGATGTTTGGACATACGTTCGGTTTCAGGATTCGAGTGCATGCCTTTTGGCGTTCTGGTCGTTTGCTGCATTGGCACTCGCGCCTCCGGCGATATTCGCCATGTTCAGGTGGGCGAGCATTTGTTTCTCGCTAGTTTTCAGATATCAGTCTATTAATCTACGGTTATTCAGCCATATCTTCCTTTAGGCGTCTTGGGGCACCTTTCGGTCCGGTCCGGCGCGTCTGTCGGCTTGTGCCTGTTTGGTCCTAGTTGCATCTGCTATTGCGGCCAATTAGTTGTGGCGCTTGCGCGGTGTATGGTTTATACTCGTTGTGTTAGATGTCTGTTTTGTTCTTGCATTTGGCGCCTGCACGGGCCGTGTCGTTTATAGGAGCGGTTCATCCGGCTGTGTGTACTCGTCCCTTTTGTACAGTTCACCAGTCGTGTACAGAGCGCAGTTTAGCTTGGTCGTATTCTCCGCTGTACCGTACTTCTTTCCACTGCGGGCGCTACCTTTAGGTCACTCGTTCGAGCCCGGGATTGCTTATTTATTTCATTTTGTTCTGGTCGCCTTATCAGTCCGCGGGTCACACGTTCAGGCCCACTCCTTGCCTCTCTTTTCTCCTCGTCCTTTCTCTCGCAGGGGGGTTAGCTGCCGTGGCGTTACTGTTACTTGGTTCATTGCGACTTATTGTCTGATTTCGCTGTCTTCTATGTGGATCCTTGTCCTGATGTTGCGTGTCGGCCTCGTCTTATCTTATCTTGCTAGCGCTATGATTGGCGCCTCACACGTGGTGGTCATGCTTCTGGGTTAGGGTTTGCACTGTATCACCCCTTCCCGTGTATCGTGTAGGGTACCGTGAAGAAGTGCTTGCTTTTTAACAGCTGTTTATTAACCGTGTTAATAACATGTTAATAACTGTTAACAAGCCGCATGCCCCAGGAGCCCGGTTAATAAGTGTTAATAAGGCCGGGAACTCATCTGGCCGATGGGCGACAGACTTGGTGAGGGCCTGTGCCTGGGCAGGGGTTGAGGAAGATCTGTATAGTCCGTTGAGTGACATCATTGGGCAACGTCCCAAGGAAGCAGCTTCCGACCGGTCACCGCGCCGCGCCGACCTCATCTTCCAGCACTCAAATACTCAGGAAACGCCCTCTACTCACTGTCTTGCATAAACTCCTGCCTTCACAAGACTGGGAAATGGCTCTTGGTGCTTCTCGTCGCCTCGCAGAGCTAGGAGACATACTTGCCAACCTTCCCGAGACTCTCCCGTGCCCGGCATTCTCCGAAAATTTCCCATTTGTTGGCTTCCAAGTCGATCCTGAAGATGTTGACATGGTGGGGACAGTCTCCGGTGCTATAAACCGTGCTCTGGAGTTAGCTTTCGGGTGGGAAGCGAGGAGCAAAGGCACCCTTCCCATCACGGAGCGTGGTCCGGGTGTGTGTGCGCTTGTGGAAGTTCTCAAGCTTTACCAGGAGGCCTGCGATAACCCTGAGTCGGATGCAATCCTCCTAAAGTGGATTGATGACATCCGTGCCGGTGCAGAAGAAGCCTATCGCCTTGCTAATTGCCCCGTAAGTATCAATTGCGTCCTGCAGTACGAAGCTCAGCTCTGAGTACTTACCAGCTCCCCACATGGCAGTTCCCGCCCCAGGGTTTGGAAGCAGCGCATGAGACACATGGATCCGCGGGATCTTCCGCCGCTATGAAGCTTCCGAGCAAGAAGCGGAAACGAGCCACCTCCGAGTGGGAGAGTGATGACGATGAAGTGCATTCACGATACTATCGTGAGCGAGGCCGGGGGGGGGGGGGGGGATCATTCTGAGCCGGTAGGTATTGTTATCTTAGACCCCGAGGGGTGGGCTCCTAGGAGCTTACTCCGGAGAGTTTCAAGTGCAGTGGGGGGCGTTGTTTACGTGCATCCGTGCGGGGGCTTACACTGACAGGCTGGCCCTTCTCTGCTGACTCTCGTTCCGTTTCCCTCCCTTCATTGGCTCGAGATTGGGTCGCCTACTTAAGGTGTCATATGTTCCACCTCTCTGTCGGCAGTGCCTTTCTCACTCTATTCTTCGGCTGTGTTCATTTGGAGTTCCACCGTTTATGTGCTCATTTGTTGTGTTCGCCGGTTTCGAGGCTTCTTGCGTGGTCTGTGTTTTCGCTCTGCTGTGCACATTCGCTGGTCCTTCTTTATGTATTCGTCAGGTTATGGCACCTGCGATGCCCCCACGGTGAGCTGGCTCAGGCCCGGACCGTGGGAAAGTGCGACCAGGTGGTGGTGCGTGGAAGAGGAGCCCACATGATCCGTGCGCCCTAACTCTGTCCACAATGTGGCACAAACCCGTCCAGACCCCAGGCACGTCCTGCTCAGCAGCCTTGACCACAGCAAATGTACGGTTCTCTCGCCAATGCAACAGTGTTCCGAGTTGCGCACACATATCCGCGGGTACTACATGGTCAATGACACAACACAGCAAGTTACACAGCGATGCAGTCGAACAGCAGCAGCTAGCCGTACACACAATCCTAATCCAGATCCCTCCAAGCGAGGGAAAGCCACAAACGGCACTCTCAACCACCCTCCTCCGCCCAAACCCCACCCTGATCGATGGCGCGAAAATCATGCCGGCCTGCCCATCCCCAATCAACCCCGCCGCGCGCCCAAGGCTCGCATCGCGCCTGCCCCATCGCACCCCTATCGAAGCACCGCGTTCACAGACGCGTTCCGCCGATGGCTCGCGCTCGACACGTGCTGGTCCAGGCTGTTCTTGTGCGACGACAGCAGGTTGAACGGCAGCCGCCGCGAGTGCGTCGACGACGTCGCGGTCGTCGGCGTCATCATCCGCTCCGGCTCTTCTGTCACCGCCGGTGGTGGTGGGAAGCGCGCGTAGTCGATCGAAGGCCCGGTGTAGTTCTTGTCTGGCAGGGCCGGTTGGCTGCCCGCGCGCCCAATCGACGGCCGCGACGTTGAGTTCTGCGTCGGTGTGGGGAGGGCGGAGGGATCCGACGTCGCCGACGAGAAGCCGTTCGTCTGCTTCAGCATCGCCGGGCTGGTCCCCGATCGACTCCGGGGTTCCTGTATCGACTGGTTCGACGGGATCGTGAGCGGTTGCGGTACTGTGCGCAGCTGGGCCGCGGACGCAGACGGCCGCAGTCGACGTCGGGGTGCGACAGACCCAACAGTGACAAGAGAGGATAGCGCGGAGATGTCGTCGTCCTTCGGCGGTGGCGCTGGTGGTGGCGACGCAGGCTCGTTCTGTGAAGGGCTGTCTGTGGACGCCGTCGTAGCGCTTCCGCTCCGTTGCCGCATCTTGTACTTCTCCATCGCATCCGCATCCCGTTCTCGCATCCGAGTCGCTATCGGAGACAGCGCCGATGCCGGATTTGAGCCTCCGTTCGGTAGGAGGGTCGCAGAGCCTGGTTGTGATATCGGCGATGGGGCAAATCCAAACGTACTTGCCGAGGAGCTCGCAGATGGTTGACCGGCCGAATGTGTCGCCGATGGTAATGCCGTTGGCCGGCGGGAGGGAGAAGACCAGAACCTCGAAGATTGTGCAGGAGTGGACTCGAGCACATCACCGCTGTCCGAGGTCGTCGTTGTACGACTCGTACCTGATCCGCTTCGCATCCGGACAGACCCGTTGTTGACAAAGGCGTATTCTCTTGGGGAGGGGGGATACACCTGCCTGGCCGCCGTGGCCGCCCAATCCGTCCCCCTCGCCGCAGCTTGTTGAAATACATTCCGCCGCGCCTTCTTGTTGTTCTCAAATTGTATTCGAGCGGTGTCCTGCAAGGTGTCTCGTGTACTTATTCTGCACAGGGAACGTGATGAGCCATCGGTCACGGCAGATGGCCGTATATACTGACGAATAGGCGTAGTCGGACGGCGTGAAGCCCTGATTATTCCGCGCGGAGTACTGGCACCCACGCTCGATGAGCAATTGAACCACCTGTGCTAGCAGCAGCCTGTCAGAGCTTTTCCTGTTCGGGTATGGGCCCAACGCACGGTAATATGGCCCCAGGCGCTCGCGCTGGATGAGAAATTTAAGTTCCGGCACTTCCTCGACGGGGTGACACCATGCTCACTAGTGTAATGGGGTGTTACCCTCGTTATCGGCGAGGTCGAAATCCGCGCCTAGATCGCAGAGCATCTGCCAGGCGGTCAGAACCGGTGACAAGCGGCGGGAAGGCACCCCGAACTTACGCGCACGAGCTCCTCGTTCCCCTTGAGCGCGGCAACGTGGAGGGCGGTCTTCCCTTCCGCGTTGGCCCAGTCGAGGATGTCGGGGTAGCGGTCAATGTACATACGAGCCATACGCAGAGTTGCGCCGAGGAAGTCCTGGTCGGGGGGACCAGACGAATGTGGTGTTGATGGAGGGGGACGTGCTTCGGCTAGGAGTGTGAGGATTGTGTTGTTGTCCGAGTCCTGTTGCCGACGCCGGCCAGTGAGCACACGCCACCGTGCATACGAGCGGAGGTATACGCACTTTGCTGTACTCGTGATCGTCATGACCTATGCTGAGCAGATACTCGAACGTCTCCTCATGTCCCAGGACAGCGGCCCACGCGAGAGAGGTATACCGCCTGTTGGACGGCTCGGGGTTCCGCATTTCGGTCCTCTTGATCAGTCGCTTGACGAGAAAGAGATTGTTCTCTAGATGGGACGGTCGGCACGGAGAGAGATGGGACACATCAGTCAAAAAAGCGGACCTTTCACGGCCCTGCGGAGGCGGGCAGAGGCGTCCTTTTCGGCCATGGCGGAAGGGCGGACGCGAGAGAGGGAGAGGAGAGGTGGATGGCGGAGGGAACGGTGTAGGAGGTTACTTGAGCGGAAGACGTTGCACAGCCCAAGCGGGCAATCATAAGGAGAAAACGGTCACGTGCCACGGGTCGCACCAGGTACGTAATGTCACGCTTTGCGCCTTCCGCCAGTTATACCCTCGGCACGGAGCTCGGCACGCCCTGCTCGCGCTCGCCGTGGGCGCGAGACTCGAGCCCGAGCCTCCTGCTCTCTCCGCTGCCCTCTGTGCTCGGCCGACGACATTGACAATATTCTCGCTCGCGCACCCGGACGGCCGCGACCATCGGACTGGCACCCTGCACCGCTCCCAGCCGCCCAACCAGTGCTTTGTTTTGCAGCGTTCGACCACGGCCCATCATCTGAAGGGCCGGTGCCGTTTCATAACTTTCATCAGTCCATTTGTCCACGTCCACCGCAATGCCCAAAGTCGTATCGCGCTCCGCGGTGTCGTCCTCCACGGACGGTATGTCTCCGGACTTGCCCGCACACATCCCTGACCGGCTCACCTCCCATCGTCTTCTAGCGCGGCCCACGGCATCATCAACGGCAGCCCTCCGCGTCTACTGTGTGTGATCCTTTTGCGCTCCTGCGCTGCTTGAGGCCTGAGGCCTGAGGATTGATTGCTGACACTGACCCACCTCCGCTCCTGCCCAGACTGCATTTGCGGCGAGTTTATTGTGCGTGTTTCGTGCTCTATTTTCCCCCGCTGCCCTCGGCCTCACACGTCCTATTGTTCTCCGCCGCGCGCGCAGCTTGTCATCGACAAGAGCCTAGCGACCCTTCCCCGCCGACAGGCCGATGGCGCGACCGTCATTCGCTGCCACGACACCGAGGACGCCAAGGCCCGGGTGTTCAAGCTCAATGGCGCACCCAAGGACCCAATCCTGGTGGAGCGGTGAGTCGCCCGCCCCCCGCTGTTTGCACACGCCCGGCCGTCCCTCAATTAACTATCCCATCAGACAAGGTGGGCATGAGAAACAGTACAGGTTCCATTGTCCCCGCTGTGCCCTCCCCGTTGCGTACCAGACCACGCCTCCGCCCGCCAAGTCAGGCCCGTTCTTGTATGTTTTCAAGGGGGCTCTTAGCCAGATACAAGGGCAAGTGCCGTCGGACGCGTTCGACGACGAGGCTCTTTTGTCTGACACTGCCGCATGATGAACCATGTCCACATCTCTGCTTCAGATTCAGTGTTCCGTTTGTATCAGACCGACCCGAAACATGTACGGCATAACTACCAATATATTGCTCTAAACAAATCGCGTACGAAAATAAAATACAGGTGACTAAGTCCTATGGGATCTGCCAAGCAAAAACTTGTCAGTTCAACTATCCCCATCCGTGACATACGAACAAAGATAGGAATGCGATGTGTCAGATACCGTTGTAGTTAAGAATGTTTACTCATGTCCGTCCATGCCGCAGCAGGACGTTCATACAGTGTGAATAAAGTGTCATCAAGCACGAGAGCAGTTGGCGGAAATGGGCTGGAAAAAATGACGGACGAGACACGTACCTTTCCGATTGTCCAACCCTCTGAGCCCACGCGATTCCTTCGAAACAACCACGATGGAACGAAGCACTGAAAAGAAGATATGTTAGCACACAAGCGACTGGAAGCGGGGTACAACGATGTGAACACAGAAGCGGCTCAGATACCGTTGTAGAGATAGATGATTTCACGACGCATGGGGCGTTCGTATGTTTGGGAATATAGATAGCATCACCGAGAGTCCGCGGGGATATCGTTACTCACCTTACTGATGACCATCCATACGCGAGGAGGTACCCAGCGCAGACGGAGTCCGCTAAGAAAATTGTGCGGATGGGCGCCTCTTATACTCACGGTGCAAGGACAAACATGCCACAACCTTAGTGGGGCCGCTCGAAATGGCAAGTATTGTATGCATCCACTTCGATCGCGACTTGGCCAGTGCTGGTGGGATATCCTGCAACTTCGTTGCGATATCTACCTCTCTCTGGCGAGCTATCTACTTTAACAAACATGGGCTATGTCTACAATATTTACATCGCCTTTGACCGCACTCCACTCCGAGTTTCTCGCGTACATATGCGCTCGATCTTCTTTTCGCCAGGCAGCCTGGTCGCAAATTCAGCGACATGTTCAGCAAGCAAAGGAGTTTACGCTTGTGCTTATGCGTGTCCAAATCTCTTGATACTTTTAGGAGCTCGTCTCTCCGGTCCGCCGGGGATATGTGACTGATTGGGGGTGTGCCGAGTCGCATATTAAGTGCCCCCATCTGTAACAATCAATGCATTTGTTTCTTATGCATTCATCCGAAGACCGAGGTTCGAAACACAACGCACCGGCGACCATATCAGTGATATTTGTAGCTTCGGCTTCTCGAGAGACGATAACAATGATAGACTACACACAGCTTAATCATACTATCTTACAACATCGACTCGGACAGATTCGTTATATAAGGGTGCCGACTCCCACAGGATACACATACACCATTCCACCCCCTGCCGACGTTCCCCGCTAGGGCACGCCAGGCCAGCGTCAACCGCGATCATCGTGCGCTCACCAGTCCATCTTCGTCTTCCCACCCGTGACCGGAATGCGCTTGCCCTTGTACCCAAAGCCATCCAGCCAAGGCCACATCTCGCTACGCCGACTCTCGAACTCTTCGATGAGGGCCTCACGCTGCAGCGTCAGCGCGATGTCGTCCAGCCCATTCAGCAGGCAGTGCCGTCGGAACGCGTCGGCCGTGAACGCAAACGCAGGCTTGCTGCTCGCGCGCCGTACCTCCTGCTTCTCCAAGTCTACCTCCAGCTCCAGTCCTTGCTCCGCCTCGGCAGCGAGCTCCGCACACTGCTCCTCGGGAAGGACAATCGGGAGCATTCCGTTTTGGAATGTGTTGTTCTTGAAGATGTCTGCAAAGCTCGGTGCGATGACGCACATGATCCCGAAGTCCTTCCTGAGCATCGCAACCAGACATCGTCAGTCGAGGCCGACCAGCAGTACGTGTGATACGTGCGGGTACTCACAGAGCCCAAGGTGCGTGCTCCCGGGAGCTGCCGCAGCCGAAGTTGTGCTTGTCGCATACGAGGATCCGTGCGTGTGTGTACGGCTCGCGGTTGAGGACAAAGTCGGTCGGCTGCCCGTCCGCTCCCCACCGCAGGTCCGCGAAAAGCGCTTTCTTCAGGCCGGTCCGCGTCAGCACTTTCAGGAACCGCGCTGGTGTGATCACGTCCGTGTCTATGTTCTCAGTGTGCAGCGGGGCCGCGATCCCCTTGACAGTCTTGAACCTCTCGACCTTTGACGATGCCTCTGAGTTGGGCAGAGTGCGCTCGATCACGGGTACCGTCGCGTCCTGGGTCTCTGTCGGCTCCGGAGGGGGCAGCATCGGGTCCGTCAAGAACTCATTCGCGGTAGCAAGCTTAAGCTTCGGGCCTGCTGCGAGCTTCGCCTCCGCCTCCGCGCCGAGGAACTTACGGACATCCGTGAGCTTGCCTACAAGAGCTGCTGCGGCTGCCATTGCCGGGCTGACCAGGTGCGTACGTCCTCCGGGACCTTGGCGCCCTTCGAAGTTACGGTTGCTCGTGCTTGCGCAGCGCTCCCCGGGTTCGAGGTTGTCCTCGTTCATGCTCATGCACATCGAGCAGCCCGCCTCGCGCCAGTCGAACCCAGCCCGCTTGAAGACGACGTCGAGGCCCTCCGCCTCCGCCTGCTGCTTGACCAGACCAGAGCCGGGGACTACCATCGCGTACAAGCCATCGGCGACCTTGGCCTCGGGTCCAGCGGCCAGGACGGTCTTGGCCGCAGAGCGTAGATCCTCGATGCGCGAGTTCGTGCACGAGCCGATGAACACCTTGTCGAGCTTCACCTCCTCCATAGGCGTGTTGGGCGCAAGGCCCATGTACTTCAGCGCACGCTCGACCGCTGCGCGCTTGCTGGCGTCCGTGAACGCCGCGGGGTCGGGCACTTTTCCGGTGATGGGTACGACGTCCTGCGGGGATGTGCCCCAGGTGACGGTTGGGATGATGTCCTCTCCGCGGAGGCTGACCTCGACGTCGAATTTCGCGCCTTCGTCCGAACGCAGCGTGCGCCAGTACGCCTCCGCACGGTCCCACACCTCGCCCTTCGGCGCGAGCGGGCGGCCGCGGAGGTAGTTGAAGGTGATGTCATCAGGAGCGATCATGCCCGCGCGTGCGCCGGCCTCGATGGACATGTTGCACATACTCATGCGCGCTTCCATGCTGAACCCACGCACGACCGAGCCCGCGTACTCGATGACGCAGCCTGTGCCGCCAGCGGTGCCGATGACGCCTATGATGTGCAGGACGACGTCCTTGGAGGTGACGCCTTCGTTGAGCGTGCCTTCAACGGTGATGCGCATGTTCTTCGCCTTCCGCTGCAGGAGAGTCTGCGTTGCGAGGACGTGCTCGACCTCGGAGGTACCGATCCCAAATGCAAGAGCGCCAAACGCGCCGTGCGCTGCACCAGTTATCAGTGTGAGAGCGGCTTCATGAAAATAGCTTTACTCGATGTGTGGGAGTCCCCGCATACACAGGTAATACCGGGGAGCTGACAAGCTTTGAGACGCGGCGTGTCCAGGAATAGAATCGGACTACGCACAGTGAAACCCTCTTCAGGCCCGATAACATGGACGATACCCTGCCGCCGGTCGGCCATGCCAAAATACGTCAAGCCGAACGCCTTGACGTTCACCTCCAGAGTTGTACATTGCGCACGCGAGTCAGGCTCTGCGACGAACTCTGAGACGGTAGTGAAGTTCTTGCGTGAAACAGTCCTGTTGAGAATGCCGGTCGGTCAACATGTTCTGAAGGTTACAAGAAATACGCGGGAGGGGGCGTGAACTAGAACGGGCGGGCAGAACAAATCCATCGACTCACGGAATATTGTGGTCTACAGTCGCAAGCGTGCAGTCCGTACGGCGTACAGGGCGTCCCGCACTACGGCTAAGTCCAATAGACCCCGTCAGAACCACAAGCCGACCATAAGTTAGCAAGCGCACTCACAGCCCCTGAAACGCCTGGGGGCTCGATACTTCATGGACTAGATGCCTGCTCGTCAAGCATCCATGTGAGCACGCAGCACCGGGCACGCAAAGTAAAGGACGAGCACGCACCGGTCAATGTAAATCAGGCCCTGCCCGTTCTCGTCGACGTCGCTGCAAAACATACGGGGGCACGATAGTGGTCAGCGCTTGCTCAGCGGCGGCGCGGCACCCAGATGGATGCATAGCGCTGCCAGAAGGGGAGTTGAGAGGTACATGATATGGTCGTCCCAAATCTTGTCATATAACGTTCTCGGCTGGTTCACGGGTGCAGGCATGTTTCTGTTGTTGTTGAGGTTAATGTTGCAGGTATGACTTGAGTGCAGGGAGTATGCCTGTGCCCGCGGGGTGGGGTACTATGTGGGATTCCCGTGGTGTCGTATAGGTTCCGGGGGAAAGTCTAATTGACTGATCCCATTTTAACTTCGCTATGAATACACCCCGGTGACCCCCAGTCTGTCCGGGACGGACGTACTAGATCTACGGACCGCTCGTGGTTGTCGGACCGCCGCCTTCGACCACGTCTTGCGTTGTGATCGCGCAACCCTTCAGCTTTTCGAGCTCTTTCTCCACCTTGATCACTCTAACTTGTGCTTTGATCTGAAAAGCATGAGTTCGACTTATATTACCAGCTTACCTGGCCCTGTGAGCAGATGTATGGCCATGCTCGTAACAGATCGAAGACGCTGTCAGCACTGCTAGAGGCTATAATCAAGAGTGCCGTGACATGCTGTGCCAAGGATTTTTGCACGCACTCAGCGGAGGTGCTTACAGAGAATGTGCGGAGTCCTTTGTGCATATACATTCAACACGAGGCTATGGGACCGTGGTAGACGACCGGGGTATGCGAAAATTAAGGAAGAACAGTGTAGAGCTCCGGCGCGGTACGTACGGTAGCCGACTCGGAGCACTTACACACTCGCCCGAGGACGCGAACCTTCTCGATTACCAGCCGCACCAATTGCAATATACCCCTGTGCGCAAACTTGCTCTTAGAAACATGCATATGTATATGAGGAGGCGGGCCCGACTCGGGCGCATGACTAAACCAAACTCAAACCCACGATATCGTCATGCGAATCTGCGATCGCCCGCCATCGGCGCGCACGCACCACGCTCAGCCCAACAGTGTATAAAAGCTCTCAGGTGCAAGTACTCGTCCTCACTAACATCCGAACTCACTCACACTGCCCACATCTTCTGCAACCCACCACCACTCACCACCACCACCACCACCACCATGTCCAAGCGCATCCTCTTCGTTTTCACCTCCGCCAACAAGACCCTCACCGGCGCGCAGACCGGCTGGTACCTCCCCGAAGGCGCGCACCCCTACTACGGTACGTCCTCCCGCGCGCCGCCTTCAAGTTCCGCACGCACCTCCTGACAAGTCCCCCCGGTTTCTTTCAATCGATCAGTGCTCTCCCCGAAGTACGAGATCGACTTCGCGTCGCCCAACGGGCCGAACCCGCCCGTGGACGAGGGCAGCGTGCAGAACTTCAAGGACGACGTGCCCAAGTTCCTCGAGAACGCGACCGTGCAGCAGAAGTTCGCGAGCGCGAAGAAGCTCGCGGACGTCAGCGCCGCGGACTACGACGCGGTCTTCTACGTCGGCGGGCACGGGCCCGTTATGGACCTCGCGTCGGACCCCGTGAACATCAAGCTCGCGTCGGACGTGAGTAGCGATGGTTCAAAGTGCGAGAGCCGCGAGAGCTGACGGGCATGCACACGCAGTTCTTCCGCGCGGGCAAGATCACGTCTGCGGTGTGCCACGGCCCCGCGGCGATCGTCGGCGCGACGGACGCGGAGGGCAAGAGCATCTTCAAGGGCCGCAAAGCGACTGGCTTCTCGGACCTAGAGGAGGAGCAGATAGGGAAGGTCAAGGACGTACCTTTCCTCCTCGAGGCGCGCATCAAGGAGCTCGGCGGCGCGTACGAGAAGGCACCTGAGCCCTGGGGGGTAAGCATTCGGTTTACATAGCAGCGCGCACTCCGAGACAAGGTACTGACACGGATGGTTTTCGTAGCCGCATGTCGTCCAGGATGGCAACCTCATCACTGGTCAGAACCCGGCGTCGGCGCACCCGATTGCCGAGGCCATCGACAAGGCACTTTCGGCTTGAGTTAATTGATAGAGTCGTGTAGTATATCTGTGTTTTAAGAAAGGTCAAACGTTTGGGCAAAACGAGCCGATAATGAACGCTCTGAGCGGGACTTTGATCACACCGGTTGGCGCATAGAATGATGCACAGGTTCATGTTGGGGTAACACGAACGAGCGCGTACGAACTTGAAATTCACTACGCCATGAAGAATTGCAGTGATCGATTCCCTGCGAACGAACGCGACTGAGAACGTACCGTCCTTCGACGACGTAACTTGAGCCCCTCACAGCGTCTGAAAGGCAACGTCTTGAGATACAGATTACACGATATGCAGTACAAAGCTAGATATACGAAACAGACATCACCCATCCCTTCTTCAACGTGAAGCCGTCCGGTGCTTCTTTTGCAACAGACGCCAGGTCCGGGGACTCGAACGTGACGTACGCCATCTTGGCCCGCTGTCCCGCCGCGGTTGGTGTGGGTGAAGGTACGGCTTGTACGGAGTGGTACCCTTGGTATCTTCATATTCGGTCAGCATACAAGTTGTTCTACGAGCAGAGTAACATACTGTTGGAAGAGCACCGATAATACGTCGTCCGTCACTTCTTGTGGGAGGTTGACGCACATTAGTCGTGCGGATGGTAGCGGGAACCTGGCCTATGGACGTCGGCGCGATGTGAGCCTGTACAAGCGCTCTCAAGATGCACGCGAGTGACATACCATTTGAGGGCGCAGGCTGCTTCGCAGCGACGTTGTCATCGTCCTCAATCTCCATCTCCTCCCCATCGTCGTCGCTGTTGTCCGTCTTTTGGCGCTTGGACTCGCGCGCATCCTCGTCCATCCGATCGTCCTGCTGCCGCTTCTCGGAGCCGTTCAGCGCACGCGCGTTCGGCGCGTTCTTGAGGTGGATCGACGTCGGGGGCACGAAGCTCGGGTCCTCTCTCCGGAGCGTGGCGTACGACTTGGGTTTTGCGTACTCAATGTGCTGTAGCGGCGGCGGGGGTATCGCGCGCGTTGGGATCAAAGGGGACGACATGCGAGGAAGCATGAGACGGACGGCGCACCATTGGTTTATCGTAGAAGACCATACCTTCGCAGCCCCGGAGGGCCGCCGTGGCGCCCGCGAGGTCAGAGAAGACGACGAACGCCTGGCCCTCATTTTGGGGCCCTTGAGGGCGAACACATCGAGGATGCGGCCGTAGGTGGTGAAGAGGGCGAAGAGCTGTGCGCGGAGCTCCTCCTTCTTGACCTTGTCGTTAAGGTTTTTGATGTAGAGCGAGGTGTTGGGCTGTGGGGAGGCCATCAGGGGAGAGAGAGACGCTGGTGAGTGGACTGGACGCGAGGCGGGCGAGATGTTGGTAGAGAGCGAGAGAGAGAGAAAGAGGCTTGGATCTATTGACATCGTGCTACGCTAAGGCTGCCCTA
Organism: Lenzites betulinus; assembly: GCA_022264855.1. NCBI lineage: Eukaryota > Fungi > Basidiomycota > Agaricomycetes > Polyporales > Polyporaceae > Lenzites > Lenzites betulinus. The sequence continues at coordinate 436,540 of JABYQU010000015.1, forward strand.
CTAATACAGCTAATTACGTAATCCGTAGACCGCGAAGTAATGACGTGCATCGCCACCACAAATGCACGCTGTGCCACTACCACGAATTCGAATATTAATCAGAACTGCACATATGCTACTTACTCGCAAGTACCGGGATCGCACGCGCTAACAGTAAAATCACACCGGGAGTTTATACTCACAGCATAACGGTCTCCGATCTATTGAAATGTACAAAGCAGGCAGTGAGCAGCGCTGCGTGCGCAGTCGGAGACACGAGCGAGTCGATGTCACATAAGCTACGTATACCTACGGGGTGGGTGGGACGAAGCGGTGCTACAGGGGGGGGCGAGGCGAGCGCAGGGGGCGGGCGGAAAGGAAAGCAGGTGGCTTCGTCGAGCGGGGGTACAAGGAGTGCGGGGGGTGCGGAGGGAGGGAGGCAAAGGTAGGGGGCGCGCCCCGGCCGGCCGACAGAGCGGGGGGAGACGGGGACGTGCGGATCGTGAAGGAAACCACGAAGTGCGAGAGCTAGGGGTCTACAGGAAACGACTGAAGGGAGAATGCGATGTGTGGGGTTTTCTGGGGTTTTCCGCGTGTTTTTGTGCGTTTGTGTGGGTGAACAATGCAGCAACAACAGAACTGACGTGACGTGAAAAGGCCAGAAAAAGGGGGGAGAACGGAAGAAAGAAAAGGTAAAACGTGAGACGACGCATTAGGTGTGCGAGACGTGAATGTACGGGTAGATGCTGTACATGACGAGATCGAGAAGCGTGGAAGCGGCGATATCGAACAGGGAGCAAGCAGAACCGTCCACGTGCGGGAATGCTGATATACGGCGCCGTAGGTCGTTGATAGCACGGGGCTATCCGGCGCAGGGTGGGCAAGGAAGTATAGCAACCTCTGGACCCGATGATGTGCCGATAGGAGTGCGAATAGATACGAAATGCGTTGGTGACGATGATGAGCAGCCTGGAGAAAGTCGAGTGGGGCGGGCCTCGTTGACGGGATGGATATGTCGTAGATGCAGAGGTGCCTGGATAGAGAAACAATGTTGTGACGAGAGAGACATAAGAGGACCGTGACCGGGTCATGCGGAGACTGGCGCGCATTAGAGAGTGGCGTATGAGCGACCCTGCGCTTGCGCAAAACCGCTCGAGTGGGGGAATGGTACGCCAGGGCCGACGGTGGAGATTATTATAATGAATGGTGCGAGTACCGAGGACGGGGAAACCGGCGCAACGGTCTAGGTTCCGTTGCGATTCTCTAGAGCGCGTGATGGAGGGCCTTACGCCTTGAGGGAAGGTCGGTTGGCGAGGCCGAAGGGACGATCGCACGACGTGGGGAACCCAATGCGATCATACGAGGTCCACTGCGATACTGCCGGAGGGGGAGGGAGGTAGCGCGCGTCGGCAACGAGGCTATCGCCGTAATGAGGGTCGTATCGAGTCTGCGAATAGGCACGAGCACGCCCCAAAATTTGTTCACCCACGGCCTGGTTGTAGGATAGGGAGTGCGACCGCGAATGACCATGCTGGGCTGGGACAGCGTACCCATACTCAAAACTTCCGATAGGCGGGTGGAAGAGGGGCGGAGGGGCGAAGACATGTGGTCTGCCGATAGGCTCCTGCCTCGCCACGTAGCTACCCGCACCCCACGACGACCGGTGGGTATCCATCGATGGGTGGAATGGCAGCGGCGCGGGAGGAAGCCCCATTGATTGCTGGGACGGCGGCTGGGGAGCACGGTACTGTGCGTGTCCACGACTCGACTCCCGCAGGATCGGCTCGTCGGCGGACGGGCTCCACTTCGCAGGCGGGGGGAGTGCCTGATCATTGCGAGTGTACGGCTCAGCAGTGTACCGGGGCTTTGAGCTGAGGCGACGTCTTGGCAAATATTCCTCCCTGAGCGGGCCATCCTCGTCCAGGTCGATCTCCAGCACATCATCCGTGTACGTCTCCTCGAAGTCAGTCTTCTCCTTCTTGTGTTCGTCCAGGCTAACGAAGGCCGGGTACGGGGGGTTGAGGCATGGCTGGGCGCCACACCCACACTCGACCTCCCTGACGTTCGCCAGCATCTCCATTGCCTGTCGCACTATGACGTGAGGACTAGCAGAGGGGCGAGAGATAGGTTGGGGGAACATGGGGGATGACAGGGATGCATGGTAGGCGAGCAGCTCAGACAGCCAAGCGGTCCATTCCTGCGGAGTGATAGAGAGATCGTACTGGAAAATGTCGAGAGCAAGGGACTCCAGCTTGTTCAAAGACCGAACGGGCACGTTCGAGATCGTGTGCCTAAGCTTTCGTCAGCAACATTGCCTATAAAGGCATCTAGAAAAGAGCTTACCAAGTCTTGTTGGAGAACGTGTGATCGTCCAACCACTTATTGGCCAACATGCAGCCAAGCAAGACCAATCGGAAGGGGGCATAGGCCTCGATCATCTCCCTGTCCGTCCCGAGATGCGCCTCTCCAAGCAGCTCGGCGCGGAAGCGAATCTCCTTCTCGTGCTCCGGTGTAAGGCCGACAGGCCCAAAGAATACCGGCAGGCGAACGATGTACCACAAGGCAAGGAAGATCGCCGAGGGCTGGAGAAGAGTAGAGAGCAGCATGGAATGGATTGAGCTCGCCAGGTGGCTAGGGGGAGAGGCAGTGTAATGCTTGGCGAAAGCCCTACAGACGGGGTGGTCAGTGATGTTATGGTTGATACTCGAAACACGTTGAACGTACGTGGGTTGAGCGTAGTCTGATGACAAGCGCATTCCGCTTGTGCAGACCTTCCATACGTAGTTCGCAATCCATTCCGACAATGGCGCGGCCAACTTCTTGTACGCCGTGGAAGCCATGGGCGTCGCTACGGCATCGACCACGGGAGGCTGCTGCATGGGCTGCTCGACTTGGTACGTCTGACACTGGTAGCACGACGCGTGATAGCCATCATGGCGGGAGTACTGAGGGGCTTGGACAGGCCCCACATTGCGACCAGACACCAAAGTGGCTTGCGCCTGGGCAAAGGCGTTGTCGACGAATTCAGCAAAGGGCGTGGCGGGGCCTATGGGGCTGGACGCCGGCTCGCCATCTTCTACCGGCTCCGGAGAGAGCTGCTGGTAAACTGCGGGGGATAGATCCTCTTGAACGGGACTGAATGCACCCCTCTTGTAATCGACGCCGCCACCTGAGGCATAAGAATGGCGGGAACTCGCATCACGGACAGCGTAGTCCATGGCGACGTCCGAGCAACTCTCGCCCGACTGATAGTCGGACTCCATGCTGTCGACCGGTGAGTAGTCAACCGCGTACGGATCTTCTGCTTCGGCCCAGTCTTGATATCCACCCATCTCGTCATCGAAGTCCTCGGGGCGAGGGTACATCTCTTGTTGGTTTGCACAGACGGGCGGGATGCTCGCTTGCGCGAGCGAACCTTTAATGACCGATGCGTTGTCCGCAACGGCCAACCCTTCTTCAAAACCCTGCAGAGTGGGAGCCTGACGCCGACCCGACTCGTCTTCCCAGATGCGCCGCGGCTTGTTCCTCCTCCAGGAAGGAAGAGAGCTAATCCACTCCTCCCTCGACGCCAAAGACGGGGGAGGCCCCTGAGGCGGGAGAGGCAAGGAGTGGGTCAGATGTTGGAAGACGGAAGATTGGCTATCGGGCTGGAGGGGAAGATTGATCTTGATTACGGGGTGAGAGGACTGTTTGTTGCAGACCGGGACGGGAACTGGCATCTGCAAGGGGGAGGGGAAGGAGACGATGTCGCAGGAGGCTGCACGACCTTGGCGGGCGGGCAGGACCTGAGACGGGGGGGCCGGGATGTGCGGCGTGGACGGGAGGGGCTGGTGGGCCGGTCGTAAAGTAGGTCGTGAAGGAGACGGGACGAAGAAGAGAGGATAGGAGAGACGATGGGAGGATGGGGGACTCAGTGGCAAACGCACAGCGAAGGCGTGCCTTTTTGGATGCTCGTCGGGAGGAAGGGGGGTTCAGACACTGACGGTGACCGCACACCCTCTTGACCTGAGAATCGCTGGCGGGGACTAGAACACCCACTCCTGAGTCGATGCCGTCGTGGTCGTCAGTCGGGAGGCGAGAGAGAACTGGCAACGGAGGACCGACGAGGAGGGGGGGTCGATCCAAGCAGAGGAAGGGGCCGATGTCGTCGTGGCTTGGAGAGAGAGCCGTCCCGCAAAAAGCGCCTTGTCTTTCCCCGCTTATGTAAGCACTTGCCCGCGCTCTTACCTCTCGAACAAACGGCAGGCGGGTCGCTGTATGCGCTATCCGCGCCTTGACTCACCCCGCACTCGCCTCCCGCTGACCTCCGTTGACTCTCCTCGTCCAGCATAGTGCCCCTCGTGCAGCACGCAGCACCCACCACGCAGCACGTCGTCCAACCTTCTTCTGACGCCGGCTGCGACGCGTCGCGCACCGCGCGAACCTTAGAGACCCCACACCCGCTCTCCCCCAGCCACAGCCAACATGGTATTGCCCCCCGTCCCCGCTTTCTTCTCCGCCACGCAGGATGTTGACGCCAGCAACCCCCAGCAAGTCGGCCTCGACTCCATCACCCTCGGCCAGCTCAAGGCCATGGTCGGCTCCGTGCCGAAACCCAAGGTCTGGCCCGCTTCCTCGTCTCCGCTCCCGCACCGTCTGACTCCGTGAGGAAGTAGCAATCTTTCTACGACTTCCAATACAACGACGAGGACACCGTCCTGAACGAAATTGAAGAGTTCTATTCGTATGTGGAAACGCCCCAGGTCGCCGAGAACCTCAAGGCCTGGGAGGGCTCGTTTCCCGGAGGTCCGTGGACATCCTCACACCGCCAGTGTGAACCCCCCTGACCCGCCACAGAGTGGACCACGAGCTCATTCGCACAGCGCAAGACCCACGTTGAGGTCCTTCTTGAGAGCTTGGAGCACCGCGACGCCGAGATCCGTTTCACGAACGCCCGCCGCCTGTTTTACATTTTACAAGGTGCACAGCGACCGCGCCCCCGTACCGCCGTGGTCTCACCACGCATTCAGGTACCTTCGCCGAAACAACCTCGCAAGAGGACCAATTGCTTTGGATTTTCGAGAATTGTAAGGTTGTGCGAGCGGCAAATGGCGTGACCAGTGTCGTGGAGGCCATCAAGATAGCCAGTTCAAAACACGATCTTCTATGGTACACAGTCGTCCCGTTCCACATTCTTGGCCACAATTGACGTTCCATCTCCGTCTATAGCACCCTATCAGATGCAGACGCCGCACATTTCAGCATCTCCCCGCAGGAGAGGTCGGACTTCCTGGAGGAAGTTACCACGGAGCTATCAGTGTATCTAGGCATGCTTTATCACATGGTCGAAGTCTTCAAAGGCCACGACGATTTTGCCGACGAGCTGAGTGAGCAGTGCCGCTCCGCCGCGCGTACACAAAGCTGACTCCCTAGTGCGCCTGCGCAGTGAGTCTGGAGCCACCACTTCCTGTCTATCTATTCAATGTGGTGGCTGGCCTGCGGGACAAGAGCGCCAAGGGGTACCCTGTGAAGAAGGCACGGATCTTATTTCTGACTCATGATGCTATCGGATGAGTCTCATGGTCGATGTCATCAGCTCCTGCTGGTCCTTTGGAAGACCATTCTGACTTGTTGCGGCGGCATCCGCGAGCTTGCGTCTGTGAAGAAAGTGACGCGGGAACTTGCGGGCCTCTCAGCGGTTCCGGACGAAGGTACCTTCTCACGGCGTATCACAGGCCTGCATTCATAGGCTGACCGCCGTGCTTGCACTTTCTCAGCTATCCCAATAAAGGCCTCCCCGTCAGACTTGGAAGTGTTCCGGCAGGAAATTTCTGTCAAGTACCCGACGTTCAATCCGCCGTCTGTCTCAGTGCCTGCCGCAACACCCGTCACAACCGCGAAGCTCGCACAAGCATATTCCCCCATACCCGTGCGCCACCACTACGAGCACGATGTCAGCGAGTCACAACACCAAGATCACTCTCAAAATGCCATGCCACATCCATTCAATCCTAACCAACCCAATGCTTCCTTCCGCTCTATTCCCCAGCCAGCCACTCCAGCTCCTTCGCCGCCCCCTTCCCCTAAGCCCAAGAAGCAGCAGTTCCAAACTGACCAGACTCGTCCATTTCTCTTTCCATTTTCGCGAACGAACATCGGCTACAATGACTCGCGGCTGGTGCCCTTCGCCATAGACGAGGCAGACAAGCTGTATGCCAAGCACATGTACGTCAGTCTGTCCTTGTGGCAGATGTGGAAGACCCGCGAGGAGTGCATAACCGCGGAAAGTGGCCTGGAGTACCTCCCTGGCGCCGAGCGATCGTCTGCGCCCAAAATTCCTGCAGTTGTAAGTGTCATGAAACATATTTTTGGCCGCAACGTGCATGCCTGACCGTTCCATTGCAGTCTCGGTCATTGGACGATGACGGAGGCGAGAAGCTTCCCGATGTAGCGGTTCTCGACGCCAAGATCGCAGAGGCCGAACAGGCTATGACGGATGGCGAGACCAATGCCGACAGGCGCCGCGCCAAGGAGCGGCGTGAGGACCTCATGCGCTTGAAACGAGTAGAACAGATCTATGTATGTCTTTCGGCCCTCCACCCGCGCCGCTCGCCGCTGACATTCCCGGCCCACAGAGCGCTGTGTTGCCCGTCCTCCCCGGATGGGTGCTTGTTTTGCTCAAGTTGCTCCTAGCAACGGTGTCCACAGGTAATGGCGGTGGTGCACCTCACGCAGCCGCTGGCTTCCCACCAGGTGTTGCTTCCCGTGAGTGGCCGCCTGCTTGTCGCGCGCAGTACTCAGAATAGCTAACACCGCGCGCAGCACTCGACCAGGCACCGCCTAAGCCTGCGACGCTCGACGAGATTGATGTTGCCCGCCATCGTGAGATCACGTCGAAGGCCGTATCGGCCATCCTGCTGTTGTGCTTGAAATGGTTCAAGATGTCCCGTAAGTACACTTGGTGGATCTCGTCAATGGCCCCACGAACTCTAACACTGCGGCAGATGTGATGAAGTTTCATCACCTGGGGCAACTACTGCTCGACACCAACTGCCTGCTGCTTATTTTGAAGATCTTCAGCCTGCACGAGGCATCCACCGCAGTTGTAGCCAAGGCGGACATCCCCGAGCGGAAGTGAGTGTGCATACATGCTCGGCCCCCGGGCAGGTTATATTTACCGACAACGCCCCAGCTTCTTCCGATATTGCCAGGTGCGGTTTGCCAGGCGGTCGGACATGGGCGGGCCGGAGGAGCAGATGCAGCGCCCCTCGCGGCAGACAATCGTGCGCACGACGATGCTCCCGAACGGGCAGAAGCACGACGAGGAGGTCGACCTGTTGACCGACTTCTCGTGGCGCAACTTCTTCTCCACGATTAACTTTGCCAAAATCATGCAGAAGCTGTCCAAGCACCGGTCGCATCGCATCCGCATGCTTGTCCAATACAAGAGCTCGGTGAGTGGCGGAAGGGTGCCGCGCGATGACGCGTATGTGCGTGTGTGTGCGTGGCCGGTGACTGACCGGCGTGAATGGCGGTTTTTAGGCGGTGTTGAAGCGGATATTGAGGGTGCAGCATCCCATGCTGCAGCTGCATGTGTTAAAGTTGATCAAGAGCCAAGTGCCCTTCTGTGGTCGCAAGTGGCGCCAGTGTGAGCAGCGCACATCTCATTGCGACAAGGCCGTCGTCGGCTGACGCTCCCGAAAGCGAACATGCAGGTCATCACAGCCATCTACCTCAACTGCAGGCCCGACCTCCGTGACGAGTGGCTTGCCGGGATCGAGGTGGATGACGTCTATGACGCCCAGGTTTGTCACTGTTTCGTCTCGGGCATGCACGGCAGCTCACCCACCAATTACGACCTCAGGCTCAGGAGCAGGCCCTCCGTCACCTTGTGCAGTTCTGTACGTACACCTCACCCGCTCCGCACACCGTCAGACCGGCTCACAGCCGTGTACAGACAACAACAAGCGGTACGGCCCACAAACGGCCCAACCCAATGCACACCGCCGCACTGCGAGCATCTCTCATCACCTCGAGGGGCTGCACGCTCCTCCGGAGCTGTCGGGGATGCTGCGCCCGGTACCGACCCCGAACAACGTCGACGCGGATGTCTTCCCGCCGCTCCGTGCCCAGACCACGGAACCGTCGATCTTCCTCCCCTATGTGACAGAAGACATCGCATTCGAGGAGGAGTACGAGGAGTATCTCCGGTGGTCGGACGAGCACTCCGACACGAGGTCACAGGGCTCGAGCGCGTGGCACCGCCTGCCCGAGCTGGTGCACGACATCGCGGACAGCATCAGCGACAGCGAAAGCATCACCTCGATCGGCCCGCTCTCAGATGAGGCTCGTGCCGCAGGCAAAGAGGACCGCGACATTCCGGACGAGAACGTGAACAACTGGGAGGTGCGTCGTGTTGTTTCATGTATGTTGATTGGTTGGGCTGCGTGCTGACCCGGCGGTGCAGCATATGAGCCCGAAGACGATGGCTGCGCTCACAAAGTCTCCCTCGCATGGGCGCCGGTCGAGCTCCGGCAGCGGCAGCCTGCGGCCCATCCTGCCTTTGGAGCTCGACCCGGGTACGGCCATTGACGATGATGAGGAAGAGGAGCTCGGGCCGATGCCGAAGGAATCGTCCGGACCATTCCAGGCGGGTGCCGGCGTTGACGAGGTCGAGTACGCATACGGGTAAGTCGTACTTTCCACACCATTGGTGCACTCAGAATTGACGGACCGCCTTTCTTAGTGTATGATCGTGGTCGTCACTCCTGAGCTTTGCGAATCCGGCAGTCCTAATGACCATATGTACTTTTGATATGCAATATAGACATCGCTTGTGTATGCGCGAATTTCTTCATTGGCATACTGTGTATTGCCGTCGAGGCACCACCTGAGCCTCTCATCCTATGTAGATTCGTCACAGAGATGTTCACCAGAGTCAAAGGGGGATGGGTACAGATACACGTCGAGAGAAACGGGTCGTGTCGCCATCAACATTGCTACAACGAGGTTGACCTATCGATACATGCTGGTCTACAAAGGTCATAACGAGAACTTGTTAGTACATCGCCTTCGTCCTAGCGACAGCCCACGGGCTCCCCGCTGAGTAGAAATCCATGGGATACACCCCGCCCTTCTTCGCCCGCTCCCTCCTGTCCCCGTCTCCCTCCGCCATCCACCCGACCGCCTTCCCGACCGCGACAGCGGTTTCATACGGACTAAGCAACGGTCGCTGAAACGCATATCCCCAGTCGATCGATAGACGTGGACATGACGTCTGCACGAACGCCGCGAGATGCGGGTCAAAGAGCGCGAGTTTCGCCGGGGAGAGCTCCGAGAGCAGGATGGGCATGTACGGGATGGCCGTCGGCGCGCCCGCGAGCTGCTGTGTGATAGCGCGGAGCTGCTTGAAGCTGCCCTGGCGCCCGAGTGTGCCGAGGACAATGCCCCACATGGGAGGCTCGGAGGAGGCAGTGGATGGCCGGGAGGTGATAGATGTGTCAAGAGAGTGGGCGGCGTGGGCCGTGATGCTGCGTCGCGCGGTCTGGACGGCCTCGTCACGGACGGTGCGCATCTCGACGTGATCATAGCGCTCCCTTGTGAGCTTTTTTGAGTAAGGGTCGTAACGAAATGCTGGTACGTTCGGATTTGCAATCATGATCGACTCGAGATGGAACCGGCCATCGCCCAAATACCTATACACACGACATTGTAAGCACCCTAAGAATAACATGGGAGCACAGGAGCTTACACAAGGGCATCGACGTCGTCCAATTGTGGGGCAGTACATCCAAGGATTTCACCTGGGGACAGAGGTTTCGACCTCGGTATTGTGGCATCGTATTTTCCTCTCCATAGGCGAGGCTTTCTGATGCTATGTGAAGCCTCCTCAGCACCTCCTTCTGGGCCTGCAATCAACCCTACAGGAGTCGGCGGGGCGTCGTGATCCGAGTACTCGACAGATAAATCATCCTTCAGGCGAGACAGCGCCGCAACAAATTGAATGGTCGATACCAAGGCCAAACGCGTAGCTTGCAAGCTAGAGCTTGGATCCTGTGGTTGTTCTGCTGAGTCCTCCGGAGGCTTGTCTGAAGCCTCGGGCCCTTCTATTCGTAGATGTCCACCACGCGTTAGGGTCTGGCCCGTAGGTATCTGTGCATTGTCTTCTTCTGACTCCAACAGGGACTCGCGAAACCGTTGCCGGTCGCTCGGGAAGTTGAGGCGGATGGTTTGAAGAAGGTGGGAGGAATCGATGGAAATCTCTACGAAGACGTACAGCGTCTTGATCGTCGTCTGATCAATGGGAACTGATATGTTGACGATTAGCCATGACATAACATGCTCAGTATGTTCAAACTTACCAAGACAACTGTGCCCGTAGTGTACAAGCATATCACAGCCGAGAGCCACAGCTGTGTAGTCGTCGATACAACAAGCCCCATAAGTGACATCTCCCATGATGACGGCGAGTGCACTGGTAAATCTGAAAAGCGTATTCAAGGTAATCCAGTGTACGCAGGAGATGGCCATCTTGACTTACTGTTCGATAATGTCCGCGATAGTACATGCGAACATCTGCAAGCCTTCCGGCATTTGGAGGGCGACCATCTTCGCATTGTTCTTTCGTACGTGATGTATTGTCTTGTGGATCTCAAAAGAGTAGTTGGAAGGCAATTGCTTGATCGCTGCATTCAGCTGCCCATCGTTTAAAATGTCTGCAGGAATTTGGTTTGCGACGACAGGTGAATATCCGGGCTTCGATGGGGTCGCGTTCTTGCTGCCGACGAATCGCTTTCGTGGCTTTGCTGCGGTCTTGACGGTGGAAGAAGACGCTTTAGCTGAAGCAGCTGCTGTTGCAACAGTTGTCCCCGACATGACAAGAGCACAGTGAACGAGAAGAGCTGAGGATAGCAGAGCTCCCCGCCGGCTAACTTGCAGGAGATCTGTAATACGGGATCTGAGATTCACGATCGCGAGCGTTCTTTGCACGTGAGCGTGACGCATTGTGTGACGTCACACAACAAGTGACACGCTTCGCGCACAGACGCCAGCGCTTCTCGCGACTGCAGTTAGTCTGAGTCTCTGCCGTCGCTCCTCCTTCCGCCTTCAACAGCTACTCGTCATGTCAAGCAGAGGAAGATCTGTGTCTCCGCGTCCTCTTCGCGACGAAGATGTTGATATGGACAGTGGATCGCGCTCGCCACCTCGCAAAACAAACGCCAGAGTAGTCGTCGTCACGAACCTCACCCGCAATGTCGCGGAATCGCATCTCCAAACAATATTTGGCTTCTACGGCGAAGTGGTAAAAGTGCAGGTCCCCCTCTACGGCAAATGTGAGCTCTTGTCCTGCGCCTGTGTGAACGTACGTAGCTCCAACTGACACTGCTGTAGCTGGACAAAACAAAGGCACGGCATCGGTCGAATTTGTCGACTCTTCCTCGGCACACAAGGCGGTCTCGCACATGGACGGTGGTCAGCTCGACGGCGCCGTCCTCAAATGCGAGCTCTCTGAAGCTTCCATCCGTGCGCGCTCATTCTCGCGCTCCCGTTCTCCCCGGCCGCCGCCTCGCGCCCGTTACGGCCGCGGCAAGTCGTACTCGCGCTCCCCCTCACGCCCAAGATCTCCCCCGCCTCCCCCTCGTGGTGGTGCTCGCCGTGGATACGAACCGCGCTACAACGACAATTACCGACGCGCTCCTCCCGTGGGCCGCAGGCCTCCCCCGCCGCCACCTCGCCGTCGTACTCCCACCCGTTCCCGCTCTCCCCCTAGGCGTGGGGTAGAACGCCTTGTCCCAAGAAGGCGCTCCCCGAGCTACGAGCGTGGTGGGGTAGGCCGCCGTCCCCGGTCCAGGAGCTACTCAGTCGCTTCGAGCCGCTCGCGCAGCCGCTCACTCACGCCCCGCTCTCGTTCGCGCTCGCCCGTACGCTCCCGCTCTCGCTCGTACTACTCGTCGTCTGGCTACTCTCGCAGTGTTACACGTTCCCGCTCGCCCAGCCGCGCCAGGCGAAGCTACAGCCGGGACGACATTCGCGACAGCAGGTCCAGATCCCCCAGGGGCTGAGTGCATGCGTGTGTTCATGCTGTTGTATGCTCCGTGCTACTGCGTATGTCTATGCCCGAACAATCCACTTTTGCAAAAAGTCGTGTAAATCTGTTCAGTATATTATGCTATGCTAAGTGTACATATTGTCCGCCAAAACTGTCGTATGAAAATTAGTCGCTGATAGCGGAGTCGTCATCTGCGAGGAACGGCCTGGGAGTGGGACAATTAGCATAGAGTCTGTTTGTATGCTTGTTCAGGGAGAACTCACGTATACTCGTAATCGTTCCGGATGGCGTGGGACATCCACTCCTCGTCGGCCTCCTGCTGTGGGAAGCCGGATCCGCCTGCGAGACTCAAGACGACCGGGAGAAGTACAAGACCATGTAATGCGCCAGAGATGATGAGCGACAGCCACATGCGGAAGTAGAAGATCTGGTAATAGCTTGAGCAGTTATTCCAAGTTGTGATACGACGATGCGTGCTCACCTCCAAGAATTTCGACCGCGTGAGAGCAAGGACACACATGCCGATGAGCTTCGTGAATGTGATGCCCGACAACACCTACAGCACCCTCATCAGCGCAAAATTCGAAAGCAACTGTACCCAGCGGGAACTTACCGAAGGCCCAACGTCAACAAGGGCGATCCACATCCGCTCGTCCCGCTCCTTCTGTCCCGCAGGGTGGTCCACGGGCAGCCCCGACCCGGCGCTCATGAACGCGCGCGCGACGTGCGCACAGAACTCGACCGCAATCCCGAGCGATATCACTAGGTTCACCAAACTGATGGCGTTCAAATCGATGCCCCACACGCCCATCACGCCCATGACCGTGATGACGGTGAGCGCGACAACACCGGTGACGATCGTGCCAGTGCGCCATGAACCGAGGAGGAGCGCGGTGACGAGGAGCACGGCGGCGAGCCCGAGCCCGAGGATCTGCTGCGTAATTGCGACGATGTGCGCGAACTGGTCGAAGAAGACGTAGTGCAGCGAGTATGGGAAGACCGACGCGCCGGTCTCGCGCGCGAGGTCGTCCGCGACGCGCTGCGCGGCCGCGAACGCATTAATCAGGTCCGCCTGCGACTTGAGCGGCCGGTGGAACGTGCGGAAGTGCGACGCGACGACATCCGTCCCGTCCGCAGAGAGCGCGAGCGCGTTCCCGAAGGAGGCCTTGCCGGAGAGCGGGCAGTCGTCGGTGGTGGGCGAGATGAGCCATTGGCGGAGGTACAGCATGAACTCGTCGCCCTCTGGCAAGCCATCCATCGTGATGTTCCACGGAGGCTCGTGGTTCTCGTAGCAGATTTGGCAGCGACGAGGTGACTCGCCAGGGTCGCAGAAGACGTCGTGGTCCGCCTTCCGGACGCGACAGCATTTGTCTTTGATAGGGTCGAGCCAGTTGAAGAAGTCGTCGATCCACGATGCGGCGGGCTGGGAGATGTACGAGACGTCCGGTCGCTTGCGCTCGGCCTCGAGCAGGTTCGCAATAGAGCGGGCCTCGCATGTAGTGAAACGACCGCAGAGCTCCTGTTGTCCCGGCCTATGAGCGACGTCGACATCATGCACCACGAAGTACACTGGGGGTCCGATGTCTAGATACGCGTCGATGCTGTCGAAGTAGGGAATCAAGTATGATTCCGACGGGAAGGCAAGGCGTTGATCTATATGCATTGTAAGCAAAGCTAGTGAAGGATACTCATGGAAGCACCTACCAAATCCAAGACGGATATGTTGAATCGAGATAATGGAAGCAACTAGAATACCACTAAACCCAAGTAACACGACGCCCTTGACGACCGGTTTGAGCAAGAAGGGAGCATAACGCTTGCGAATAAAGCGCGCCAAGAAGCCCAACCCGCTCCCGCCAGTCGGTGCTTCGAGCAACGCAATTCGAGGCGGCAAGCGTACACACGGGAAGCAATCCACCCGACTCGCCTGAATGTGCCCTATCAGTGAGCGTGCCCCTCAAGTACGCCCAAAGCTGCACTCACCTCAACACGCCTCAGATCGACGACCAGCGCACTCACGAACACCGTCACTTGGAGCACCGCGTTCAAGAATACGCTCCCCGCCGCATACAACGCAAAGTTGCGCACGGCCGGCATCGGCACCAGCGCACCCAGCGCAAACGCCGTCGTCTCTGTTACAGTGCTCAGTAGGATCGACGGCCCCATCTTCGCAAGCGTGCGTGCGACGCGCTCCTCCGCGGACAGGTATTGCGGCGTAGAACCCGCGTCGACCGAGATCTCCTGCTCATGATCGTGCTCAATGTCGCGTTCCTGGGAGCCGAAGCCCGACCGGGCGCGCGACTGCTGTGTTGTAGGGCTCATCGGGGTCGTGTGTCCGTAGCTGTATGCGTCGCCGTATGCCCATGCAGGCCCCGCGGAGCCACCGCCCGCGTTCGGGCCGTGGAGGAGGTTCTGGCGGTCGAGCTCGTGTACGAGGATGAAAACGTTGTCGACGCCGACGGCGAGCACCAGGAAGGGGATGACTTCGGCGATGATCAGTGTGACCTTGACGCCTAGTCCGGAGAAGAGGCCGACGGAGGACGAGACGGAGAGGATTACGAGTGCTATTCCAAAGAGACCAAGGGTGAATTTGGAGCCGACGAAGAGCGCACGGGGCAAGCGGGGGAGGAGAGATGGAGCCAGGCGCGAATCGAGTGACAGGGTTGAGGACGCAGAAGGCTGCCCGAAAAGCTTTAGTAGATTGGTTGCCCATTGGACCAAGTTGGACCACAGGCCTTCATCGTCGCGGGTCGCAGCACCATTGCCGAGGGTGAATGCGACATAGAAGAACATCGCAACATAGGAAAGGACCACGATCTTGATGTCCGTGTTCGTGCTCTTGTTGATTTCCTCCTCCAAGGAGATACCTGTCGACCACGCAATCTGGAGGCCGGCTTCCGCCGGAGCACGTTCGTCGAGTTTCTGCAAGTAGTCTCGTAGCGCGTACTCCCATTCCATCGCTATTCCCTGGACGGCTTTATCCAACGAGTCGGGCACCACGTAGGTGATGACGAGTGCCTTCGCGTCCGAGTACTGCTTCACGCCATCTTCATCCTCTGGCACTGAGCCTAGCACCATTTGCGGCGCAAGGGGCTGCTGGAAGTCGGGCAGACAGTTGACTGGGGTCTCCGCACAATTCTCCAAGCGGTCTTCCCAGGTGTCCTCGTCGTAGTCAGAGAGGTCGTTGCCGAACCATGCCATGACGGACTGGACGACACAGAACCCGTCCGGTCCTGCGAGCTTGAGACAAACGTCGGACAAGGTGTATCCGTTCGGCGTTGATTCGAGGTTCCGGATGTCCTCCTCCACGTCGGCCCAGAACTTGAGATGGTCCCAGGACAGCACAGAGGGTTTGTCAGCTGACGAGGAGTTGTCGTCCGACGAAACGGCAGTAACAAAGACTTGTTCTACGCGGTAGAAAGGCCCAAAGTGCTCATCGAAGAATTCCTTCTGGATCTTGCTCTGGGAATCAGGCGCGACCCACAGACGCACCGGGTCCGTTTCGATCTCGAAGCGCTTCCATCCAAGGTTCAGCAGGCCAAACAGAGCGAAGACAAATGCGAAGTTGAGCCAGGGGTACGTCGCAGCGAATATACCGAGCTTGTAGAAAGCACGGCGGAGGATGCTGTTAAGACGGTAATGACGGGGCTGCACTGTCTCGATAGGGTCGAGGAGAGAAGCGCCCCGGCCTAGGCGACGGGACTCGGACTGGGTGGCGGTCGAGTCTTCTCCGTCCAAGTACTGCGCCAGGGAAGATGCCCCTACCAGTCCGCGGTTGTGGGTGCGAGGAGACGCGATGCGTTCCGAGGCCGAGTCAGTCGCGAGTGCGACGCGCTCGTACGACTTTTCCCGTCTCCTTCGCAGCGTCACCTGCAGACCATATCCTAGTGCAAACGACAAGACAGCAAGACCGTATGCAAGCAGCAGAGCGAAAGTCAAACATGAGACGAGGCCGACCTGGCATGTCGGCTCTGCATTGGGTGGGGGAATTTCCGGAAGCGTCTCGCAAACGTCCAGGCAATCTATACACGTACACCTGCTGCCCAAGGCGTTGTCGTAGCAGTTGCGAGCCGAGACGTTGAGCGAGGTATATTCTGGTGGAGGGGTGTATGGGAAGTTGATCTGGAAAGGGCTGCCCATGTCCTTCTCTTCACCCATGAACTTGAGGAAGCCATGGTACTCCTTCGCGCCACCGCCCAGAAGATCCATGACATAGCCGTTGGTGGCCCCCATCTTGATGTCCTTGCAGCTGTCGTAGAATCCCGTCCCAAACTGCTCTGAGACAAAGAAGTCTACGGACTTGACGGCGGTCTCCCCGGTCGATGACGTCTGTGTGTCGGTGATGTTGAGGTAGGAGCCCTGGTCTGGGGAGCAGGTAAAGGAGCACCAGAACTTGCGAAAGTTGTTGCGGCATGCTGGACAAGAGGATATGAGATTCTCTGCGAGCCCGAGGTTGTCGCGCAGGGTCTCGAGCTGGTTCGTGGTGCAGCATGTGGGGCCTTGGGCGTATTCTGCGCCGCAGAGCGTCGTGAGGAGGTCGCGGTCCACGTCATCCTACATAAGGTGAGTACACTGAGGTGCATGCAAAGTGCATAGGGAGCGAAGGCAACGCACTTCGGAAGGTGGACCATCATATGGGCATGGGAGAGGCTTCCCGAAGATGACCTTGGGTCCGCAAGAGCCGCGCATGGCACAGCGCCCTTCGGACAGCACTGCAGTGTCCTGCGGCTCCATGGCGAGAAGGATAGCGGGGTTCCGTAGTAGACCCCGTTGCAACACGAAGCAAAGGACGGAGCAGGGACGAACTGACGGAGGAGTGGGGAAGGAGCGGACACGACTCCGAGAGGTCGCAAGGCGCAGCTCACGTGCGCAAACCTTCACGGTCACGCACCATATGTAGTTCTCGCGGTTCGCCTGGTACAAAGCCTCCTCTGTGTCTTCCCACTACCTGCCGTACTTGATTCCACCAAATGGTCAGATACACGCCCCTACACGCCTCTTAGCACTTGCTAACAATTTCCCTACAGGCTCTTACGACCGCGAATGCCTCTCGCTCGGAGCAGCCTGCTGCCTTCGGCTAGTACGCGTCTGCCAACTGCCTCTTCTTCCTGCTTTAACACAAACCCAAGTGTCGACGAGGACACGCTCCTCCAGCTGCGCAACGTAGGCTCCCGCGTCCGCAAAAGTGCGTCTTTCCCCTTCCTCCTTCCCGACCCGTCTCACCTCCGAACCCCCCTCCCCGCAGGCGTAACAGAAGGCTTCCAGCGCACCGTATCCGTCCCCGCCGACCCCTCCGCGCCCACCAAGCGGCTCCCCTTCACCCAGACCCCGTCCTTCATCTCCGCAAACGACGCGATGCGCGACATCTTCGCCGCCGCCCGCGCCGCCAAGAACAAAGGCACCTCCTCCGCGCCCTCCTCCCCGCAGCAGCGCCCCAAGCGCACGCACGGCCCAGACGACGCTGACGCGGAGCCCGAGGACGCAGACATCGACGCGGACGAGCTCACCCTGGATGAGGACGACTTCAGCACGGGCCCGATGACCGCGGCCGCCGTGCGCGCCGCGCGCGAGAATGCGGCGCGGCTCAAGGAGGAGAAGAGCAAGCGCGAGATCCGCCCGCTCAAGAGGAGCGCGAGCCGTCCTGGAGGCATTGCGATCCAGAGTCTGCCCGCGAGCATGTTCCGCTTCTCGCACGAGCCTTCGAACGCGGGCACTGCGGTCGCTGGGATCGCTGAGGAGGACTGGAGCGAGGACCTCGGTGGTAGCGGTGCCGCTGGATTGTCTGCAGATCTCGACATCTAAAGACTTTCAGGCCATCTTCAATGCATTGGGTTACTTCAAGTGAGCTGGTTTTTTGCCGGTCTGCAGATCGTACTACAATGTTGACGGAGCGCATGTTGAATAGTATGTCAGTCCCTCCAACAAGCAGGAAACTATCCGTCGTTGTGTTACGTCGTTATCGTCTCTTAAAGCGTGTGTATCAGTCCAGCTATCAGAATGAGTCATGTTGTACAATCGATGGGTATATTCTCGGCGAAGTCAAGCGCAATGGACATAAACTATCGTCAACGTATATTATGCGTGACCTCAGCTTGTGAACATGCCCTATCCACCACGCCTCTCCCCGGTAAACCCTCAAGGCCAACCCTCCATCTCGTTCTGCCTCGCCTGCTCCCGCTTCCTCGACGACGCCGTCGCGCGCGACGTGTCGTTGACCCCGTGCGTGACGCGCATGTGGCGCTTCAGCAGGTCCTGCCGCACAAAGTTGCGCTCCTGGTACGGTGCGCAGATCTGGCATGAGAACGGCTTGCGGCCCTCGTGGCTCGACTCGTGCCGCTTGCACTCGTTCTTGCGCAAGAACCGCATTCCACTGTATCGTGGCTGTCAATATCTGTCCATGCTCTCGACCCTGAGGGCAAACCAGAAGAAAACGCACCAGGATTGACACTGCCATGGGCGATGCTCTACGTGAGAGCCAACGTGCACGAGAATGTGGTCCCGCCGCTTGTTGCGCTGCCCGCACCCGATGACGTAGCACCGGTACTCGTCCAGAAGCTCCCCACGCTCGCTCAGCCGTCCTGCGAAGCACTGCAGGAAGCTCTTGTCGAGTTCCGCGTTCGGGTGGCGCATCCGGGTCTCCGCAGCGCGCTGCCGGAGCTCCTCCAGCTCGATCCCCGTGTGCGCGTTGAGCACCGGGCTCGCGGGCGGGAGGGAGAGGGGTTTCGCGGGCGCCGAGAACCCGATGGGGAGCGGGAAGGACTGGTACGCGCTGAACTGCGGCACCTGGATCGGCTGGATGTTCTGCTGTTGGAGGTCGCCGAAGGGGATCCTCGGGCCTGGGAATGCGGTACGACTGCTGCAGGGGTTGAAGGCAAGGCTGGGGTGATGTATACCGATGTCGTTGCCAAGGTTCGACATGGCCTGGTGAGGATATTGTGGCTGGGGCGCATGGAGCTCACAAGGGTGTACGATACCAACGGGTTCCTGTTGTTCTTGCTTGACCGAAGACTTCAGAACAGAGACGATAGCTGAGATGGCATCCTCGGGGAAGTCGGACTTGCTCGACATATCATCAGTGTAGTCAGACTTGGCAGAAGAATCATCAGTAAAGTCCGCAGTGAGCCCAGGTGTATGTGATAGCTGTCGTTCCACTGGTGACTGAGTCGGAGACCGAGAGATACCAGCGGGAGTAGAGTCACCAGTAGAAAGTAACACATGATCGTCCAGTAAAGGTTTGCAGTCAGGTTCCGGGGTAGACTCCTCCGAGCAGCAGCCCATGACGTCTGCAGGGTTGACACAGAAGGACGGCGGCATTTCTTGCACTGCAAGTTCGCGCATGTTCACATCAGCGTAGATGCCCAGGATTGGTGCGGGGCCAAAGACGTCTTCCTCCACGGCGGCAAGCGTAGGAGAAAAACAGAGGAAGTCGTCATCAAATTCCCTCTTTGGCGATGCCATGCAGTTGCTCTCAGCATCTGCTACGTGGTCATAGGCCAGCGAAGGGACATAGAGAGACGGAGACCAGGACGGCGCAGAGAACTCAGTAGCGGGACACGCAGAGTAGGGCTCGTCAGACATCGGTAGGTCGACTTCCATAGCAGCATGTTCTCCAGAGTCAGAGTCGGAAGCGGCCGAAAAGTCGGGATCCTCAATGTGACAGATGTCGGCGAGACTAAGCGATGACGTCGATGATTCGTGCTCGTGTTGCCCGTACGAAGGGTCTAGAGGATCAGAACTGCGTAGACCAAGCGGAGAGTCCCGATCGTATAGGAACGACTGGGGTGCCCGAGCGTAGGGGTGGGGGAGAGAGGTTGGCACGGGGAGCGGCAGTAAGAGGGGCATGGGCAGAGTCAAAGACGCAATAGGAGGTAGGAGAAGCCTTGCTCCAGACCCATATGCAAGAGGATCAGGCGTGTATTTGCTAGCGTTGGCATGTGTCTGCCATGGAGGCAACGTAGCGCGGGAAAGCGGCGCGTTGAACTGGAAGTCAGAGGCAAAGCCGAACGGGGGCGCCAGAGACGGTAGGCGTAACTGGGGTACGGAGGTTTGATGTTGGGATTCGGGGGCAGGTTGTTTAGTCGTGTGGTCGTATCGTGTGCTGGTGAGATGTGGCGCCTGCGCCGATGAGTTAGATTGTTGGTAAGGAGGGTTGTGGGACAGTCTGCCCGGTTGTGTGTAGTGGTCGTTAGTGTAGCCATTGAAGTTGGACGCGAAGTTGTAATCTTGGGAGCGGTCCATGGCGATTGCGTGAGCAGTGAGCGTGAGTTTTAGTGTAGTAGTTATCCGCACAGCGGATATAGTGCCCCCGAGGAACTAGGGTGGTGGTGGTAGAGTACGGAAGAGAAGCAAAGGACGGTCAACCATCGACCTCGCCTCCAAGTACCTTGCGTACCACGTGATCGTGACGTCTCGCTTGCGCTTGTTTGGCAAGAGCTTCGTCAAGTCCGCTTTGGGAACTCGTCCTAGGCCAATGACGATGCTGCGTTCCCTTTCCTCCAGTTCTCGCGCTGTCTGTCGTCAACGTATTCAGACGAGTCTCTCGCGGAGCCTACGTCTCAGGAATGTGTCAACCCAATCTACAAGTGTCTCCTCGAAGGCGGGCGCGACGACGCTGCTACTTGGCCTAGGTTCTGGTGCAATCGTAGCATCCTACTTCCTCTGGCCGGATTCTTCTCGCGCTGCTCCTACCAAGCAGGATGCGCTCCTGTCTCCGACACATTTTACTCCTGTGGAAGTGACCACAACCGAACATTGTCCTGACCCAAATACGCGTCTCATGACGTTAACCGTACCGCGGCAAGCCATACCCGCCCTCGACCAAACTGCCTTCCAACCTATCTGGTCCATATACATTAAGGATGATGACATCCAAGTAGAGAGGGCCTTCACTCCGCTAGAGGGCATTGATAATGAAGGCAGGATGAAGTTTTGGATCAAGCGATACGAGCGTGGAGAAGTAGGTCGATGGCTACATGCGAAGAAGCCGGGGGACAAGATCGAAATTCGCGGCCCGCTGAAGACCTGGCCATGGCAAGATGGCGAATGGGATGAGGTTATTATGGTGCGCACCTTTGCACAACAGTTGCTGCGTTGGCGTTATAATAGCGTCTAGATATCAGGTGGTACCGGTATCACGCCTTTCTACCAGCTGATCCATAAGGAGCTGCTGAGCCGACCGTCCCCGGATTGCAAGACGCGTTTCACCCTGCTGCACTCCTCCCGTCGGCCGACGGAGCTACCGCCGTCTGAGATACTACGGCCGCTTGTGGCCTACTCACAGGCCCACCCGGACAGACTAAACTTGTCGCTCTTCGTGGATTCGCCTGATGGGCCATCGCATCCGGCCGTGCCTTCGTCTTCGCTCACCGTGGGTCGTATCGGGAAGACTGCCATTGAGGGCGCGATAGGCGGGGGCACAGGGAGGTGGTGGCGGCTCGGGGGTCTGCTCGGCGCGTCCTCGAACACACGGGCGCAGGAACACGGACACGGAAAGAAGGTTATGTTCCTGGTGTGTGGACCGGATCCGTACGTCACACATTTAGACGCGTAAACGTGGAAGGCTTACAGTCCATCTCGGTCAGAATGCTCGCGTCCATTGCAGGTCCATTTGGCCGGAACTTCTCACAGGGCGACGTGGGTGGGGCGCTTGGAGAGCTCGGGTACGACAGGGAGTCGGTCTGGAAGCTGTAACAGAATCATTGGGGCGCGATGCCAGCTTGGGGTACGAGCGGCCGTATGATGCTGGGCACCGCTTTAATGTCTATACCGCGGTCGAGAGCGCAAGCAGAGCGACCTGGAGGCTAAATGGTGCTTAAATGCGCTGGACGAGTCTGACGATCCGACCAGAAATGAGCGGGATGTGAGTGGACGTCCCCACACCGGAACGCGGGCCGGGGGAGGAAAAGTGACATGACTCCAGTTTGTGACGCGATGAGATCAAAATGACTTGAGCGTGAAAACGGGCGCCTGCGGGATTTACTAAGACTCCCTCTTCTCCGCCACACGGAAAATCCTCATCTAAGCAACTCGGGCTGTTTCTTTCTTATTCAGCCATCGAGCACATCGTCCCCTCCAGACGTCCCCCACACACTCTCGCAGCGCCCCCTGCATAGCCCACGCGCAATGGCACCATCTGCTGTGTTCTACTCGCCGCCAGTCCAGGCACAGACCCAGGAGAAGCCTCTCGCAGCTGCCGTCCCAGTGAAGGGCCCTGCGCTCGCTATCGGATCCCCTGCAACCGCGCAGGATGGCAAATACCAGTCCTTGATTACGTCGCTCGAGCATTCACGGTCGGTCGAGAGACAAATGGTCGACAGACTGTTGGACGGAGGTACGTGCTCCAGCCCCGCTCCATCCTGACTGTGTTAACGCCCCGGCGTTTTCCATCAGCTACTACGCTCCCGCCATCCTCCTTTGCATCTATCCATGTCTCTCTGTCTGCATCCGAGTACGATGTGCTCGCCCCAAGGATGTCTCAGCTCCTTGCCCAGCTCCTGGGAGGCCTGGAACCCCTGGGAACGCTCCACATCCTGAACCTCGGCTCCGCACTCCCCAACCTCCCCTCCGAGCTCACCCTCTCAGGCTTCGTCGTCCTCAGCGCAAACTCGGAGGGCGCCCTGATCGCCCAAAAGCCCGCGCACTCCGCCGCTGCGTCCCTCTCCCTCAAAAGCGCGGCGCTCCCTCTGCGTAAGAAAGTGGACCCGGACCGGAAGGCCTCAAAGAAGGCGCTGTGGACCCTTAGCGCCCCCTCGACGCCCTCCATCGACGCCGAGAGCCTGCTGACCGCCGCGGACCGCGAGCGGCCAGCAGTGTGTGAGCCCGCGGTGCGGGGCGCCGCGCGGCGGAAGAAGGCGTGCAAGAACTGCACGTGCGGGCTGGCGGAGCTCGAGGCGGAGGAGCTCGCGCAGAGCAAGGTCGTGATGCTCGACGGCGCGGTGGACGGTCAGGCGACGGAGGTGTCGCAGGCCGAGAAGGAGCGCATGATCGCGGCGACCGCTGCGGCGCCCAAGGCGACGAGCAGCTGTGGGAACTGCTATCTGGGCGATGCGTTCAGGTGTTCGAGCTGCCCTTACAGAGGTACGTCGAGCATCCCTGTGCGATTGGAGCTACGCGCTCACGGCGCACGTCCAGGTCTCCCCGCATTCAAGCCGGGCGAGAAGGTGGAGATTGACTTTTCGATGGACGATATCTAATCTATTATACCCGCCGCCTGGGGACTATTAATGCGTGTGGTCGCGGCTGGCCGGCTGCTCCGACTCCCTGATTCGTGTGCATAGATGAACCAAGTGTTGTAGTAGCATTTCTGTACCCTCATGTAAAAACGTTCAATCTAGCCGCATCTTCGGATGACCTCTGCGTCTTCGAAAATATCAATGACGGAATCTGCAGGTGATCTACACTGCTTTGATATATATCCAAGCAATATCCAAGCTTGTGAAGCAACGGAATTTTATTTTACATCTGCTTCAACCTGCGCGTGTGGCCGAGCGCGTCGACGTCAGAAGCGCCCATATACTTTTCCCTCTCCATCCACCATGGCCACCCCCGAGCCCCTCAACCCACCCGGCCCCCAAGATGCAGAAAGCTCCTCATCCACCACCGCCGCCGCCCAACCACCATCCCCACCATGCGCCATCTGCCACGCAGACGCGGCGAAATACACCTGCCCGCGATGCGCCGTGCGCACCTGCTCGCTCGCCTGCTCCACCGCGCACAAGACGCACGGCGCGGGCTGCTCCGGGGTGCGCGACAAGGCGGCGTACGTGCCCATGAACCAGTACGGGTACATGGCGCTCATGAACGACTACACCTTCCTCGAGGAGATGGGGCGCAAGGTCGGGGACTGGGGCCGCGAGATCGTGCAGGGCGGGTACATGGCTGGCGCGGGCGACCGCGGTGCTCGCGGAGGAGGGCGTGGGGGGAGAGGAAGGGGGCGCGGGCGCGGGGCGGCGCATGCGGGGCGGCCGGCGTCGAAGAGGGACGTGCTCAAGCTGCAGCTCGACTTCCGGGACATCGAGCTCGAGCTGCTCCCGAACGGGATGGAGCGCCGCACGCTCAACCAGTCGACGTGGGACTTCAAGTACGCCCCCGCTCTCCCTGTGTCATATGCGTACGCGGTAGTGACAGCCGTAATATATTTTTGTTTGCTCTATGTGCGCGTGCAGAAACAAAACGGCGCTGCTCACGGTCGAGTTCAAGTTCCACCCGCCGCGGAACCTGCTCGCGCCGCCCTCGCAGCCGCCCGAGCCGCCGTTCTCGCTGCTCACGCACCGCAACACGCTTGAGGCGACGCTCCTCGGCGCGCTGCGCGCGCACGTGTCCGAGCGGAGCAGGTCGAAGAAGGACAAGACGCCGCCGGCGTGGGTGCAGGGCCTCGTCCTGCCCGACGCGGACGTGCCGGACGCGTTCGCGCCGCCGCTGTGCGTGATGAGCACCCCGCTCGACCCGCTCGCGTCTCTGAGCAGCCACGCCTCCATCCCGCAACCCGGACGCCTCCTCCGCACCGCGTACTACAAGCTGGACCACTCGAAGCCGTTAGGGGCGCTGCTGAAGCACAAGCACTTTGTTGAGTTCCCGACGATCGAGGTATGGGAGGAGGACGCGTTCCAGGGCACCATCGTCGACGAGCGGGGAGCTATAGTTCATGGGGACTACGAGGAGCCACTGCCAAAACGGCGCAAGCTGAACGCACGACAAGCGAAGAAGGCGATGAACGGGCTCCTGGGCGGGTACGGGAGCGACGAAGCGGAGGAGGGCGCGGAAGAGGAGCGCAACGTGATGAATCTGCTGGGCGGGTATGCCGACAGCGGGGACGAGGGAAACGACGGTGGGGAGGACGATTGGGGGGATGAGGATGCCGAAGGAGAAACGGACGAGGAGTACGAGGCTGAAGAGAGCCCGGAGGTGCTCGCCGCGATGCTTCAAAAGCTCCGCGACGCAGGCGCGTTGCGGGACCCTGTACTGGATAGCAATTTGGCGGGACATGGCGTCGCAGATGAAGACCAAGTGGATTGGGGAGACTCGGGTGGGGAAGAGGAAGACGGAGGGACATAGCAGTATTAGGCCGCTTTAATACATTATGCCTCGCGGGATGTGTATTCAGACATCTTGCCGTCGGAGGTCGAGCAGGCCCTTCATGAGCAGCTGCACCTCGAGAACGGCATCCAACGATTGGCTGAGAGGTGTTTCCTGGGTATTCCTCACCGGAGCAGCGGTCTTCACCTCCACTTCCCATAGCGTATCTACGTGCGCCGGGATGATTTTCCCTGTCTTCGGGTCCGCCTTGCGAACGACGTATGTCAGAAAGGCATCCTATAAGCAACATAGGATACACAACTTACATGCTCTTGCTGGAACATCTGTATCACGAGCGTTCCTCGTCTAAAGACGTACCCTTTCTTGTAGATCTGCGAGCGTCGTCTGCATGCGCATCTTCAGCAACACAACACCTCGCTGCCATACAGGATAACCTACACGTATCCCAGCGCAGACGCGAACTCCAACGCCTCGCCGACAACCTGGCACGTCGCCCACGGACGCACCGTCGCCTCCGGATGCACGCGCACCGACTCGGGCTTCAAATACGAGTACAGCAACCTTCACGCGCTCGTCAGTCTCACATACCCAGAACACCGTACACGCTTAATGGATACCAACCAGTTCGAGTCCGGCCCAATCAGCTCCTTGCGCGCACGCAGGAGCACGGGCTCCGTGCCCGCGTCGCGCTGCTGCTGCGCGTCGAACGGCTCGAACACGATCTCGCGCGCGTGCATCTTGTGCGCCGACTCGCTGTGCAGCGTGAACCGGTTCAGGATCGCTGCAGTAAGAATCGGTATGTGGTCAGCGCTTTGAGTTCGTATGCACGCGCGCGGGGCGGACGAGCGGGCAGGAGGGATGGGTACCTGGTAGGTCTTGCGGGAAGAACTCCCCGAAGAGCGCGACTTCGTATGCGTGGGATGTCATCTCGAGATTATATACGGTATGCTTTGTATCTCTAGTTCTGTTCGTGCACCTTTGAGAGGTGGTGGTGAAGTATCGAGGCGCGTCGATTCAGCCACAACTTTAAAGTTTAACGGGGCGTGTACATGTGTAGGCGCCGGGCGGCGAGCCTAGTACTTATGCACGCAAACGCACAGCTCAAGTTTGGTATATGATTTCAATGCAGAACGACAGCGATACAAAGCGGTGATACTGATTTCACCAATCAAAGTAGTAGTAGTAAAGGTAAGAAGTAGGTACAGGAGAAAGGGACTAGGAATAAGGACATAGCATGAATCGACCAAAGGCGTCCTCGTCGACCACCTGCTCCTCACGTACAACACGCTCCCAAGAGCCCCATCGCGTCGTGAACCGTCGTCACCATCCAATCGTACACCTACTGGTCTGGCATGGGGACCGGCACAGGCACCTCGCCCGGGTTCGGCGGCTGCCCGGGTATAGCATGCGGCGGCGGGGGCGGGGGCGCCGCCATATTCGGCACAGGCTCGCCGGGGTTCATCGGCGGCGCCATCATCGCGCTGCGCACGCGGAACAGCATGATGCGGTACCACTCCTGGTCCGCGCCCTGCTTCTCCTGCTCCTCGGTGAGCTGCGTGAGCTGCAGCAGCTCCTTGCGCCACTGCGCGTGCCAGTTCACGTGTCCGTGCTCGTCGAGCTCGAACTGCTCGTCCGGCCGAAAGAGGGGCGGGATCACGGGCGGGAAGGCGGGGTCGAAGCTGTATGGCGAGCTGGGTGGACTGAGTGGATGTCGCGCTGCCGCCGCGGGGGACACGTACCTCGGATAGGGCCCGGGGGGGAAGGGCGGTCGGCTGGGGCCTGCCTCGCCAGGCTGGATGGGGGGAGGGGCGTATGGGCTGTTGGGGTCGAAGGGCGGTGCCGGGCCTGCGCCTGGGTGGTAGTCGACGTCCTGGTGTTCTAGAGGGGGCGAGCCCTTGCCCGCGTTCTTGCCCTTCTTCTTACGTACACGATGTACTCCCGTTCGAGGGTCGACGTTGTCGTTGACGGTCCAATATGAACCTTTCCCGCGGTCTGTGAGGGGTCTGGGCACTTTCTCGAAGCATGGATTGAGAGAGAGGTTGTGCCGGACAGAGTTCTATGACGCCATCCCGGTCAAC
Organism: Lenzites betulinus; assembly: GCA_022264855.1. Taxonomy (NCBI): domain Eukaryota; kingdom Fungi; phylum Basidiomycota; class Agaricomycetes; order Polyporales; family Polyporaceae; genus Lenzites; species Lenzites betulinus. The sequence continues at coordinate 463,660 of JABYQU010000015.1, forward strand.
ACTTATACTCATGGAAAATAAACGAAGGGGGTTTGGGAGGAAGGGAGTGACGTATTCGTACGAGAAATGCTGGCTAGACTGGGAAAAGAGGCTTACTTTCCATCCTGGAGGCGCCGTTCGGAAGTAGGGAAACTTGGAGGGTGTTAGTGTAACTTACTCAAACGTGGCCAAACAAACCACGCACCCTGGATTCAATCGCATAGTAGATATCTTCCAGCAGCAGCTTCTGGTTTGGTGAGCCTTTTATCGCATACCTACGCGTATAATAGTCTCGTAAGCTGCCATACGTCTATACTCGGTTTGCGACCAAAAACACACCGAATCAACGTAGAGTAAGGATAAAACGGCTTGCTACCCGGAGGACCGTCTCGAAGGGAGTCGAGATTGATTGGTAGACCGCCAGAAAGGTCTGTCGCAGTTGTCGTTGTGTCCGAGTAATAGTTTACAGGCTGAGGTGTTTGCTGCGGCGGGTTATGCATCATTTCCTGAGGCATGACACTCAAAGGGTGGTCTGCCATAGCGATACGAGCCACTTCCTCAGCAATCTGACAAGAAGAGGACAGAGGACGAGAGACCGGCAATGAAGAAGTCGGGGAGGGTACAATGGCGTTGTAGAGAGCAAGCGCGGCGACGGCAAGCTCTGGGCAAGTCGAACGTGCTTATGTCAGCAGCTTCCCAACGCCGCTCGGGCCAGGTCCGAGGCCCACGGACGCCCTGTGCTCGCTGCGAAATGCAGCATGCGCGAGCTCGACGACGACGTTCAGCATTTCGTGGATGGTGGTGGGCGGGAGACAGGCGGCGCGTTGTTTGTGTATCTCAGCCACGACTCAAACACCTTCATACAACGTCCAAATTCTCGAAAACCAGAGAAAACAAATTTGCTCCGGGCAAGCAGAGGAACACACGTACAAACGACCCAAAACCGGGCCATCGCGTCGACCCGTCTTTCTCCCCCATGTGCTCGCAGGGGGTCAGTGTGCTCGAGCTACGGACATTGCATATACGACGCTGGACAGGGAGTAGATGGAGATATATTCTGGAAGCGCTACTAGTAGCCATTTCACTGCGGTGGGAGTTCTATGAACCAGGCTCACATGACGAGCAACTGAACAGCTGAGGCTGGCTCCAGACTCGCCAACTCGAGTAGAGAGCACTCTGGCCGAGATACCTCACGTTCTCTTCGATAGCAGGTTATAAGTACCTGCGTGAGACTGGAACCCTGTCTTTGAACCCCCAACTTGAAGGGATTGGTAGTGTTGGGAACTTCCGAAGTCCTTCAAGCTTCAAATCCGAACACTTCGCAGCGGGGACACAATTGCAAAGCGTGCTCACCTCCACGGAGGGAGGCAGCGTCGTTCGTGTATACCGTAGACTCCACCAGTGAGTAGTAAGAGCGAGATACGCTGATGCATGAGCTAACAAGTCTGCTTATTTGCTCACCTGCTGGAGTCGTTCATGTTGCCGCGCGTCTTCAGAACAAGCTCGGTACTATTCCCGGACGAGTCCCACACCGCGTGGCCGTCGTCGTGGAGAGCGTCGCAGTAGCTTCGAGGGCGGCTTCGGACGAGAGATCCGCTGGGATCCGAGGGCGCTGATATCCCGGAAGGGCGTGATGACGTCATCAGCGAGGAAAGAGGGCGGCTCGCGCGTCGGGACGGCAAGCGATGTCCTCGACCGAGCACGACGATGAGCTGCTGTCCGCCGTCCGCATAGACATCCCCGAGCGGTTCTACCTCCTCCCTGGCGCGGCTCTTATCGTAGGCACGACGATTGGGCTCTACCGCGGGTCCAGAACGGCGTCCCTGCGCTTCTTGGCAGAGAATGCACACCGCACGCCTAAGACGGTCCGTGGCTGGTACCTGTACAACAAGACGAAGAACTACCGGGTCCTGCTCGGCGGGCTCAAGGGGGCCGGGGCGGATGCGACAAAACTGGGGCTGACCGCCGCTGGCTGGGTGTTCCTTGAGGAAGCCTGCACGCGGCTCGGCCTGGACGACGGGCGGGAGGTGGCGGCGGGCCTGGGCACGGGCACGCTCTTTGGCGCAGTGTGTGAGTGCTCGCCGCTGTTTGTTGCGCGCGTGCAGACGGGATGCTTATGGGACGGGCGGATGCAGATCGCCTGCCGTGGAAGGCAATTCGGCGCACGGCCGGATTGGGGGTTGTGATCGGGGGCACGCTCAGCGCGCTGCGGTGGAGCAGGGAATATCTGAGGGAACAGGGCGCCGTGCGCGCGCGCGAGCTCGAGCTCGCCGCGGCCGACGGGCGCGCGGAGGTGGTGGGGGACGTGCAGGCGGCGGCGGAGACGGTGGCGGGGACGCGGACGCGGCCGAAGACAGCGTAGTCCGTATGTTATGTTGTCTGGGAAAGCGCTAGAAATGGACAGTATTGGAATAGCGAGGCGGTGTGGAGCGGCGCGGGAGAGGGGACGGATATTGTAAGGGGGGCTTATGATCAACGAAGCGGACCAGATGGCGAGGACGGGATCCATCGACATCTCTATCTCGTCCGCGCATCCTCTATCGTCTTTCTATCGCACCTTCGCCCTCTCGCCCGCCGTCCCTCGCTGCCCGCTGCGAACCTGCCCAGCATGCTCAAGTTTTGGCCCTCCACGCCGGCCGATCTAACCCCTCGCGCGGGGCCCAACGGCCAGGAGCGCAAAAACCCTTTCGAGATGATGTCAAGCATCGCCCAAACGCTCCCCCAGCTCGACCACCCGCATCCTGCCCAACAGGAACAGCCAGCACAGGCCCAGGAACACCCAGAGCAGGCGCAGGGCCAACCGCCCTCGTTCCACCACCAGCTGCTCAACACCCCGCACCGTCTCCTTTCGCCCTCTATCTTTGGCGGCCCAGCCTCGCCCGCCGTCAATGGCCCCGAGGCGACATCCCAATTAGGCCCCTTGACGCCCTCCGCGACTCCTCTTCCCGCCGCTCTCCCCACCACCAGTCTCTCGCTTCATGCGCCTGTCTTCAAGATGCAACAGCCACCTCCTCCAAAGCGCCAGAACTCCAAGCAGCCCGGCTCGGCGGGCTCCTCGTCCTCTTCGGGCTCCTCGGCCCCACACACCAACGGCAGGAGCACCCCCGCGACCTCCACCAGCGGCGCGTCTTCATCCAGCCCGCCATCGGGCCCATCCAAGGGCCAGATCCATGTCAAGCTCATCCAAGCCCGCGGCCTCAATGTCCGATCCACCAGCTCGCGCCCCTACGTCGTCGTTCAGTTTGAGCAGAACGAGTTCGTCAGCCGGGATCCCACCGACGAAACGGACAAGGAGGTCAAGGGCCTTGCCACCAGCACACTCTCACGGAACTCCTCATCTACCGCGCTCTCTGCACTTGGTGCTATCAGCGAGAAGGCCAAGGCAAACGGCAACGCGCGGGGTAGCGCGCAGGCCACTCCCTCTTCATCGTTAGGGTCCGGTAAGTCGCAGCTAGCAACCCTCTTCGCCTCCCGCATATCGGCATACAACCCGGTCTGGAAACATGAGGTCTCATTGTGAGTAGCAATGCCCCACGCCTGGTCAAAGTTCGTCCGGCTCACCTAGTGCAGCGATGTGACCTCGGAACAGTCCGTCGTCACCATGAGTGTGTACGACCGATCACTGAGCGAACACGCATTCCTGGGAACCGTCCAGCTCAAGCCTGCACTCGTTCACGAACATTCTATCGACCAATGGTTCAAGTGCGTATCCAGCACCGTATTCCCCACACCATATCACTGACGATTGCAATTACGCGCCACCCTTGCGGCGTTCCTCAACGTCTGCCTCCTGTCGTTTCATGCACCCCCGCACATTCAGGCTTCAACCTTTCAAGGAGGAGAATATCACCGGGGAAATCCGAGTGCAGATTACATTCGAGGCTAACCAGGTACGCACATGACCCGCGTCCGCTAGACGTTATCATCGACTAACCGTTTTCCATCATCTCTCTCACCATCCCATACCCCCGGCGCCCTCCCTACCGAACGCGTGTTGACCACGACTGCATTTGCGCACCGTTTGTCATCTTCTGTTCCTGCCATGGTCCGACATTGCCTTCTCTGGTGTGATCACGACCCGGTTTAGACGAGGCGCGCGCTCACACCTCGTGACTTCGAGTTTTTGAAGCTCATCGGCCGGGGAACTTTCGGCCGAGTGTTCCAAGTGCGGAAACGCGACACGAAGCGCATATATGCCATGAAAGTCTTATCAAAGCGCGAAATCATCGAAAAGAAAGAAGTCGCGCATACGATCGGCGAGCGCAAGATCCTACAGCGCTCGCTAGAGTGCCCCTTCCTCGTCGGCCTCAAGTTCTCTTTCCAGACCGAAACAGATCTCTATCTCGTAACCGACTTTAAGAGCGGCGGAGAGCTATTCTGGCACCTGCAGAAAGAGACGCGGTTCACCGAGGAGCGCGCGAGGTTCTACGTTGCGGAGCTAATCCTTGCGTTGGAACACTTGCACAAATACGACATCGTGTACCGGTGCGTGTTAATGTGGATTGCGCGTCGTGCAGCATTTTTAAGCCTTCCCTAGTGATTTGAAGCCCGAGAACATCCTACTGGATGCGACAGGCCACGTCGCATTATGCGACTTCGGTCTGTCCAAACCCGATCTCAGGTCGGACGAGCTCACCAACACCTTCTGTGGAACGACCGAGTACCTTGCCCCCGAGGTGCTCCTCGACGAGCACGGTTACTCCAAGCTTGTTGACTTCTGGAGTCTTGGCGTACTGCTCTTCGAGATGTGCTGTGGATGGAGTCCATTCTACGCCGAGGACACGCAACAAATGTACAAGAACATCTGTTTCGGCAAGATCAGGTTCCCCAAGGGCGTCATCAACGAGGACGGCAAGCAGTTCGTCAAAGGAGTAAGTGCCACCGTCCTGCCCACCTCCCAACATGGCTAACCACCATCTCAGCTGCTCAACCGGAATCCGAAGAACCGTCTAGGCGCGCACCAAGACGCCGCCGACCTCAAGGCACACCCGTTCTTCAAGACGATCGACTGGGAGGCGCTCAGCAAGAAGCAAATAACGCCGCCCTTCAAGCCCGTCGTCGAGTCCGACGAGTCCGTCGCGAACTTCGACCCCGAGTTCACGTCCGCAGACGTGCGCGACGCCGGGCTCACCGAGCTCGACCTGGACGAGGAGGACCCGTCCCCGAACTGGGTCGCGCTGAGCAGCAGCGTGCACAACGGCGCGCTGCACACGCCGAACGGCCCGCTCGGCTCGGACCGCCCCGGCCCCGGCCCCGCGCCCGTGCAGGGCATCGAGATCGCGCAGGCGAAGAAGAAGCGCGACCACGACCCCCCATTGACGAACAGCGTCCAGGAGAACTTCCGCGGGTTCACGTACCATGGCGAGTCGATCGTCGCGCCCGCCGCGGGCCTCCTCGCGCAGGACGCGCCGGATGCGGAGGAGGAGGACGAGCCGGGGCCGCCGCCGACGGACGAGGAGGAGGTGGAGAGCGACTCGCCTGCGGGCCGGTACGCGAATGGCCGGAGGAGAGGGGGCGACGCGTTTGACGGGTTCGACGACGATATGCACCTATAACGACTCCCGGTTTGCGGGAGCTGCCTTCCTTTCGCTGCACATTCCGCTTCGCCACATACAGGGCCAACTTCCCCTTTCTCCCTTACCGCGCCGCCGGAAGGTTTCCCCGCACGGACTTGTACACCCAATCTTCGAGATACTCACACTCATCCATCCCCTTTCTTCCTGTCATTTTCGACATGCGATCTGTTGTAGGCTTCCCCCCACACGTTGCATTATACGTCCCATGTTAAGCTCCGGTAGTGTACGCGCCTGCTGCGTTCGCGTGTCGTATGCACCAGGGCCAATGTAGTAATAAAACGCAATCTGTACTAGTGGTACTTTCACATCCATCGCGCGTCTGCGGAGAGTTCGAAACGACCGGGCTGCAGCAATGCGCGTATTGCATTGATCCCGTAGCGGAAAAGGTACATATGTCTATGGCAAGTGCATCTACAAGCTAGTGCGAGCCGTGCTACCAGTCGTTGAGCGTCTTGCGCCCCGGATGGCAGAGGTTCATCCCGCCGCGCAGGAGTGAGGGGAGGATCCGCCCCCCAATGATCGTCTCCCGCACTATCGCGTCCACCTCGTGCGGCGTCACCCGCCCGTACCACACAGACACGCCGCGCGGGGTGTTGATCTGTCCACCACGCGTATGTTAGCGCACTAGCCTCATACAGCGGAAGCATGACGGAAGGGAGAATGGGGGAAAGGAAGGCGCGAAGACACAGGAAAAGAAGCGAGAGAAAAGGGGGGAAGCACGCACGATGACGTTCCCGGCGTACTTGTGCCCGCCGATGTGCGAGCAGTAGAGGATGAGCGCGCGCTTGTGTTCTGCATTCCCGGCGTCGACGCCCTGCAGCTGCTGGCGGAGCGCGGCGTGCTTCTCGTCCGCGGTGCCGGGGAGGTCCTCGAGGGACGGCTCGTGCATCGTCGAGTCGTCCACCTGCGTGTGGACTTCCCAGCCTTGCCGTTCAAGCGACAGCGTCAACGCTGCATCCGGAAACGTAAGTATTCGGGGTGCACACGGGGTGGCCGCTGCGGGTGCGCACCGTGCTCGAGCTTCGGTGCGGCAATTGCACATCGGTTGTCTCGCCGCTTATGCGAGCCTATATATATTTATGGCGAGTTAGTAAGAGCTGCGGTCAGCAGGGACGAGCGGGCCTACACAGGAGGATCACGCATGAGTAAGGGATGATCCACGACCTGACTGGCGTGCTCCCCGCAGGGACCTCGTACAGCTCCAGGCTCGGGCTGACCGCGTGCGTCCAGAGCTGCTCGGCGCCGTCGTGCGTGCGCGCGACCTCCGTGACGAGCCGGTAGTCCGGGAAGACGAGCACGCTGTCCGTGGCGTGGTCCGCGGAGACGGTGCGGTGGCTGCCGTTCAGGATCGTGACGCGCCTGTTCTTCGCGAGGTTGGACGAGTCGAAGACGCCCACGACGTGCGAGCCGTGCGCGCCGCCGTCCTTGGGCCTCTTCGAGGGGTCCTTGTCTTTCGGCGGGCGGCCGGAGGAGGAGAGCTCGTTGACGTACGCGGCGAGGGTGCCCTTGGCGTCCGTGACCTCGCGGACCCAGTCCGACTTTCCGGTCGAGATGACGATCTGCGCGAAGGTCAGGATGCGTTCCACGGAGGGAAAAAGGGTGCGGACGCGCACCTGACGAGCGTAGGGCTTCACGGAGCCAAGCATCTCGGTCTCCATGTCCACATCGAACTTGGGGTACTCATCGTGGCCTGATGGAAGCAGGTTAGCAATAGAGCACCGGACGCGAGCAGCCCTGGGTCTTGCCTACGTCGCACGGATCCGCGCACGCTCTACATGGCGCATCCGATATCGGGATGTCGGCCGCCGCCAGCTGCACCGAGGTGAGGTCCACGTCTGTATTCTGGCCGAGGGCCAAAGCCTTGAGTTTCCGGAAGGCGCTCATAATGCCGAGGGACGGTGTGGTGGGTGTTTCTGGGAGAACAGTGCTGGTCGGCTAGCGAGGGTATATGTGCGTGCGCAGCGAGTGGTTCGGCGGGCGTTTGGAGGTCGTGCGGCGCGAGGCCGACGATAGGAGCGGCGTAAAGGACATCGAGAACACGGACGATCGCCGGCGGGCGTAATTCAGTGGTGGCCCTCGACTCCCCGCGGTCTGACGCATCCCCCCGGCTCATTTTTCTATCAGATAAGATCCGCCACTGCGCTTCGGCGTACCTGTGGGGCCGCGCGCTTCTTTGCTGCTGCGTCCTCCGAGTCCGACGTCCTCCACTGCAAAGGTCACCATCATGTTCACGTTATGTGGACAACACAGCGTTAGCGACAATCACGAGCGACAGTATAGCATCCACACACGCGCCTGTGACTCTGACTCACTGTGATACAGCACTACGTGGCCGCGGTGCATCATCACCGGTAATGCGACCGCAGTGACAGCGCCGAACAGCCAGCGCTGCGAGACTCGTGTCGGCGTTTCATCTGTTGCAAAAGCCAGAGCAACTTAGTACCGTACACTGGGGTAGCGGTACATTCGACCTTGGGAAAACAGCGTCGGGACGAGTTCAAGACGGCTAGCAGACGTCCGGTATGAGGCACATTACCCATGGCCTTTATGATGACACCTCCACCGCGTACCTTTCGATGTCCACGACCATGACTCTTCGGACCAGGCCTCTCTCGTTGGGCCGTCATAACTACACGCCTAGCCCTCATCGGGTGCGGTTTTCTCCTGGGCCGAGTCCTTGGCTACCATCCTTCTCCCACAACTCTACAGATCTGGCAATTCATCTTGTCCACAGCCATGGTACATTGTCGCACGGCAGGCAGTGGCTCGTTGCCGCCCGAGCAAAACCTCTCCATAAACCGCGACAAGAGGTGAACACTGGATAAAAATCATGAACTCAGTGCAACTCACTCATAACACGATAAGTCGGCCGAAAGTTGACATCTTGTCTCAGCTTTTGGGCCCGTTTTAGCCTATCCCCAATGGTCTGAAACCGCTGTGTTGTAAGTTTCCCGCGGTCCTTCCGACCTCCCGGGAAGTTGGAACAGACATCTGGTACCGCGGTTTGTGAACACTGCGTACACGCCCAGTTGCCCATGAGGTCGGGTGGAGGTTTCGAAAGGAGACGCCCGGGGGATATGTAACGGATGGCTGATGGACGTCAGGCCGGTATCATGCGAATATTTACCTGGCGATACCGTGAGGATAATCAGCAGAAATAACCCGGCAGACAACTGCCTCGATGTTCGCTCGAGACGGGCGCTATATCCGCCCGACCTCTGAGCGGAATCCTCAGATATCTAGTGCAGAGACGCCCTAAGTGTGGGAGCTTGAGAGGGCGCTTCGTACTTGGGGAATCGACAGTTCTGCATGCTGTCTCTCTTTCCTTCTCCAATGTCTCTGTGTCTTGCTATTTTACCTCACCCTCAGGCTCGCCGTCTCATGGTACTACTTGTGATCTCCTTCGCTGGTCCACATCGTCTCCTCTTCAGCCTCAAGTTTCCACTGAAGGACATCTAGCTGGGTAAGTCGCTCGTCCATGCCTCGTAGTAGTCGCCGCTAGTCGCCGTCGACATCCCAACTCCTCTCCGTGCAAAGCACGCCTTTCCCACCCCTGTATATGCTTCTTTCATGAGTAACATACTATGTATCACTGTCCTGCTGTACTTCGCCCATCCACATATGATATATTTGTGTACCCCTGCAATATTTCCAGCTGTCGCTGGCATGACAAGCGCCCGGATTGCTGCCTCCTGGACACAGGCGTCTAGCTGTAGATATCCTCAGGACACCTGCGAGAGAGCCGGCGGACGCCTGCGTCTAATTTCGTGGTAATATTCGCGACCCGATATCTACTCGACGATTGGTGATAAATATGTTTCAAAGTTCCGCACCAGTCTCAAGTAAATATCCTAATCCGCGAGATATCTACGGACACCAACCCCCTTTAGGCGTGTATGGCAGTTGCATGCTCTCCCACAGAAGCGCGCCTTGGCGTACACCCAAGGCGCTCCCTGAGGCCGGTACGATTCCACGGTACGTCGACCACCGCCTGTCATTGCTAGGAACCGGATCCGTGGCCTTGCGCTCTCCGACCCCAACCGTGGAACCGGTCCCTGGAGTCCGTGTTCCGGCTTGGCGGAAACATCGTTAATGACCGTTAGCGATGTTGTAACGCCTCCGTTCCTCATCGCGGCTAGCGGGGTAACCTGTCCGCCTTGGCTCATTTCCCTGAGAGTGCACCTCATCGCCACCACCCCCTTGCTATACAACTTGGACATCTGTGTGCGTTTCGCAAACGGCAGATGCGCCATTGGTCACTGCCTGGCCTGGCGTATGTGCCGTCTGAACGGCATGAACAACTTCACGAAACACGTACGGGCACGAAGGCGAGGTATAAAGGCAAAAGACATCCGTCGTCGGAAAGCAGACTCCTCGAAGCCTCTTACAGCACATCTAGGTAGTCTACAATGGCCTTCAAGACCCTCGCTTCTCTCTTAGCCTTGGTCGGCAGCCTCCAGCTTGCCAACGGTGAGCACCGCCAGTCCCATTCCGCGTCCCTAAACACTAACGGCGGCATAATTTCCTTAGCGGCCATTACCCGCCGAGTTACCTGCCCCGATGGCGTGCACTCTGCCCGCAACGCCGTGTGCTGCTCGCTCTTCGCCGTCGTCGACGACCTCCAGAAGAACCTCTTCGACGGGGGCGAGTGCGGCGAGGAGACGCACGAGTCTCTCCGGCTCACGTTCCACGACGCCATCGGCTTCTCGCCTGCGCTCTCGCGGCAGCACATCTTTGGTGGCGGCGGTGCAGACGGCTCGATCATGACCTTCGACACCATCGAGACCGCGTTCCACGCGAACAACGGTATTGATGAGATCGTGAACACCCAGAAGCCGTTCGCCGCGAAGCACAACATGACCACTGGCGACTTGTGAGTTCTCCGCTCGCATCATCTGTCGAAGTGTAGGATTCTGACAGGTCGCATTGTCTGTAGCATCCAGCTCGCCGGCGCGGTCGGGTTCTCGAACTGCCCGGGCGCACCCCGCCTCGAGTACCTCTTCGGGCGCCCCAGCCCTGTCGCACCTTCCCCGGACCTGCTCGTCCCTGAGCCGTTCGACTCGGTGTCGAAGATCCTCGAGCGTTTCGGCGACGCCGGCTTCACGCCCAACGAGGTCGTCGCCCTCCTCGCCTCGTACGTGATTCCCAAGCCTCCCAATAATACGAACGGGTAGTTGATACGCCGTCCATTCTTTCCCCTCTAGCCACTCGGTCGCTGCTGCCGACCACGTCGACCCGACCATCCCCGGCACGCCCTTCGACTCGACTGCATCCTCGTTCGACTCCCAGGTCTTCATCGAGGTCCTCCTCAAGGGCACAAGCTTCCCCGGAACCGCCGGCAACCAGGGTGAGGTGAAGTCCCCGCTCAAGGGCGAGATGCGCCTCCAGTCCGACCACGACGTAAGTCCAGCCCGCTGTTCCCATGCCACTGATTGCTGACGGCTGTTGGTGCCTGCAGCTCGCCCGCGACCCGCGCACGGCGTGCGAGTGGCAGTCCTTCGTCGACAACCAGTTCAAGATGCAGGAGGCGTTCAGGGACGCCATGTCGAAGCTCGCCATCCTCGGCCATAGCCGCAGCAACCTCGTCGACTGCTCTGAGGTCATCCCCGTCCCTCCCGTACGTCCTCCCTTACTTTCATCCGACGATGACCTTTGCTGATGGGAGGGTTTGAATGCAGCCCCCGAACTCGCGGGCGCACATCCCCGCTGGCCTGAGCCGCCGCGACATCCAGCAGTCCTGCCCCTTCAAGGCATTCCCGGTCCTCCCCGTCGACGCCGGTCCGGTTACCTCTGTCGCCCCTGTGTAAGTGCTTCGAGTCGCGAATTTACTGTTCACAGTTACTGAATATTATGTATCATCCAGCCCCCCGTCTTAAGTGCGAGGCACGGTGTTGCAAGGGGATGATTAGTCGTAGACTCGGTGGTTTCGTTAGTTGCACTTTGCACGGACTTTTGGCTGTACATATTCGTTAGCCATGTGGTATATATCGTTGGGATTATTGTGATACATATACTTCCGCATGGCAGCACGGGCGAGGACAGAGGGAGCCGCGCCTGCGACCCATAGTGATTATTTTCCGTAAGTACAATACATGCAGTCAGTTGCCAGATGTCTTGGCCTTCTTCGTTTTCTTCCGAGATGCGCTGGTATCTACTGCTGCGCTATCTGTAGACTGGGCTGACGGTATCGCCTCGGTTTGCCCACTCTGTTCCAAAGTCCGTTTCTTGCCATTGGCACCTGAATCAGGAAGCACTTCTGGTGGTGGTTGGTCGAGCACCATCTCGGCGTCCGGTGCATCCTGCCACGTCGATCCATTTGGTGGGATGACCACTTTGGGTTCTGACAGGACGGCGCGGTAGGTCCGCCGCGTTTCTATATGTAACATGAGTTCACGTTGCTATGACTCAGAAAGCACATTGGCACTTACGAGCGCGGAGCACAAGTGATTGTGCGACCTTTGTCGACGCGGCATGAGCTACATCTTGCGATACGCCCAGGACCGTTATTCTGCGTACGCATGTGAGAACGCCCCGCTTTCAAGTAATCATAGAAGAGACAATAAACATACAGATTCGCGACATCGCGTGGGGCTCGCAGATCCGCTTCGTTGAAGACCCCGCCGCTCACGAGGATGCCCTTCCCCTTCGTCACTCGCGCAACCTCGCGCGCGGCGGCCCACCAGTTCCGTTTTGCGCCTGCACCGCTCTCGCCCGCGCTCGAGATGCCCAGGGCTGGGTCTCCCTCCGCGCCAAGCGCGCCGGAGTAGTTGATTTCGAAGACTGCGCCATTCTTCAGCGCAGCTCTAATGAGGGTGTGTTTGAGATGGAACGGAAGGCGCGGGAGGGTGAGCGGGAGGGAGATGATGTGCGTGGTGAGTGGAGTTGGTTGGGTGTGGGTGAGACAGGCAAGGGAGAACGATGCGGCTGTGGTTGGCACAAGGGCTAGTAGGTCATACGGCGCAAACAGGGAGGCGTTCCCGTTCGTCTATAGAATAGTAAGATGCCGAGCTTTCGCGCAAGATGCGTTGATAGGACGCACCAGGCCAAACCCCTTCTCGCTTTCCTCGTCAAGCACGATAGTCAACCGCTTCAAATATACCACACCCTGTCTTTGCCGCAGTTGGCCTAGAAGTGGATCGAGCGTGTTGACATGACTTTTGGGGTCAACTCTACGTTCGGCGATTTGGTTGAACGCGATGATAGAGTATCCTACTAACCGGGACATGATCAGCAAAAATTGATTCATAACATTCAGAGAGGCACAGACAATGTACGAGGGCATCCAACCGGCTCTCTATGGCGGTGATTTGCGCCGGACTGAATGCAGGTGGTGGACCGCTGTGTTCCTGCTGCTTGCCCTTTCCTTTCTTTGACCCAGCTTGACTCAGCTGCTGTTTCGAAAGGGTTGGTATTGGAACATTGAGGTCTGCGAACATGCTACAGGGAGCCACAAGTAGGATGGTCGAACAGAGGATTAAAGCACGAGAATCGAGATCGCCGCGGCAAGCCACTTTGGGCGCCTGTATGTTTTCCGTCTTTATCGGAGCGACACAATGTTTGAACCTTCCACCGTCCGGCCCACTGCAAGCGCCGACTCGGAGTATGTTACTACGAAGTTCAGCCTTCGTTCCTATTGAACCTCAGGCCTCAGCGTGATTCATTGTACTTTTTCACCATGATGTATCTTTAGATACCATCTTAACTGACATAGAGTGTGCCCGCACCAGTTACGCTGAGGAGTCTGACAAACTGCACTCTGTAAGTGTGATATGCAATACTAGGAAAGTGCCGCCTAGACGTCGGCGCAGACCTTGCGTGTGTTCGGAGCCATGCGGCCGGACCCGTTCTGCCTGGACCTACTATACAGCTCCGAGAAGGGCCGCGGCGCGCAGGAAAAGCTGCTTCAATATTGCAATCCGGGTGACCTTGCACGCAAGGTAATGATTAGGTAGACCTAAGGAAACGCGAAAAGTGCCTATTAATACCCTACTAGCTCGGACCACTGGTGAGTTCACTAGCCTGCACATGCAACTGGCATCGTTAACAATACTACTTAGGGGGCGCCGTATGCTGTCGACACAGAGACACTGAGTAACGTTAAGTCTGACTCATTGAGTATAGCTCCAAGGTATTTTGATCTGTGACTCTGCCTTGCGGCCGCGCACATCAAATAATACGCCTTGGTACCCCCCTTGTGCAAGAACTGCTTGGCCGAGGTACCGGTCTTTCCGCCAAATTACGTTGAACGACCACCATGAAGAGCAGAATAGCTGCCCCGTCCTTCATATGCTGGACATATCGTGTTGCACGAACACTGGGACAAGGCCGCCAGGGTATGATCTTGTGTCAGGCCGACATGAACCAACAAGTCACCGCCCGTGAGCAACCAATGACACGAGAGGAGATCGCAAGACGCCAAGCAGCCCCATTTATCCAAAGGCCTACACCGGCTTGGATTGCCAAGCTGTTGAGTTCCGAAAAGACACAGGTCAGTCTTGGTATTACTATACAGCTGATGAATTATTCTGTGTAAGGCGGGATAAGGGTGTCAGCGGCGTTAGTGCTGGCCGCTCGAGCAGCTGATGCACCTCACCCTACAGGATAATGGCGAAGCAAGAGCAAGACATTGTGGCACCCGCTCAGCTAGTGTGAGTTCGCCGCTCGAGCAGGCTAGGGGCCAGGGAATGTACAGTCTCATGACGCCCATGGACACTAGTTTCACGCTGATTACGCCAAAGGTACGTTTGAGGATATCGAAGTTGTGTATTGAACGTCTGATTCAATGTAGAACAATTATGCAGATGAGTCCTTCCCGACCCATTTGCATCCGGGCGGCGACGATGATTCTGATGGCTTGCTCAGAAGTAGATAAGTAGAACCTCAACATCGTCAACAAGTTTGCGCGTGACAGACTTCTAATATTCGCCTGAACTTGAAGTGTCTCTCCGCTGGCATGGCAAGCAGACTCAAGTGCTCACCTTCAACGATATACGGCAGGCAGCGGCCCGTTGCCGATCGAGTAAGACGCTTTCAAAAACCGAAACAAGAGGCAAACCCTGGACTAAAATTGTTTGCGACTCCCTCAAAATACGATAACTCGGCCTGAAGTCGGTACATATCGTTTCGACTTTTACGCCGGTGTCTATGTGTGGTATGCCCGCCGTGATAACCGGGCGAGCTTCAAGGCCTCCCATCGAACAATCCGCGATGATTTAGAAGGGCAGAACACCTGGAGCATGTGCATGAACATGTTGATCACCGAAGCGGCGAAACCCGACGGCCCCCATACGCGCCTGGCACGGACGGAGTTCACACTCTCGGCGCTCGCGCAGGACGACACGGACTCGCTCCTGGAATTCCGGCGTAAGCAGCCTCACGGTCACCTGCGCGACACCTCGCGACACCTCCCTGCGAGCCGCTGCCACCGCTCGCTGCGGACATTACGCCTCATGCATTGGCATGCTTCAAGGGACGACATTCCGCAGCTCGCGTGGTGGCTCGCGAGTTGCTTGCTGCTCTGCCTGCGCGTGCGCGTGCGCATGCTCGAGCGCGCGGGTGCGATACGCGTCCTGCAGTGCTCGCGCCGGCGAACAGGTTCGGCGCGTCATGCGCTGGTCTGTTCAGGGTTGATCCTGGCCTGATCACATCCTCGATAACCTTGGGACGGCAATGGGGCTGATGCGTTCCGCATTTCGTTTACAACGCGGCCCTGCGGGGTCGGGCACAGGCGCAGCCGATCCAAGATTTCAATCCTACCGTGGATTTAAAATTACTGGGCGGCCCGTTTCGTACTGGCTGCGTCCCTAATTGCAACGCGTTGTCGCGAGATATATTACACCTGGCAATGAGATCATGGCGAAGGCGGCGCGTTACATCAAGATTCGTGCAGCAGCAGTGCTCAGCGCGTCGGCTTTGCATCGCACGACGCGGGTGAAGTACAGTATCTTTAAAAGTCACGTTAGCGTGGTTGGGTACTCTATGCAATAAATACATTAGCGACATAAGCATGCTGAGCTACATATTATAGATACAATTGGTCGGGTATGATAGGTCCTCCCCCGCACAGAAGGCTACACAGCAGCGTCCGCTCCGAGTTCCAGAATCAGCGCCGGATATCGAACGCACGCGACGACATCAGAACTGAAATGTCCGTGGGCGGAACGGCCCTAAGCAGGGGGCGAGAGTATAGTAACGGTAAAAAGGAAAGAATAGCGCGCGCGAGAGCACGTCACCGGCCGTACTCGTCCGGGACGAACGGCGTAACGAGCTCGTACATCTCCGCGTTCCGGTCGCGCTGGGGTTTGCTCCCGATGCCGACGAGGTTCTTCAGGCGCTGCCGCATCCCCGCCCGCTCGGGCGCGTCGTCTAGCCCTACGCGGTCGTTCGGGTAGAACTGGTCGATGCACTTCGCGAGGCGGCGCACGCTGCTCGAGCTGTCGTGCATCGCATCGCGCGAGTTCTCGAGCGCCGATGCGAGGTATGTTGCGAGGTTCGGGAAGCTGATGGGGAGTGTCGGGTACGGCATGTCGTTGGTGCAAGGAATGGTGTAGAATTTCGAAAGCGGCGCATCGGCGCCATCGCGAAGGAAGGGGGGCACTTGGGAAAGGGTATACGACCATGGAAGGGAGTTGGTGTCGCCATTTCGGTATTTCCAGCCAGTCGGAGCGTTGGGGGGTACCGGGTGGTCAATGCTCATGTAGAGGACGGTGTCCCAATCAGAAGACGATTGGTGAACCTGTGGTAGCAATGGTGAGCCCCATGAAACATGGGGTCAGGGCCAGGGTCAGGCACGTACCTTAACAAACGACACCACTATGCGGAGCTTCATTTCGGTTTTGACGACGGCCATGGCCTCCATGGTCGGCTCCATGCGGGTCCCGCTCAGTCTTGCCATTAGCTTGAGCAGGGATCGCCAACTTGAAGCCTTCATGTGGAAGGGGGGACAGCGCCCATAGGGCAGCGCGATCACGTTCGGTATAACGCCCGGAAATGGTCTTGGCAAGGTGGATACCATAGGAATTCCAAAGCCCATCGCTGTAGAAAACCGTCAGTTTGAACGTGCGAATATCGGACTTACGCCACTTACATAGACCCGATAATAGCTCCGCATCCAGGTACTGGTTTGCACCGTTTGGTGAAGGCTGGTTGGGTGAGGGCATCTCGGAAGTGTGCGAAGACATGCTCGACGGCGTTAGCAATGTCTCCTCCGGAGACTCCCAATCAGACGATGCTGCAGACATTGGCCTCCGCACTGGGGGCGTTGGTGAGAGCATATGCATGGATGAGTTGGGCCCGAGGTCCCCGATCGACTGTGAGCGGTTCAGGGGCATCTGCTCCGGAGAGGTGCTCCGTTGGGGTATAGGCTTGTCAGAAGCACTCCTGCCCAAAGAGGGTTGTCGGGGTGGGATAGCTTGCGGAGAGCCTGCCTGACTCCGCTGCTGCTGCAGAGCAATGCTAGGGTCCGGAGACCCAGGAAGGCGGGGGGACGAGAAGGGGTCGTCGTACTGGGGAAGACCATTCTCGCCTGCCATTTGGGACATTTGGCGAGAGTGTGCGCTCGCGCTAGACCCACGGTGCGGGGCCTTGGCCTCCTGCTCCTTCGTGCGCTCCCGCTCAGCGAGCTGCTGCTCCTCTTGCGCGATCTGCAGCGCCAACGCCTCATCGTCCATGATCTGCTGCGCGACATACGGGCGCGAGCTGCCCTGCCGCTGCTCGATCTCCCGCAGGGAGTTGAAGCTGATGTCTAGCACAGGTGATTGCACAAACGCGCCTGGTCGCTGTTCCGGAGAGGAAGAGAGGAAGTAAGATCGACCATCAAGATCTGGAGAACGGTTGTTGGGCCGAATCTGCAGAGAAGCCTCCATAGCGAGTGAGAGTTCTTCCTCTTCCGAGCGCGAGAAATCCTGCCGCTGCCGTTGGGACTCCTGCGCGGATTGCGCGAGCACGCGATGCAGCACGGCGTCATCCTCGTGATTGACAGGCGGGGGAAGCGGAGGGGCAGAGGGCTGGGCGGTATTCTCGGGCGTAGGGTAGGATGATGCTCTGGGGTTTGAGCGCGAGTAGGATCTCGGAGGCGAGCTACGCGATGCCGAAGGAGGCGGCGAGAACGAGGGCTTGGGGGGAAGCGGGGGGCTCCTCAGATCAGGCTTGCGGGGCACGGGTGGGGTGCCGAAGGATGTCCGCGTTGTTCGTGCGTAGCTCGAGGAGGTAGGGCTGACGTTTTTGAAGAAGTAGTCGTCGGATTGCGATCGCGACACACCGTCGTATGTGGACTTGCGCCCGGGCATGAGACTGGGAGGCAGCTCGGGTCGCGGGAACGCGGGGGCAGGCGCCTCGCGCCGAACAGGCAGCCCCGGAGGCGGCTGCGCGAGCGACGGGCTGTAGAAGCCAGGGACGGGCGTGTAGTAGGACTGCCTGTTCACGCCAGCAAAAGGGTTATCGGCGAGCGGGGGCGGGGGAGGAGCATGGGGGAAGGGCGGCGCGGGATAGTAGGGGCCTCGCGGGGCAGGCGCAGCATCTCTCCACGGCGCGGACATGTCAAGGTTCAGAGTTCACAGACGAAAGCAGCAGAAGCACGGAGAGCACACGAGAACGAAGGCGATTCAGACAGTTTTGTGGAGGGCGGTGGCAGTGGGAGGATGGAAGAGGCCTGGAGTGTGCGCACGGCATGCTGGGCTCAGTGTTAGACGGGCGAGGCGCCCAGGTACTCGCTGGAGCTGCTCCCCAGTGAGAATCGACAATATTAAAATATATTGCGAGCTATTGCGAGCTATTGTTTTCCGCTCTGCCAAATTGAATAGATTGTAATCTCTCGCAATATAAAAAGTGCCCAAACAATAGATGGCTTTCTATTGCACTCTATGAGCAGCTATTGCACTCTATTCCAGACGATTGCGCGAAAATCAAATAGTATTTGATAGACTACAATATACAAAGCCCCGAGCGACATCCCGAAACATCCCGCCCGCCCCTCCCGATCTCCTCCGTTTCTCGAACCCGCCCGTCCGCCCCGCGGCCCAGCGAACCGGCCCCCAGCGCGTGTGTGTCCCGCCCGCCCGCCCGCCCGCCCGCCGAAGTAGCCACGCACCTTCTGCTGTGCGCATTGCGCCGCGTGGGCCCCCCCCACCGTAGACTGACGCCGGGTCGGCGCGACTGCGTGTACGCGCGGTTGATCTTGCCGCGAGACCGGGCCTAATGTGGAATTCTAAGTGGTATAGTTAGTAGATTAGTATGTGGTCAGTGGATTAGTATGTTAGCGGTCAGTAGGTCAGTAGGTCAGTAGGTCAGCATATCAGTAGTAGGTCAGTTTGCGAGGGAGGGGAAAGGTCGCAAGCCAGGGGGGGCGCCGGTGGGAAGAGGATGACAAGAGACTGCCAGCGCAGAGGACATCAGCGGAGGAAGCAAAGAGTGCACAAGGGGGATGTGCGCGCGGCGGGGGGAGAGCGTGTTCGAAAGCAATCACAGTGAATTTCGCAAAGTTAGATGACGTCATGGCAGAAATGTGCCAGGTGCGGATTTTTATCGCGGGAGTCGACAAAATCGCCGGTAAAAAAGTTGACATAGAAGTAGGGCACGGGCGATTAGGGTCTGGGGTCAAATTAACCCAGCTAATTACCGGTAAATCTCCCAAGAGCTTCCCAAGGTCAGATTTACCCAGGTGAATCACAGCTAATTAGCACATACGGGCGCTTACTGTATCTGGCCAAGTTCTACGTCAATCTGAGGTGCTAGGAGCCCCTTATATGATTGTAGGATATGTGGCGAGAAGATTTGGAGGGATTTGTGAGATTATTTGAGCGTTGTAGTGTGTCTTATCGTCGTGCGGCGGGTCTCTCTCCTGGATGCTTAAGTATAGGCGCTCGCGTCGACCACCGCTTGAGCGCTCATAGGCGCCGCCGATACTTAACACAGGCCGCCCACATCCTGCCAAGTATGCATCCGAGGAGTACGAAAAAAAAGCTCGGAGGGTTTTGATAACAGCTTCGAGATCATCTAGGCCTCACTAAACAGTGAGGACCAATGCATTTCTTCGATGCACACCGTCTCCCTCTGCCTACCTAATTAACCGAGATTAACAGCCAAATCCCAGCCATTTCTGGAGCCCATGTGAATTACGTGTAATTCACCGTAAATTACATATGCTAATTAGCCCGTGCTAAGCAGAAGCTTCAAATCGCCCGTGCCCTACATAGAAGGGGTTGGATTGACATGAAAGCAGTCGGCAGAGACAGATGTGAAGTGAAACGGATGGAAAAAGCTCCCGAAACGGGAGGTGAATATATTCAAATACATGCAAATAACGCGCAATTGATGGCAATAGCTCGCAATAGATCTTAATATTGTCGATTCTCGCTGGGGCTGCTCCCCGGCGAGCTCGCGACGTCTACACACCATCTCCCCATCTCCCCCGCCCACGCACAACCACACTGCTTTACGGGGACCTGCTCCTCCGACGCGAGCCTTCCGGCCTCGGCCAGTGCCACGCGTGTCCAACGCGCCCTCGCCTAACGCGATTCGCTACGCGCAATCACCGTCTCGCGCTCCGTCAAGCAAAATCGCACTGCACAGCTCGGACCGGAAGTCATTTGGGAACACAGTAGCTCTAGCTTACAATGCGCGGCTAACAGTGAATGCAGGGCGGGTGATAGGAAAAGTGCGGATTGCGCTATGTGTGTGTGTGTGTGCGGGTCGGGATACGGGAAATTGCATGGCTTGTCAGGGAAGGTAATGGCGGGAACGAGATATGGACGGATATGGCAGATGGAAACGGGCATGACAGGGCGTGAGCAGAGTTGTGGACAGAACGAAGCAGGTGTGGAAACGATGATGCCGACAGCGATGAGGTAAGAGGAGACCGAAAGAGTCGTGAAACCGTAACATATATACCAAGTGTCACCGGGCGGAAGTCACCCTCGTAGCACCAGACCCCCGCCCTTGCGCGGTGGACGTCTTGAACCCCAATCGGCGCATCGCAGAGACCAAGTCGGCCTTCTGGACGGGCTTCGCGATGTAGGCAGCGAAGAGGCCGTGCGCCTCCAGCGCCTCGGAGCCGCTGTACGCGCTCACGGCCAGTATTGGTGTGTTCGTGTTCTTGTTATTGGTACTTTTGATATACCGCGCAGCGCCTTCGCCATCAACTGCACAGGAGTCTATCAGGACACATTCGAGACTGAATCCACCAAAGTCACTCACGAATGGGCATATGCAGGTCCATGAGGATACAGTCGAACTCTGATAAAAGTGATCAGTGAAACCGTGGCGAGCAATGCCGCCGACCAACACTCACTTATATCACCCATGGCTACACTGATGGCTTCGGAGCCGTCAGCGACGACAACACACCGACAGCCCAGACGGATGAGCAGTGTCTCGATGATCTTCGCCGTGATCGGGTTATCTTCCGCAAGCAGACAAGTGACTGCGCGGTCGTTGGGGTCGGGCGCCCTCTTCAAGTCGATAGACGCAACGGATGACGGCGGCGTGTTCAGCTCGAACTGCCCAGAGGTCTGTGGCGCCGCACCAGACCAGGAATCTGATATAGACCCCTCGCCGGTCGTAGACACCGACGCTGTCCGCAGGCGACTGGGCATCGAATTCCGGCGCCCCTCGCCTTCCATATGGTTGAGCTTAAAGCGCTCGACAGCGCCGTACTCTGATGGTTTCCGAGCATGGCTGCCAGCACTACCGGGCGTTGGGGGACCGCGGGACACTGAAGAAGAAATTGATGAAGTAGAGGTGGCGGGAGAAGGTGGGTTCGTGGGTAACGGCAATGGCATGGGCGGCTTGGTGTCGACAGGCGTGACGATGCTCCCCGGGGGCTTCTTCACCCGATTCGAGATACTCCTCCGTCGCGAGTGCATGTTGGACGGCTCGGAGAGCGCGTGCGTGATCGGCGTGAGCTGATCCGTCTTCATCTTCCGGATCATGTCCTCGTTCGCCTGCTTTAGCACGGGCAGGTTCTTGAAGCTGAACGAGCCGAAGTCGTCGTCCGACGGCGACGCGGTCGCCTCGCGTGAGATGGACAAGGGCGTGCCCGCTGCGGGCTGCACGACTGGACTGCCCGTGGCCAGTCCAGGGCTGTCGGTGCCGATCTGCTGTGCGAGCAGCGGCTGTTCGCTATCGCTGAACAGCTGCAGCACCGCACCGCGCGGGTCGAAGTAGTCGGTCGACTCGGGGTCGGTCACTTGCGGAATGAACGCTGCCTCGGTGGTGGTGACCTGATCCCAGTCGATCCCGGCGAAGAACGGATGTGCCCTGACCTCGTCCGCGCCGTTAGCACCAAGACGCTTCGTCGGGTCCAAGGTCATCAGTCGCTGCATGAAGTCCTTCGCCTCGGGCGAGACCTCGACGTAGTCCTCGTGCCACTCGATGTGCCCAGAAAGGATGTTCTCAAACACCTTCTCAGGGGTCTCGTCGTGGAAGGGGGAATGCCGTACAGGAACTCGTAGGTGATCACCCCGAGCGCCCACTGATGGAATGTCAACCACATATCAACACTAGGGAGCGCAGCGGCAACCACTCACCCAATCGACCGCTGCGTCGTCGCCGCGCAACCCCAGGATGGTTTCGGGTGCGAGGTAATCGGGGGTTCCCACGACCTTCTGTTCCGTGTGGGGCGTGTTGCCAGAGGTTGGGTGCGAACGCAGATCGTTCGTGAGTTCAGTCGCGAATGATTGTAGAGGGCTGTCCGAGAGCTGCTTGGTGTTGCCATTCCGACGGAACGACAAGAAACCCGAAGCCAGAGACTCAGAGCCACTCGATTCGCTAGGGTCATCTGAAAGGGGGAGATAAGGGGAAGAACCGAAGCGAGGGAGCGAGGGCGTCCTGTGGTTGAAGTACGAACCTCCTCCCTGTTGCAGGTCAACAGAGAACATGGGCGAAGAAGCCAAATATGCAGAGTCGATAGACGGCGGGCGCGAGGTGGGGCTAGCTCGAGCATGTGTGCGCATCCCACGGTCAGACAGCAGCTGAGGAGCACGCGTTTGACGACCCAGAAGACCTATCCGGCTGAGACCAAAGTCCGTGAGCTTGAGGTGCCCGTGTTGGTCGATCAGCAAGTTATCAGGCTTCAGGTCACTGAGAGGAAGATCAGCGAGCGCCTCAATCACTGTCGAAAGAGGACCTACCGATGTACTATACCGCGCTGGTGCAGGTACTCCAGACCAAGAACGACCTCCGCGATGTAGTTCCGCGTCCACTCCTCAGGCAGAGAACCCAGAGACTTGATCAGAGCCGCGCAGTCACCGCCGTTCAGGTACTCCATAACCAGATACAGGTTCTCCTTGCTCTGGAACGTAAAGTAGAGCTTCGCGACGAACGGCGACTCCGCCTGCTTCATGAGGATCATGCGTTCCGCCTTTACGTTGGTGATCTGGTTCTTCGCGATCATGTCTGCCTTCTTGAGCACCTTGATCGCAAAGTAGTCCCCGGTCGCCTTCTTCTTCGCGAGGAACACGGACCCGAACGCGCCCTTGGAGATAGGCTTGATAATCTCGAAGTCCTTGATCGACGTCGGCGTCGTCCGCGACAGGGGGGCGACGGACGGTAGGCGCGGAGACAGCGGCGTCCCTGACTGCGACGTCGTTGGGCTGATCATGGGTTGTGCAGTTGAATGCCGGCGGTGGGCGCGACGAGTAGCATTCGCGCCATCCTGGGGTGAGACCATGGGTGAGAGGGGAGGCGTGATGAGCAGCTTCGGCTCGAGGTTCTGTGGCGAGCGCCGAGCGCGGATAGTCATGCCTGAACTGGGCTCATTGAGATCCATGGGAGGAGGTTGCTCGTGCGACGCGATGATGGGTGCAGCGAGCGCCAGTGGTGAGGATATCGAGGAGGGTGTGGATGACCGCGTCTGGTGCGCGTTCGACGGCTGCCAGTACATAGGCACTGGAACGGCTGAAACCGAGGGCAGACTCGAAGGGCTCATGATAGGGACCGTCGAGCTGTCACGACTTGAATCGCGACCCGAGTTGAACGGGATGGGGGAGGCAGACGCAATGGGCGTCGGGTCCGCCGAAGACTGGTGGCCACCAAACGCGTACTCCGACGTAGTGCTGGAATGGTCGTCGTCCTGCTGGCCCTCCTGATCATCGCCGTCCTGCCCCTCCTCGCCCTCACCGTCATCCGAATCACCCGAGTCGCACTCCTCCCCGTCGTAGGACGATAGCGTCTGCTCGACACGTTCCTCCCACTCCTGCCGGATCTTCTCCGAGTACTTGATCGTGTTCTGCATGCGCACGACGTTGTCGATCTTCTGACGCATTACCCGCTCGGCGTCATCGATGAGCTGCGTGAGCGCCGCGTCCTCGATAGTCGGCTTGTTCCAGTGGCGGATCTGCGACATCTTGCGTTCCGACGCAGGGGACAACAGACGCTGTCGCTCGATCGGCTCCGCGGACTCCTCATCCTTGAGCGCGGGGATGGAGACCTCGGCGGCAAGCGAGAGGATGTCCTCCAGCTGCTCGAGCACCTGCCGCTGCATCTTCTTGACGCTCATGCGCTTCATCTTGAGCGGCGCGCGCAGGAGCTGCAAAGGCGAAGAGGAGCCAGGCGAAGTCGAGGGCGTGAAAATGGGCATTCCGCGGTACTCGGGCACCGTCATGGGCGAACTACGGTCCATCGCGGTCTGCAGCTCCCGGATCGTGCTGCGAAGCTCGCCGATCGACTCGCTGCATTCCGCGATCTCTGCCTCGAGACGGTGTACCTCGCTACAGGTCTCATTATGCTTCTCAAAGTACCACTGAGGGACGCTGCACTCGCAAATACGACACAGGATGGGCGTGGTGTTGATCGGGCGGGCGAAGGGGAAGGGCGTGACGGGTTCCATGGCGCTACGGTCGCCAAAGCCGACTTGGGCCGGCTCTGCAGTTGCGGGCTCATCGCCGACCTCGCCCGTCTCCAGCAGGATGGAGG
This sequence comes from Lenzites betulinus, assembly GCA_022264855.1. NCBI lineage: Eukaryota > Fungi > Basidiomycota > Agaricomycetes > Polyporales > Polyporaceae > Lenzites > Lenzites betulinus. Next base: position 488,124 of record JABYQU010000015.1, read on the forward strand.
GCGGTGCCTGCATGTACTCGGGAGATCCCACCGGCCTCACGACCCACATAGAGTGTGTCGGTTCGCCTTCCTCGCGATCTATCATGAGCATGCCACTGCCCTCCATCTGCTGATAGAGATTACTGGGCGCGCAGGGGTCGTCCGGGTTGGGAAGCATCAGCTTGAACTTTACCTCGACTGTCCGGGAGTCGTTCTCCTGCAGACGTCGAGTCCCATCCCGAAAGACGTGCCAGTCGGACGGAGCAAGCAGCTTCGACACTCGGGTCCCGAAATAATCCTGGGGGTCGGTTCTGGAAGCGGCGCATGTTTATAAAACGCTTATAGGCGAACCCCAAAGAAAACACGTACCCAACCACGCCCCTCCAGGCGTAATTGATCCAAATGAAATGGTCCCCATCCATGCTAAGCTCCATGACGATGTTCTGGTTCTGCGCAGTCTCCGCCTGCAGGCGGAGCCGCTCGGTGGCAAGCACACGCGCGGACTCGTTATTGCCATCGAACTTAGAGGCCGGGCCCTTCCCGTGTTCGGCGTCCTTGTGCGCGGCTGATGAAGAGATATCCTTCGTAGCCTCATCTCGCGATCTCCTGTTCTGACTGGTCGTCCGCGACATCCGCAGCTTGCTCTCGTCTTCCGCAGACAGCTTGAGCGCGTTGTCCTGGTCGGGACGTGCCGCGGGCGTGGGAGCGGGCGCGGGGATCTCCTCCTCAGCGGGTTTCATGACAAACGTGAGCGGCTCCTCCTGTTCATCGTCGTTGTCGTCGAAGTTCCAGAATTGCTTCTCGGCCTCCCACCACTCGACCACACGGCTAAGGCTAGCGATCGCCAGAAGCACCTGCACGTACCAGTTCCGTCCGTGCCAATCGGGGTGTTCGTCCCAAGCCTTGCCGATGTTCTGCACGCGCTGGACGAGGGTCTCACAGACTTTCGGGTTCGCCGTGAGCTGGTTGATGGACATGTCCAGGACGTCGGTCGCCACAGCGATGATCTCGTAAAGGGTCGTCATGATCGGGTCGATTGGGTCGTCGACCAATATGCGGGATGACCGACGGTTAGAATTCGCAGCAGACTCCGCATAGTTCGATCGAGGTAGAGGGGACCGCGAGCGAGAAGTCGAACGAGAGCTATGGCCAGAACGAGGTGGTCGTGACGGAATATGTATGGTGCGCGATAGGCGGCGCGACGCGAGGCTCTGGCCAGACCACTGACCGGACCGAGATGATTCGCCTTGCTTTCGAGGGCTGACCGCCTCCGGAGGTGGTGTGGTAACCGCTGAGGCAGGACTCGAGGCTCCGGTGTTGGGGGAGATGATGCTCGTCGGCCGTTCCTTCGGCAACGTAGTATGGCGTCGTAGCGAAGCTGGACTCGTAGACGACACCGATGCTGTTAGGAGACCGGGAGACGACGTCCGATGGGTCAGCAAGGGCTGCTTAGGACGGTCCTCTTCGAGAGACGCACGTTGACGGCTGTGATAATTACTGCCCTCAGGCTCCGCCTCGTACCCGCCATCCGAACTCATTTCGTCAAACTGGAGCGCAGACCTGAGCTCCTGGGGCTGGAGGACGAAGGCCTCACGGAGAGGCACAACATCTCCCTGCTGGGACTCGCGATCTCGCTCGCGGTCGTGCTCGCGCTGCTCACGCTCGACCTCCTGTTCGTGTTCGCCCTCACGGAGGCGCTCCTCAAAAAACGCCGTTATGGAGTTTGTGACACGCTGTAGTTCCTTGTCGCAGTCTGCTTTTGCTGCCTTGAGGCGACGTGTAACATGGCGCCTGACGAAGGGCATAGATACGGTGTTTGAGCCGGATCCATGAGAATTGGAGAGGCTGCTCGAGCTTGCTTGTGCCTGGAGGGGGTTCAAGACGGTCTCTGGAGAGAAGACGAGGGGACTGGGCGGCTGTCTTCGAGGCAGGCCCGAGTCGGACATAGAGGTGCCGGGGTCTGGCAGGAGGATAGGGCGGTCGTGACGGACACGGGGGACGGGGTCGATGTGTGCGAAGAGGGTGAGGGGAGGAGAGAGAGCAGAAGGAGGGAGGGAGTGGTTCAGTTGGGACTTGACATGAGGGAGCGATAGGAAGATGGGCGGCGGTGGGTTGGAGACGAGGAGGAGAGATTGAGAGTTGGTCTCAATGAGCACGTCCAAGCCCGAGCCCTCCTCCATCTTGCCCTCAGGGCCGAGGCGCGCTTGCCTTTCTCACACCAAATCCGCCCCAATTCCCTCCCCGCCGCCTGTTTGCGCAGCCCTCTCCACCCTCTCAATACGACCCCCACGCGAAGCCGCAAAAGCACGCCGCTCGACGCGCCACATTTTTCCTTTTTTTTGTCGCGCGCCAGACAAAGGACGGGATGGGCTTCGGACGAGCAATCCGGAGGAGTGGCCCGGGTCCCGCCCGTTGAGTTCCAGGGTCCGGGCAGTCGCCGGGCGTCGGGCGCTTCCGACTTCGCGTTTGCTCACCGTCCTCGCGCAGGCGTACATCCCAGTCTGCGCCCAAGCCCAAGCTTGGCCTCCCAGTCTCTCGCCCATCCTCCCCCGAACCTTCGACCCTCCGCAGCGCCGCCAGTCCGTTCCCTTCTCACCGGCGTCGCCCCTCCCTGTCTCACGCACGGTCACAGGACTCGTCCTGCCTCCCGCACGCCCCCAGGTATGCGCCCAACTGCACCCTTGCGCTCCAGCTCCTCCGCTTCTGATTATCGCCGTTCGCTAACCTTCCCCTTTCGCACAGGATACACCACCATGCTGTCCTTCGTAAACAGCCTCCGCGCCATTGCGCGCCGCCAGCCTGTTAAGCTGCCAGCTGCTCGGGCTATGTCTTCCACCTCGGTCCAGCCACCAATTGATATGATTCCGCCAGCAGTTGCGGATTCAGGTGATGCTAGCAACCTGAGCGAGCTGAAGGACTTTATCTACGACGTGAGCGAGGAGCAAGAGACCCTCGCGGCCGCAACGGGATCGTCTACGGAAGTGGTCTTCAACCAAGGCGGCGCGGAAGTTGGTACGCAATGTTCCGTCTTCTCCGACCGTGCATATCTAACCAAAACATAGAGGTCTCACCGAAGGGGTTCCCTATCCTCAAGGGCTTTGCACCGAACCAAGTATGTAGCACTATTCACCCTGCGTTCTGCAGCATGCTCACATCTCTGTAGTTCCTGACGCCCAGCAACTTCACGCGAGAAGGCTACTTCAAAAAGAACAAGCGGGGATTCTCCAGGCGTCCCCTTCTTGGTCCCGACGCGGCAACCTCGCGCTACCTCGACGTCTTCCACCAGATGGACATCAACCCCTTGAACGAATGCCTCAACTCGAAAATCATGTCGCGCTTCGTCACGACCATGGGCAAGATCAAGGGCCGGAACGAGACGAACCTGACATGGAAGAACCAGCGGCGGGTCGGAAAGGCCATCCGACGCGCGAAGATGATGGGTATCATCCCCGTGCTCAGCAGGCGGACGCTCCTGTACGAGGCGCGCAAGCGGTGACGGACATGTTCCGCGCACTAGCTCTAGACGGACGTCCCCTGTCCCACATATACATTACACCCTTGCTTATTCGGAGAACGTCTGAACTGCGCCCCTCTCCGGAGCACTCGTCTGACTTCGTGCGCGCCCGTCGGTACGCACGCGTGACGTCCCGCCTGGCTCGGCACGTCCAAGCTCTGGGAAGAGACAGTGTCGCAAGACGACCGACTCCTTCTCTCCGCCCGACGCAAATCTAGCCCCATGAGCACGCCACCACAAGAACGCTCGCTCGGGCTCTTTTTTGCCAACAGGCTTTGAGGTTATGTCATGAAGCCGTCCTATGATCGCATCCCAGGGCTTCTGGTTTCATTATGGCACGGCGGCTGCCCCCGTCAGCTGCCCGCCCCGCCGTAACAGGGACATTGCAGGTCACCGGGGCTCGCGCGGCAGTACTTATCGGCCACACGACTGCCTCTCGGGGAGTGGCGGCGGCTTCTGTGCTTGAGCGCGAGACTAAGCGGGGAGCCGCGGGTCACTGTCATCTTCGCCGGTCAATGCATGGTTGATACAGAACAGATGGGAGGAGCTAAAGGCGAAGTCCGGGATAATGATAGTGCTACAGTTCCGCGAGAAGCATCGTGCCCAGGTTTTGCACCACCTGATCCCCTATGGCCTTCTCGACTTGCTCCTCGAGATGGCGTTTTGGGTCCTGCTTTCCGACGTGCCGGGTCTTGAGCTGGTCGGCTGTCAGGGTCGACTCCTCCTGCACCGACTTGTTGTACGCCTCCGACAATGACAGCATGGACTATACGCGCAGTTCCGGGCGGAACGAGGGACAGGGCACGGGAGAACGATTCAGAATGTCAGCCAAGTGCGTCACACGGCCAGGCTTAGCGTGCGAGCACGTACCTTGATCGCCTTCTCGTTCCCCTCTTTATGGTGCTTGAAGTCGCGCAACGTGAGACCCTCTGTCCAGTTGCGTTTGTGCAAGTTCATGAGCATCGCCTGCTCGAGCTCCGTCTTCCGGTAGTTTACTGCTATCGAGTAGTAGTGCCGGTTGAGCCCGTGGATGAGGGCCTGGATGGAGGGCTTGTTGATGTGTCCGATATTCGACGTCGTCTGACGCGGCTCCAGTCCTTGCAGGACCATGGCAGGGTTAATCAGCCGAAACGCGTCAATCACCACCTTGCCCTTCACAGACTGGATGGGGTCCACGACGACGGCAACGGAGCGGCGGTCTAATTGCTCGAACGACTGCGCAACGCGTTATTTCTAGATCCACCCTCGGAGCGCACTGGGGACTATACCTGTTGTGTGTTGATGTCCACACTGGAAAGCCAGCAACCGAAACCGGGGTGGGAGTGATACCAACCCACGACCATTTCTGACCTGAATTGCCCATTTAGTACCGAGCGCAAATGACGCCGGACGTGGAGGCGGTACTCACCTCCCGGTCTGCTTCAACATGTCCACCATTCTCTGCTGAAATACGTGGTCGACGGATTCGACGGATACTGTTGTTCCCGACTGGGGCATGGCGAAGACGTCGATGACATGTACTGTGTACTCGTCCACGAATTCTCCCAGCATGAGACCCATGACTTCCATGGGCACACCCGCCCGGCCGTGTTTCAACATCTATCAATCCAGTATATGAGCACGCTACATAAAGGCCCAGCATAAGCCTTACCTTGAGAAGAGCGAGCGAAGATATGTGGATGACCTCGCCACTTTGGAAGGATTAGTTGTAGCCGATGTGCAATAACTGAGCACGTACTTGTCCGGTACAGAGGACTCTCCACCTCCACGGCCGGCCTGCGCCTGTGCCAACATAGCTTCCATATCAGATTCCATGTTGTTTCGTCGGGTTGAGATAGTAGAATGAGAGGTTGCAGGCGGACGGAGTGAGGGTTAGAGAAAAGCTTGTTCTCGCAAAGCAGCCAGGGACTCGCGTCGCTGACGCGTCGCGCTACTTACGCGCCGCACGTGCGGGAGATCTGTTTGTGCGTATTGACCTCTATAGATAGACGCTCATCCTGCTGCAGATTAGGCGCCCATTGTATGAGGTGCGTCTGCCACACTTGGATGTGGAAATGCTATGTCTTCGAGCGAGCTCTCCAACGCCCTCAACCCGAACTCCGTCGTAGCACGACCTCGTAGACGACATGCACACTCCTCGGCCACCGTGCAGTCTGCTGCGACCATACATGCCGTGCCACAGCCATCTGTGCCTCATCGTAGTGAGCTAGAGCTCGCCATAGCTCCCCCACCTGAGCCTCCAGAACCCCAGACACAAGTCGTCACTGCGCGGTATGTGATGCCTCCATATACCGTACACGTTTCTTACAAGATGTCAAAGACCAGTTGCACAACAGCCACCACGTAATGGGAATCCGGTTATCGACATTTTTCGAGTGGTCGCTACCGCGCGGGAGGCCGCGGGGGTGGAACGGCAACGCCGCATCGCTTGGGAACGCGAACAGGAGGCCAAGGCCGCACAAAGACAGCTAGAGATGGAGCAGCAAATTCTCAACATGCGTCAAGAGCTGACCCTGCTGAAGAGTTACGTCGGCCTGCACCCTAATGTTCCTAATTCACCTATGCCCCATCCTCCGATGTCCATGGACACAATACCCACTACGGCGCATATCGAAGCTGCATCCCCCACGAATGGTTCTTCGCCTCCAATCCCTCTGTCACCCGTCTCTCCTATACCGTATCATCCGGAAGTGCAGCATCCTATGTTTATCGAGGGCTCCTCATCAAGACCGATCCCTAGCCATTCACCCGCGCTCTCGGCTTTATCGCCACCACCGTCTTCCACGCCATCGCCACGGTTCTCTTCCGCTGGGACGACCCCTGGAATATCTTTCTCCGAGCTAACCGAGAGCCTCGCACCCTCTACGCCCCAGTCTACGAGCCCGTCGTTTACGCCCGCACCACCCTCACCCGTACCCAGGCCTAACGCACGCAAGCGACCGCGTCACGTCACGGAGGATGCAAGCGAACCCAGTGAGAGCGAAAGTGAGGACATATCGGATGAGCCCTCGACTGCTCGGACTCGAGAGAGAAGAGACAGGCACAAGCGCCATTGCGTCACTATACATGTAGGCATCAGAGCGTACGCATACTTGTGTGCCATATATGCTGACCGCTTCACAGCATGCGATGCGAATACATATTCGCAAGATGATGAAGATCAAGCACGGCGAGGAACTCCCAGAGAGCCACTTCGAAGGGCCCCCTCCCAGCGCCGACGAGCCACTACGATTCGTCTGGGGAAAGACTCCGAGGCAGTCCGCGCATAATGCAGCGATGAAGAAACTGGTTGTCAGCGACCTCAAGGCGAATCGCGACGCATACAAGCACGTGGCAGACAAGGAGTTCACGAAGAAGAATCTGGACAGCGTCTTCGACCAAGTGTTTACGACGCTCCGGCAGAACTTCAAGGCGCAGTGCGACACGACCACTGCGACGCGCCTGCAACGCCGCGAGGGCCACAAAGCGCTGAAGGCACGCCGCCTCCAGCGCAAAAAGACGGTCGGTTAGCTTGGTTTGGAACATGTTGAACAGAAACTGATCGGACGTTGTAGAAACTAAGCAACCGTGCAGAGGCGCGGAAGAAGCTGGATCCCTTCGCACAGCCCGTTTTTGAGACCGCGTTGCACCAGGACTGCATTTCATCCGAGGAGTCCGACGGGGAGTACGTCGAGGGCGGCGAGGGCGGCGAGAAGGTGCAGGCGTTCCGGACACGAGGACCATCATGGCGCAGCGCCCGCCTGCTCCGCTACTACGCTATCCTGGACAATCATGACCGTATCGAGAAGAGCTTGAAGCCGAAGCGCGGTGGGCTGCGGGTCCGACGTGAAGGCCCGCCAAAGGACGGCCTCTTCCTCCCCCCGAAAGGTGTCGCTCGCTGGATGGTTAGTAGACGGTGGCTACAGGACACCGAGGCTGCACGTCCGGACCTAGTAGAGACCCTGCGGGAACGTATCGTGGACACCGAAGACCAGGAGAACGAGGTCACACGAGTGTTACTCGGGGCGGAGGACAGCGAAGACGAGGCGATTCAAGGACCACCGGTACCGGACGTTTACGCTCACATCTCAGACACTAGCTATTCCCTGCATAATGCTCTACAGCCCGTATAATGTATGTTCTCTCGCTACACTGTATCTCTGGGTCGGATTCCCGTACACGTCAAGTTCCTTCTACGGACTGGGTATAATATGGTACAACAGATATCCCTCATGCTGGCTAACAAACGCTCACAACTTACTGACTTTCTCCTTTTCCTTCGCGCCCACACGTCGACCGTCGTACTCCAAGATGCCAAGTTCGATCGCCTTGATTTGCAGAGCCTACACCCCGAGGTAAACACGCAAAACAAAACGAGGCCGCGATGCACATACCAAAGGTTTCGACATGAAGCGTGAGATGAAGAAATCACCAGTAGCAAACCAAAGCTGCAGGCGAGGTGAGTGATATACACGGATCAGAACTAGTGAGTGACATACTCCGGGATGGCCAGATGGACGATAGCTGCCTCTAATTTCGCCTTCCTCGTCTAGCCCGTACACGTCGTCTGTCCGGTCAATGATATCCTGGCCCAACATCTCCGCGTTGGCTTCTCGCATACGTACGAATCCGGTACTAATATGTCTCTGTTGAGCGTAGAAACAACCACAGGAGTTGCACACACTCACGCGAAGATAACGAGGTCCGCAGCGATTTCCGAGTCGTCGCTCAAGACCAGCCCTGTTTCCGTGAATCGTTGCGGTGCGACACCACTCTTGACCTTGATTTTTCCGTCTCCAATCATGTCCGCACCGCCCTTGTCGAGCCCTATCCCTCATCAGTATTTGTTGCCCAGGGGATGGGGAGAGAGCGTCGCTCACAGTAGCCTGGTAAGGTAGGAAACACTTCGTATCAGAACCACAATCCACGTTGACGAGCACACCGTTACGACGCACCTCCTCCACGCTCCAACGTCAAAATATATATGCCCTGCCCTTCAGGGCCCATGTTGAGGCTGAGTCCACCTTTCTTTAATTTATCGTGCAGCTCCTTGTTCGCGTCTAACGCTGACTGCTGGTCCGCAATCATAAACTTCTTCAGCAACCCCACGGGGAACGAGCCCCACCGGAAGTCGGCGACTGGCAACGGAATATCCTCAGGGAAGGACTTCCGCAGCATCCCCCCTACAAACTCGCGCGAGAGCACGCACGTTTCCGAACGCTGGATCATGGTGACCGACTCCGCCCCGCGCAAGACGAGGTCCTGGCAAATGTCAATCGAGCTGTTCCCGGCGCCGATGACCACGACCTTTTTGCCCGCGTACGGCGTGCCCCCGGCGTACAGCTGCGAATGCATCACTTGGCCTTTGAAGCATTCAACGTCGGCAATGTCCGGGATATTAGGCTCGCCAAGCGTCCCTGTGGCGAACACGATGTGCGCGGGGTTGAGCTTGGCCTCGAAGCCCTCGCGGAGAATGGTGACATCCCAATCCTTGGTCTCCGGTCTGTACTTGGGCCGCACTTTCAGCTCGGCGTTCTTCCACACGACAAGGTCCTGGGTGACTGCATATTGTTCTAGCCAGTCCGCAATCTTATCACGAGGGGTGTACTCGGGCCAATTTGAAGGGTAAGGCTGGTATAGTACTAGCGGGGGAAATCACAGTCAACAAAATTCCAGTGTTCTGCGGGAAGGCGTACGGGTATGGTGTCTTCTGATCGTGTGCAGCGTGAGCGATGGGTATCGCCTCCTCCAGCTGTCGCCGATGCGGGCGTGCCGCTCGACCACGAGCGTACTGATATTCATCTGCTTGAACCGGGCAGCGATCTGAAGTGCGGTCTGGCCTCCGCCAACTATAGCACGCCGTCAAGCGACCACATTTGGGATAGATGGAATCCTGGACATCACCTATCAGAACGTACGGCTTCGCCTCGACCCCCTTCATCCACTCCGCGAAGTCTTCCTGCATGTCTCTCCCGGGGATACCGGTGGTGTCGTCCCGCAAGGGGAGGATCTCCTGTTCCTCGTGGCCTGGAAGGTCGCGAAGTTCTGTCATGAGCGTCATCGCCCGGTAAGCACCATCTTCGTCCGGTACGAGACGTGCATACGCGCGCCCGTGACCATGCGCGCATTCGAAAGTGAAGGCCACCTCAACGCCGTCGGCTTCCTGCAAGGGAACGCTGAATGTGCTTGGGGCGAGGAAGGGGCTCTCGTCTATCTTGTAATCAGATAAGCCGGACGGGGCGAGGGTGTTCACCAAGTAGGACGCGATCTTCTCTCGCCCCTCCAGGCCCCGGATGTCCCAAGTGAATACGAGAACGTCTCGCAGCCAGCCTATGGAAAGAAAGGTCTCAGCCACGCGCCGAGAGTCTCCGCTCTCCACCGCAGCGGAGAAGGTCGCTATCCATTCGGATGCGATAAGCTTAGGATCGGGGTTCATGGTGGGCGGGAGAGGGAGAGTGCTGTGTGCTGAGCGCAGGAATGTGTCCTTGTCTGATAGGGCGACTTTAAGTACGCTTCCCAAGCCCGGATGAGCGTCCTACGTCCCGCCACCGGAGGGTTGTTCCGGATGGCAGCCACTAGGATGTGAACCATGAGTACCTGACTCCCGAAGGAGACACGTACCACATGATGGACCGCGGCGGCATGGTTCACAAGGGTTCACAGCATCTTCGCACGGCGCCCGACATGTTTACTGATCACAGACCTGAACGCAGCAGGGGACCTTGCGCTTGCAGGCTCGAGCTGAAGGGCTCTTGCATCACATCGTGTCTTGCTATCAAATGTCAGTCACTTCCAAGTATGACGGGTTGAATCATCTGATATTGGTCACCTTTGATGAACAAACTCTGCGTACGAACTTCGAAGCCGACAGTAGGTTTTTGCGAGGTTCGATGCCAACTATAACTTTAAGTATACCTTGCGGTGTATGAGTATCACGATGGGTAAAAACCATGGCACAGGCGACCAGTTGTACTTACTCACCTAGTCGAAGTCGAAGGGCAATATATGATATATACATACTATTACGAGGTGGCGATAGATCTGATCGAGATCGATAGAAGTATTCGATTGTTGATAGTGCTAATAGTAAGCCAAATGAGCAATATTGGTAGGCAATGATGATTCATTCGCAGACGTTATAAAAACAAGTCATAGTACACGGAGAATGCGCGGTCTACAGCAACAAATCTCCAACTACTTTGAAAATTAAAGCAGGCCGAGTTGCTTCGCCTTAATTTGCAGCGCCTGAAAGAGATATCAAAGTAAGTGACAGCGCTGGAGACTTCATTGATAACACCGTACCAAAGTCTTCGAGTAGAAGCGCGAGGCAAAGAAGTCACCGGTCGCAAACCACAGCTGTTCCAAGAGGTCTCTTTCAGCTCCTCTCGACAGCACTGAGACACAGAAACAACTCACGCCAGGGTGTCCAGAAGGGCGGTAACTACCTTTGATCTCGCCTTCACTGTCGAGGCCGTAGATATCCTTGGTCTGGCTCATGACCTCTTCTCCAAGAAGCGCGCGGTTTGCTTCGCGGATAGGCACATAGCCGGTACTGCGGCACGGTCATTACATGAAGCGGGCTGTTGCATTGCGACCACTCACGCTAAGACAACAACGTCTACATCCAGTTTCGACCCGTCGTTGAAGATGAGACCGGTCTTCGTAAACATCGTAGGGGCGACGCCACTCTTGACCTTGATGCGACCATCCGCTACGAGGTCTGCGGCGCCCTTGTCCTGCCCTATTGAGCGCGGAAAGTTAAGTTTGATACCACATGTGAGCAAACTATGTGAAGCCTCACAGTATCCTGAGAAGTTGATCAGCTCAGTCCAGCAGGAGATAGCGGGGAAGCAACATACCTCCGAGACGTTCGAGAACAAGGATGAAGAGGCCTTGGCCTTCAGGGCCCATATTGAGCTGCACGCCGCCCTTGCGCAGCTTGTCGTGCAATTCCTTCTGGGCAGCCCACATCGCGCCCTCGTTCGCGATCATCCACTGCCTGAACAACGCGATAGGCAGCGAGGCAGACCTCATGTCCGCGACGTCCATGGACCATTCGTCCCTGTAGCGAAGCTTCGACTGGCTCTTGACAAAGTCCCGACTGACGACACAACTCGGAGATCGCTGGATCATAGTCACCTCCTGCGCGCCTTGGAGAACGAGGTCCTGACAGATGTCAATGGAGCTATTGCCTGCGCCGACGACGACGACGCGTTTCCCCGCGTACTCTGCAGCTCCCCCAAAGCCTTCAGAATGAAGAACTTGTCCCCTGAAGCTCTCTTTCCCCGGGATGTCCGGGATGTACGGCGCACCAAGGGTTCCCGTGGCGAAAATAATGTGAGAAGGGCGCAGTCTGATATCTTGGCCCTTGCGGTTGATGGTGACGTCCCATGTGCCAGTCTTCGAGTCATAGACAGGACTTGGGTGCAGCTTGGAGCTCGTCCACACTACGAGGTCCTGGATGGATACGTAGTGCTCGAGCCAGTCCGCCAGCTTGTCGCGCGGCGTGAATTCAGGCCAGTTAGATGGGAATGATTGATAAAGCACTGTGGCTCGCAGAGTCAGCAATATTATTGTGTCAGTCAGTTGGGTGACGCACAGGTGTTCATCCGCTTGATGGTATGCAAGGCCAGGGTCGGATAACGTTTCCTCCATACGTCACCCACTCGAGCGTGCTGCTCGATTACAAGAGTTGGGATTTGCATGGCTTTGAAACGCGCAGCAACCTGTACGCCGTTCTGTCCCGCGCCGACTGAATCAAAGGGTCAATGTAAGTATAGTTTTTGCCTCATGGAACTTGAGCTCACTGATCAACACATGGGGTTTCGTTTCAACTTCATGAACCCAGTCTTGGAAATCCTGCTGCATGTCGCGACCGGGTGCTCCACTGTCGTCCCGAAGGGTAAGTACGTCCTGCTCCTCGTGTCCCCTGAGGTCGGATAGCATCAGGAATACGGTCAGTGCCCTGAAGCTGTTGTCCTTGTCGGGTAGGAGACGAGCGAATGCCCGGCCATGGCCGTTTCGACACTCGAAAGTGAAGGCGAGCTCCACATCCATGGCGTGTATCAGCGGGAGAAACGCAGTCTGCGCAGCGAGATGTTCCGTCTCGTCCAGCTTGACATCCTTGATCTGCGCATTAGCTAGCGTGGTGGCGACGTAACCGGAGACTTTGTCACGCCCTTCGAGGGAGCGCATGTCCCATGTGAACACTAGGAGGTCTCTGAGCCATCCATTGGACAAGAAGAGCGAGCCAAACGCGTCGACGTCACCGCTCTGGCACGCGGAGGCGAAGGCTGCCAGCCAAGTCGAAGCGACGAGATGAGAATCAAGAGACATCTTTCCTAAAGTGTAGAGAGTGGTGCAGTGGATGGGGTGCAGTGAATTTGGGGATGCGTCTTCCCATGCTCCGCAGACGTCTTTTATAGATGAGAATGGAAGCCGCTGGGACACGCAAATACGTCCGCTCTACCCGTAGAGATCCATGATCGGTACTATGCTTTACACTTTGATCATTGCAGCGCAGAAGTTGGGAGGCTTTGCGTAATACAAATGTGAGCTACGCTAACATGGTAACAGCAACTTAGACGTGCTTACAATCGTCCGACAATACGAGCGTCCCCTGCCATCGCATATGTTTATTGTCAGCGAGATCTTCAGAGCGCTTTCCAAGTGTCATATTCGAGTTGGGCATGGTTGCCTAGGACAAGAATAGGTCGACTTTCAACTGACACAACATTAAGACTCGAAAGAACGTTCTTTGGATTCATCATAATACTGTTAACATATAAGATAGTAGACAACGCACATAGCTCAGTGCTTGATGGGAAGGCAGGGTCGTCTGCGTTGCTGTGGATTGTGAACGTTCCAGGGTGCGCGATAGCCTGAGTACGTAGGCTAGCCACGGTGCGTAATTCCGTGGTGTCATTGTAGCTCCGTGCGACGTGTATATATCATCCTGTTCATTTATAAGAGAACCCTCTCGTCACTATGATTTGCTTTCGGCGTTGCGATAGGTTGTAGTTGCTAAGGATTCTCCGGTAACACCAGGCAGAAGGCGAGGAGTAGTAGTGGGAGTTCTGCTTGTGCAATGCTAGTGCCACAACTTGGAATAGGCGCTTGCGACGCCCCGAAAACAACAATAATAGCTGCGCACGTGATCGTTCTTTGCCTTGTTGAACAGTTTAGAACATGTCCGTATCGTGTTCACCTCTTACCACCATCACCACCACCACACCACCACCTAACCACGTCGCATGCTCAGTTGACGATATATATGCCTTTCTTGCTTGTTTGAATATTGTAATGGACAACTTTGTTACCGTCAAGAAGCCGTCTTCAGTGCGCCACGACAAGGACGATGCCAAGAAGCAGGAGCGACAGAAATTTCGATACAACCCATATGGTGTGAGCAGCAGCAAAGAACGCAGGTTTGAAGACTGGAAAGACAAGAAGAAAAGAGAGAAGTTTGTACATTCGAATTATAGATACAAGCAAAGCATAAAGTTTGACCCCTTCAGGATTCTGGCACCGTTGTTGAAGGATGGGCAGAGCAAACCGTCGTCGTCGGCGCTCACCAAACACCTTTTGAACACTCTTGGAGACAAATCGAACCCAATCACAAGCTCTACAATCTATGAACGTTCCGGTGTGTCTGAACATGACTACCTGGTTGCATGGAGCACCGCCGCTCACGATTGTGGCTTCACAGATCACATCTCTTCAGCGGCTACAGGGCACCAGCGCTCAGAAGGCCGTGGGCCTCACAAGTCGTACTTGGACGTCCGGGCAAAGAAGCTTGCCGAACAGCTGCCTGAGAAGCCCACTGAGGGCGCACAGGTGTTGCGCAATGTGCGAATTTATATCAACGGCTATCTGGAAAACACCACAGACATCGAGATGAAGAGAATCGTCGCCTTGGCGGGAGGACAAGTGCTGTGCGTGTATCTGTGTCAACTTCCTGCGGACGCAAAAATAACAATGATACAGGCGCACAGCACCCGGTGCGACGCATATTCTGACGTCGCAGCAACTGAGCGGCGCGAAGACGCAGAAGATGTTGACGAGCAAGTCGAAGAATATTGTCCATGTCGTGAGACCAGAGTGGGTGACAGACAGCATCGACGCCGGGACGCGACTGTCCGAGAGGGAGTATTCGGTGATCAAGACGACACACATGCACAAGATCACGGACATGTTTTGAACTGCGTCCTCGCGCAAGGCGGACAAGATTTAGAACGGAAGTGACGCGACGCAACATGTGCAAGTAACATGACTGTACTACATAGCATGACGCGCCAATGACGGACCGACTATGTAGTTGGTACGATAGTGACTTATGTATCGATTATATCCGGCTCGCATGTTCTATTACTACACATCCTATAGCAAATGTCCGTTGAAACATACCTGGGTCTTGCATGGCAGTCGGAGGTTCACCGTATCAATATTATGCGGAGTCGCTCGCGTGCACGTGGTAGCACAAATTGAATCGAGATCTGAATCTCGCGTAGCGTGCACAGTGCTCCAGCTCCCTTCCGGCACGAGATTACCTCTCCTTCGTCTGCTCCTCCCGCCGCTCTTTCCCTCAACTGTCTTCTCTCTTTGCACCATACATAACAACGCATGCATATTCCATTCACTCCTAATCACGTTCAACTTGTCTCCGCATGCTACCCTCCCAATGCCGCCCTGCTCACCGCTGGTCCTGAATATGCTCCCAATTCGCAGGAATTGTCTCGCCTGACGTACTATGCCGCAAACCGCCCAGAAAAGATAAACAAGCTGGGGAGCGAGCTCGAGAAACGGGTCAGGGCCGACGCCAGGAAAGCTGCGACTGGCAATACGCGGGCACGCGCGTGAGTGCACACCTGTCTTCACGGAACACCGCCAGACGAGTTGTGTTTGCCAGCTCGCTCCTCATCACCCTCGCTATCATCAAAGCCCTCGCGACCGAATGTCGCCGGGACGTAGCGCTACTGTCGCCCTCGCTCCTTGCGTCTGTAAACGTGACATTGTCATCGCTATCCACCGACCTCGAGATTGCGGCGCGTGCTGCCACAGTTGTGCGTCATACACTTCGTTGTGTTCACCCGCTGCTGTTAACATTACCCAGTTCACCACCTGGACCACGTATACCGACGGGCTCATCATTGGCGTTGACTTGAGGGTGACGGAGGACTACATGTCATGCCTCCGCCACTTTTCTCGGCTAGGCCACTTGGAACACAATGACCGTGAAACCCGCAACAGGTTCGTCAGCGCAGAGGGTTTCTGCTCACTCACAGCTTGACCTCATGTGTCGGTGCAGGACACGACTCATAGGTCTGGCCGCGCTCGTCGGGGCCGTAAACTCCGAGGCGCTGTACAAGCCTTCCGGACAATTTCAACCGCAAGTATCCATAATTATGCGCGCGCTTCTCATACCCCTGCTGCAAGTCGACGTGTCGGTCCTGAACCATGAGTAGGTTCCCCCAGCCCCTAGCAGTCGCTCTGCTGATCGTCGCCGACCTTCCAGGCTTACCGAGATAAAAGAGCAGCCCAATTCCCCTATTCTGGACGAGTTCCGCTCTCGCCCCACTCTCGAGAGGCGGGCGGCGTCGATACACGTCCACATTGACGGCGATCAGGGCCCCGCGTCGGCAGATGTTGCTAATACCGCCCTTCGCGCGACGTCCTCGTTGTTGAGCCACACTCGCGGCGTGCAGGCGTCCTTGGTTCTGCAAGCAGCGCTCGACACGGTGGAGGAACGCGGCGCCTGGACGCAACTCGAGCACTGCCAATGGTTTGCTGAAAAGGCCGCAGAATGGACACAGTATCAGTATCGATACGGCATCCCGACGCGGCTGGTGGAATGCCTTGCTGCCGGCCAGGACGCGCCAGAACCGACGCAGAGGCAGTCGACGCTGGCTGCCATGATTACGGCGGTATTTACGTCGCCCACGCCATTGGTGAACCTGTCCACCTCGGACATCATCGGCAGCCTCATCTCCATTACCATCCGGCGCATAACAGTCTCCCCAGAAGATTCGTTGCTCCCCGCTCTGGTGGAGTGTATCTCTTCCCTAGGTACTCATGTCTACTATGCCGACCAGATACAGGACCTCGCGGAGGACCTCATCCGCCGTCTCGTTATCGTGGAAGCAAACGGCATTCTCGGGGCCGGTAAGGCGATCCGACAGCATGCCAGGACACAAGCCGTCCGGTGTCTCCTGGCGGGGCTGCTCGGCCTTATACACGCGGCGGATATGCATGACGCTGGACGGGACGCCGAAGACGACGCGAAGACCCTCGGCACGAGTCCGACGCTCCCCTCTGCGCCCGAGCGCACATCACATGATGGTCAGTCTCAGGGCCACATACGACCTTCGCGCCGCACAAAGGTCGGCCCCGAGATATGGCAAGACACACTTACGCTCCTGTGCGACGGCGACTACGCCGTCCGTGCGGACTACGCGATGGCGCTTGTCGCTTACATCGAGAACGAAATACCAAAGTTTGGGGACAGGGCGGACGCTGATGGCGTGCGGCGACCTCGACCTCTCGCAGAGGGGCCTACGCAGAAGTCCAACACGCTGAATACCCTGATTTATGGCGACACCACGACGCGCTTCCTAAACGCGCTGCATGCGTGTGCGTATGCTCTTGCAACGTCCCCGAGGCTCGGCTTGCGGACCAGCTCTTCGTCACCGCCGTCGCCCGAGCGCACCTCGCCCACAGGCACGAACGGAGATGACGCCAGCGCACGCTCGCGGCAGGGCGACGCGCCCAGTGAGGCCACGACTGAGCGACGGTCCCTAAACCTCCCATCCCGCTCGCGTCGCACCTCGCTCGTCCTGCGCATGCTCAAGGATGCGCCCGCGCGCATGTCCGTGTCGGCACGCGTCGCCGCAGATTATTCCGACTTTGGGAACGTTCTGGCGATCCTGACGGCGGCGCACGAGCAGCTTCCCGTGCGGAGCCTGCTAACCGGGATCCCGATGCTCGTCGCCCTGCACAGCGTGACGCAGGTGGGCGAGACGTGTGGGCCGCAGACGGCGACCACCGTGCGCGCGATTAAGGAGCTCGTTGCGCGGACATGGCTCGCCGTTGGTAAAGTGTGGGGGTGCGCCGCAGTCACCGAGTCCGCAGAGAAGGTACGTCTGACTCACCCAAGTCTCGTTGTCAATCTAACACGTCCGTTCACAGGTTCTCTCGGCCCTCTCACCATCATCACCATTACCCAACCCGCCTGACTGGCAGTTCGGGTCCCTCCAGCCCCCACAACAACCCGTGCCCTTCCCGTCAGAAGGAACGACAAACACTCCGATACCTGACATCGATTCGCGTGCGATGCTCGAGGCGCTCGCGTCAGCACAGAACGTCCAGGACGCCACGGGGCTTGGCCAGCCAGAGCTCCTGCGCCGGATGGGGGTCAGTTGGTCCCCAGACAGCGCGTACAAGGAATGTGTGTATCGACTTTTCCCGTGCGAGTGACGACCCATTGATTGTGTCCCCACAGCGATCGAGGCGAAGTCGCGATTGGACAACCTCTCCGGCGACGGGCTTTCACCGCTCATTAAGGTCGCGCCCGCGCTCATGCACGCCGACAACATCTCGATGCAGTCGCTCGCGCGCAGCGGGCGTGGCGTCGGCGTGACGGACCTGCGCGAGGCCCTCGAGGGCCGCAGCAGCATGTCGAACCCGAACCTCGCCGGGCGCGTGCCGTCGATCTCGACGCTCGACCACACCTCCTCCGTCTTCCCGGGGGGAAACAGCAGCCTAGGCGGCGCAGACCAGTTCGCGAAGCTCACGCCGCAGCGCTCGCGCCCGCAGCAACGCTCGAAGCCGCGCCCGGGCGAGGTGAAGGATGTGCTGAACAAACTGGGCATCGGACGCCAGAACGGGGGCGGCGCGCTCAAGTCGTCGTTCCCCGCCGTGCAGAGGACACAGCCAAGGTGCGTACATGTCATATACGTAACGGCTTCTTGTCCTGTTGCGTGCTAACGGACAACTGCAGGAATCCGCCAGTGTTCACTCCGCCATACACAACATGATCACCCCTTTCGCCTTCGTTGTGGCGCGCACGCAGCATGCTTCGTTTTTTCTTATCCCTCGGGCATGGCTGTAGTATAGGCCGGGCTTGAGGGCGAGGCCGACATGGACGGTCCGGGCATATTCCCCACCAGTAGTTAGTTCTGTTGTGTAGCTTTTCGCACGTCGTCGCCGGGTTCCCCATTCGCATTCTATCGGAGTCTAATGGTCATCACTTTATCCGTTGAATGTCCTAGCGACCGGTGAAGGCATCTGGGTGCCGCCGCCGGACTTCTTCATCCCTCTGACGCCAAAACGCGAGCTCGCTCTGTGCCTTCGGATGACTGGTCGGTGCGGGTCCTTTCTGCTCGTCGTTGAACGTCAGTACTTCCTGGCCTCCTTTGAAAGAGGAGAGACTGACGCTCAGGTCTTGGATAATTCGCTCGTAAAATCTGCACATCGCCCTCGCTTTCACGGCAGGGTGGGTGATCTGTTCCGTGTAAGTGGCGATAAGTTTCAATACCTCCTGGCGCAGTCGAAGCAAACTGGACAATGACATGCGGTCAGACGGGAGCGCGAGATAGCCAGGCACGGTACACACTTTGAGAAAATCATGGTCTCTTCCGCCTGGTCGGTGAGCGCGATGAAGGAGTTGAACACCACGGCGTAGCGATGACATATCTGCACAATTGTCAGCATTCACGAATGCTGAAGCACAGTTGCAACCGTGAGGGCGAACGCACACTGGTGACTGCGTCTTCTGTCATACTACTCTTGCGGAAGAAGCTCCCGCCCGCACCCTCAGCGAACTTCTTGACCGAGTTGATATGCTCGGCCATGAGCTTCTGGAACGCGGGCCACATCTTGAGGCGAATGGCAAAGACGAAGGTCTCAAGCGGACCGCAGTTGCGGCGGTGTACCTCAGCGACGACGTCCTCGGTGAGACGTATCATAGTCAGCAGCGGGACGACGGGAGGCGCGGGCTCTAGGGCGGCCTGGATGAACGTCTGCGAGCTTATGAGCGGGTGTAGAGAGGACATCGAAACGAGCTAAATTACCTGACAGTAGTCGAGTACCGGATCCATGACCTGTTTCCAAAGCGCGTTCAGTGAGGCAAGTTCTTCCTTCTGAGACGGCTCTTGCGGGCCCGCACTCATGACGCTTGTGATGCTGGTAACCCGTCTGCGGGGCCCCGCAGGTTCGCCACCGAAGTCGGATCCTGGATTGGACCGCGTGTCCTCGAACTCCCCGTTGGTCGGCGAAAGGAGAGGAGACATGATGGAGCCGCTCGACTCTTTGCTATGCATGGACGGGCGGGGCTCATTTGCGAAGAATGTCGTTATGAACGTGTACTCCGCAGTGGCGTTGTCCATGAGTACCAGCAGTGCAGAGCGTACGAGTGCCTCCAGAGGCTCTTTCTGCACGGCGCTCGTTAGAGTTTTGTGCATGGTACATCCGTATTCACTCACATGGCTCTTGTCATCAGCCATGTAGGCCATTACCACACCGGGTCCATCCACGCGTCCGTATAGTAGCCGTGCAGGATCAACTTCGGGGTCTGGGGACTCCCCGGCCGCATACGCGATATTGTCTGTCTTTTCCGTGGTCCGCCCCTGTACTACCGTCAGTATATACTATACTACCAGTTCAAATGAATGGAGACCTACCTTGATCCAGGTAAGACCTCTGAGATAACGCCTGAAGCCCGTCTCGAAATATGTGCGAACTGCAGCGGCGTATGCTCGCTGTACTTCGTGTGCGACGTTGGGAGCATGGCGTTGAAGGAATGAGTATAATGGTTTATACTTCATCCACACGGACGATTGCAAGACTTGGAGGTTGGAGGTCATACTCGTTCGAATAGGTTCCAGCAAAGCCAGGAAGAACGTCCGTAATTTCGTGGCAGCCTGGCACAATGGGGATTATGCAAATGCCACATTCTCGGAATATTGGAATGCATACCACTATACGCAGACCTTCCCCAACTTCAGACAGATCTCGAGCCGCCTTCACGCGAACGCGTAGCTTAAGAGTGTCCAGCCGTCTTTCGAATTCTACGATGCCGGGAATCCAGTCTTCGTCGACTCGGGTATCAAGGATCAGGGTTGCCAGAGCTGGGGGTATACAGAGGTCCACAATGAGGTTAGATAGAGGTTTCTCTATTCTCTATGGCAATGTGAGCGGTGTATGACTGCCGTATGTGGATGAGCGTACCCTCCGGCTCCTCAGTCGGTTGTCAATGTCTTTGCTTCTGTCCTGCAGATTTGAGATCTGACCGGACACCGCAGATAAGTCTTTCTGGAAAGTGGACAAGAAGTTCTCCAGAGAGTCAAGCAGGTTGACACTTGACTTCAGGGACAATATAAACAGGTTGGTCTTCAAGGAGTAGTGTGTGCTCGCACCTGGACTTGATCATGGAGTTCGACGAAGTCGCGAGCTCTCGGCTGGTCTTACGTAGCTATATGAAGGCTGTCATCTTCTTGTTTATACTGCAAGGACTTACATGATTGCTCCGCACGGCCTGTCCGCGACCCGCTCGGTTGAGGGTCAAACGAAGGCTCCGAATGGACTGAAACGGGTTCCATATTGCAGAAAGGAGATGATCAGAATTATAGCTTTCCAAGATCCGCGATATGTGTATGAGCCTTGTGCGAGAGTAGCAAGCCAAGTGGAGGCGTCACACCAACGGTACGGAGTCTACGGACTTGGGGAGAGCGGCAGTAGGCCCGAGGCCACGTGGAGAGAGAAATCTCAGATGAACGCAGATCTCAGATTTCCCCGCATTCCGACGGCCACGATAATCACTCCAACTCCCAACGTTGACCATACTTACCTCGCTCATTTCTCAATGAAACGAATTAGCTCCTTGTGTTTGAGAATATGCTCGTATACGCGCATCAAATGACATTGAATTCGTCAAGGTTGATATGTTTTGTCCTGGGTAAACGGTGGGGGTCCGCGTTCCTGTTACATGAACGTCCGAGTTTGTGCTCACCTAGGAATGCTCCCAAGTTGTTGGAGGATTCCACATGTTTCAACGTTCCAATTGAGTCCCCAGTGATAATGCAGAGTGGAAGGGGAGGGCGAGGCAAAGCAGAGATGCAGATGCAGGAACACTATGAGAATCCATATGTACCGCTGTGCACTCCCACAATCCTCCCTACAAGCATAGAATCACTTCTTTCCACTCTGGAATACGACAATGTCCAGCCGTTGCAGCATGTGCGCCGGAGGTGGCGGCGTTCGGGGAGATGGTGGACGAAAGATATCGAAACTTGACGAGAGTGATGTCGTTCAATGCGCGCAGATGCGCAGTTTCCGTAACACCCAAAAAAATGCTGTTTGGATGAGGAATGAGCGAGGTAGAGGCGTTGGAAGCCGAAGGGCGTAGCGAGCGCAAGAGCGCGAAATGGCGGGAATAAACCTGGCATAGGCGCCCGCGCGTCCTCGCGTGAAAGCAGCAATATATTAACGCGCGAGCGGACCTTCTCCGAAACAACGCCTTGAATTATCCTCCTGCGCCGACCCGACTCCGAGTCAGCTGCTCCAAGTACATACAAACACAGCGATCCGCTTGAAGCTTGCTCGCGTGAAGACGTCACGGAGCGTCTCTTTCCGAGGAAGTCGATGGGCCCCATTCCTCCGCACGCCCCGTGGGCAGCCCCCGCACAGATTCTCCGAGGCCACAGTATATATGACGTTCAATGCGATGAGCTGCTCTTGTCTTGTCCTGACGACCAACACAATAGCCCGCCATGGCCCTCACAGCGATGCTCTTCACGATCGCCGCGTTTCTGGCGCTCTTCGTCTCTGCGATGCCATCCTTCGAAGGCGTCACCTCCTGGTCCTCGATAAACTCGCTCGTCCCTGGGATGTCGCAGCTGCAAGGCCTCGGGCCCATCGCCACGCAGAACGAGGCCGGCAGCTTCCCCTACTACATGTCCATCGCCGCCCCCCGCGGTAAGCGCGCCCGTCCACCATCGGACCGTTTCGTCGCGACCGCCCCTGCTCACGCGCCGCGTCCCATGCAGGTCTCCCGGGGAACGTGACGATGTACCGGAACAAGTTCCCGCCGCTGTTCTACATCCACCAGAACCAGCTCTGGCACTACCACAACGACTCGATGATCCTGCCCGTGAACGTGCACAACGCGACCGGGACCGCCGGGCTCCCGCTGCAGATCCGCACGGACGAGCAGCCGGCCGGCGTCGAGGGCGGCCGCTGGCGCTGGCAGGGCACGATGCTCTTCTACGAGAACGGCCCGCAGAACAACCAGGGGCTGTTCTACTCGTGCCAGGACCCCAATGGTCTGAACGGGCTCTTCCTCTTCCTCCAGTGGTGCGTCTCCCCCATTCACCGAGGGTATACATTCGCTGAGCGTCTGTACAGCTCCCCACCCCCATCCGGGTGCACGCCATTCACGATCCACAGCTTCAGCAACACCAGGATGACTCAGTGATGTTGCTGAAGCTAGACGACTCCGCAAAACGCCTGTACACTACGTTGTAGCCATAGACAGCACGATAATCTCACGCGCCTATTTTCTTGTCCGGACGTCCAAGAGAGCGAAAAGCTTAAATTATTTTCGAAAAGCAGCGACCGGGAACATACACATTACTTCCTCCGGATGCGGACGTCGACGCGCCTCCACGTCAGCGCGAGCGCAAAGACACCGAGGAAGGCCGTCGCGACGGCGAACGGCTTCTGTAGGTGCGCGCGGAACGGCACCTTGTAAGTGACCTGCGAATGCGAAACAGAGGGTTAAGTGTGGTGTCACAGACAGAGTGGCCGCGAGCCTTACGTAGATAATGCCGGTGTGCCTGTCAGTGAGCTCCTTGTACTTCAGCGAGATTTTCGGCCGGCCGGCGGTGTCCAGGTAGGTGATGTGGGTGGAGACCCGCTCGCTCAAAGCGGGGTAGGGCGCAAAGTAGTCGATATCGCTAGTAAAACGGCAAGTTAGTTCCCCTTTCACTGCGATGCGCGAATTCGTGGAGCCTCACATAGCACCCTCGGGGAGAATGATGGAAATCTCCGCCTCGTCCACGACCGCAGTGGGGACGACCGTCATGAGCGGCACGCCGACAACGTACTTGCCCGACGCCTTGTCGTATCCAGCGTAGTCCTCAAGAGGCGAATCCCACCCGAGCGTGAAGCTGTAGTTCCACCCGCCCATAACGGGGTAGCGCGGGCGCAGCTCGAGGACGCTGTAAGTGTTGGTGTTCAGCCCCTTCGGGGTGGACGGCACGGGGCGAAGGTGGGACGTAGAGACGTTCCCGACCAGGTCGTAGAAGTAGGCGGAGTGGATGCCCGCGGGGAGCATCAGGTTGATTCCGGTGAGCATATGCGGGGCAGCGCGGCCGAAGTAGCCCTGCGACTGGAACTCGAGACGCGAGAAGTAGCCTTTCAGTCTGCGAACCACGGGTGTCAGTTTATGGTGCCGTGCAAAGGAATGATGACTTACTTAGGTCCGGCGTTGTGGAAGAAGATGTTCTGGTCAACGTTGAGGTTCGCACCCCAGTGGCTGATCTCCACCGCGCGTTCCAGCTTCTTCACTTCCAGGACCGGGTGGTCATAGTCGTAGTGTACAGAGATATGCTTCTGCTTAGTGTCGACGAAGGCTTGAGACGCGGAGGGCGGGACGTTGTAGTAGGGACCATAGGTGATAGTCGCGCCCGACTTCGTCACCACCGCGTCAGTGGTGAACTCCACATCTTCAGGCTCAGTGAACGAGTGCACTTTAGGATTGGGTGACCTGATGGAGGTCAGTGGAAGTCAGACAGAACATGACCGCGACTCACCGAATCTTTGTGCGCTGTACGGCAGTGTGGTAAGGGCTCAGGACGAGCAGCTCCGACTGGTACTTAAGCGACTGCGGGTCCTTCTGGGAGGCCTCCTGGGGCCACGCGAACGTTGCATGCGTCTGTACGGTCTCAATCACCAGGTTCGCGGTCCCGTCGGTGTTCAACGCCTTCGGCAGCTCTATTGTGTACAAGTACACCCCGCTGTCAAGTAGCACACCCGCGTTACTTCCCCCCGTCCGGTGTATTCGCGCGCAAAACGGCGTACCTCTCCGGGTGGTATCCGAAGTCGCCCAATGGCAAGACGTCGGACTGGCCCTTCAGCTTCGCCTCCAGCCAGCTCGTGTGCGCGTGCTCCTGCTCGCCGAGCGCGATGGTGTACACGCTGGAGCCGTCCTCGAGCGCCTTGACCGCATACGTGGTCGTGACGTGCACAAGCGCGCCCCCGAGCTCGACCGTGCGTACGATCGCGGTGTTTTCGAATGAGTTAGCGGCCGAGGCGCATAGCGGGAGAACGAAGACAGAAAGAAGGAGCGAGAGGGGTGTCCGCCAGTGCCGGGACATGGCTGCCAGTGAGGGGGAAATGGGAGGTGAGGGGAGGTGGTCTGCGACCAGGTGCGCTTTAGCGAGCGTGTCGTGGCGCGTCGCCCAAAATAGCCGCGCTCGCGCCTCCGCAGTCACCGAACGCTGAGTCTCCGTGCGATAATATTGCTGTTTTCACGCGCGGTGTCGCGGGCGCCTACTCCGGGTTTTTTCTCGCCATCTCGCGCTCCTGCGCTCGCTGCACCCCTCAGCTTCCAACGCCTCTATCTCGCTCATTTCTTATCCAAACGGATCCATTCTTGTTGTTCCAGAGACTACGCATCTGCGCGCATCGGATGATATCAATTTTGTCAAGTTTCGATGTGTTTCGTCCACCACCTCCTCGAACGCCACCTCCGGCGCACATGCTGCAACGGCTGGTCATTGACGGATTTCAGAGTGAAAACAAGTGGTGCCACGCTTGTAGGGAGGATTGTGGGAGTGCACAACGGTATGTATGGATTCTCCTGATGTTCGTGCATCCACATCTCTGCTTCGCCTCGCCCTAACCTCCCACTGTGCATGCTTCCCTCGCGCGAGGGAGACGTTTGCCGTCCGCATTCTTACACCTCCAGCAGTTTAAAACACAGTACAATGATTCCGTACACTTAGATTTGATCGCAAGACTGTCTTAGTTGTAATATGAGCATATATTCGCCGTTCTCCCTGTTCATGAGTGTGAAGTGCACCCTCAGCTGTCAATAATGCGACTGCGCCGCTCAAAACTTCAAGCAAGACGTCAGCCTGCCCAGTATAATGACTGGGGACTTGATTGGAACATTGGAGCATGTGGAATCGTCCAGCAACATAAGAGACTTCCTCGGTGAGCACAAAGTCGGACGTTCATGCAACAGGAACGCGGAACCTCCACCCCTGGTGATGTCGAAGTGATGCCATATGGTTTGGATTGAGAAGAAAGTACAGGGAATATGCGTAGGATGTGTATACATAAGTGTGTACGAAGGATACATAAGGGAGACGGATAGGAGGTCAAGGCCTACATCGAATGCATGCATCCTGATGGACGTGGGGGAATGGGGAATGAATGCGACAGCTTACCACATATTCTATACATCATTTAACATCCACCCCACTAACTGATTACGCTGCACAACATCTTGCACCCCGTTTACCCAAGCTTTTGCGCCGGAGGTGGCGTTCGAGGAGGTGGTGGACGAAACACATCGAAACTTGACAAAATTGATATCATCCGATGCGCGCAGATGCGTAGTCTCTGGAACAACAAGAATGGAGCCGTTTGGATAAGAAATGAGCGAGATAGAGGCGTTGGAAGCTGAGGGGTGCAGCGAGCGCAGGAGCGCGAGATGGCGAGAAAAAACCCGGAGTAGGCGCCCGCGACACCGCGCGAGAAAACAGCAATATATCTCAATTAAACATAGAGCTGTATTGTACGCAGGAGATGGGCATAAGCCGTCTACCATGCCCATGTAGAGCCAGGGTTACGGATGGGAACGTCCTCCCTGACATAGCCCGCAGACACGATCCGTCTCAACTTCCTCGCCCGCTCCTCATCTCGCAATTCAGCACGAGTTTTGCCCTCTTTTAGCACCACATGCAGCCGCGAGTGCGGGTGGTATTTGATACCAGCCCTACCGCGACCCTTGATGTCGTGCCGTTTGAACTGATGGGGCCCCTTCGTAACCCAAGACTCCGCTGTGGGATGAGCAAACGTTTGGTCAGAGATTGTGCGTGCGGAGTACTAGTGGGAGGACACGTACAGACAACGAGCTTCTGTTCGTTCAGGTCCTTCAGCTTGACCGCGTGCGATTTCGCCACCACCAGCATGCTCTTAATCCGCTTACTCGCCCGCTTCTCGCTGAACATCATCTGGAGGATGGCAGAGTCGATGGGTTTGCCCGCAATTTGGCGACCG
The DNA here is from genome assembly GCA_022264855.1 of Lenzites betulinus. Lineage (NCBI taxonomy): Eukaryota > Fungi > Basidiomycota > Agaricomycetes > Polyporales > Polyporaceae > Lenzites > Lenzites betulinus. The sequence goes on from JABYQU010000015.1 coordinate 514,879, forward strand.
ATCATGTTCAGCTTGCGGTGAGAGATCTTGAAGTTGCCGGTCGAGTACTTGTGCTGCATAGAATAGCACGACGTGAATATCCGTGCGCAAGTAACATGTACGATCGACGCACCTCGGTGTAGGTCTTCTTCTTCCACACGGGTACCTCCTCTGCTGCATCCTCGCCCTCCGCAAGGGCTGGTACGGAATCGAACACGCTCAATTGTCCCTTCTCCGCCGCCTGTTTCCGGGCGGCGTCTATCTCCTCTTGGGTATTTTGCTGGCGGATGGCGGGCGCGAGGGTCTCCTGGAGCCAGGCCACGGGGCCCTTGAAGTTAGGCATACGGAGCGACACACTAAAAGCAACGTTCTGCTCTTTAGAAGCCTGTTTACGACACAGATATGAGTGGCACGTACTTGCGGCGTTGAACCCCCTGCAGCTGGAAGATCCTTGAGCTTGAGGCAACGTTATGTGCGGGCGCGTAAGCTGTTCTGCTCGCTGATAGTGTGAAGCAGCATTAGTATATCCACAGATGCATCAGAAGCCCTATACTACTTACCAGCGCGGAGGCTGGCTCCGACAGACTGCATCGCAGGACTCCGGAAGGTTCAGCAAGTTGGCGTCACGGACAAGAAAGGAATTCGGGCGCCTTTTCCTGCGCGCACGCCTCGAACGCACAACGGGCGCTTCGGGTGAAACACGCTCTCGGACACGTCCACCACCTCCTCTGAATACGCCCGCAGGCAGAGGGTCCCAAGATGCTCTACCTCGGAACGATCCTCTATGTTACTCTACTCCTCATAAACGCTATGGCCGTGCTGAGTGAAGACAGGTTCCTGGCACGGAGTACGTCCTATGGCTCTACCTATTATCCTCCGGACGCCCCGCTCACGCCGCACGCCTCTCACTTGTAGTTGGCTGGTCAACAGCACAAGCACAACCGGCCAATCCCGGGTTTGGCCAGCCATATGCACAACCATACGACCAAGCTGCATATCCCGGAGCTCAAGATGTTAGCATGAAAGCCCGGCTAATAAACCTCATTGGGGCTGTACGGACACTCATGCGGAGTGAGTTCTAGTGGGTATGTGCAACGGTGCCCAAACTGACTTTGCTTCAGTACCGTTGATAGGGCTAAATCTCGTCATCATCGGATACGAGCTCATTTTGGGAGGTTAAATATTTCGTTGATCGTACATGGACGGTATAATGGCATCGACACCACGTCCGTTGGTTCAGCATCCCTGTAACCTTCCTCACGATTGGTTGAGTTTGTTGTACTCTTCCTCGATTTGCCTGATGAAGTCCTTCGGCGTGTGTCCGCCCTGTTGATCAATAGGTCATTAGCAGCCCTCACAAAGATTCGGTACAGCGGTGATTTCTCACCTCGCACTCCTTCCAGGTCTCATCATCACGGATGCAAACCGGCTTCCCGTTGATGACAACCGTGCAACTCTTCCTGCGGGTGGAGGTCATATCAGCGAACTGGGCGCAGCGCTCTACCAACCACTTACTGGATCCCCATCTCCCGAGTAGCGGTAACGCTCTGCTGAAGCAACCGCACGCCTTCCTCTCCCTTGCCGCTTCCATCTATCCCCGCACAGGTGCCAACACCGCTGTTTTCCCAGTCCAGGTCTTTCGTCTTCGCGCACTGCAGCGCCGTTTCAGGCTTGCCGATCTCACTTCGGCCCTTAAAGTTCAAGCACTGCACGAAGCTCCACCACCGCCTGGTAGAGGTGTACTTGATTGCGCAGAGCTCGTGTACGTTGCCCGCGCACTCCTCCGGGCCATGCTTGCATGTCACGCCGAAATCGGGCTCGGATGTGTTAGGCCTGCGCTTCGGCTGAGCGACATGGTGGAGGATTATTCCCGTGCGAACTCACGTTCCGATGAAAGTCAGCGAAAGGTCGATTTTATCCTCGACGTGCTCGAGAACGCGGTCGAATACGGTCTCGCAAAGGACGGCATCTGGGCAGCGGCTCATCACACCCAGTACGACCGGGACTTTGACATCCTCAAAGCCGCCTGTGTGTGCATCGGCGGTCTGCACGTTGAAGGGGTTCAGGGCAGCAGCGCGCGCACCGAGGGCGACAAGGCCTGCGAGGAGGGAGGGGAGAACGAGTGCGGGTGTGAACATCATGGTCGGAGGCAATGTTGACAATGTCGGCCGGCTTGGACAGCGGCACGGCCGGGTTCGACGCACTGGGAGATCCACGGGGCCACCGTGACGCGTGCATTCGGTCAGTACAATTGTGCGCAAGGCGCATTTTCGAGGTGCACAACGATGGTTAATTAAATGACATGTATTGCCCGATCCCTTGCGCAAGCTGTCGTCATCTCACGTGGCTCGACGATCGCTGCTCGACCCGATCCATCTCGCGCGCATCCGCCAACGGCGTACCATCCAACTTGTACTCGGGTTTCAGACCGATCGAGCGGCGTGGACACCCAGTTGTCCCTGTGCACGATGAACTCTCCGCGGAACTGGCACCGGTGCACGTACTGCTAAATGTACCGGGAAAGGGCTGATAACAAAATCGGCACAGTCCCGGCCCCACGCCTCGCGCCCACGGCCTTCTGCAATGCGATGGGAGACGCAGCGGCATGATGGAAGTCGTTGGGCGTCGGTCAACAGTCGCGCTTGATAGAAGCCGAGAGTTTATGTTGGAGAGCGTGGCGCCCACGGGGGGTGTAGTGTCTTTCATCAGCGTATATGCACATCTCGATGATACGCGCATCGACAATAAGTTGTGAGCGATGGTTCCACGGAGGTGGGATTCCATCAAGCAGGATAGAACACAGGGGTGAGATTCCATCGAGCGGAATAGAACACATGCGTATAGCTGATCCGCTCAGTGTCAGACGGCGTCCCACCAGTTGCGCGCCTCTGGTTCGGAGGGCGGCGGTTCGAAATATCGGCATCGAGCCCGGAAAGCTGTGCGTAACGCTCTGCTTCACGAAATGTTAGTCAAAGACGACGTCGTGCCACGCACCATCGAAAGCCCGCTTGCGGACGATGGTTTCCACCGTCAGCTCGTTGTGGAGTTGATTTCGCTGCACTACATTTAGACAAGTGCGATGCAGCGTGCGAGCGGGCTGACCTTGACTTCTTCGGCGTAGAGAACGCCTTTGGCTCTGCGCTGCGCTGAGGCGTCGTCTCCGGCACTTTGTAATGACCGACGCTTCTCGTCGAGGGACTGGTCCACTACCCCAACACAGTAGTCCACGATGTCTTTGCGTCGCGACCAATTTGCTGGTATCGCATAAGCTAGACAACCCGTTGAACCCGATGGTGTTCATACCGACAAGTTCCCTCCAAACCTGGACACACGCTTGCTCCTCCACGTCGCCCTTGCCACTGAGGCCCGATCTCTCCCTGTCCCGATATTGAGCGGTGGTCCGGTTCAGGCGCATGTTGATTGTATCATCGAGCTTCCTGTACTGATTCATCAAATCTAAAGCAGTGTACGCAACACAGCGAGGGCGAATTGCATATGTCAGGGCGGGTTCTCTTGCAGAACGTGGCGGACAGAACTCACCCTTGAATACAGAAATATCATGACACGTTGATGGAGATACATGCACTGTCCTGGTATTCAGCGTAGGAGCCTGTATCGCAAGGCTGCCCAGCTGAGGTTGCTTCGACGGCGGCATGGTGAGATGGATCGAAGCGGGACTTTGATTCCGACCACAGACTCAACACCCGTGTACGCGCTTAATTACCGGCACCGGTAACGCGGCCAGACGCCCGGTCAACATACTTACAGATATAGGCGCTCGGACTCAGGTTCCCGATCTCATCCACTTTGCACTCTCTTCTTCTCCAGCGCAATAGATTCAGTCGGTTAGCAGCTCGATTGAGCGGGGTAGGTAAGAGACATGAATGATATCCTGAAGCGCGTAGAGAACACTGTGAATATAGCGAGAAAACATACTACTGTACTGATCAGACCTTAGCGGGGCCGGTTGTGACCTGTGACAGGCTGCATACGATCCGGGCGAGCGGGGAAGCGCTCAAAATTACCATATACGGCCTTTTGGCGCCCATTTCGCAGCCCAAATTGGGCGCTTAGGGGCTAAAAACCCCAAGTGACCAGTGACCGGTCAAAACATAGCGGGGCGGGGACCCCCTTGTGACGTGTGACGCCCCGCTAGGGTCTGATCAGTACAGTAGAATAGCAAAACCATACGACTTTGACATAGGACAACAACAGGTAGATAAGAAAACACTAGCGACGGAGAGAGCGGATAATGAGGGCAGCGTGGAGGATGGGGAAGATGGAGTTCGGAAGATAGAAAACGGAACGAACGGGGTGCATAATGTGGATGATGATGCGGCTACTACGGAGGAGCGTCGGTACGAAGGGGGCCCAGCCATGTTTCAACTGAAACGAGCGGCGACAGAAGGGGTGCAGGGGCGTATGTGACGTGCCGTGGTGAGCATGGTCAGAGTGAAGGACTGGGCTCTGCACCGTCAGGGCGGGCAGCCCCACGGACAGAAGCCCTCGCATCGGGAGTCGCTACGGGCGCTCCTTCAGCGGCATTCGTGGCCCCTTGGGCGGCGCCTTCTTGGCCTTGGCAGACGCCGCCACTCGACCCGCGAGTCACTGGCCCCCTTTTGAACCATATGAGTCTCTAGAAGGTTGAGCCGCCAAGCCGCCCGCCCCCTGTCCGGCAGGCTGCCAACCCCTAGGCATGTTCGTTATATAGCCATGATCTCTCTGCATGTGCCTCACGCGACGTGCAGGGTCGCCGAACACTACCCAGCAGTCTGGGTATTTACAATGGTGGGGTTTCTTACCAGTGCTGTTGGGAGAAATGAGTAAGGTGGTCGTCAAGAAGGACATGTACTCACTGTGTGTTGATGTGAGTCTTCATGGCACTCCTTTGCGCAGTTTCACTCCCACATTTTGAACATATCCAAAACCTGACGCGTGGTAGTCAGCATCGACGTTAGACGTCTGCAATGAGCGACAAAAAACTCACCGCAACTTCATGTGGTACGACTGGATGTGCCGCTTGATCAAGTGTCTTTTGGCCTCGTAGGTGCACCGGATCCCGACACCGTGCCTGTCCTTGCGCACCCAAACGCACTGCCAATCTCTACCTTTCCTGATGGGTGGTGACTTGGGCCGCGCCCATTGTTGCCACGCATCTGGTTCAAGGTTGGGTTTCGGTATGGGATAGGGTTCCTCCTCCTCCTCCTCCTCCGCTGAGCCGGTATCGTCGCCCTTGCGCGCGCTCGCACTGGGAGTGCCTCCAACATCCGACTCGGACGACCGAGCGGCACGATGGGCAGCTCCCGCATCTCGCCTATCGGCACTTCTCTTGTCAGATGCGACACCAAGAGGGTGGGGGCAGCGTTGCGGTGCCATCATCTCCGCCGAATGTGGGGCACGATACGCAACGTGGTTCGCCATCGCGACTTGCTCCAAGCTGGTGTTGACAACGTCAACAGAGCTTGGACGCGCCGTCCTGGAGCGTGGAGTCAGAATCGCTGAAGATACCGACATGACATGCTTCTCACCTGTTATGCTTCAGGAAGCGATCTGAGGGACTCGCGGGGCATTCACTGTGGTGGGAGACATGGTGAGTGCGGCGGCGTCGACGGCGTGTAGACTAGCATACCCGAGTCTCAGAGCGGAAACCCTCTCATGGATCTCAAGACAGGGTGTGGATTCGGGGGTAGAACAGGCCGTTTCCTGCGATATCGCGGACCTGATTGCGGGGTCTTAGACACGACAAGGCGCACCACGACGCGACACTCACCACGGAGACCAGTCGCGCGCCGACATGGTCGGGGAGCCATCGACGGAGCTGTGTTCGCTTCGAGCGCGCTGGCTCTCCGACTGCCTGGGGTTCATCAACAGCAACGGCGTGTCCAGCCGTGCCGCAGCCCGAGGCCAGAAGAAGGAGGCGGTGGGTAGCTCGTACACCGACAAGCTCAGCGCGCGTGGGTTGTGAGTCGACATGTACTGGGTGAACGCGCGGTTCTCGAGCGCGGATCCATCGAGCGGTCTACGACGCGACTTCAACATCGTGCATACGCAAAGCAAAGCGTGAGACCTACCGCTCGGCAACCGGGGGGGTGGAAGGTGGCGTCGAGGTGATGCTCGACGGCGTGTAAGGCGAGTACCTCGGCCTCGTCGTCCCGGGCAACGGGTGGTGCCCAGAGTCGTCGTAGGCGGTACCTGGATTGAGAGGGGACGAGGGCGTGCTGCTATCAAGGGATGTGGCGTAAGTCGGCAATGTCTCTGACTCGGAACGCGTTCACGCAACGTCGACGGTGCATAATACATCGCGTCGGAGACGCGACGCACGTCGGTGGCGCACCAATACACGATGTCGCGCGTGCATACGAGGGGGTGCGCCGCGGTATGGCAGAACGCTACACTCACCTGGCAGAGGTGCCGCGCAATGTGCTGCCTCGGCGGGGGGCCATAGCAGTGATGCAAAGAGGTTGGGGTAGGCGAAGAGGCGAAGAGAGAAAGAACTTTGGGGGCTGGCCGATCTCTGGGGGAGCGGGGGTGCAGATAAAGGAAAGAGCAAGGTAGGAGGGCTTTAATACTGGCGCGCACACCCAGTATTCGTCGGCATTTGAACTCTACCTTCCGTTGAGCGCCGGAGGTGAGCGTGGAAACCGAACCAGGATCCCCCGCACAGCAGGCGGACGGCCGCAAACGACAAGCGCTCTTCCATTTTGACGGGTCGATGGGGACATTTTGGATGCTCTCGGCCACATCGCTCGGATACTCGTGTAAAAGGCGTGAGAATGCTCGGCCGCGCCGCGGCTTCCGCTAATGGCCATGTTCCAAACCGGCCAGTTCCCGTGATGAGGGGACGCCTACAGGCCAAGCCGAACCAAACAAAGCGGCGCTCATCACTTTCTGAGCCTCCCCGTCCAATCCCATGAGCGCGCCTACGTGACATAGATCGGATCAGTCAAGCGTGCGCCAATGCGTCTTCCAAGTCTCCAGATCCCAGCCTGCCTCCAGCGATCATTTATCATTGACAGCGCCAGATTTTCTGAGAATTAAGTCCACATCGGCGGCCCAACGGACACATCCGGACGCCGTCTGATCAAAATCAGGGTTCGCTGTCCGCTGCTTCGCCGGTGACCCGCGGCCTTGCCTCTTCAGCGTGAAAGGGTTGAACGCTATTAGCACACGGGCGCGCCATCTCCATCTTGAGCGTGTTGAGCGCCCCGTCAGTCAAAAGAGCTTGAAGAGCGCATCTTTGTTTCCTGAGCAACGCGACAAGTTCTCTGATCGCTCCGGACATGTTCACGGTAGCCACCGTGACCTCTTTCCTACCAGCTCGTTCTCGACGCCACGAAGAGGAAGTGAACCCATCAATCGACACGTCTGGGCAACACACACTGCGGGAGACAATCTCTGAAGCTTGTTCGTCAACTGAATACGGCATCGAAGGCTGCTCGCAAGCGCTCCGGAGGTCGATTGCTACCGAAGTCGTATCACTATCGAACAATAGCGTTCGATGCAAGGTATCGGGGACCGCCAGGGCAACAGATCCGCAATGCTCATTCATATATTCCTGTACACGGGCTGCCCGTGCTTTTTTTTGAAGGTTCAGCACCTGGTAAGTTTCAATCCGCAGTGCATAGCAGAATGTGCTCGTAGATCAGGTCAATTGAAGTTCTCGTCCGCGCACGGTGCAAGAGCGGGCGCGCCCGATACGATTATTTCGGCCCCTGGGCGATATTCAGAGATGCCCCACTTGATGGGCTCTCATCGTACCGAAACGTCAGCGGGCTCAGGGTTCTGGCCCGCCCCAATGGGTTTTTGGCGGAATGCCGTACGAAGCTCTCACGGCTGCGCTTCTTTCAGGAGATGCGGTCCGGCCTCCATAATAAAATTTTATGGCCGTGCGTTGAACATGTTCAGGAGTGTCAAAGACTCGGAGGCATGCCTCGGATGAAATTCAGAGAACTAGGACTCGTACAATCTGGGGTATCAGTACCACGAGGCCGCAGTAGAAAAAGGCACGCACCGTTTGGTATCCAAGTAAGGGCACGCGGGAGCAGTCCTGAGCGGCATCAATAAGCGTTTACATCAGAAACGTTCCAGAACGCGCAATGAGCTGCGTATGCAGAGGCCTCGTGATGTTATCTGGCTGTCGGGTCTTTGCCGCATTTGACTCGAGGCACTTCTTTTAATCTAATGTGGTTGCGAAGCATTGCACGCATGGTACGCACCGCCGAGATGCTTCAGGGCCTGCGCCACGACGCGCCCAATGAATTGTTCCTCCCTGTGAAGTGCGATGAGCACGTACTCCGAGGGTTGGTGGAGACAATAGTCCAGAACCTCTGTGTCTGAGCAGCGGTATTCCGCATCGGCGTATTGAAAATACCGACAGGAGCCCCACATACAACGTTGTCTGAGTATGGTAAATGCCGCCCAGTGCTCCTATGTTTCGTGTGAGGGGTTCCACGAGGACCGGCGTGCGTACAGATGTCGCCATAAGAGTTCCCGCGCCCTAACGGAGTGGGCCATATCCGCTCATGACGATCGTCGTCCACCAAGGATAACAAGACGAGCCGACCTCGGATTTCGTGCGCCACCGCGGCGCCGGGCGAGATGGCTTTTCGCCGCCTTTCGACCCACATCTACTTCTTTGCGACCCTGCACGTCGGGCAAAGGGCTACAATCGCGTCGCGCGGATGGCGACATGATACCAATGATGATCCTGGCATTTACAGCGGCACATAACACTGCAATCCAGGCATGGCGGAGTTTGGTGAATCTCGGAGAAGGCAGGGCCTGCTCGGGCTGTGGATTCGGACAGCACTGTCTGATAATGGTGTCAAGTATTTAATTTCGAGGGCCGGTCACAGGAACGTGCAAGTGTTATTTGGATACGCCTTGACGTGCGCTGGGGAGGGCTGGAAGAACCTGATTTGCCGCCACCATACTGCTAGCGTGTGGGAGAGGCTGTCAATGACATAGCGGTTAAGATTTCCGAATGCTTGACGGGTGCACGCACCTTCCCCCTAACGACCTGTGGTAAATTTTGTGTACACACAGATACGTATGTTATGATAGTCCTGGCAATTTCAGTTTGACCCCTACTTCCCCTGCAAGAGGACACTACTTAGCTTAATAAACGCCGAAAGTTGGTCGGACCCTACTTACAATGTGCGGGATCGGAATGGATGCCGCTCCGGAAATTGCAGGGCCACCGTGACAAATGTGTCAAATTTTCTGAGAGGAGAGTTAAGGTGTATCCGGTTTACCAGTACATCACCACCAGCGCAAGCACAAAGTTGGTGGAGCGCTGCTGTTTCATCGGAGCGCCGTGTACCTCCGCTGCGAACATAACGCGTCAACGTCACATCTCAAGATCTCGAAGATTCTACCAGAGATCTGATTTACACCCAGGTCCATCGCCGCTCATCGCGCAGCACGAGGTAAGCAAATATCCTGTAGTCACAATGACAGCCGGAAATATTGGCCCCAACCAGAGGTATATGCATGCACGAGGCAAATACTCTGAAATCCCGTCCCCCATTTCGTCGTAGCACCCGGAGTCCGACTCGGACACGGACAGTGAGCTTCTTGTCCCACCTGACATTATTTATTGGCAGCGTGCGGTCGAGTTATTACGTCCACCACTCGCTGCACGCAGCTACGGCACGAAACACACTTGCGTTGGGCGCCCGAAGCCTTTCGAAGTGCACAGGTTGTGGTCAGCGCTGATTTCGATGCAAGTTCGAGCTTCGCTCTTCTGATCCAGGTGTTGGGAAGTGACGTACAGCATTGGCGAGCTTGTTCACGGGACTCTGTAAGCCAGAGCGAAGATACTCACCTTTGATGAGCATGGCACCGGGACCTTCAACTTGCATGCCATCGGACGTCCTGAGTGGTAAGCACTTCACGTGTTCGTCCTCCGGCAGGTTGACGCGCGCCGCGGCATGTTTCCGCGTGGTCACGTTTGAGCCTGACAAAAACGACTATGTCATGAATAATCAGTGGAGAGAAATCAATGGCTGAGAACTGGGAAGCCAAGCGACGTGAGTAGAGTTCATAAATAGGCACGTCTCGCCCTAAGCCTTTTGTGCTACTATGGTAACTGCGGACGCCACCATGCTGCTGGGGCGCAATGGCTGGTTTGTGGCGGGGTAGTGCTGCTGTGGCCAGGTGAGTCGGACCTGGGCGGAACGGGCGTCATAGAGGACGACAGAGCACGGGCTGGACGAGCGAGTTGACGGGCCTAGATCCCCCGCGATTGAATCACTGGCAGACATGTGCGAGACCTGTGGAACTGGGGCCGCCGATAGAGAGCGGCATCCGCAGTCCGCCTGCGAACGGGAGACACGGTGCGGTTGAGGACGCAAAAGACGCACTAGGATTGTGGTTGTGGTCAAGCACGGCCGAGCGGTGGAAAAAGGCTGCGTATCTTCGTAGTGCAAGACGAAGGCTGTATCATGGGAGGCTGTGGGGGACGATGAGAGCAGGACGAAACTAGACGGGGCGGGCAGAGTCGACCGGTCGGAGGAGGCGAGGCTGGGAGACGCCCGGCGCAGGACGGGGAGGGCGGGCGCTTTCCCTGGGCGGGCTGAACAACGCGTTCGTGCTCAACCACATCGATCCGCTGGCTTTGTCCTCTCCTCCTCCCAGCTCGCAATGAGCGTGGGCTCATCACGCCCCCCGCACGACGCCCCCCGACGCCCAGCAATGTCCTGCTCTCCTCTGTCCCGCTCTCGCCATGTTGTCCTCGGTCTCTTGTTCTCGCTTGCCTCCTCTCTTCTCTCCGTTCGTGCTCAGGCCATCTCCTCTTCCATGCCTGTTCCACCACTCCAGTGGATCAACCTCTCTCAGCTTCTTGATGGCCCTGCCGCCCCGCCTCTCAAAGACGCGACGATCGGTTACGACGATACGAGCGGATTCATCCTGATCTTCGGCGGAGAGTCGCAGCAGGGTATCCCTGCAGCACAGACATATCTGTACGTCTTTAACACACGCTTTTGTGGTCGCACGGGCTTGGCTCAAGTCGAATGTATACAGTATTGACACCCGGAATCTCCGATGGACCACGGCCGCTATGCCCTCGGGCTTGACTGATTCGCCATCCATCCGGAGTGCCGCAATAGGCGGCGACGATTCAGCCGCCAGCTAGTGAGTCCGTGCAATTGGTATTCTTCCATCTTTCTCATATCCCGTAGTCGTCATGGTCACGTAGTAATTGACGGAGAGGGTTCAAATGACACTCCTGCAACTGATATTTGGGTAGGTGCCCTTCAGGGAGCCCGAAGTGCTGAACTTACCTCGCCACATAGGAATTCGACTACACAAGTCAATTCTGGGCTAAGGTCGGAGTGTCGCCAGGTGGCCCATCCGGAAGATGGGGCGCTGTTGGTGGCATCGACACTCGTGTCAAGTTCACTACCGATTCGACCACAACTACCCCCAACAACACATTCTACATGGCCGGTGGCTACGACGGAAAGCAGGCGTATCCGCTTTCAGAAGTGTGGCAAATGGAGGTATCGGGGACCCTCTCCTCTAATCTCCCTTCCAGCGTGACCGCCAGTTGGTCGCGCGTTACCGTCTCCTCTGACGTCAGTGCGAGGCTTTCCGCTGGCGGCACCGTGGTTGGCCAACAGATAGTCGCCGTTGGCGGTTGTTCGTCTGGAGCATCTCAGGATTCCTTCTTGGATTCTTCCTGCGCGCTACAGGACACGCAAATCATCGACACTACTACGGGGAATGTGATTAACGTTGGCCCTTGCATAGCGCCTCGTGTCGATCCGGCCGTGGTCCCGAATATGTGCCAAGCATCCCATAGCTTCAATAGCCAAGTGTTTGTCCTGTTCGGAACATTCAACGGTTCACAATGGGATGACGGTGGTGGGTTGCAGAAAGGCGAAGTGGTGAGTACCAGGCAGTGTGGTATTGGAAATTGTCGCTGAGCGCTATGGATATTGTTCAGGCCGTACTCGACGTTGGAACAGGTCTGCATCTTCATCGTAACGGCGACCGTTAGCGGCTACTGACTTTCCATACATTAGCTGCCTGGGCAAGGGTGCTGCCTGCGGGTGATCCAGGAACCAATGGCAAGGTCACATATCCCCCTCCTCGCCAGGGCGCGGCTGCTTTGTCATGGACCGGGGCACTAATCGGACAGCCTGACGTTGCTGTTTTCGATACGATCGTCTTCGGCGGTCGTGACGCCTCCGGAAACTACCTTTCGGACGTCTGGCTTCTAAGGGCATACAACGCGACGATAACCGGCTCAAACCAGAAGTGGTCAGGTTTTGGGAGCGGCACTTTGACAACTGGCTTCAACGCCGATGGACAGGGCGTCAGCGTTCAATATCTGACGCAATGCGCGACGGCTTTGAAATCTTCATCACCCACGTCCTCCTCAGGTTCTAGCACGTCTCCGACGGGAACAGGAACAGGAGACCAGAGTCCTGGCCAAACGTCTTCTCCTTCATCACCGACAACCTCTATCGTGTTTGACACTTCAACCATTCACAAATCCACTGCAGCAGCGTCTGTCGCCCTCTTCTTCCCTGCTCTTGTCCTATACCGGCTCGCGTTCCCTTCTGTTGGCATTTCCCATCCAGCAGAACGTCAATTAGCTCTTTTCTACTCTGGCGCTGTCGTTGGCATCGTTGCATATGGCTTAGGTATTGCAGGCTTGGCCACTGCATTCACCTCAATGACCTCGACCACTGCGACTATCTCCAGGCGCTCAATATCAACTGTCGACCTGCAGACGCCGCATGCCAAAGCTGGCCTCGCTCTCTTCGCTGGCATGTACGGCCTTGTGCCTCTGCTCTCTATCATTGCCTTGGCCATCAGGCGCTTCGACGGGACTCAGGATGTAGAGGGAGTTGAAGGAAGACAGCGCGCTGACTCGACAGCGGAGAAATCCAGTATGAACGGGCGTGCGATGAGCCCTTCCCAGCGCTCAGAGTTATTGTCGAACGAGGCAGCAAACGGCGAGCCGAAGAAGCGAGTGAGGTCGTGGGCAGGTATTGGTACCTGGGCCGGCATAACGGGTCGTCGATCGAACGAAACGACTTCTGAAGATCGCCATACGCACACATCATCGCAGCGATCCTTCGAGGTTACTAACAGGCCCGCACGTCAGCGTCGTGCCAGCGGAAACAGCCTCGCTGCCTTCTCCGACCCGCGCCCATCGCACACGCCGCGCAACCTCAGCGATATGAGCTGGCTCGATGCAGGGCGTAACGCCAACGGGATGGTATGTTCCTACGCTTGAACTTATGCATGCACCGCCGCTCATGGCTACTATCTAGGGTGAGCTTGGGTACAACCTTAATCAGATGGACCGCAGGGGCCAGGAACCGTGGACGCCAGGCACAACGCCTATGGAAATCACCAGCACCAATGGACTCATGGGTCACCAGAGCCCCGTGGAACACCCTGTTCTGCCTCCACCTTTCCAAGGATTCATACATGTTCTCTTCCATGCGCTTCTCCTCGCGCTCTCCGTCCTCTCGTTGGTCGCATTATGGATGCGCGGCCCGAAGCCGGCGTTTGGCGTCTTCCTGGCGTGGACCGTCGCGTTCTACACTATCCTCGTCACGCTTGCATGGAAAGGCTACCCTCGCAAGTCCATTCTCTCCGTCATCTTTAGCCGCCTACGCGCGGAGCCTGTCGCGTTCTCGCCCGTCCCCCGCGGGGGCTCACCCGCCGGCTCGCGACCGATGTCGACGACCGGCTCCGTCGCGGTCCCCTTCCCGTCCGATAACCGCGGCCCCTACCAGCACCACCAGCCACCATATCGCGCCACGCTCTCCGCCGAGCCCGACTACCCAATGTCGCATGCACACTCCCACGGACACGGCTCGCACGATGTCGACGATGACGACGACGAAGAGGACGAGGATACGCGCCAGCGGCGGATCGAGGAGGAGCTCAGCCGGCGAGACGTGTCGATCGTGACCGTCCCGAAGCGGCGGCTGTATGTGCTCAACCCCAATCCACCAGAGGAAACGTCGGCAGCGACGCCGAGGTAGTTTCTGCGCCGTGCGCACTCCCCATACGTACGTACTTTAGGTAGTTTATTTATGCGTTATGCACCCATATTGGATCCCCTGTGTAGTTGCGACATTTCCACTGGCCATATCCCCCTCGCCCGCTCGTCCCCATCCCCGTACACCCACCACCCGCCTTCCTCTCCCCCATCCTCCCACCCATGTTTGCCTTCCGTCGCATTGCTCTTATGCCAGAGATACCACCGTTGTCCCTGGAGCACTCCTTATGAACGATTCCGAAACCTGTAGTCGTGCACACATAATCCCCCGGACATTCTACAAGTTATACTGTATTCTCTCTTGCTGCAAGATATGATATGCGGTGTGTGTGCTACGTACATGCGTCGGGCGGCGCGACGACGGTGTGCGAGGTATGATGATGATTGATAGAGCGAGCGATTATGACGAGTGAGTGCGTTAGAGGTACGGTCGTGGGTCGTCGTGACGGGTCTCCGAAAGCCGGTCAAAGCAAAGATAGAACACCATAAGTACCAGAGAAGGAACGAGACAATCCAAGTCCGTGCTGAACGAAAGTCGAAGGGGGTATGCGGAAGAAAGAAAAGAATGGTGTCGTAAGCCTGGGGCGGCACGCCTCACCGCTCGCCCTCGACAGCGACGTCGTGCCGCCATTTGTCGACCCGCCCGTACTTGACCGCATCCTGCATCGGGGGCGGCGTCGACGGCAGCTGCGGGTACACCATCATCGGCGGCGCCATGGGCGGGCCGAAGTAGCCCGAGCCCATCATCGACGGCGGCGCCGCGTACATCATCGCATGCTGCATCTGGGCCTGCTGCATTTGCGCCTGCTGCATCTGTACCATCTGCGCCTGCGCGAGCATCTGCTGCTGCTGCTGTTGCTGCGCGGCCATGAAGAACTGCGACTTGCGGAGCTGGTCCGGGTGCAGACCCAGCGGCTTGTCGTCCTCGTCCTCGCCCCCGCCGGCACGGGCACCGAAGCCAGGCGGGATGCGTGACACCCGCAGGCCGAGCGGCTCCGCGTCGTCGTCGTCATCGTCGTCGCCTGCACCAGGGCGTGCGGAGAGCGGCGAGAGGCTCCCGCCGGCGATCGACGGGAGTTTCTGCTTCGTCTTGTCGAGCAGCACCGAGAGCGGCTTTTCCTCGTCCGAGGAGCTCTCGTCCCCGCCCGTCCGTCGGCGGGTGAGGCGCTGCGCTGCACGCCCGATTGTCGCGACGAGTGGTACGTCCTCCTCGCTGCTCTCGTCGTCTTCCCGTGTCACGACCTGTGGCAGGCGTGGGGGGCCGGCGGGCGGATACCGCGGGCCGGTGCCCGTTGTTCGTCGGGGGCCTGCGTCCTCTTCGTCCGAGTGCCAACCAGACGTCTCTGGACGGCGTGGGGCTGGAGCATCGCTCGAGTCGCTGTCTTCATCCGAGTCGTCGTCGTCGCCTGCGGCCGGGGGCGGCGCCCGTCTCCGGACCGTCTTGGGGATCTCGGGGAGGACGTGCGGCGGCGTGGCTGACCTATCGCCGACAATTTCCGCGGAGGGGGCGGGGGACAACGACTCGGACACAGGAAGGGAGGGCCCGTCGAGGTCCTCCCCCTTGCCTTTCTTCTTGCCTTTCCGTTTGCGGCCCCTGCTTTCCTCCGCCATCTCGCGTTTCCTGCGCTCTTCTTCCGCCAGCCGCTCCTGCTCCTCGATAGCTCTGAGTTTCGCGAGCTCGCGCTCCCAGAGCGTATCCACGCCGAACACCGAGCGTGTGTTTCCGCCGCCACTACCACCCACGGCTAGGAGTGACTTCCGCGGGGCTCCTGGGATCTCCTCCTCGAAATCCAGGAGCGGTTTCGCGTTGACGGAATTGCGCCTAGTCAAATTTGGCTGAGAGTTAAAGCTGGCGAGGTGCTGGGACGCAGGCCTCTTGAGCTCATCGGGGTTAATGAATGTGCCAGAACGCGCCATCATGGATGGCCGCTCGTCGCCTTTGAACACACTGAAGGGCGTACCGTGAGCCGCCAACGATATGCGCCACGCTCGGAGAGAGGACATACCGTTGCTTTCCGCGCATCTCAGCTTTACGAGCTTCGAGGTCGTCGATAAGGCTTCGCCCGTACAACTTCCCTGGACCCCTCTTGGGGCCGGGGGTCTCCTCCACCTGCACCACTGGGATATCTGGCTGTAGTTCGGGCTCAGGTTCAGGGTCGGGATCCACCTTCTCCCCGTCTTCTGTCGCACGTTTCAGGTGTCCCTCGATATCAGCGTATGCAACATCGCGCTGCCCGTCCACCATGAGAGTATTACGGAAGACCAATTGCGACAGTGTGAGACTGCTGCGCGGGTTTGGCGTGAACGAGTTGGACGCCACAGGTCCTGCGTTCAGGCCGGGCTCGAGCACAGAGAGTGTTTGCGAGACGCGCCGCGCCGCGCGCGCTCCAGGTGGGAGCGGGCGTCCGTCCGTCGAGAGCTCGAAACCCTCACGTGCAAGGATCGCGGGCTGCGAGCCCGACGCCTGGGCTGACTGCAGTGGGCTCGGCATGATGAGCACCTTGGGACGCATCAACTCGAGACGCGAGTAGCGGTGCTCGCGCGGGGGAGGTGCGTCCGGCGGCATATCGTCGAGCATCATCTGCGTCGCCATCGTGCCTTGGGAGGTTGTGCGCGCACGCTGCGCCTTCGGGTCGAATCGCGACATGCGGCTCGGAGATGGAGGGCGGACCGCGAACGGGTTGTCCTCGTCCGGTTGCGGCTCGCTTGTGAGCATGTTCCCCATAGAGCCGCTGGAGTAAGTGCGGCCACGGGCTCCCATGCTAAGCGACGACTGCGGCCGTCGCTCGAGGCCGTCCGCCTGCGGCGACGGGGAGCGGACGGTCTCACTCGTCGGGAACGGGACGGAGTGCAGCGGAGAGTGGAGGGCCAGCCGGTCGATAAGCGCATGTGCGGACGGACTGCGAGAGCGCAGGGGGACGATGGACTGATCAGAATGTGCCTCAGGGAGGTTGAGTGGGTCGCCGATCGAGTGCCTGCGAGGGCCGAGCGGGGGTGTGTTGGACTGCGAGTCGAGGAATGCTCCGCCTTCGCCGAGGCCGTTCAGCATGTTCATGCTCATGGCCCTTCCGTGAGGCCTTCCGCCGCCTGGCGCAGAGGAGGACTGCTGGTAGGGGTTCGGGAGAGTGTCCGACCTCGTCTTCTTGCGCGAGTGCTTGGACTTCTCTTTCTCCTTGGGCACGAGAGCGTCCAGGCCCCATGAGGCCAGATCCACCTCCAAGTCCTCTTCCTCGTCCTCGTCCTCGAATCCTCCGTCGTACGTTGAGTCGCGTCCGAACGGATTGCGAAGTGCATCCATGGATGCGCGAGACTTGCGGTCGAATGCTAGAGATTCGCGGGGAGCGATGCTACCCGTCTCGCTCGGGAGAGCAACCCCGAGGTAATCGGTGCTCCTGCGCTCCGGAGGAGGCGGTCGGATGGGTCGGTTGCGAAAGGGGAGGAAGATGGCGCTGTCTTGGGCTGATATGCGCGGCTTGGACTGGTCCTCGTCGTCGTTGTCGTACTCTGAAGGAGAACCATGATCAATGTATACCAATCACTCAGGAGGGTCCAGCTCACCGATGAGAGCCGCAGCGAGCTGCAGACGAGAGAACGGGGCAGCCATTCTGTTCAGCGCAGAGCGGCGTGATTGTGATGCGTCCCAAGTCTGTGAGGGTACGGTGGATGTTGGAGAAGATAGAGAGAAGGTATCGAGAGTCGAGAGCAATAATGCGGTCGCTGTTGATGGGCGCTTGTATGATCCTGCATAGGGCCAGGACCCCGGCAAACTCACCAAGAGCTCATATCCGTTTGGAGGCCGTTTTGGGGCCTTTTCGGGGGTCGAAAATCGGGCAGTTTTCGGGGATTTTCACATAAGATGCGGCCGGCTACGCCGGATTCGGGGGTTAGGACGCACGTAACATAGCCGTAGGCGCCCAATTAGCGCCCCGCGGGCTCCTCGGCCCGACCGGGATCGCAGGCCGAAGGGGGCAATTTTTATATTTTACGGGTCGATTTCGTCTCTAGACAGCCCGAACCGGAGGTTGGGCCGCTTGGACGGCCCAACAGGACTTACTTTCGGAGTTAAGTCATATAGCCATCCCCGGGAAGGCTTGTTTTCGGGGGTGGCCGGGACCTAACCTCGGCGGCTGGAGGCTCCATTTTCGGGGAAATCGACCTAAATTTCATGCAAGTTCCGGGCCCTTCGGGCCCATTTTCGGGGATTTTGGGATATGGGCTCTTGGTGAGTTTGCCGGGGTCCTATAGGGCCCCGAATGGGAATCCCACGTGGCTATGCATACCCCGGCAACTTGCGGGCACCCAGGCAGCAAGCAATATTCGAATGTACTTAGTACACGGCGCCGCCGTCGATGATGCGCTCGGGTTATAGCTACGTAGAACACACCACATATATCATATCATGCGGCAAGGGGAAGAATCTAGTATCACTTGTAGAATGTCCGAAGAAGTATGTGTGTGCGCGACTACAAGTTTAGGAATCATTGACATTAAGATTCATAACCTATAGTACTCAAAGTAGTGCACTATGGACAGCGGTGGTATCTCAGGCACAAGAGCAATGGGACGAGGAAGAAAAACTGACATATCTGCCAGAGATGGCTCCGCGAACGCGCCTAGTAAATCCCAGGAATATTCGATCGATATCTGCATTGACTTTTACCAGTGAACCTAGAGACGTATTGAATGCCTAAGGTATAGATTGCAGCATAGAACATATTCAGCCGCCAAGACTTCGCCCGAATTGACGGCTCCGTTGGTGGTCCGCCGTGGAAACATGTCCGGGGCCTCGGACCAGTGGTGGGCATCAGCAGGATGCTGTGACACGCCTCGTAGGCGTCTTCACAGTAGTGCAGCGGCGGGAGTTCTTGCGGACACTAGGTCGCAAAATGATGTGGTCCTAGGTTGTCTGTGGCCTCATGCACATGCGGCGTTGAGCTGGCGAGGTTCCCTCGCAAAACATCCGAGAGCAGCCTTCGCGGTCGAGGACAGCGTGCATAGTATATCACGAGACAGGGTACCAGACCTCGTGATCGCGTTTCGCGACGGTGATCTCGATCATGACACGTCAGTACAACGGGAGGACGCTGGAAGGTCTCCGACCAACGGCCGCAGTCGCCAGTACTACTTATACTCAGCCGCCCCGGTGTCCACGTCGTAAATCCGCTTCGAACCTGCTGCGTGCTCCCTTGCAGTCTGCCAGCCATGAGGCTGTTTCAATCTCTGCTTGTCACAGTAGCCATCTTCTCCCTCCATGTCTTCGCGCAGGCTGGTTCCGACGCTCCGAAGCAGAGGCACGCGTATCAGGTCCGTACATAACTACGGCTCTTAGCGAACACGAGGTTAATGGTAAATGCAGAGTGACGTCGCACGCCTTCGGAAGATAGTCATTAACAGGTGTGTACCGAGGCCAATAAGCTTGTCACGTTCTCGCTGACGGTTTCCTCTAGCTTGTATTCGCATAGGTGTGTCTGACATGCTGTGGACCATGCGCATGCTACCAACCTGACGTACCTGCAGAGACGTCTTCCTCCGTGAACTCATCTCTAACGCGAACGATGCGCTCGAAAAACTACGACTTACGTCTCTCACCGAGCCGGAGGTTCTCTCTGGTGCTGAGTTCATGAACATCACGATCAAAGGGGAAAAGAGTGAGGATGGTACCGCTAAAATTATCATCAGAGGTCTGTGCCAAAGCATAATGTACAAGTGCAGTCCCTGATATGTGTGCAGACACTGGTATTGGAATGACTCCGGAGGAACTCGCAAACAACCTCGTATGTGCATCCCCACAGTCGCATCGAATGCAGTCACTTATTCAAGTTTTGACAGGGTACTCTCGCCAAGTCTGGCACTTCCGAATTCCTCACCAAGGCGGAGAGCGACACCACTGGCAACGGCAACTTGATTGGTGCCTTCGGTCTGGGTTTTTACAGCAGGTAAACTCCTACCAGTTTCAGCCCGCACACAACCACTCATATTATTACCAGCTTCTTGGTCGCTGACCGTGTAGAAGTTGCCTCGCTCGCTGCGAAGTCTTCGCAGAACCCGAGTCCGGCACAGTACGTCTTCAGCTCGGGAGCGGACGAGAACTCGTATGAGATCTACCCGGACCCCCGTGGTGATACTCTCGGCCGCGGCACGGAAATCACACTCCACCTGAAACCCGATGCGCTCGAATATGTTGAAACGCAAACCATTTCGGAGTTGGTGTAAGTGCTTGTACTTCCTTCCATATGCGTGCAGCATCTGACAGACTTCAATGATAGTGGCAAGCACTCATCTTTCTCGACGACCTTCCCCATCTACATGTACACCACGCGCACCGACATGGTGGTCGACGAGGAAGCCGAAGCCGAAGCCACCAAGGAGGCTGAAGCTGCTAAGGCCGCTCAGGCTGAAAAAGCGAAGGCCGAGGAGACCGAGGATGAGGAAGTTGACGAGGACGAGGCGGTCGTCGAGGAAGTTAGCGAAGAGACGACCCCCGAGGTCAAGCGCGAGCCCAAGATGAAGCCGATCACCGTTGAGGAGTGGATCCAGCTGAACTCGCAGCCCCCGATTTGGATGCGTGACCCGAAGACGGTGACGGACGAGGAGTACGAGGCCTTCTACCAGGCGACGTACAAGGACTACCAAAAGCCGCTCGCGTGGTACCACTTCGCAGGCGACTCTGGCTCCGGCGTCTCGTTCCGCTCCATCATCTATGTGCCCTCTCGCCTGTAAGTGCTCTAGCAGACACACGGAAGCGCATATATTCTGACACATTGCTCTACAGTGATGATAGCTACTGGCAGAACCCGATGCAGAGCGTGACCAAGGACATCCGGCTGATGGTCAAGCGTGTTTTCATCACGTCCGACCTCGGTGAAGACGCGCTCCCCAAGTGGGCGAACTGGGTCAAGGTCGTCGTCGACGCAGAGGACCTTCCGCTGAATGTTTCGCGTGAGACGCTGCAGTCCAACGCATTCCTCAAACAGCTCAAGGGCATCATCCTCAAGCGTCTCCTCCAGCTGCTTTCGCGTCTTCAGTCTGAGGACCCGGAGAAGTGGGAGAAGGTGCAGGAGATCTACGGGAATGTGTTCAAGCTCGGTGCCGTCGAGGACCACAAGAACCGCGACAAGCTCTCAGCGCTCGTGCGCTTTGCGACTAACCAGCGTAACAGCACATCGCTTGATGAGGTGCGTGGGTTTCATAAAATGAACTACGGGATGCCCGTCTTATGATCTTGTGCAGTATCTCGAGAACAAGAAGCAGGGCCAGAACCAGATCTTCTACCTCGCGGATATGGGCAAGAGTGCCGATGAGCTCGCGAAGAGCGTCTTCATCGAGAAGCTCCATGCCCGTGGCTACGAGGTTCTTCTTCTGGGAGACCCCCTCGACGAAGTGTTCATTACGAACATTCGTCGGTGGAAGTAAGTACAATAGATTCCCGTGCTTGAATGTCGTGCTTATGGTTTGTGCAGGAAGATCCCCTTCCAAGACGTTGCGAAGGCTGGCCTGAAGTTCGGTGACGAGGGTACGTCTTCCGCACGTCCAGTTTGTCGCTGGTCACTGATCACCTATGTAGATGCGGAGGAGGCAGAAAAAGAGGAGCACGCTCGCCTGACCGAGAAGTTCCAACCCTTGATCGAGTGGCTCCGGAAGGAGATTCGCGAGAAGGGTGCGGCCCGTGATGGTGAGCATGTTGCATCACTCACCATATACACACATATCTCATCGTCGCGTATTAGTTGTCATCTCGAACCGTCTTGTCACCAGCTCTTGCGCCATCGTCGCAGATGAGAGCGGTTACACCGCGAACCTCGAGAAACTGATCTGTATGTCTTTCTTGACGAACTGTCACCCGGACGTTCCAATTCCTGATTGTGTATTCTAGCCTCCTCACACGCGCAGGCAAACCACAAACACATGTGGGAGTTCGCGAAGAAGCAGAAGGTGCTCGAGGTCAACCCGCGCTCTCCACTCATTGAGGGTCTCCTCAGGCGGATCGAGCAACTCCCCACGGACGAGGAGGAGCGTGACCCCGAGGCCGAAGAGGAGCTCAAGGAAGTCGCCACCGTCCTCGTCGATGGTGCACTCGTGCGCTCTGGCTTCGCAGTCACGGATTCGAACGAGTGAGTCGTCCTGCTCCCCGTAGCCACTTGGGAGCTGACCACCATTGACCCACAGCTTCTTCACCCGCGTCGACCGCATTCTGCGCCGCTCACTGGGCGTCTCGGAGACCGCGCCCACTGACACGACTGTGAAGCCCGCGCCGCCGGTCGACCCTGAGCTGCCCGCGGACGCAGACATCCCGGAGCCCGAGGAGTTCGCAGACGGACGCGGGAAAGTCTCGTGGGAGGTTGAGGAGATCGACGAGTTTGGGAACGTCGTCAAGGACGTGCCCGTTGACATGAAGCGTCACGACGAGCTTTGAGTCTCGAGCGCACTTCCTGTATGCGACCTCACTGAGGAGGAGAAGGTGGAGGAGGGGCAGGGTCGCCGCCCTGGCAGACCTCGAGCTCACGGGATTGTTATGTATCAATATCTTCAAATATTTAATCGGAATGCCACGTAATCACCCAGCAGTGGAACAAGTTTATGTTTTCATGACTAGCTTGCAAAGCGATTGCAGCTGAACGTTCTCCGAGTCCATTTTGTTGAGGGCCCGGTGCAACCGGACCGACAATGTGACGTCGGCAACCGAAGAGGGAAGGAGATCGTCACAGAGAAAGCTCAGGCGCTAAAGACAGGGATACGGTCTGTCGATTGCAGAAAGAACCATGGCCTCAGCCGTACGAGAATACAAGGGTTTTATAGTACGGGGGAGGCGAGTATTTTAGTGCCAAGAACTAGCCAAAGCGAGCGCCGAGCGAGCGGAATAGTAAGCAAAACGCGGATAAACTAGAATCTTATAATATATAGAAGCCCGGTCCCCGATTAGGAAAGTGCCATTGCCTTCTACGGAAGGTGCTCTTTTCTGTTGCAAAACCGTCGCCGTGTGCGACCACTCTCGACGCCATTGCAATGTTTCAGATGCTAGAAACAGGCTGCTCGATCCCTGAGGCCGGAGGTCTGGCAGTGACATAGTTAATCCCAGAGCAGACCGGCGCAACCATTAGGCGCTCGACAAGCGTGCCCGCACACTGCTAAGATTCCTTGCGGCATTCCCGGGTTGACGTTCGGAGGTGTAAGGATGAGTGTTCTTGGATACATGGAACACAAATATGTAGATGTGACTTCATGCAAACATAGGTGGTGAGCATTTGCGTCGACACCGTACTTTCCGAACAATTTACTCTTGGATATAGACACGGGATGTAATACTGCTATAAAGTTCATTATGATTTCTAGCAGCCGGGTACGAGGGAGTGAAGTTGAATGTTGAACGTTGCGCGTTGAAACTATGTTAGCAAGCCTCAATCTGTATGTTAGTCGACCATAGTTGTGCGCGGCTGCGGGGTTAGCGCCCATATTCGCGACCCATGCCAGTGGTCGCCGCCGACGTCCACTATCGAACATTCTCGACAATTCTCCCATGTGAAGTATATCCCAGTAGCCGTAGCAAACAATGTCATCAGCGGTGCAACCTGGCGTAATATCTAGAACAGTGCCAAGCCTTCGATATCGATTTTTCCAGATACATCAATGGCCCCGGGGGTGCATATAAAGTCGGCGGTACTGACAATGCCACCCAGGCTGCCAGTGCATTTCCCACTGACATCAGGATGCAGGACGTGGTAGGGGGTCCCCATACAGTCCTTGCATAGAGCTCGCGGGGCAAAATCGCATTTCGGACACCCGCAGGCTACGGGGCGGCCAACCAAGCATAGCCCAGCGTTGACAAGTACTTACTAAAGTACAACTAGAATAAGGTAAGCACGACATAAGGTAAGCATGGCAGGGGGGGTCGGTGAGGAAACCAGGTGAGTAGACACAGGGTAAGTATACTAATCGTATCTGAGGTGAGTATGTCAACAGTCCCGGTTAATGGCATGCCAGTGGGCGGCACAGTGGTCGTTCGCGCCTCTCTGGCTCGGTACAGGTATCCTCAATTCTGGGTTCTTTTCACCCACCGACGTTATTTATGAACTTCTCACCATCGGGGGCCGTTAGGAATTGCGGACATCGGTTTTCCAGGCTGTGGGCGAGAGGGCCTGCCACCCCGCACGGCGGGGTGGCAGGCCCTCCAACTTGAAAGGTTGCGGAACAATTGCGTTGGTAAAGAATGCAAAACCATTTCGGGCCGTAGGCACGGGTATCTGCTAGTAGGAAATATAGCAGTCGGGGACGCCAGCGCCGGTGTGCGGCCGGCGTCTGGGCGTTACATCCGCCCTCCCAGTGAGACCGCGTCCAAGGTCCACTGCAACTTCACTCGTCGAAGTCAATCAGCTCATCGTCGTCGTCGGCGGGCTCCGTCGTTTTCTTCGTCGGGGTAGACGCGGGGATGGTAGAGGGCCCAGCCACCGGTTTGTCAACCTGCATGGCCATGGACTTGCCCTTCGCGGCCGCCCTCGTAGTGGGTTTGGCCGTCGAGACCTTCGCCGCGGTGGCCGTGATCGCCTTCGGGGTGGTGGCAGCAACGTGCGGGACGTTTTTGGCGACGCGCGGGGCGTGGGGACGGTCCGAGCGAGGCTTTCGGCTCTTGGACTTGACGTTCGGGGTAGAGCCAAGAGCGATGCGGCGTTCACGGCGCGCACGGATTTCGTCCTGGATGTGCTGGCTGCGTTCGAGCTGGTCCAGCATCAACGTGTCGATGATGGTGCGGCGACGCGCCTCGAGACGTTCGTTGGCGCTGGAGAAAGTGGGAGCGCTGACCGAGCGAGCAGCCGTCTGCATCGGGACCACGGGGCGGACAGCCACCGGCGCAAGTTCGTCGGGAGGCAGGTGGGCGCCGAGTATAGCGACCTGGCCCGAGATCGCGTCGTAGGAGGTGAATTGATAACGGCAGTCAACGTCCTGAGCCCACAGCTCCTGAAATTCCATGTAGCCGGCGGGCACGACTAAGCCAGGGCCGGAGATACGGTCTCCGCGCAGAGCGTAGTTGAAGTTCGAGTAGAGGCGAAGCTGGTCGGTGGTGTACTGGTGGCGACCGCCAGTAGGCCTGCGGTGGAGAATAATATTCCCGTTGGGCAAACGGTCGAGAGAGGAGTGATCCATGAAAGCGGCGACCATGATCGCGAGTAAGGCCAGGGAGAGTAGAGAGGTGTAAGACCGGAAGCAGAACGGTCGGGGTCGGGGTCGAGTCGGAAAGGGGGCTCGAGGCGGAAAGGGTGTAGGGCGTCGAGTAAGAGGACGCCGGGGAGGGGGAGGCTGTCGAGTAACTGAAGAGACAACCCTCGCGAAGGGAACCCTTTTATAGGTTTCGCGGCGCGGACGAACTGCAGGGACGATCACCCCTAAGAAAACTTGTGGATCATCCGTCGGCGGCTTTCCTTGCCCCGCCGTCAGTTGGCTAATATGGGTTACCCCCAGGGCTTCCATATACTCTCCAACCGCGCGGGTATTACGCACCTCACGGTACGGAACCCACGTCCGATCACCTGAGCGCCACAAAGCTTCGAAAATTGCGTCCTCACGGGCCCCTTTGTGAGCTACAATATGGGTGATAACCCACTCATCGTCATGCTCGTCAAACTCAGCCACCTGAGTTTCAAGGCGGCCAGGGAAAAGCCTATCATCATTAGGCTCGTGGATCCGCAATAGAGATGCATGGAAAACATTGTGCACCCCTCGCTGCTTCAAGTTCCGAGGTAAGTCGATCTGGAACGAGTTGTTCCCGAAGTCGCGGTCCACACGGTATGGCCCAATGTATTTAGGCGACAGCTTACGGGCAAGCCCCTTAGGCAGCGATACATTTTTCGTGGAGATGTATACCAGGTCGCCGACGACGAACGGTGTCGATCGGCGGCGTTTATTAGCATCCCGAGTCTGCTTGACCCGTGCTGCAAGAATACTATCGTGAGCCGCCATAATAGTCTGCTTCACTCGCTGCGCATAAACGCGAACGCCTGGGTACTCATCGGACTTTGCGTCGTTCCAGATCATCGAGCGCGGCATACGACCCGTGTTGAGGAAAAACGGTGAGAAGCCCGTAGAATCAGACCGGGCAATGTTGATTGCAAACTCGATCGCAGGTAGCTTGGATACCCAATCATGCTGTGTAGGTCCGATGCACTGACGCAGCATCTGGGTTACAGTGCGGTTAGCTCGTTCGGTAGACCCATCCGATTCCGGGTGATAAGCACTCGACATCCGAAGTTCCACTCCAACGAGGCGGTGCAGGTGCGTCCAGAAAGTACTTGTAAATAAGGAGTCTCGGTCGCTGACGATAGCCCGAGGCATGCCATGATGCTTATAGACCTCAGCGAACACCAGTTCTGCTACCTGTCGAGCGGTGTAGTTGGTGCGGCAAGGTACCAAGTGGACCATGCCGCTTAGCAGGTCAATAATGACGGCAATGGAGTCATATACGCCGTTCCGATCCCGGGAGTCCGGCATGGGTCCCACGAAATCAATCCCGATAACTTCCCAAGGTATTTTCGGAATAGTGAGTGGATTGAGCAGACCAAACGGACGCTGATTGTTCGGTTTACTCTTTTTACATGTCTGACAGGTATCGCAGTACTTCCGTACGTCACCCGACATCGACTTCCACCACACATGGTCCCGGAGTAAACAAATCGTCTTGTAAGCCCCGAGGTGAGCTAATAAAGAGTGTCCGTGAGTGATCACGACCTCTCTAATACTACGACCGCCCAACAGAATATTGGGGATGCATAGTACAGTTCGGTCGGTCTCTCGTAAGTAGACCAACCCTCCTTCACACTTGAAATTTTTAAAGGCAGCCAGAGCCTCGAGGATCTTCTTGAAGAATGGGTCCTCCTCATAGCGCCCGGATAGAACCGAGGCCAGATCCACGCCGTCCGAGCTAGCCGATAGGTACGTGAGAAATATCTTCTGCTGAGACAGCTTCTCACGGGCGGCGTTTAGACGGGCGTCCTCGCTTGTGTCGTGGTTGTCTCCTACCGCCACGTCGTCCGTTGCTTGGGGACTCTCCCCTCCATCTGGTGAGTCCATTCCTGCAGGGATAGTACCGTCTGCTGACCCCGCGCCCTCCTGACGTACAGCTCGGGGCCCGTGCAGTACGACACGATGGATACGCCGTGCAAATTCACGAGACGTCTCCGGCCGTCCAGACTCAGCGGAGAGAACCTCGACGGTAGTGTGCGTACGTGGTCGCGCGGTACGTGTGTTCGCCGGCTTTCGCCTAGGGCGCACTTCTGACGTGGACGCCGGCTTTACAGGAGATGGAGAGATGTTCGAAGCCATGCTACGTCGTCCCGTCGGCCGCGAAACAGCGGGAGCCGGGGGGCTTTGCACAGGCGCAACCGGCGCCGCCCGAGGGCGTGCTCCGCCGCCCGCGACTCTGACGCGTTCGCTGCGGCGAACGGTCTCCACTGGCACAACAGCGGGAGCATCCCTAGCCACCAACACCACAGAGTGAGCTGCTAGGCCTACGGGGACCCCCGCGTCGTCGTGCAAGACGTATTCCGAAGGAGCTCGTACCGTGCCCGGGGCGTCATTGGTGTAAATTCTTGACAGAGCGTCCGCGAGAACGTTGTCCACACCCGGTACGTACTCAATCTCAAAATCAAACTCGCTGATTTTTTCCATCCATCGAGCCTGACGCCCCGACAGATTCTTCTGAGCGAGCAAGTGGATGAGTCCTCGATGGTCGGTTACCCAGGTGAAATGACATCCGAGCAAAACATCACGGTGTCGAAGCATCGCCTCGACGCCCGCGAGCATCTCGATCTCGTGTACAGCATAGTTGGCCTGTGCCGACGCCAGCTTGGCGGAGAAGAATGCCGCAACGTGAGCATTACGCCAGGTAGCACCCTGGCACACAACACCTGCGATACCCCCCATGGACCCGTCCGTGACGAGCCAGATGCGCGGCGCCCCTTGTGAGTAATCCAAGGGTTTACGATGATGCATTCGGTGGGCGTGGACTAATCGTTTCACTTCATCAAAGGCGCGCTGCTCTGTGGGCCCCCACCGGAAGCTGAGATCAACCCCCGTGAGACCGGACAGCACGCCCATGGGAATCCGGATGGTCGCGATATCGTCGGCCAAGTAGCCGACCGACCCGAGGAACCCGCGTAGGAGCTCCCGTGAGGTCGGGACTTTCCAGTTCAACACGGAGTCGACCTTATCGGGGTCCATACGGATCCCGTCGCGATCGACAATGCGGCCCAAGATCTTCAATTCGTCGCACAGCAATTGCAGCTTCGTCGAGCTTAGGTACAATTCTTCTCGCTTCAAGATATCAATAACTTGTTTAACATGTTGTTCATGTTCCGCAGCGGTATCCGAGTAGATGATAATATCATCAAGATACACGTCCATGAAATGACCAAGGAATGGGCCAAAGATATGGTTCATCAAAGTCTGGTAAGTAGCGACCGCATTGCAGTCGCCCTGCTGGAGCACCAAGCTGACCATGTTCCCATCGGGAGTGGTCATCGCCGTCCGGTCAACGTGTTCGGGCGCGATACGGATCTGCTCGTACGCATCCTTGCCGTCGATCAGGCTACGGTAAGGCTTCCGAGAAGCCCGCCTCAATATAGCCTCCATGTCGGGAAGGGGCGAAGTCACCTTGATAGTGTTCGAGTTTCGTTCCCGCAAGTCACATACTACACGAAGTCGTGCGGGTACCCCATTCACGCCCGTGCCAGGCTTCTTCAGGAGCAGCATAGGCGAGGTGTTCCGAGCATTGGACATCCGCCACCGCCCGGTCTTCAAATACGCGTCGCGCTTCTCACTCCACAACGGCCGCAGTGCATCGGGACACTTCGATGGTCGCCAGTGATACACAGCGGTCGGATCTTTCAAGGGAATGGTGTGATTGATAGCCCGCAACGGGGGAAAAGGTGCGTCACTCGCGTCACGACAGATGGGCGCTGCGTATGCTCGCAGCGACGTGCGGATACGTTCTAACTCGCCCTCCAGGACGTCCGCGGCGCGCGATTCGATGATCCGAGCACGATTGGGCGGAACATTCGCTGAAGTCGCACTTCCAATCACGACCTTGGCGGGATTGAATCCCAATGCCACTTGATGTTGGGCAAGAAACGGAGTCCCCAGAATAAGGTCGTAGTTGAGTATATTCATGATATCAAAGTACCTGCGCTCATTAACGGTCTGATATGTGACGTCAACTTTACAGCCATAATTGACCTTAGCACGGGACCCCTGCACGGCCAACTGAACAGGTAAGGGCTTTTCTAACTCGTGAGCCTTGACGCCGAGCTGATGCGCGAACTTCGCAGACATAAAGTCCGCGAGGGACCCAGAGTCAAGTAAAGCCCGCGCTGGACGACCGTCAACGGACACCGTCACTACGATCGGCTCCGGGATGATACGGCGAAAATCCTTCGTCGCCGCTGCATTCCGCTGCAAAGGTGTGGCAGGAAGGATAGCTGCGGCCATGCTGATGACCGCGACGTCCGCAGCCTCCTCGTTTGACGAGGGGCAAAGCCAGACGTCGATCCCGCCCTCCAGTTCCACGCAAGACGTATCCGCCTCCGCAGACTTCGCCACCCGAGTGGCGTACCAGCCAGGTAGGTCGAAGAGGCCGTTTTGCAGATGGGAGACCGGGATCTGACAGTCGAACGACAGCCACGCGTCTTCAAGCAACACAACGTCGTCGTACCGGAACGCGGTGAACCGGAGCGAACACTCCGAGTCGGTCTCAACCACAGAGACCGGCCACGGGAGCTCGCGGTTCAGTACCGCTGCTGCATGAATGGCAACGGCGTCCCCCATGGTTTCCGAACCGTTATCGATCAACTCACAGTCGTCACCGGGACTATCCACCCGGAGTAGTCCCTGCATCAGCATGCGGAACCAGACTACAACGTCAAACGAAGCGTCCGCCAGACAGGCCCGGCTCAAGGTGAGCAGGCCATCCGTGGTCGGAATCAATGAGCCGTCGGGAGTGACTCCCGTGAAATCACTGTATACGATAGATACATTCTCCGCGTCGGAAGATCCGACGAGGATGGAGGAGTCTCCGGGACCTTCGCCCGGCAAGTACGGCATATACTTGATCAACAAATCCTGCGCCCGGTCAGCGAGAACATCCCCAAGGGCAACGTAACGCCGCCCATCACGAGGAGTGACCGGCAGCGACCTCACGAACGGCGCGATTGCAACCGGGACCGCGTGCGAGGGGGAACTCACGGGTAAGAGGCCCCGCCAGATATCGTCAACCCCGGGAGTGTACTCCGAACTCGACAGAGCCGAAGCGGGGGCGAAGGTACCGCGGTAAGTAACGGTCAGAGCTGTCGGTCGTCGCCAGGCTGACCGCCCATTGCCCTCGTCTAGAGAACTCCAGTCACTCAGAGATACAGTCTGTAAGCTAGGAAGGCTATCAGCAGCTGATTGTTCGCCCACAGAGGATTTATCCCCTATGTCGGAGGCACAAGCAGACGAAGGTGAGAGAGCCTCGTCGCCTACCAGGACATGATTGAACTCAACGGCCTCAATGCAGCTCGTGCTATCCACTAAACTGCGCAGGTCCTCGGTAGCAGTCGAGGCGCCGACGGACATACTGAATGCCGCAACGCCCGGGGGCTTTCCCCGACCACCGCCAGCGATCTGATTTGCCTTCGGGCAGTTACGAGACAGATGCCCAACCTCACGACAGTTGTAGCATTTGCCCGCCGTGCGCAAGTCGTCACGTTCTTTATCGGTGAGTACCCGACGTGTCGGTTCCTTGGAGTGGACACTTGCGTTGAACGGCTTACGATCGGCGCGCCCGTTCTTAGCGTCCCGCCCTCCGCTCGTGGCAGAGGACGGCCCGGCCACAGGTGTCGTAGCAGAGGGGCCACCCCGATCCCGAGGACGATCGCGACCGCGACGAGACGAACGGAAATCGTCAGTGCGAGCGAATGTCGACACCGGGCTCATCGGTCCTGACCCTCCGCGCAGGGAGTTCTGGCGTCGCTCAGCCGTCGCGCCCGCCGCAAGAGCGAGCTCAGCGACTTCCGCTTCAGACTGCACGGAAGCCCAGCTCGACGTTGATGGATTGAGACGAGCACGCCACAGCTCCGCCTGCAAGACAGGGCGCAAGCCGTACCATAGCTTCTCAATTTTGGATTCCTCAGACATCGGCCCCAGGAGCAGGAAGAGCCCCTGCAGCTCATGCACGAACTCGCGCACGGTACGCCCCCCTTGCATCACTTGGTTCAGCTTATCCCGAGTACGCTGACGAAAGTCAATCGGGAAACAGTAGTTAAATACTTCAACGAGGACATCCTTCAAGTCCCAGGCCGACGGGTTCTCAGAACACGTCGCTCGGTAACACGAGTATGCACGCTTGGACAAGAATCGAGACACAATGAGAGCCTGCCGCTCCGGGGGCACTCGGTACTCGTCAATGTACTCGGTAACGTCCTGCACAAACTTATGGAAGACTTGTGCGTCCGGTGACCCATCGTATACGTCAGGGTCCCGTGGTTTCAGCACCGGCACGCGAGGAGTGGACAACCCGCTCCGAGCCGCTTTGTCGCGCGCCCGCCGGGTCAGTCGCTTTCGGAGGTTCTTACGGCGGCGTTTCTCGGAGGTATAGTCCGAATCAATTGCGGACTGCCCGCGCGAGCTTCCCGACGAACTACTTGAGTCCGACGAAGAAGGGGACTCGTCGCCGCCCCGCCCTTGCGCGCTTGTGCGATGGAAGGCATGGCCCAGGTAACTGCTGGGCTCCACCTGAACGTCCGGCCGCAGGGCGGGGTCCAGTGTCTGACGCTCCCGCGGGCCCTGGTTACTTGGGGCATGCAACCCGCGAGCGCGATCCACCGTAGTAGAGACCAGTACACTAGCTGGGACTAGATTAGCCTCAGGAGGGTGGTCCTGCGTCTTCGGCAGTCGTGTAGAAACCGAATCCGCAAGATGAGCCCGCCGCGGGGTCAGGCCTTCAGCATGATGCGACGAGTTGGGCAGCAGAACGCGACCGCTCGCAAGCTCCCGCCGGCTACTCTTCGAAGGGGTGCTTGACTTCGATAGGCGGAAGGCTGTCGGAGAGCTGGGCAGCGGTGTATTGCCCTGACCCGGTAACCCTGTACCTTGCCTAAGGGGGGAGTGTAACTGCAACTTAACGAGCTCTTGTTCTAAATGCTCGATCTGCTGGAGTATCTCGTCCCGAGCATGGAGGGCCTCCCGCCCGCCTGCTACCCCATCCATGGGCCGAGCGGTACCTGAGCTCACGCCAGACTGAGGTGACCCAGGGACGATGTGGTGAGGCGGTGCCCACACTGGAGATCACATTAAAATATTCGCTCCGAATACATGAAGCCTAGTTCAAATATTATCTAGATATTCTTTAGATAGTCGGCCATCCAGCTTGGCCGTGTATATTCGCCTGAATACTCGAACTCCTCCCGAAAGGGTAAACAGCGTCGATGACGCAACTGTACGTCTTCGGACTTGCCGAAAACCCGACCTTCGACGTCTCGACATCGAACCTAATTGTCGGCAACCTCTTGTCCCTCGACCACCATCATCTCCCCTGCAGGCCCAGGTCACTTATATTCTTCTCGTTGTCTCCTTGCTCATTCTCCAGTACTAACAATCTTATTCAAACTAACATCTGACTGTACTAACATCCCAAGTACTGACATACTAACGCCATACTGACTGTGATTGACGCGCTAACATACTAACACGCTGACCATCCGCTAATTTGCTATCAAGGCTGATTTGAGCAGGCCGCAAAATGTAAATCCCACCGGTGGGTGTTATGACCCGACGCCAAAGGTAGGTGTAGCATATAATCCACATATATGCATTCTTCTGACTTGCGTGCCTTCCAGGTTCATTTATACCCTACCCCGTAGCTGTAGGACATGTGTACTAGTACTATATAGCACCTCTATATATGTTTTATGGCCCATTTATTGTCGAAGCTCGTGCGAGCCCACAACAGGGCTGATTGAAAGAGCCTTCAGACCAATCAGGAGGGGGCCCGGGCCACGATATCGCTGCTCCTACATCAGGCGCCAGCGGAATGTCTCCGGAATATACGTTGAATAGTTTAAAAGGGATTCTTATATTCGTAGTATATGCGAGGCGACAATCAGCGGAATATGTAAAGCCTCTTTCAACTAGTCGCCATATATTTGGCCCGAATATTCGATCCGACGCCCAGTGCCATGACACCGATCTAACCGTAGCAGAGCTCGCCGGAGCTCCCTGAAACTTAGTGTAGTGCTCGAATTCGCGCCGTTGGACTTCAGGGTCGAGTTCATACTCGTCGAAGCCGAACGGACGCATTCCCGCGTAATCGACCTCCTTGCCCTTGCGGGTAGATACCAGGTTTGACGATCCCTCGCCTCGCGACGAGTCGCTGACCTGCCCTGATTCCTTACTGTATGACCTAGAGTGCTTACCACTCTTGTCGGCCGTTTGCCACAGTCCTTCCTCGACATCCTCAACGGAGGGGATGGAGGGCGCTTTTCCCGACGTCTCGGGTTTCGTTTTCATAAGAAATATATTCTTTGTACTATCATGGACGATAGTCTCCCGCGCGTATTTCGCAGCGGGGCTCTCCTCGGGAACTCGAAGTTCCGGCGAGGGCAATCCCGAGGACGCGGCCTGACTATAAGTCAAGTGCTTTTCGTCCTCGGAATCGGAATTTTGGGCTTCGGATCGCGTTCCCGTACTGGAACGCGAGCTCGCCGACTCAGTGTGTTCCCTGGTAGGGGAGAGAAACTCACCTGGTAGGGTGTTTTGGGCCATCTCGGCCTTAGCCGGTCGGTCGCGGAGATTGTAGCGAGTCATTGGTTTGGATGGTCGAGCGGAGTCGTGGGTCGAAGGTTGATCAGACCTAGACGTCGGACAAGACAAGACCGGGTTTTTGTTTTTATAAAGCTAGAGGTCTAGAGAGTCTAGCGTAGACACGAGAGATTCCGTGTACTGTCAAAAAGATGTGACGTCGGCAACCGAAGAGGGAAGGAGATCGTCACAGAGAAAGCTCAGGCGCTAAAGACAGGGATACGGTCTGTCGATTGCAGAAAGAACCATGGCCTCAGCCGTACGAGAATACAAGGGTTTTATAGTACGGGGGAGGCGAGTATTTTAGTGCCAAGAACTAGCCAAAGCGAGCGCCGAGCGAGCGGAATAGTAAGCAAAACGCGGATAAACTAGAATAGGAAATATAGCAGTCGGGGACGCCAGCGCCGGTGTGCGGAGGACCCCTGCAAACCCACCAAGAGCTCATGTCCCCGAATCCCCGAAAATGGGCCCGAAGGGCCCGGAACTTACATGAAATTCAGGTCGATTTCCCCGAAAATGGGGCCTCCAGCCGCCGAGGTTAGGTCTTGGCCACCCCCCGAAAACAAGCCCTAGCGGGGATGGTTATATGACTTAACCCCGAAAGTAAGTCCTTCTGGGCCGTCCACGCGGCCCAACCTCCGGCTCGGGCTGTCTGGGGACGAAATCCACCTGAAAAATATAGAAATTGACCGACCGGCCTCGGAGCTCGGTCGGGCCGGGGAGCCCGCGGGGCGCTACATGGGCGCCTAAATCTATGTTACGTGCGTCCTACCCCCGAATCCGGCGTAGCCGGGCGCATCTTATGTGAAAATCCCCGAAAACTGCCCAATTTTCGACCCCCGAAAACCGCCCAAAACGGCCTCCAAACGGATATGAGCTCTTGGTGAGTTTGCAGGGGTCCTGTGTGCGGCCGGCGTCTGGGCGTTACAGACAATAAGCGTCTATTCCTGCAAACCGCGACGAATCAAGAGACGCCCAAAGTACCCTTCATTAGCCGTGTCCACCTCGAAAGTTAAGCTCAAGTACTAAGTGCCCCCAGTGCCGCCACCACCACCCACAGCCATGGCCGCGATACCACCCCCGGTGTTCCATGTTCCGCCGCCACTTCCACTAGGCTGGACGGAACATAAAGGCGCGTCGTTACTGGCTCGGGGATACTCCCACCACCCGCTGACGGCACTCGCGCTGAACAGGACCGAACGGCCAGCCGTACTACTTTAACGCGCAGACACAGGAGTCCACGTATGTCCGCCCGCTCCCAGCGTTCCCAGTCATACCACAGGCCGCGGTACCCGCGCCCAAGAAGGCGAAGAAGGAAAAGCCGGCGGTGAAAACCCCGGTCCCGGGCACGGAGTGGCTGCGCGTCATCACGAACGAGGGGAACACGTTCTATACGCACACGGGGCGGAAGCAGAGCGTGTGGACCGTCCCGGAGGAGATCAAGGAGGCGGTGGAGCAGCTGGAGCGTGAGGAGGCGTTGCAGAAGGCAAAGGCAGTGGAGGAGGCCGCGCGGAGGGCCGAGGAGGAGCAGGCGAGGGAGGTTGAGCGGATACAGAACGAGGTGCGGGGCATGGTCAAGAAGCGCAAGGTGGACGAGGCGGTGCCGGTGGACGAGATCGTGGTCTCTAAGAAGGCGAAGGTGGACGGCGAGGGGGCGGAGGACGAGGACATGAGCGGTGATGATGAGGATGATGAGGATGACGAGGAAAGTGAGGAGGAAGAGTGGCAGAAAGAAGCGGCGGCACAGCTCGCTAAAGAAGCTGAGGAGGAGCAGGTGCGACAAGAGGAGGAGCGGAAGCGGCAGGAGGAGGAGGCTCGCAAGCTGAAGGAGGCAGAAAAGCAGAAGGGCGCGCCTCAGCTCAACATGCCTGCGCGCGTCGACCTTTCGCTTGACGAGGCGAAAGCTCTATTCAAGGTGGGTCGCGGATCGTATGCTCGAGCGAATGGAACTTCGCTGAATGCCGTTCATAGACGCTACTCAGGGAGAAGAACATCAATCCTCTTCATCCGTGGGACACATCTCTACCGCTGTTCGTTTCGGATCCTCGATATGTGCTGCTCCCGTCGGTGTCTGTGCGACGCGAGACGTTTGACGACTATTGTCGGGAACGTGCGCGCGAGCTCCGGGAATCCAAGGTCAAGGTCGAAAAGGAGACTGCGGACCCGCGACAAGATTTCGAGCGTTTTCTCAAGGAAACGGTGAAGAGTACTAGGACTAGCTGGACGGAGTGGCGGAGGCAGTGGAAGAAAGACCGTCGGTTCTACGGCTGGGGACGCGACGACAGGGAACGTGAAAAACGTTTCAGAGACTACCTCAAAGAGCTTGGGGAACGTGAGTCTGTCAGCTGATTAAAGTTAGAGAACTGCTCGCAGCTAACATATCGCCGGTACAGAGAAACGAGCCGCGGCTCAAAAGGCAGAGAAAGACTTCTTTGCACTCCTGAAGGAGAGTGGCTTGGCAAAACCAGACGCAGCATGGAAGGAGGTGAGCACCGCATGTGGGTGTTGGCGCAGCCGTCATTAACCATGTCATAGATCAAGAAGCATTTAGTGTCGGATCCCCGCTATGATGCTGTGGGATCATCTTCCCTACGCGAAGAGCTCTTCGCCACATATCTGAAAGCGGGCGCATCGGGCGACGCAGCGGGGAGCTCCTCACTAGGAAACGCTGCGGAGCAGTTGTCTGGGAAGACGCATGCAGAAGATGCGGCGGAACGAGAACGCGAGAAAAAGGAGCGGAAAGAGCGCGCCGTAAGGGAACGCGAAAATAAGGTCAGAGCGGAGCGGAGCAAGGTGGAGGCCGAGATCGACCGCTCGAAGCTTGGTCTTGCAAAGGAAGAGGGAGAGCTTGAATTCAGGTGCGCCACATTAGCTCCTGTCTATGACACGTTACTTCGCGCCACTCACTATGCTTCGTGTTCACTTTGCCTTACAGGACCATGTTGACAGATGCTATCCGGGACCCACAGGTATGCTACCCGCACGCACCTGCTCAGATCACTGACTCGGCTTGGTCATCTCTAGGTTACCTGGGAAACTGTCCTGCCTCAGCTGCAAACAGATCCTCGGTTCGTCAACTCGCCGCTACCGCCCAACTTCCAGGTCCATCTATTCCATGCCCACATCAACTCGCTCCGCGTCAAGCATCTGGAGAATCTGCACGCGTTATTCGCATCTCATGCGCCCGAACTCAATACGGCGTTTACGGCACTCCCAGTGGCATCACTGCTATCATCGCCTCCGGCGTCCAAGCTGGGTTTAGGCGTAGACCAGCTTGAGCATGAATACGACAAATGGCAGAGAGAGCGCTGGACAACTGCTCGCGCAGCCTTCGATCAGATGCTCGGCGAGAACTCGTTTGTCGAGTTCTGGGGAAGGCTCGGCAAGATGGGTGGCAAGGGCGTGAGTGTGAGCATCAAGAACGAAGATTTGGGTGATGACGAGGAGGAGGAACAAGTCGACATGAAGGCGCTCGCTAAAAGCGTCGACCTCAACGAGATGATCAAGGTCTTGAAGGTCAGTAGCCTGTTTCACCGCCCCGCTCTCCGGTCGGTATGTCCATTCTGACATGACGCCCAGAACGACCGGCGCTACCTCGTATTCAATCATATCCCCGAGCAACGAGAACAGTGGCTGAGGGTGCGTCGCATCTGCTGTACCCAGCGATGCCGAACTGATCCCGTCTATAGGACTATCTCTCGCAACTGTCTGCGCCAACGCTGTCGGTACATGTACCGGAGAAGTAGCCTACCGCAGTCCGGATTCTAGACGTAGTTGTATTCATCCTTCTATTGCAGTAATGATCAGTTCGTCAGGGACTGTGCAGGTACAGCTCTGCGGCGACTGAGCGGTGCTGCGGGTCCTTAACTCCTCTCCTCTGACGTATCGTTAGAAGGAAGGCTAAGAGAGACATACCAGTGGGGTTTCGATCCTGACATCGTGCTACGGTCTACCGTGGCACAGCACTCCCTGATACGGGTTGTCTACGTAATCCCTGGTGTGGCAACGTACCCCGCTTCAAGTTCCTGGCACAATTGCCGGAGCATCTCCTAACGTCACGATGCGCGGATGTACTTCCAGCGCATTTGCCGCAAGCAGATCGTGATGGCGTCCACGCGGTGGATCTGCACCGGCGAACTGAAACGGACAGACAGACCCCGACACCGGGGGCGAACTCGGGCATGCTAGTACTAGAGGCTGACCCCGTCATACTACCACAAGGTGCGCAGTGCGCACCGTAAGGACTGACAATGGTGGCAAGGTGATTGGCGTGAC
Organism: Lenzites betulinus; assembly: GCA_022264855.1. Classification (NCBI taxonomy): domain Eukaryota; kingdom Fungi; phylum Basidiomycota; class Agaricomycetes; order Polyporales; family Polyporaceae; genus Lenzites; species Lenzites betulinus. The sequence continues at coordinate 552,977 of JABYQU010000015.1, forward strand.
GGGTGCGCTGGAACTGAGGAGTTCATCTAGGGGTCGGTCTGAGTCCGACACAGGTTTGGCGGTGGACGAAGCCTGGAGGCTGGCACGGAGCTCCTGCAGCCTATATAAATACCTGGCGCGTGGGTCTGTGGCAACACTTACCACCCAACTTCACGACACCCCACCTGGGATATTGAACATGTCCACAACCAACGTTACCAACGACGACGACCACTCTTGGATCCCTGCTACCGCGGAGGACAGCCGTTGCCCCTGTCCCGCTCTCAACGTCCTCGCCAACCATGGTTACCTGTGAGCGCTACCTCCCTCCCTCCCTCAGCCACAATGCGCTCTTGCTAACGTTCGACACGAAGGCCCCGCGATGGACGCAACCTAACCGCGGCGCAGCTCTCGCAAGCCGTTCAGAAGGTCTACGGCATATCATGGCTCGCCGCCACCATTCTCGCATACGGTGGCGTCAAGCGATGCAGCACAACCGGGAAGGTGGACCTGCACGACCTCGCGCTCCACAACGCGGCAGAACACGACTACTCGCTCGTCCACGCCGACGCGAAGCCAGGCGAGAAGTACGCGCCGACGACGGTCGACCCCGAGCTCCTGCGCGAGCTGCTCGACAAGTCCTCGAAGGACTACCTCACGCTCCGCGACCTCACCCGCACATACGTGGCGCGCCACGACGCGAAGCCCCCGCTCGAGCTGCGGTTCCGGATCATCTCGAAGGGCGAGATGGAGCTGATCGTGGAGGTGTTCGGTGTGCGGCGGGGCGATGCGTCGGCTAGCGTGCTCCCGGACGAGGTGCTTGGGAGCGAGCCTGTCGTGCCGAAGGCGTTCATCCGGCAGTGGCTCGGGGAGGAGAGGCTGCCCGATGGCTGGAAGGGGCCCGCGCACCCGACTGGGCTCTTTGACATCCTGAAGGGCATACGGCAGGTTGCGAATTTGCAGCAGGAACTGACGAGTTCGAAGGCGGAGTAAAGAACGGCCCATATCCTACCTATTGCCATACCCTCCCTTGGACCTCTCGCTATCCTCATATGCTCTCGGACCATACCCTACATAGCTCCGCATAGCATGTCCTTACATTATACCATCCTTGTAAACATATGCTTTCGATTTCACCAATAATCGACCATCTGGCTCGCAGACGATTCCCTTCATGAAAAACCCGACACAACCACGTCGACTAGTGTGATCGCGAATCCGAAGTGAAACGAGTGACGAGTCTCACCGTCGTGCAACGCACACGACTCAGCAATTGGTTAAAGCATTGCGGCATAACTCGGGCGTTGCCGCATTGGTGTCATTGCTGCCTTCCCGGCTACTCTTAATTTGACTTTGAGTAGCACTGCTGTGAAAGCAAGCCTCCATGATTCACGGGAGTAAGTAGGATGTTGCTAAGATACATGTATGCGAATGCAATAGGGTGTGCGGTATGTGGTATGGGTAGATGATACAGTCGTCAGGTCGTATACGAGGAGAGACGGCATAATAATGGCGGACGAGCGAGGGAACGAAAAGCAACGTTCATGATGAGGGTGCCGAGGCAGTGACGGGCACGTTCGCGCGTGCGAGCTTCCGGAGATTATTCTCGCGGTCCTCCTTCTCCTGCTCCTCGAGGATATGCGCCCACGAGTGGTCGACGGCGCGGTTCTCGTGCGCGCTCGCGCGTGAGCTCTGCGTGAGCACACCAGCGGCGATGAGGACACCAATCGTGAGGCCCTGCGCCCACATACGCGCTTGCACGACCTTTTGCGGGGTACTCTGGTAACTGTTTGGGGCGGCGGATGGTCAGCGGCTATCTTTTGGCGTATGCCCACCAGGAGCAGGAGGATTCGACGTACCGGTCGCGCATAACGATAGCGCCAGCGATGGCCATGGAGGTTGCCCAACTGCCAAGAATGATTTTGTACTGGTTCTGGAGTGCCCACTCCTTCAGCTTCGCCTTCGTGTCGAGCATCTCCCAATGAGTCTTCTGCACGCGCTCCTCGCGGTCAAGCTCTGCCTTGCCCGCGCCGGTCCATGTGGTCTTGTCGAACTCGACACCGCGGCGCTCGGCCTGGATGGCGTAAAGGGGTCCGACGACCATGATGACGCCAAGGGCCTTGAGGTGGGGCGGAAGGGAGCGGTAGTAGGTCCAGTTGCGTTGCATGTAGAAGGAGGCGGGAAGGGCGATGGCAAGGCCGCCGACAATGCCTTCGATGGCACCGCGGACAGTCGCTGCATGGTGGCCGGCGAGCTCTTCCTCAGTAGCGAACTGGAGATAAAAAGCATGTGAGATTCCATATCAGGTACCTGGTGTTATTGAGGTGACGTACCTTCATGGTGATCTAAACGGAGCGAGGATCTAGTAGTCTAGTGCTCTAGTGGATTGTGCGAAGGTAGAGGAGGTCTCGAGGGCGGTAAGGCTCGAAGACCGGGAAGACTGGAGGGAGGTAGTGGGAGGATGAAGAGAGTAGGGTGATGATTTATAGTAGGTGTACAGATGAAGGAGCGGGAGGGAAGGGCCCGGCGGATGCGTCGGAGTAAACCGGAAGCTCCGATTTGTAGCTCGGAAAGTCCACAACTCTCCCTCCGGGCTCTCTCGCGATTGATTGAAGCACAAGTCTGGATCCGCCGGTTGTTCAGCAGATCCCGTGCGGCGCTCTCGAACCTCCGAATTCATGCCATGCCCTGCAATGCCAGGCAATGCCTCGACCGCCTCGAGAGTCTCGCCGCCGACCGCCTTTCTCTGCCGTCCGATCATCTCGCTCTTCCGATTGGCTCCTCGCAAAGAGGCGCCCGTATAGGCACTCATTGTGGGCGTCTATGCGCCCTGTTGCAGTACTACAACCGCTTACTGCCGGATTGGTACATACCGCCGGGAGCTGTACGTTACGGTACTAGTAAGTAAGTACTTCAGTACTTTGGTACATCGCGCGGCAGCGGCCCAATGGCAGCCAGGATGCTCTCCAGCCTCGTCCCCTCGCCGTCCATAGACCTCTCCACATCGACGAAGCAGAGAAGGAACACGCAGACTACCCGCCGCACGCTCTCCACCACAGGTCTTCCTGGTAACACCGTCGACTCCTCGAGTCCTGCGCTCACCCGCACCGCCGTCTCGCTCGAGTATGCTGCTCTGCGGCACACCGGTCACTGTCCATTAGGCATGTACGTTACCCCTACCCCAGAGAACCTCATGGTCTGGGACGCCGTCTTCTTCGTCCACCAGGGTGCGTCACGCCGCTATAGATCGCCATATCCCGGCCGTTTGCTAAGGTCACGCTCACCGCGCGCGTAGGGTACTACGCGGACTCCATCCTGAAGTTCAGGCTCGTGTTCCCGCCGGACTACCCGGAGCGCCCGCCCGCGGTACAGTTCCTCACCGACATCTTCCACCCGCTTATCTCTCAACAAGATGGCGCATTCAACCTCGCACCGCGCTTCCGCCCGTGGAGGTGCGTGCGCGCCTGCTGCGGTGTTCCGATTGTGTTGACATTGTGATTGTAGGCCGAAAGAGCACCATGTCTTTGACGTGCTGCATTGGATCAAAGCCGCGTTCAAGAAGCACGCGCTAGACGACGTCAAGGAGGCTGATTGTTTCAACAAGGAGGCATATAGACTGTAACTCACATTCGTGTATATCTACCTTAACCTGGCACTGATGTTGCTATTTCCTTAGATACCACGATACGACGTCTTCATTCGCCGCACTCGCGACGCAGTCGTCGATGCTCTCCCAATCAGCCTCCGCGTTGTTCGATCGCGACCACCCATCTATGGCTGGCAAAGGAACACACAGCATGCAGTTCCGCGAGCTCCGGACCGAGCAGCTCGCTGCACTTCGCAAGAAGCTGGGATTGCAGGAATGGGAAGTTGTGCCCGATGCCTGAGCTGACTGCACATGTATACCAACCGGAATGTGAGTGTATTCTGTAGCAATAGGTAGCGTGTTACGATCGTACTCACGCCTGCTCTGCCAGATGCCCTTTGTATCTTAGCTACGATTACTCCTTGCTCCAATTCATCAAAATATCTTGAATGAGGACACAGATGCTGGTATGCACGACAAGCCCGGCGTTCATGAGGAAAGGCACAATGCAATATACTAGCATTAGATATTGTATGTTCTACTCTACACATTCTACTTTCGGGCCTGAGGTCGCGGCTGTTACTGATGTTTACTGTTCTGTATGAGTGTGCGGCGTGTATGCGTGATGCGAGTGCTGTATCAGATGTGTACATACGATGAAGAGGATGCCGAGATCAAGCGGAAGCACTATACAGACGAATTAGTCTACTATACACATCTTCTCACAAATTTTAGATCCCAGCTCTAGCTAGGGGGTCGTCCGTGCGTGGGCGCGATGCACGAGAGCCCGGGTATACACCACGGCGTCCTCGCGCACTGCGCGTCTATGGAGTGGCTGGCGAGAATCGGGGGAGGATTCCCCACGTCCGCGTTCGGAGCTGGGTCGGGAGGCTGGACGGACGGCGGCAGCGGCGTCGACGCCAGCCGCGCGTCCGGGGCCGCGAGTCAGGGATCGTCGGCGAGGGTGGACGACGCGACTGGGGCCTGCAGGGCGTCGATCGTCTCGTATGGGGTATCGGGGCCCGTGTCGTCGTCCTGCATCGCGTATCGTCAGCCGCGTTCACATCCATCGATATTCACAACTTACATCGGAGACGCGGCCAAAGTGCTTTGAAAGCCGCTCGATGACGAGGCTGTAGGGCAGGTGCTGCGTGAGCTTCCGGCGCGGCTGCACGTTGAGCGAGTGGCGCGCGTCGAGCGCGGAGTCGAGCACGTTGGACGAGTGCGCGCCTTCGCTTAGTGAGAGCTTGATCGAGTATTCCTTGTCCGACTTCCCGCGGCCGTGGTTGCGCTCATATAGCTCGAACCTGTGCGAGGGTTTCCGTTGGCATTTACTTACTTGGAGGTAGGAGGGAGGACGTCATAGGAACTCACGTTATGTGCGCCTGGCGCCCGGAAGAACGATGGGTTCACACGCGAAGGTGGATATAATTTCGGCGGTCAGCGGCACGCCCCGGGAAAGTATGGGAAAGTGAGCGCTACTCACGCAGTAGTCGAGTTCCGGTATGCGGCGATTCGCGATGGGCACTCCGGAGAGCAGGACGAGGTTGACGAGCGTATGGATGTGGCTTTCTTTCGTGAAGTAGAGCGTGAAGGAGCACTCTTCGTTGTTCCGCGCGCGCTCGAGATCGCTGACCACGTTCCGCAGGAGCGGCAGAGATGTCAGCACGCCAATCTCCTCTCTGGCGTCGATGGTCAGCAGTCCGTAGGTGGTTGTTCAGCGGAGGTGTAAGCACGTACTTCTCCTCGGGCTCGATCCCGTACTCCTGCGGGGCGACCAGGTCAAACAGGGCTTTCGCGCGGCTATAGAGCTCGTGCAAGCGGCGGTCCTGGCCAACAGGCTGCTCGACACCATTGCCATGCTCGCTAAAGATGGAGAACAGGAAGGTCCGGTGGTGGAGCGCGCAGTACTTGATGGTGTCGTACAGCTCCGAAACGCGCGACGGGTCAAACTTCTCCTGCTTCACGTCGCAGAAGTCCTCAAACAGTTTCTCCCAGCGCTCGCGGAAGAGCCACGGCTCGTCACCGCAGCACCAGCGCTCTTGGATGCGGTCTACGTCCATTGTCTCCCAGTTGTGCCGCATGATATCCCGGAATTGGCACAGCAGCTCGATGACCTCCTTCACGACCTCGACCGGCTCCTTCTTCATGCTCTTCGGCCACGTGAGCTCCGGCCGTTTCTCCGGCTCGCCGGGGCGCAGGAGAATCTTGAGACGCTTCTTCACGTCGTCCATCAGGTCCTTGGCAGCATTCGAGTCGTCCAGCAGGTCCTTCCTGACAATGAGCTTCGGCGGCCTCTGCGCGGGTATCGAGTTTTCGCGGCGCCCACTGATGTGGCTTCCTGCGGTGGGAACACCATCGATAGAGGAACGCGAAGAGGGCGCGCCGCTATTTGCGGAGAAAGCGCTCGAGCTCTGTGCGGATGTGCTGTTGTCGAAAAGTGCCGCAGCGAAAATTTCCGCCGACGCGACAACTCTCCGCTCGGAAGAAGTGTAGATCTGGTTCCACGATTAACGTGCGATTCGAAGCGTAAGTGATAATACGTACCTTCACATTCTTCAGGATATCCTTGTCTGCGGGACGATGAGGTCAGTGTGAGGAGTGCGGTTCAGCGCGCAGACGTACTCATGATGGAGATATCCTTCTTCATATTCTCGCCCAAATCCCGAGATTGGTAGCGCGCCGAATGAGTAAACTGCGCCGACGTTAGGAACCGCTGGTCTGATATAGAAACAAGGACGTTACTTACTTCCCCACCCCACTTGAAGACCAGCGTGAGCTTCGTGAGCTTCCGGACCTGACCAGCCTGCTTCTTCGAGTACACCGGCTTCAATTGGGCTTTCGTGCCGGGGAGGTCGATCTTGCTGAAGAGCGCATTGTTCAGCTGCGTCAACTTCGCTAGATCCTCACCATCCGCCCCCAACCCCTTTGCTTCTTCCACTGCAGTAGCGATGCGATTGAGCTGGTTACGTTCGCGGAGAATAATCTCCTCGCGTTCGCCGTTGAGCAGCGTGACGAACGGCTGCGTCCATGTCTCGCCAATAGGGAAGTTGAACTTGAGCTTCTGCTTCGGTGTGCGGTCCGCGTGGCGGAAAACAGTGACGTTGGCCTTGAGCAACCAGGTCGGCTCCTCCACCGTCGCCTCGGCAGCAGGTAGAGGCCGCTCAGGCGATGCGGCAACCCTCAGACACAAAGCAGCGAGTATTTCGGCGGCCTTGTCTGTAAGAGAGGTTGAGCACATGATAGCAGATTGAGAAAAAGGCTGGTATCCACCATAGTATGTATCGTTGCCTTTCACGAAACTCCATCCGTTGACGTCGATAACTTGACTCGTTCGTCCGTTGTCGCAGCGCAGCATGTCAAAGCCACACACCATCTGACCAAAGCCATCACTGATGCGAGACGCCCATCCTTTCTCCTCCTCGCTAAGATGGGTAATAAAGCTATATGACGTCATAAGTCAATTTGCTTCCATCGCATTTTGAGTTCTCTTACCGTATTTCCTTTCCCTCTGTGTTGCGGCGCACAACACCGTCCACGAAGGGGGATTTACGTGTCTCGGCGTGAGTGTACTCGCCGACTGTATACACCTTGATATCTTCAGAGTTGTCGACATCCACAAATTTCTCGTAAATGTACGAGCCATCCGTGCGCGGGAAGCTCAGTTGCGGATCCAGCTCGCTCGACTTGTTCCCCACCTTATAGGCAATCAGAATCCCTTACTTTGAATTTGATGAACGTTGAATGTATACGGACCTTACGGAAGAGTCGGCGCCCACCACCACCCCTGAAATAGATGTAGACATTATGGTCCTCTCCGCTGACAGGCTTTTCTACGAAGGGCTTCTCCATCGTTTGACCGTCAATGATGATCGCGTTTCCGTCTTCACTCATTGTGACCTCCGGAGTGACCTGGAAGCCTCCAAGCTTGATGCCGATCTTGTTCTTCATGAAAGTACGTAGCTCTTCGTCAACCTTAGGGCCGCCATCGCGAGATACCTCCAACCGGCGAGGAGTAGGGACCTTCAAATGATCCAAAACAGCGCCGACAAGACGACGATCCCAGAGGAGGGCTTGGGGAGGTAGATCGTTGATACAAAGAGGATTGCGCAGTTTCACGTAGGATATCGCCTTGTCCAGCGGAAAGTCGGTTGAGAAGAACGAGATGAGGACATCACAGCGCGGCCAGCTCTCGACATCTAGGAAAATAGTCGTGTCACCGCGAGCAAGATTTTATTAATGAGCGTGTTACCTTCGTCAAGTATGACCTTGTCACCAAAGACCTTGACTTCAATGGTGCCGTTCGATCGCTCTACTAATCGGGTTAGGATTTCACGCATAGCCTTAGAGCGAGCCTTGATGTCCATTGCACAGATGCCAAGGATAATCGGGGGTCGCGCATGGTCGGTGATTGCGGAGAGGTCCGAGTGAGAGCCATTCGGAGACGGGCTCGAGGTCCTGACGGCCGATGCAGAGCGAGGAGATCGTTCAGGGGAGTGGACAAGAGAATTCATGACGGGGATGCTGCGCTCCCAACGGCGTATTTGGTGTTCGTTCATGTACGTTCGTGACAGCAAGGTAAGAATGACCGAGAGACGCTTGTATGCGTCGCCCCGCAGACGAAATGGGTAGCAGAAGGTGGTCGTGTGCAGGCCGCGCGAAGCCACAATCTGTTTTCCCATTTAGAAAGCTTACTAAGCACCCGATTTTGATCTCGGTGGATCTTTCTGGATCTTGAAATCGGGCGCTCGGTATGTTCCGCGGAGGAGGGATTTGTGCGACCAATCAGAAACATTTCCACTAATTCACGCGATGAGGCATTTTACGGAGGGATGACCAAGAGCGGGCAACACAGCGGCTACTTATACTCCTCTCCGTCTCCCACACGCCGACAATTACTCGACAATTCCCTCCTCGTGTAAACGTAGCGCTTCATGGCGTCTTCGCAGGGTATGACACCCACTATATCAGACCGCCGTCGCGTGCCCTCGCGCCATCTCCGCCCCCTTCGCCTCAACCAACTCTCAGCCATGGAGCCCCAGTCCAGCGAGACCACGACCACGGTCTTCGTATCAAACATGCATTGTGGAAGGTATGCATATCTTCGGTGACACACGGTTGCTTTATCCCAACCTTGTTCGGTCCCCCAGCTGCGTAAAGACCATCGAGGACGCTTTGGCCTCACTATCCCCCTCCCCCTCGGTCGTCGACGTATCAATAGTCACCCAGTCTGTCACTGTCAAGCATATGCACGCACTCACACCCGCCATGATCAAGTCCGCCATCGACGAGGCAGGTTTTGACATCCTCTCGACTCCGATAGACGAGAGCACGTCGCATCCCCCGCTCTCCTGGTCGGGCAGCATCGCTCGGCTCTCCGCTTTCGCAAGCTCGAAGCAAATGCGGCATCTTGACAACTGCGTTCAGTGTCGGGCCGAGCAGGCTGCCCAAGAACAGCTATCCGGAGAAACCACGCCTGACAAGGTGAGTCTCAAAATAGTGCATTCCAAATCCAAACTGACCGGAAGTTGTGCCAGGGCCGCTTGAGTGACTCTCTGGAGGAGAAACATGACACGGACGGCGCAGCGGGTTCACCGTTGTCGCGTCATGATCCCCCCGCCGCAGCGGAACCTTCTCGGGTCTCTCTGTCCGTCGGCGGAATGACTTGTGCCTCGTGCTCAAGTACCATCACCCAGGCGCTGTCAATGCTGCCAGGCATATGCGACGTGGCCGTGAACCTGCTGGGAAACTCGGCCACCTTGGTTGTATCCAGTGCCGACATTATGCCCACTGTTGTCACCGCAATTGAAGACATCGGCTATGAAGCGGAGGTCGTAAGCGTGGAGCCCGTTCACCGGAGCATTACCTCACGACCGAAGCCTTCTGGGCGCTCGGAGGAGCACAACGGTCCGCAGCGCATAGAGCTGTCGGTGGACGGGATGACATGCGTGTCCTGTTCCAATACTATAGCGCGTCTGCTCTCGGAGATTTCTGGGGTCTCGGACGTGGCGGTCAACTTGCTTGGGAAGTCGGCGGCCGCGATCATCCAGGACAAACATATTGCGCAACAGTTGATTGACGCGATCACCGACGCAGGCTACGAAGCGGAGGTCTTCAGCATTTCACCATTGGACGCCGCCGGGGAGTCCCTGTCTGAAGAACTTGGTCCTCGTACTGTGTCCCTACGTGTCGATGGCATGTTCTGCGGGTGAGCACCGCCCTCTATGTTTCCTTACCAGTATGTCTGACACCTTTTCACCAAGGCATTGTCCGGGAAAAGTCATGGCCGCCCTGGAAACCCTCGGCGGAGAGGTCACCGTGTCGAAGCCACTTACCTCGCACACCGATCCCATATTGAGCGTGACGTATACGCCGGCCCCTCCCCATCTCACCATTCGTTCCATCGTTCGTGTGATAGAGGGTGCCGGAGATGCTGATACCAAATTCTCCGCGTCGATATATCGCCCGCCTTCCCTCGAGGACCGTGCACGCTACATGCAGCGACGAGAGCAAAAGGACCTCCTCATGCGGCTCGTCTTCTCGATCATTGTCGCTATTCCGACGTTCATCATCGGCATTGTGTATATGGACCTGGTTCCGTCTAGTAACCCAACCCGGATGTGGTTCGAAGAGTCGATCTGGGCAGGGAACACCTCTAGGGCGGAGTGGGCGCTGTTCATCCTTGCGACGCCTGTGATGTTCTACAGCGCCGGCATGTACCACAGACGGAGTCTCCGGGAGATCTATGCTCTATGGCGCAAGGGTAGCCGTGTACCTGTGTGGAAGAGGTTTATCAGATTCGGGAGCATGAATCTTCTAGTAAGTAGCTGTACGTTGTTCGTACTGAGCTTTCATTGACACGTCTCGGTGCACCTCATCAGGTGTCCACTGGTGTTTCCGTCGCCTACTTTGCTTCCATTGCCCTCCTCGCCTTGGCGGCTACGCAGGAGCGTTCGTCTACCGGGAGCGGCGACACAACGACGTACTTCGACTCCGTCGTGCTCTTGACGATGTTCCTTCTTGCAGGTGCGTGGACAAAAGACATGCAGTGCAGGTGCGCGCGCGCAGGCTCACGCATCACGGATTCACACAGGCCGCTTCCTCGAAGCGTTCAGCAAGGGTCGCACTGCAGACGCAATCACCGCCCTGGGAAAGCTGCGCCCGTCTTCCGCGCTCGTGATCGTGCCTGCGTCTTCGCAGCCACCCAGCGCTGCACTCTCGCGGACGGCTTCAGTCTACTCTGATGTCGAGAAGGGTGACGCGTCCGCGGAGGAGCATAACTTTGCGGCGAAGCATGGTACAAAAGTCGAGCGCATCGATGCGGAGCTGCTCGAGGTCGGCGACGTGGTGCGCGTGCTCAACGGCGCGAGCCCGCCGGCGGATGGCACCGTGGTTGCCGGGAATGGCGGCGCGTTCGACGAGAGCTCTTTGACGGGCGAGTCGCGTCTGGTCAAGAAACAAGCCGGCGACAAGGTCTTCCTGGGAACCATTAACAAGGCCGGTGTCGTCGATGTGCGCGTGGACGAGATCGGGGGCCAAACCATGTGAGCTCTGGCGTACGTCGTCCGCGAGGGCTTTTGACTGACGAACACTACCTGTAGGTTGGATCACATAGTGAAGGTCGTTCGCGAAGGGCAGACTCGGCGCGCCCCAATCGAACGCCTCGCGGACCTCATCACTGGCTATTTCGTCCCAGTAGTCACCCTGCTCGCGATCATAACCTGGGCTGTATGGCTGGGCCTTGGCTTCGGCGGCGCCCTCCCTCCAGACTATCTTGACATCGAAGTTGGCGGATGGGGTATGTCTCTCTCCTGTACAAGCTTGATGCGTGCTGACGTGTTATGACAGCTGTTTGGTCACTGGAGTTCGCCATCGCCGTATTCGTCGTTGCCTGCCCGTGCGGTATCGGCCTCGCGGCCCCCACTGCGCTACTCGTCGGCTCGGGTCTCGCAGCGAAGTATGGGATTCTCGCGCGCGGTGGCGGTGAGGCGTTCCAGGAGGCTGCCCAGCTGGACATCATCGTCTTCGACAAGACCGGAACGCTCACCGAGGGCGGCGACCCTAAAGTCACGGACGTGGATATCATCGCTGATATTGAACCAGCTTTGCGCTTGTCGAAGGACGACATCTTGGGCATGGCCGCGGAGATCGAGTCGGCGAGCTCACATCCCCTTGCGAGCGCGATTCGCGGGTACTGTGAGGAGAACCACGCTCCCGCGCGTGCGGCATCGTCGGTGGAGGAAACCCCGGGCCGCGGCCTGAAAGCTACGTTCACCTCGCTGAAGAGCGTGGCTATCATTGGCAACGAGGCCTGGATGGAAGAACATCACGGCCAGATCGACGGTAGACTCTCCGGGCTGCTCAACACGTGGAAGTCCGAAGGGAAGAGCGTTGTACTTCTCGCCGTCAGCTCAGAGAGCGATGCCACCTCGTCAAGCTTTGTTGTCGTTGCTGCATTCGCGGTAGCAGACCCTATTCGGCCTGAGGCGAAGGAGGTGCTAGCGCGCTTGCAGGACCAGGGCCTCGGGACGTGGATGATTTCGGGGGACAACGCGATGACTGCAAAGGCGGTTGCGAAGTCTGTGGGCATTCCTGAGACGAACGTCATTGCGGAAGTCCTTCCTCACCAGAAGGTGAGCTCGAAGCATCTGACCCCAGGACTGGAGGCTGACGAGTTCTCTGCAGGCGGAAAAGATCCAATGGCTCCAGCAAGTAGGCATGAAGAGACCGCTGCGAGGCTTTGGTCGTCTCTTCAGTCGCGGCAGGCTAAACGAGCGCTGCATTGTCGCGATGGTCGGGGATGGTATCAATGATGCACCGGTCAGTATTTCATGAATCGCAGGATAGGGGATGCAGAGTACTGACCAGAATGTCCAGGCTTTGACGGCTGCAGACGTGGGCATTGCTATCGGCTCGGGCAGCGACGTAGCAATCTCCAGCGCGTCGTTCATTCTCGTGTCGTCGAATCTTCGGAGCCTGCTCACCCTGTCGGACCTATCCCGGACGGTGTTCAATCGCGTCAAGTTTAACTTCGTGAGTATCTTTTCCACGAAGATCATTGTAAGATGCCACTTACCACAGATTACAGTTCTGGGCCTCCATATACAACCTTGTCGCCCTACCAATCGCCGCAGGGGTTGTATACCCTGCTGGCCATGCACGACTCTCGCCGGTTTGGGCCTCTTTGGCCATGGCTCTATCGTAAGTGTTTTATACTTACTTTGTAGCAATCTACGACCATAGGCTAACGCGTCCCTGTAGATCTGTATCAGTCGTGTGCAGCTCCCTCCTGCTGCGCCTCTATCGGGAACCCAAGATATCCTCACGACAGTAGACACGAATCACTACGACGTCTCGCTGCACACTCTGTATCGCTACCATACCATCATCTGTACCGTATTACAACCTTCAAATCACATTAATGTACAACATATTCAAGCACGAGTCTGCTGGTCCTTGCGCGTCTTGTAGAAGTCGCTGAATGAGAGTCGGATGCCCAAGAAGCGGCAGTCAAGGTCAGGGTGCGCCGCGAGCGCCTGCACGATGGCTTGCACACGCTCGGAGAAGGCGGCGCCATACTCGCGCACGCGAGCGAGGATGTCTGGGAGGGATTCGGTGGTGTACCTCCGGTCCTCTGCGGTTTCGATGCGCGTGTGGACACCCTGGGATATCATGGGTTAACACGACTGATTTGAGTAATAGTGAATGAAGACTTACCCTGGCAGCGTCTTTCTCTGCGTCTCTGCGTGCCGACTCGGAGAGGCAGTAGTTGTAAAGATCATCCTACATAACCCATCAGGGATCTACCTCCCATCTCGCTCTTTGAAGTCCGCTCACCGTCGCCTCTCGGAAGTTTAGTATCATGGTGAACACGTCCCGGACCTGGTTCAGCAGGTTTTCCTCCCTGCCCGCCTTCGGACTGAGAAGGAGCACCTTCTTGACCATGCGGTCGAGGTACGCGCGGTGAGTCTCGATGAGCGCATCGAGGTCGCCCTCCTTCTTGTCGACGAAGCGCACGAGCTCCTGCCACGAACACTCGATGACCTCGAGATTGCAGTACGCCTCCATCTGTCGCATGAAATGGATCATCTCGGCCATGACGAGGCGGATCTGGTGCCAGTCATACTCGAGCTCTGCGTCGTGCGCGTCAGCGGGGGCGCAACTCTGGAATGTACCCGCCCAAACGAGCTTACCAGGCACCCGGAGGAAGGTCTTCGCGCCTCCTGCAATGCGCATCCAGCCGGTGTTGAGCGCGCCTCCAACGCGCTTCACTCTCCAGAGGTGGTTGAAGAGCTTGAGGTACTTCATCATCGCTGTCGGGTCAAGCACCGTGTCGATCGGCGCGTCGACCTTGTACTCCAGCGTGAACACATCCCAGCCGATCTCGCCGTGCGAGTATTCGAGCATCCGAGCATCGAGCCGGCGGAGTACATCTGGAGCATCGTTCTGCGCGTTGGACGAGCGCAGGGCGGACTCTAGCGTGGCGGTCAGGTTGTGTCGATAAAGCGTGTTAGCGGGGCGAGAAAGGCTTGGGCTGAATGCGACGCGTTGTTAACGGTAGATAAGAGCGAATCTACTAGTGACCATACCCGAGGGTGTCCATTAGCTGGTCCGCGAAGTCGCCATATCCGAGAAGAAGGTAGTGCTTGAGCGCCAGTAGGTGATCTAGCAAACGGTATTTGTCGAAGAATACGTCGAAGAGCCGTTGACTGGCGATTTGATACGCAGTATCTATGCTCCGTTCAAGCCCCACGATGTCACTGTACTTCAGCGCTGCAAGAAAAACATGTTAAGGCTCGAAATTGTACCGGAGCTCGACCCGGAACTCACTACCACCAGTATTGCTGAGCCTCTCTCGTGTGGCGACCCAGTCGCTGTCGTGACAACTGTACCGGATGAAGTTCAGACTCTTGCCCGTAGAAAAGATCTATCTCGGTGTCAGCACTTTCTATGCGCTTCGTCAGTATACGCCGCCTTACCTTCCGGCCGAATGTTTCCCCAACGAACGCTGGCAGCATGTCCTTCTGAAACTGATACTTCTGTTCCCAAAGCTGCAGACCACCCGCGTGGCCTTCTGAGGTGTCCTCCACATCGCCTCCGCCAAAGCCCCCGTCACTAGCTAGCTGCCCTACGCCTTGTAATGAAGGTTGCATGTACTGCAAATGGGCTAATTCTGGGTCCACTGCAACGAAGAACTCTGAAAATGGGTCGTACAACTCCCCAGAGAAGAGCCACTTGTGAAGAGTGACAAAGAAGGGTTTAGACACCTGTAGAGGGATGTTGAGTTATAGAACTTAGAAAAGGTTCCTCCTGTTACCTCCTCCAGAAGTTGGTTGGTGAACTTGCGAATGAAAGGGTCGCCATTCTCCGCGTAACCGTGTATAAGGTTGACGAGCGCACCACCAGATGCATCTTTGCGTCAAGGTTAATATCTTCTCGCCGCCACAGAAAAGGTATAGCCCTACCTCTGGCGCCTTCCACACATACACTCATCATACGCATCCGCAGCCGCCAATCTTCTATCCAGACGTCCAGACGTTTCAATGTTAGGCCAGTCTCCTCGCGAGTACGCTCCGGCTCTCCGGCTTCATCTTCCTCGTGTGTAACGGTAGACATCTGCGACTCTAGCACTGCAATAAGCCTATAGTACTCCGTGAGTTGCGTCTGGAGGTGGTGGCATAGGCTCTGCTCGATCATGCCCACCCCTACTTTCCCCTCGCGCTCGCGTACAAACGCGTCTACACGCTGGTAAAGGTGGCCAACCTCCGCCAGACGGTGGATGAGAGCTCGCATTGGTGGGGGGACGTGGTATCTCTTTAAATCGTCAAGTAAGGAACAGAACAGAGTCTTGACTGGCATGCTTACGGGATCTTCTGTGAACACGAGCTCCTTGTTCTGCTCGGCATCCTTCGTGACGGAGAATTGCACGTATTTCCCGGAGATCCCTTGTAATAGGTATAGAGTATCGCGTAAAATGAGATGCTCAGGTATATGGATTTGGCCTACACCCATCAGTCTGATGTCCCTTTCGAGAGTGTAAGGTGCCAACCTAGTCGAAGGCGATACTCTCGGAGGATATCAGCTTTGGATTTACCCTTTTGCGCCCGGAGGGAAGGCTGCGGCTCAATGGGAGTTGTTGCTTTCGATGATGGTCGCGTGGGTGGTGGCGGGGCGAGAGCAGGGAGAAATGAAGTCGCAGATGGAACTGCGGGGGCGGACGCGAGGGTGTATAAGAACTGCAGCGAAGCATGCTTTCTTGATAGCACGGGCTTGATGATATTCAATGCGTTGGGAAGAAAAAATCAAGTTGTACACATACTTGATCCAATAGCCTTGACAATAAGTTCGTGAAACGGAGGGTGCTCGAGCTTCCAGGAGCCGTCTGTAGCACTGTGCGAAGCTGATGAGCGCAGTCCGGATTTGAAGCGCGGCTTGTACGGACAATGACGCTTTATGAGGTCGGCCAGGTGCCCAATATCCTTTTCAGCAGCTTGACCTATGTGACTAAACAAAAGAGAGATGAGGAATTGTCTGTAGGGAGCAGCGTTCGACCCTGGATGCCTTGACTACCAAGAGCGAAGGAGCAGCAGCATCATATTACCTGCTTAGGATCTCTTCAGAGTGCGCAATGAGTTGTCGCTTTAGCAGGTCATCTTGACGCGTTTTGGGCACCAGGGAGTAGACGAGAGACTCAAGAGCGTCAGACATGGTGGATCATGGTCAAGTGTGGCCGGAGGCGCGTCGCGTCGCGTCAAGTAGCCACTCACGCGTTTCTGCCATCCCTTGGATCTGGGTACATGCAATTTACCCCACGGGCCAGTCTCATCAACTGCTACATTTTACAATCTCGGTAGATTACAGAACGCGTATGTTGGACATCAGCGAGTTTGGGTGGTCTTGAGTTCAGTAGTAGTAGCTTCAATGCTATAACTTGAATCCTCTCACAACCATGATAAGGCGCCCGCGTAATGTAGTGTAGCTATAAGCTTGAGACATATAGCACGAATCAGATGCAGTCGTCATTTCGGCACTATGCTTTCGAAGTGATACGTGCATTCTGGACTGTCTCTGATGATTATTCGAGAACATGGTTCGAGACCGTCTTGAAATGCATAACGAACATGGCTGGAAAATGGAGGCAGGAGGGTAAAGGGTTCCTGAAACGGTCGTCATCGCGTGCGAGCTTCAGCCACAGTCCAGTCGGAGTCGACTAGTAAGATCCACGCACAGTTTGTCCTCTTCCGCCACAGCTCGCAGTCCCCGGTCCTCTATTTCTGCTTCTGCTTTGCTTCTGCTTGTCTGGTAAGGGCTTCACGCCCACATACCGCGCTTTTGGACCTCCCGATCGTCCTGGGGACCTGTCTTAACGACTACCGCGGTATGGATAGATCAGATTCCACCTCCTCGAATGGATCGGCGAGGGCGCGGCACAATTCTGCTCTGGAGTCTGGTCAGTTCGCATATCAAAGAGCGCTGCTCGAGCGAACTTCTTCTCGCTCCGGAACCCTTTCTCGGACTGGGTCTCAGTCGGCGCGCAACACAATCCTTAGCACGCCCACCGGCACCAACGGGCAGAGCTCCCCCAGTGCCACTCCCAACGCAACTCGGAAATGGACCCCCACGCATCGTGTGGGAGGTAGTCTAGATATCAACGCGGTGCGAGGAAAATGGGAGGAACGAGCCAGAACGGCTGAAGGGACCTCCGACCCCCGTCCGCTCTCAGACAGGGCACGATCAGATGGTCCTACATCTTCCCCAACCCGACCCTCCTATGACACTCCAACCCGAGCACGAACCACAGATAGGCTCGCATTTCCTCAAGCGTCTCCGGCACGACTTGATCTCGGGCAATATGAGTATTCTCCCAGCCCTCCGTCAAAGAGGCACACGATGCCTGCTCCCATCATCGCCTCCCCTCTTTCGCCGAACACAACAGGCATCACAGTCGAGAACGAGAATATAGATTCTCCAACGTCGAATTCTTTCTCTACGCCGACCCCCCAACGCATCCACCTCCCGGTATCTACTCCTTTTCAATCATCTTCCATCGCTGCCGTGCGGAATTTGGGCACCTATGCACAAACCTCCGACTCACCATCCTACTCACCGTCTGCACGCCTGCGACGCTCTAATACCTTGGAGAGCATCAATAACAACTCAACAGGCTCCTCAGTGTCGTCGGAGAACTCTGCGCGCTCGTTTGGAACGTCGCAAACATCTGTGCCAAGCTCTCCCGATGCTTCGACGGTTTCGGTAAGGCGGAGGCCAACGTCTCTGTATGGCAGCGATCGGGACACAGTAATTCCGTCGCCCGAGAGGCCATCTCGTCGCCCGTTATCGAGCTCGGGAATGGCGCGCACATCTTCATCCCCTGACAAGCGGCCGGGCTCTACAAGTGTCCCCCCCTCTCCATCTTCTGCCTCTTCGTCAAACCCCATGTTCCCGACGCAGTATCGAAGCTCCTTCATGGCGAAGAAACGTGGTCTGGACCAACTGGGAACTGGACAGTCCGTGCGTCGGTTGGAGCGCATCGCGAGCGGGGACGCTCCAGAAGATTGGCCTGGAACGATTGTTCCGAACGACGAGCCGCCACCGCCCTCACCTGAAAGGCTGAGTCGCCGAGAGACAAGACCGTATCGAACGCGAGAGTGGGGACAGCCATCACCTGAACGGCGAACACCCCTCCCGCAAGTTGCCCCCGAGCCTAGGGTGGAGCCCAAGCCGGAGCTAGTGATTCCCAGCGTCATGAACGCGGACGACGTCGTAGGGATACCACGGCGCAAGCGACTTCTTCGCGATACAATTCCCAGCAACTCACCGCTCCCGTCATCCCGCTTGACTCGTGGCCTTTGGGCCGACGTCCAGCGCCATCTAATCCAAGCCTACGAGTACCTATGTCACGTCGGTGAGGCCAAGGAATGGATAGAAGGGTGCTTGAGGGAAGAGCTTGGTTTTGATGTCGTGGAACTGGAGGAGCGCCTCCGAAACGGCGTCATCCTCG
Organism: Lenzites betulinus; assembly: GCA_022264855.1. Taxonomy (NCBI): domain Eukaryota; kingdom Fungi; phylum Basidiomycota; class Agaricomycetes; order Polyporales; family Polyporaceae; genus Lenzites; species Lenzites betulinus. Next base: position 571,543 of record JABYQU010000015.1, read on the forward strand.
CGAAGCTCGTCAGAGTGTTCCAAGGCGAAGCAGCAGTACGCAAGATCTACGACGTACGTCGATGCGAGGTTCCTTTATTTGTGGGGTACTTATGATGGTTTATAGGCGCCCAAACTCGACTTCCGGCATTCTGACAACATAAACCACTTCTTCGCTTTCGTCCGGTTTGTCGGCTTGCCCGAAGTTGGTTCTGCTACTCAGCTTTCTAGCATAAGTGATTGCTTATATGATCATTCACCAGGGCTTCATCTTTGAGTTAACTGATCTGTATGAGAAGAAGAACCTGCCAAAGGTGATCTATTGTATACACGCTCTGAGGTAGGGTTACCGCGTCTCGTGTTGAGGACATCGCTGATAGGCGTGATAGTCATCTTCTAGCTCGGCGTGGTCTTGCGCAGCGAATTGGCAACCTAGTTGGACACCTACAATTTTCCGACGATCAGCTACAGAAAACTCAGAAAGGGTTGAAAGATGCTGGAGTGCCTATGCCCAACTTTGGTAACGTTGGTAGGGAGTTGGCCAAAGAGATCAACGAGGAGCCAGAGGAGGAGCCAGAGACAGAAGATGAACGTAAGCCTTCTCTCGCGCATAGCTATTTCCTAGTATATTCACCTGCGTGTTAGGGCGCGACAGACTTCTACTTGAGTGTGAAGATTCTATCGTCGAGCTACAGGCAACCGCCCGGGCGTTCCTGGTCCGCAAAGCGCAAGCAACCCAACGAGCACGCATTCGTATGGCCGAACGCTATGTCCCGAAGCTTCAATCTCTCTGCCGTGCCGCGCTCGTCAGAAAGGAGTTGAAGCAGAGTAGGAAGCAAGTTGCCGACCTTAGACCATGGGCGGTCGCGCTACAGGCCCACGCTCGCGGCATCCTCGTGCGCAGACAATGGAAGCAGCATCTTCGCCTCATAAGAGCGTCCGTGCCATTCGTGGTCAAGGTGCAAGCCCAGTCGCGCGGCGTGCTCCAGCGGCGCAAGTTCCAGAAACTCAAAGCCGCCATTCGAAGCTGCAAGATGTCGGTTGTGAAGCTGCAGTCAATGGCCCGCGCCCGGATCGCGCAGCGCAGCCACAAGGAGATTGCGAAGCAGTTCGCGCGACCGGTAGTGATGGAGAACGTTGTCGCCCTCCAGGCACACATGCGCGGTGCTATCCAACGTGCACGCATCGCCCGTCAGCGCGCAATGCTGGCACGCGCCCAATCTGGTGTGGTCGGTCTGCAAGCACAAGTACGCGGCGTCCTTATTCGGCGGCGCGTCCGGACCCAGCTTGCGAAGCTGGAGAATGTGACCGACATCGTTGTCCGCATCCAGGCCGCGGTCAGAACGTATCTCGCGAGGAAGCGGCTTTTGAACCTCATACGCAGCCTGCGCAGGGCGACACCAGCTTTGGTTGGCTTGCAGGCCGTGGCCCGTGCCAAGCTTGCCCGTCAGCAACATCGACAAATGCAACACGCGCTCTCCGAGGTCAAGGTCGTGCTAGCAGTGGGGGGATTCCAGGCAAGGGCCCGTGCCGCTCTCGCGCGGTCCCGTCACCAAGAGCAGGTGAAGAAACTCGAGTTCGTCGAACCAGATGTAGTTGGCTTCCAGGCCACCGCACGCGGCTACCTCGTCCGTCTCGAATGGCACGCCTGGCGGGACTTCATCCGGAACAGCCATCCCCAAGCCACGATGTTGCAAGCGCTGCTCCGCGGCGTGCTTCAGCGTCGGAAGTTCCGCGAGAAGATGACATACTACCGCTCCAACCTCGACAAGATTGTGCAAATACAATCGTTGTTCCGTGCGAAGGAGACGCGCGAACAGTACCGCCAGCTTACGCTGGGAACGAACGTCACCGTCGGCACCATCAAGAACTTCGTACACCTGCTCGATGATTCGGAGGCGGACTTCCAGGAAGAGATCAAGGTCGAGCGTCTGCGCGGGGAGGTCGTGAAGCGCATCCGGGAGAACCAGGCTTTAGAGAGCGACGTGAGCGACCTCGACGTCAAGATCGCCCTCGTCGTGCAGAACGTCAAGAACTTTGAGGATCTGGTGAAGGCCCGCCGACGGCTTGGCACTGACAACGCAGCCATTCATGCTGCGCGGGCGTCGGTTCTCGCTGCCCATGGTGACCCCTTCGCCAGTCCTAGCACACTGGATCGCACGGCCAAGCGCAAGTTGGAGTTGTACCAGCAGCTGTTCTATGTGTTGCAGACGGACGGCAAGTACCTGACGCGGTTGTTCACGAAGCTGTCGGCCGAAGACAACTGGGAGAAGAACCGCAAGCTGCTCGAACGTGTTGTTCTGACCCTCTTCGGTTACGGTCAAGCTCCCCGAGAAGAGTATCTGTTGCTCAAATTCTTCCAGGTTTGTGATCATAACTTTCGTCAGTGGTCTGTACCTCATGTTCCTGCTCAGACCGCCGTGCACGAGGAGGTCACTGCAGCGAACACCGTACAAGATGTCATCCGCGCGCACCCCTCCTTCATCAACGTCGCAGTGCACTATCTCCGGCCTAAGCAGACTGCTTACATCCGGGAAACTCTCCAGGGCGTCATCCGCGAAGTCATCAATGCCGACGACCTTGACCTTGAGACTGATCCTTGCGTGGTGCGTATTGCGTCAACGATAATGCCGCCATTTTGGCTAAATAATCCCTTCTACAGATTTACAGAGTGAGGACAGACCTAGAGGAGATGCGTTCTGGAGTAAAGGGCAGTAGGCCTAGGGATGTTGCATTCCATCAAGCCCTCCACGACCCCGACACCCGCGCAGAATACATCCGACGTATGAGTGTTGTCTTTTCTTCACGGACCAGGTAAACTGATAAGATGCAAACAGACCTGCAAGTCTTGCAATGGTGGACCGAGGAGTTTGTACGGGCCATCACATCCTCCCTCCAACGGATGCCATATGGTATGCGGTACATGGCACGCGAGACGCTCAGTGCGGTGAAGGTGAGTCCCAGAGCCCTCGAAGAAATGCGCATCCATAAACATGGGGGCTGCACTACAGAACAAATTCCCCGAAGCCTCCGCGGAAGCGTGCGCTGCCTGTGTGGCACGGTTGGTTTACTATCGTTACATCAACCCTGCTATCATGTGCGTGATTCATTTTACATGCTCCATCCCTTACCACGTCTCATAACCAAACTAGCACGCCGGAGACGTTTGACATTGTATCGACGACAGTTGACATTGCTTCGCGCAAGAACCTCGCGCAGATCTCGAAGATGCTGACCCAGATCACGAGCGGTTCAGAGTTTGGCGACGAAAGTCCCGCGTACATCCCCGTGAACGACTACATCAGGAAGAGCATTGTCCAGATCTCGGCTTGGCTCATGGACGGTATGTTAGATGCAAGCTTACATTTTCTTGCGTCGTCTAATCGCATTCGTGCTTAGTCGCTAACGTGTCCGACGCTGAGACCGAGTTCCATGCACACGAGTTCCTCGATGCCACCATCCAAGCTAGGCCTATATGGATTTCGCCCAACGAAGTGTACTCGACACACACCCTCCTATCGCAGCAATTGGACCGCCTCGTGAGTGTTCAACAAATATCAACCAGACACCTAAGCTCACAGTCGCCATAGGCTCCCGGTCGCGAAGACACCCTCCGTGTTATTCTCACCGAGCTAGATGGTGTTCCCAATGTGGGCAATGACGAGCTTACTGAAGCACGCGACACTGCGATCGAGCTGCAGCTGTCCAACAGGTTCGCCCGCGTGAAAGGTCAGTGTTATGCCACGCAAACAGTCGACGTCGACTCACAACTGTTACAGACCCTGGTGCGGACGAGAAGGCGTTGTGGGTGCAGGCCAAGAGGGCGGTGCTCGCGATTCTCCGAGTGCAACCCGCGAAAGACCTTGTAGAGTCCCTTATGCAACCTGTCACGGACGAACACGAGTTCGTGTGGGAAGGAATTCTCGAGGAGATGGAGCAAGACCAACTTCGCCATCAACGACGCATGCCTTCTACTACGGGTGCGGATTCAGCATACCGACTGGAGGACATTCGATCGTGAGTGAAATTTCCATGCGGACGTCGGCCTGTCTAATGAAGTACGTCATACAGCATGACTTTCCGCGAAGTCAAGGCGCATGCCATCTACTTCCTTCTCGAGCTCGAAAAACAGGGGAAAATCACTCGCATGGACGGGTACCAAGGTATCCTGAATGCCATTGCCGGTGATGTCCGGAGCAAGAACCGGCGCCGTGTGCAACGTCTGCACGAGAAGGAGAGCCTCGAGGATTCGTTGAAGCATCTGGCAGAACGCAAAAAGTACTTCGAGGAACAGATCCGCCAATACCACGACTACGTCGAGACAGCTATGAACACGATGCAACGTGGGAAAGGGTAAATATCCTCTCGCGACACTCTTACAGCCATCGTTCTTATGTGCCAACTAGGAAACGCCGCATGCTCCCCTTCACGCAGCAGTATTTCCATATGCGCGAGCTCCAGAAGGCAGGCAAGATGCCGCAATTCGGCTCCTACAAGTACAGCGCGCAGCGTTTCTACGACAAAGGCATCCTCCTCTCGATCGAGAACTATTCTCCCCGACAGTTCGACAAGATGGACATCGTGATGTCATCGAATGCGGTGGGCGTTTTCACCATCGAGATATTCAACCACACGCTGGGCATCACGAACCGCATGGCCACGGCCGATGTGAAGATGGAGGAGCTCCTGCAGGCTCAGTTTGACGACCGTGCCTCCTTCGCCATGTTCAATGGGCTGGCAAAGTTCAACCTCAACTTGCTATTATGGCAGATCAACAAGAAGTAAGTGTAAGCCACACCGAACGCATGTATTGGATACTGACTATTACAAAGGTTTTACCGATAGTATTTATGTTCCGTTGCACATCTCTGCTTTGCTTAACGACACCTGCGATGACATCACGACGGCCCTACCATACTCCGTACTTATTTCGTTCTCTTACATTCGCATGTACCGATACTCTGAAGCACACCCACCCTCGATGTATCATGACATTCCTCCACCTCTGACGTTAACCCGCTTCAATGCTACTACTATACAAACAGCCTCCCCAGTGCTTCCCCCATATCATCCATGCAGACGCTATCTGCTCAAAGCGTGAAACGGAAGTCGGGGTGCCGGTCTCCGATAGGTGCACGCGTCTTTCCAGAGTCCCACAACTCTTGGTACTTGGTCAGGTTATCTTGCCTCCGACCTTGGGCGCGTGCGCGGTTCTCCCAAATGCAGTACAGCCTGCGAAGGCGCTGCTTAGTAAGTTATAGCTGTGAGGAGATGCTGCCACGTACACGTTGCATAGGATGGCTAGCCAGGCCACGACGACGAAGGCCAGCGTGATGCTGTGGCCGTGGATGTATGTCGGGGCTTGAGACGAATCGTAGGTGAACGTGGCGATAAATCCCCTATGACGACCCATGAGCTTCCTGTCGAGTTGTTGCCGCAAAGAAAACATACCCGCAATTCGCGAGGGCGAGCTGGAGCGCTACCGTGGTAGCTTTCTTGTAGTGCCCGGCGCTGTTGTTGGGCAGGATGGACAATATGCACGGGCCACACGGGTAGCTTGATTGTGCGCTGTCAGTGCGCTGCCAGACTCCGTCAGTGCAGCGTCCAGATGCTTACATTCCTGTCGCCATGAGGAAGACTACAGCAGGTCAGCCTCCTTCATATGCAGCGAATATCGAGAGACTCACCAGCTGCATAGCGTTGGCCGTTGGTCTGCAAAATTAAACTGTCAGAGCTGCATCTACCTATACTCATCTTGTCCTACCTTAGCTGCGATAGCGAGAATATATCCTGTGAAAGATATGGATCAGCGATTCACAAGTCGGTAAGCAGTTCACACCAGGCTACGTACCAGCCATGCTGATAGGCAAAAATAGCAAGATGAAAGGTCCTCGCCATTTAAGCCGGTCGCTCGCGACCGCGACAATCACGGTCAACACGACCGCCGGGACGTACGGGGGCACTGACGCGGTTGTGTGAGTTGTGGCTGCTAAGAATGAAACGAAGTATTTCGAGCTTACCGGTGTGAAGCTGCGCTGAGCCTCCCGAATACCCGAGTCCGGCAACAATCGTCGGTCTAGATAGTGTGAGAGATGTGCGTAGTGCAATTTTAGTGTACTCACAAGAATAGGGAGAACGAGTATAGGCTGATGATAATGCCCATGTATGACACAGCGGTCATCCAGACTTGGGGGTCCTTCACACCTTACGCCAGCCAAAAATCGGTTAGACGAGAGATGCAAACGACAGCGAAGACGATTACCTCTGAGCACCTCTCTCCACTCGAACTGTTCATCTTCTTGGTTGACGACAACCTCTTCAGTCTCGCGAACTTCTATCTTTGTATCGGCGTCCTTCTCCGCCGGGTCGACAGTGTCGGCGGCTGTGATACGTTGAGACGGCTCGGACAGTGGCGCGGTCAGGGCGACACCCAGCGAAGTCCGGAGGCGACGCACTAAGTGTTATGTGAGTCCAGATTCAGTTAAAAACCAAATGACCACTGACGTGCGAACTCGCGTTCCTCTTCAGTGAAAAATGGGGCTGACGCAATGTCCGCAGGCAGGAAGAACATCGACGTGAGGGCGATCCCCACCGTAGCAATACCTTCGAGGATAAAGATCCATCGCCACCCTGCAAGTCCACCAATGCCGTCCATCTTGATGATTGCCGTGGAGAGAAGACCTAGTTCGTGGTATGATAAGCGAATCCCTGAGGCTGGTGAAAATAATATACCTCCGAATGCGCCGGATAAAGAAGCAGACGCGTAGAATATCCCAACTCTGCGGATTATAAGTGATCCAGACATGATGTATCAAGATTAAATACTCACCGTTGCTGCAGTTCGTGACGTTTGTAAAGCGTGCTCAAGTATAACATCTGCCAACATGATTGAGATCACTACTTTGGCATGGGTTGAGAAGTACTCACAATGCCTGGTAGAAGTCCCCCTTCGCAGAAGCCGAGGAAGAAACGAATCGCCAACAGCCCGCTGTAGTTTTGGACGAGCCCGCTGAGTGTCGTGACGGTGCCCCACACTGCGACGAGGAACGGAAGCCATCGACTTGGCTTGAACTTCTTCAATACCCAATTAGATGCTGTCGCCAGTGACACGTCAGTCAACACACGTCTGGGCAGATTTGGGAAATAGCTTACGAAGCTCTACTAGTATATAGCTACGCATTGTCAGTAGACGATTTCGAGCGAGGACACGTCGCGACGTACGATACATAGAAGACTGAGGAGCGTCAGCTGGTCTCATTCTTGACGAGAAGCTCGTATCACTCACTGGCCAATGCTGAATTAAACTGGGTACCCTGTAGATGTGTGTCCCGTTCGAGTCCTGCGATCCTAAGGAAAGGCTGTTAGTAGGTGATCGATACCGCCGTTATCAGCAAGGGGATGCTTACTTCGCGTTACCAATGTTCGTTCTATCAATGAAGTTCGCAAGCCACAGCTAGCACAAAGAGCATGCCCTCAATAAAAGACGTCTACTGAAAAGTGGGGTGACGGCTCACCAATGCGAGGGGCGGCAAGACGTGAATGTCTAGCTTCCACAGGACTCGCTTCGTCAACGCTTTCGTGCTCTCTTGGTCTTGTACAGTCGACATGGTGGCGTTCGTTGTCGCAGCACCAGAGACCTCGGAGGGGAAAGAGCAAGACGCGCTCTCGCTTGTGGGCCTGACGTTGCGCTAGTTATACTCAAACCAGTTCGTCGGGTTCGATCTCGACGGGGTTCGTGCCCTGTCCCACCTGCCATGAATAGGAACGAATCTCAGGCCTATCTCGTAACATGGTGTCGCCTGACCCGGGTGGCAAGCAATTCCATAAGCACTGGGGTACACGCTTGTCTTGATGTCAGCGAACATCTACACTGCGGAGGAGTCCGTTAGGGGGAGACGCACGTATCGGGGAGCTCAGCTGACTCGCCGTCCTCGGCCGCGGCGCAAAAAATTACAACTGTTGGAAGAGAATGATGGCTCTACGGTGAACCACTGAGGCCGCTAGAGGCCGCCGCGAGGGGTGAGAGTGGCATCAATCTGGCTCCTTCGTGCCACCATACGGTCATGGGGCAAAGCCCGGCAGTCCCGATGGTATCAGTCTATCGACACAGCAGCTTGCAAAGTTACGAAATGTGCAGTTGTGAATGGTTGCGAATCGCGACGCTCGTCGCATCTGAGATTCGACGACTCGAAACGTACCGCCGGTGACTCAAACAGGTCCAGGTGGTTGGTATGTTAGCCGCAACGGAGGCCCGTCCCGTCGTTGAAGCCAGGCTAGCGCAAGCGCCCTGAGCTAAGCCATCTGAATCTAACTCATTGGAATGTTACCCCGGGGGCCGGCGGACCCCTATGAATACTAGTAGACACCCCAGAAGTGCTTGTGGACAACACCTGATACGATGTATCGAGTCGGGTGGATGGTGTTGCAAAGGAATTTGTCGAACTAACCTAGTGGATGGCGGCAGATGGCGGCCCGGCCCGGGGACAGTGTTCTCGCGCTCGGCGCCGATTCACATCCTGTTTCAATAGGTACTTGACCAGAAGATATCGACGTCGAACCTTGTTCATCTCGCGATTGTGTCTAGAGAGTTTAGAGCTTGTTCTCGACGATCTTGAAGTAACGGAACTGGCTGTGCCTGGATATTTCTGCTACATAATAACCATGGATTAGCGGATCCGCCGGTCCGATAGCAAGAAAGGAGTGTGTAGCCTTGAGTATCAGGTAGAAGCAATTAAGCTGCAATTCGTAGTGCTGTAGTGATACAAGTTGTTCTAGTGATACAAGATAGTGTACAAAATCCCAGTAGTGGTAAAACATCATCGCTTGCGGGGTCTAAGCACTCTTCCCCCCTGCTGAGGATTCGGCTTTGTCTCGACACAACGCTTCTTGCTCAGCCTCGGCTCCTCGTCAGGCTCCCCGCCATCATGCGCCGTGTCTGAGGCAGGAGCATTCTCAACGACTCGCGCTCGAGGCGCGCGGCCCCGGGCTGGAGCTACGGGGCGTGCTGCAGGGGCTGCCCGCTTCCTCTTCGGCTGAGAGGGCGGCGGTGCGGCTCTGCCAGTGGCAGTACGAGGCGTATGTACGACGCAAAGGCTTGCGTAACGGAGGCTCCGCGGACGGGCCCGCCGCGGACGCGGTTTTCGTACGCGTCGACGCACCCTCGCCATCACCGCGATCAGCCTGCTTGCGTTTCCTGCTGGGTCCAGCCAGTGTTTGGGCGCTCGTAACACCTTCCTCTTCCTCTGGTACAGGCGGTAAGGCGACGTGCGTAGGAGGCGACCTCTGGGTACCTCTTGCACGCATTCCCACTACGAATCTAGCTCCGAGGACACAAAATCCCATCATATCACACTAGGCAGGTTCTCAGAGGTCAGAAATGCTGAAGAAAGCACGCTTTAGTAGAGACGAGGCAGCTCGAGCGTCCGGTGCCGATTGCGATGCTAAACTCGAAGTCAAGCGAGGTTCATGGCATTGAATAATATATTTTCGGTCCCCAAAATAACACCAGGTTCGCGTTTTCAAACAAACCGTACACAACCTTGGCTTTCTTGACTTCTCCGAATTCACCTTGGGATCCGCCGCCTGCTCGGGATCCCTTGCCTTGGGATCTCATGGGTCGGGTTCCTCTGAATTCTTCTGATCAGGATCCGCCGACTGCCCACGCTTGGGCTGGGGGTTCTGGTGGTCCTGCGTCCACGGTACGAACGATCGGGTACCTCCACGAAGCTCCTCGCAGGCCTTCTCCACGAGTCTGGCGAGTTTTGGTGCCTCGATGCGCGATAATCTGAACAAAAAGGCAGCGAGGTTGATAGCATCGATCAGGTTCGAGATGTTGAATGTAGGAGCGTTGCGTTCCATGATGTGAATGACTGGGACCTTAATTCGAATGCGGTCGAGTCAACTGAATGATGCCACGTGAGCGGTTTATCTCAACTCACGGTGTACTGTATTCCCAAATTGTCTTGACGACTCTCTTCTTCGCACCAACCAAATATGACAACGCCGGTGGTACCTTCGATGATGAGAGTGCAAACAGGTACATTTGTTATCCCGAGTGAGTGAAAGAATCTGAGAACACCCGCCATGTAGGCGCGGGCCTGGTTGCCTGCCTTCACGAGGTCGCCGTTTTCCTTCTTGTTCTCGACCGTAAGAAACGGTACATGGAGGTCTCTTCCGGTGCTACGAGCAAAGGGGGAGGGTTCTCGACGACGGACCCAAGGTATAGAGGGCGGCAAGTACTTCAGATATGCATCGGAGATGACGGCCAACCTTCCACCTACCAGCATGCCATTAGTAGTGGACCATAAATCGCCAGATACGACGGCACGCACATGGCTTATGGTCTTCAATCAGACTCAGTGAGCCGATGGCCGCTTCCAGCGTTGGCTCCCACCCCGCAGGTTTTGGAGACAGACCCTCATTGGTGGCGGCAGCCGTCAACGTTTGCTCTCCAGAACGAGTGGGAGTGGCTTGAAGAATGCCTGCCATAGAATTGAGCAATTGTTGTACACATAGCTGATATTGGAAACATACCTTCCTTGGAGCATAAAGAGACATGACATGAAGTTGCAAAAATATCGCGGGGCTTTTCGGTATCCGCTGAAGGAGTCGGACTCGAAGGAATGCTACTGATCTCTTCGGGGGCCGTAGCCTTCGATCTGGATGTGGTTTCAGGAGTAGGCATAGGCATGATACCAAATTTGTGGCAGGCTGGAGCGTTCAGAGCAATGCCCCTGAAAAAGTCTGGGATCAAGATGACACCGGCTGCGTCGCAGGTTCCTGTGCGGGGGTCTTCGAAGTGACGTTTCGTAAGAGCCTGTTGGTTGGCGCTGGTCACGCGCGCGCCAGAAATCACAACGCCCATGTCAAGAGCCTTCTCGCTACTGTACCGCGCGAGTGCGTTCACAGACATGGTATAAAGCCTCTGTGCGTCTTCTTTGTCGCTGGTAGATAAAGGGAGAGAGGGGCCCAGCGTGTAAGTTTCATATCCTGTGGCCTCCCGTTCCAACTCTTGCAAGTGGGCTGAATAGGTTGCACCGAGTCTCCCTAGGTGCTGTGTCACGCTTTGGACAGCATCATACATATCATTGCGAGGCAGCTTCAACATCTTCTCGTACCTGGAGTGGAATTTGTGAATATTAAATATGTTTCGGCGACATTCTACTCACAAGGCGCCAACCACAACGGGCCCCTTGTTGTCTAGCGCGCATTCGAGGATTAAATCCCAGAAACGCTGATAAAAAGCCTCGGAGAAATGTTCCTGCTCCTGAAACGCATTTCCGTAGCCTGCATTCGCGACAATTCGAAGAAAGAACTGAAGATGGTTATCGAGGAGGGTGGAAAACTGCCGGCAAATCTCCTTCTCCTCGACCGTAGTAGCTGAGGTACCGTCTGGCAAACCCGCAATAGAATCCCGTAGCTGAACGGCTAAGGGACCGAGGTGGCGATCCCAGGAGAAATCGCGATCCATCTAGTGGCCCGACTTGAGATATAAGGCCTTCAGAGCAACAGGAGACATACCAGGTTGAAGTCCGATGAAGTAACCGAAAGGAGCCGGTAGAAATTGTTGATAGACTCCAAGTGTGTTCCATGATAGGCTGTCTGGCCATAGGGAGTACTCAGAGCCCAGTGCGGTGGTATGGTGTGCGTCACGATGTGACGATCAAACCTCCACTGCCACGATCGTTCGGCCTCCCCTTTGCCTGGCTTCCGACCAGCCATCCTAAGGAAGAATATCAGGTCAACAATAGACGGAAGTATGTGTGTGCGCACGCAGAAAGGGAATATGTCCGCGAAGGTTTGGCCGTCGAGGCCACTCCGAGGCTGTCACTGGGTGGTTTGCTCTCGACCTCACTCGCCCCAGAGGTTACTACGGAGTCCTGCGGACCTTCGGTAGCCGCAGGCATCTCCACCTCTGTAAATACAATATCTGGAACTCTGCATACCACTCAGCCGGTCTCGCAAATATGAATGAGGCCGATGGAACACGTACGACGAAGCTGGTTTGAGGGCCTTGCCTGATGATTTCAGCTTTTTCGGAGGCATTCTTCAAAGAAGTTATTTCAGGTGCCAACGAACGGTGCGCGAGGAGGAAAGGCTTACACTCTGTCGCACTGTGGTATGGGTAGGAGAGGTGGCGTGTCCTGGAGCCATCTACGCATGGAGTCGTCTATATTTCTGGCTTCTGGCTCCTCCGCATGCCTCAGCCGGTCCGCCCTCCAGGAAAGATAATCAGCGATGGTGGAGTCCATTCTCACAACGGCGGTCTCTGAGTCAAGTTTCCTCTTGAGGGACAACACCGATGCCGCAAGCAGCAACACAGATCCCACGTTGCACATGTCGTAGGCTATAGAAAGGCAACATGTGCCCGGTGCCCCCGAGGCCGAGACCGCGATATGCACATCAGGCTGTGAATCAATTCAGTCAGGCCCTGTGCCCGGTTGCTGTACAAACTCACAAGGCCACCATCGATCAGGTTCGTGTCCTCTGGCCATGCGACGGCAAACCGTATAGTCGGGCTCTCCGGTGAGACGATCAGCCCCACGACCGGCTGGAAGATGCCACATGCCCGTCTGTGATACACGGCACTCTGCAAAGCCAGCGCAATTCGATTGGGTGGAGCAACAACCAGGACGCACAGCTTGGAGGTGCCCTGGTGAGCAAGGAGCTCTGTCTCCGGTACCTGTGCGGCCTCCTGTTCCTCGCTAGCACGAGTCGAACCACCGTAGTGACTGGAGATAGTCTGGTCCTCAAGCCGTTCGAGACGAGCGCGTTCCCGCCGTTCATTGATTTCCTCGAACTTTTCGAAGGTCCAGTCGTAATCAGATGAGAAACCGGATGAGCTGAACGTAGAGCTAGACGATTCTGTATCCCGAAAATCATCTGAGCCGTTCAGGTAGTTGGTGAGGGTAGCAACTTTGGCTGCGCTTCTAGTCTCAGATGGAGATTCAGATTCGTGCTCTGCTTTGTCACCGGGGAGCAGAGTAAAGGCGAACGTAGCGGTGGAGTAGCGTGGCAGGAAACGCAAAAGGGGGTCGTGACATGGGAAAGCCGGTCTGGAGAGCGCAAACCGTACGTCCTCTCTGCACTTGTTTAGCGAATCATATACCTGCAACTGAAATGAACTGGGACTCACAATACAGACACTCGAGGGCATGCCTCCCGGAGACATGTTTCGACGAGATTGATGACGACGGACGTCAAAGCGCGGGAGAAACCCCCAAAAATCGCCGTCTTTGCGAGCTGGTGTTGCGCCAGGTGGACAGCTGAGAGGACATCGGGCACGATGTATTCCATCCCATGAATTCCTGCGCTGTCGCGAAGAGTTTCAGATATTCTTCCCTCTGACAAGAGCTGCGCTTCGACTTCAACGAGTCCAGCATCATCTACAAGAGTACCAGACTCCCTAATTTTCTACCGGACGTTTAGTCAAGTATGGATGAATGCACAAGTTCGTGACTGCTACCTACCTCGAAAACCCACGGTGGTAGTGTTTGAGTGCCAAAGCTAGCCATTAGTTCCCGGACTTGTAGTGGTGCATCCTCGAGGCAGGATATATCGTGGAGGGTTATATTTCGTGGGGTGTAATCTGGTAGAGGCATGTACAGTTCGGCTTGGTGTAGGTCTTTGGATGACTGTCGCTAATAAGTGTTAGTGAAACCCAACATGCAAGCGCTTGGCCTGCGAACGCGACTGATATGTGACGAACGCGGGCACGTGTGGGTGACAGCGTGACTTTCGACGTTTGTCGCGCACCGCGGCGCGCGTGTCCGTCCTTCTACCACCAATGTTTTTCCGATATTTTGGTAGGAACCTGGAGTTTTATAGGGCGCATGAGGAAGGCGATAAAATGGGAACAAATCTGGTTGTGCACCGCGGCCTGGTCATAGCTTGTGGCTGAGTTTTGTCGCGATCCGTAGTTGGATTTTGAGGTGGTGGCACTGGCTAAGTTCTGCGAGACCGTGGAGCCTCTCTATGAAAGTCGTTATCGGACAATAATCGCAGACCGAGGTTGTGTGAATGCTCACTAGTATTCCGGCAGGAGCACTGGGGATCATTGGGGATCATGGCAAATCACGTGTGCGCATATGTGATCGGACGTGATCATGCGCGCCTGTTACTTCGCCGCAGGTTCCTGAACTATCATGAACGTTCATATGTCTCCAGATCATGCACGGTACACGGCTTCCCGGATATGTAAGCACCTGTGAGCACCTGTGATCATCTCTGTTTGTGGTTAGCCCTACCCGGATTTTGTGCACAGGAGAGGTTGTGCGAGCCTCGATGGCGGCCATCAGGAAAGCCTCCGTGAACCAGGGGCCTCATATGGTAACGCCTGGCTGGATGGAGGCGCTGGAGACACCCCCCATCATATGGAGACAGGGCGTCTCCATTAGTGCCAAAATGAAGACTATGGAGGCTGTCTCACGGCTTGCACGCGCAACTCACCAACACTGTGCTGCTTGTTTGCCCTCAGTTAGATCGTGATCAGGCTTCAGAAGAGCATATGCTTAGGTTTGTGAACGAAAACACGCAGATTTTGAGGGATAGTCAACGGGATGGAGAACGCGTCTCCGTATGGAGGCCCCTGGAGCGCTGGAGACAGGCGTCTCCATCTGGAGGATTTGGCGTTTCCTGATGGCTTCTTGGGAGCAGCTCACCTTTACAACATCGGGAACACCTACTGCGTGTCCAGGCTATTCGGTAAGTACTTACGTGCTCACAAGGTTCCAGAGAAATCGAGAAATCTGAGTGCGCGACGACGAGGGGGCGTCACTGCGTCAGGCCTTGACGTCCGGTGCGTATCTTCCGGCGTGCGGGCGGGTGCGCATGACGCGTGGACGCGGTTGTGCGTTGAGAAGATGCACTCGCACTCGGGAACTAGCATGCAGCCGACTTTGAATTTCCATTTGAACTTGAAGCAGGACAGCATGAAGACCTTCAGCACGCTCATCTCCATCTGCGCCGTCGCCGCTAAACTATCTGAATCTAACTCATTGCAATGTTACCCCGGGGCCCGGCGGACCACTATGAATACTAGTCGACACCCCATAAGTGCTTGTGGACAACACCTTATGCGATGAATCGAGTCGGGTGGATGTAGGGTGGATGGTGCAGCAAAGGAATTTGTCGAACTACTTAACCTAGTGGCCCGGGATGGCGGCCCGACCCGGGGACAGTGTTCTCGCGTTCGGCACCGATTCACAGCGTGTATCAGTACTACTGATATATCAGCAGGTACATGACCAGAAGCTATTAATGTCGAACCTTGTTCATCTCACCGATGTGTCTAGGGAGTGTACGGCTTGTTCTTGTCGACCTTGAAGCAGCGGAACTGGCTGTGCCTGAATATTTCTGCTACATAACAACCATGGATGAGACTCTACACTCTACAAGGGCTCTAGCTATAGGATGTCAGGAGGCGTAGAACTGTTCATACAGCGTAAGCGTAAGCACCAGTCTTCGTGAATTCGTACAACGTCGTGTCCCGGCCCTCAGCGCCTGTCTATCGGGATTCTTTTGTCTACAGGAGCCTCTAGATTCTAGGGGTCTATTACCGCGTATGTGCGATGCAAAAGCGCAATATGAGCGAGGATATGTGGTCGGAGAGGAGGAGAGGGCAAGAGTGGATCACATCCGGAACTGCTCGACGCTGAGTAGCACGGTTGGGGTGCCCTTCATCGTCGCCACCGGGCCCGCGAACGGCTGGGAGAGTGTGGAGCGCACAGAGGCGACAAGACCGTCGGGTCCAGACACTGTAAGGTAACAGCAGGCGTGAGCATCATACGGAGATATTGCGGGGAGGCAGTTAAGTGAACTGACCATCGACCGCGACCGCGCCCTCCGAGGTCGTGACCTCGTCCTCCAGGATCTGCGCCATGTCCGGCCGGCCTGACCTGCGCGAGATTCCCGTGTAGTACGTCGGCGACGTCGGTGTGGATGCGCCCGTGTCGATCTTTTTCTCTGACTCGCCGCACTCGGCGATGGACAGGCGGGACAGCGTGGGCGCAGGCGAGGACGAAGACGCGGACGAAGACGCGGACGAAGATGTGATCGTCGCGTCCTTTTCGTTGTCGAAGTTCTTCTCGATGTCCGGGATTGCCCCGAGAGTGCCGTCGCGGCGCTCGCCGGTGAGGTAGACTTCGACGAGGAGGGAAATAGAGGGGGGCGCGAGGGCGACGACCTTCGCGATATCGGACGCGACCCACTCGTATTCAGCTGTGCGCTTGCGATGAGTGTGGTCCCTGACTAGCAATGAGACGACAACGCTTACTCTCAGTACGAACAGCCCAGACGAAGACGACGCGCTTCGCACTAGCGTCAGATGCGTGAATATCCCTGAAACTCGCGTAAGTATCTTTCGATTCCGCAACATGGTAGGTCGGATACGCACTTGAACAACTGATGCATGCGAGCAACAGTATATGTGACACCAGTACCACCTGGGGACAACCCTTGTCAGAATGTCACCAAACACGTTGATATGGACCGAAACTTACCAGCGATGAAGATACACGTGGTGAATGCCCGAATATCCTCGGGGTGCCCATAGGGGCCGTCGAAGAACGCGTTCAGCTCACACCTCCCGGTAGGCATCGCACGCTTCATAAGCGTCTTCGTCTGCCCGCCCTGCACGCGCACGATGAAGAGCATCTCCGCCTCGTTACCGCCCTCCTCCTTCTCGTAGACGCTCCCAATGGTGAACGGGTGCGACTGTATACCGAGCGCTGGGAACGCAAGGAAGACGTGTTGACCGGCGATCCAACCGCCGGGGATCCTGCGCCGGAGGGTAACGCGGAGCCCGTCGGCGCCGATGTACTCGATGACCGCCTTGCGATTCTTCGGGCGGAGGATGAAGTTATAGAGGACGTAACGCGAGCCGCGGAGGGCACGGTCGAAGCCCCAGATGACGTAGCACGGCCAGACGAGGTATCCGTATTCCTCCCCAATGCAGTGGAGATGGGCCGTGACGATGAAGATGCTGCAAGTGCGGGATGAGTTGGGCACGTTACGGGGGTGGGGATGGTGCTTACATGATGAGGATGACGTGACTTGTGTAGAATACTTCATAATAGGCGTGACGGATTTGCTTGATCCCCATGATGGAGGTAAGAGTCTGAGCGACTGCCGCCACTAGGCCGAGGACCTTCCAATCGGCACTCAACAGTAGACGTTCCCTATACGCAAATTAGAGTGCGAAACCCCATAACTGCATTGTGTACGCACGATCGGAAGTACCTGAAGGAGGGGAACAGGTAGATCAGCAAAACGTCTTCGAGACGCAATCAATGCGAACTCACTCTCCGACGAAATGAAGCCATGTCAAGAAGAGGAGGCAGCGAGATACGATACGATGCATCAGTACGACCTGTTAGCAAATCAGCAACTGGACTGCTTCGTCAGATGCAGAAGGAGCCACCTTCTCATGCCCAAGCCCCGTGAGTTCTATGTAATGGTGAGCCTGTATACAATTACGGTATAGTAGCATACTCACTAGTCAGAGGGTTGTTCTTCAAAGCGAGGAACACAGCCAGCGGCATCTGACCCGCAGCGATGATGCCCGCATTAGCACTCCAATACTTCGGCATGAGGTTGACAGCGGGATTCATCGTTTCGGCTGTTATGCATGTCCATCAGACCGGAGTAGCATCGATGTTCAAGGCCGAGCACTTACTGGGAGCGTAGACAAACGCGAGACAACCACCGACATACAACAGGGTAAGCGCAACTTCGACCAACGTCATATCGACATAGGGGATCCTGACCCGGAAGCCCCAGATACGAGACGCGGAGAGAATGGCGTGAGGGAAGCGGCGGAGGGAGAGTCTGCCCGTCCTTGAGGGTGCAGGGACGGCGTCCTGCGTACGACGGCGAGCCTGGTACCGACGGTAGGTGGCCCACGCAATAAATACAGCGTTGATCACCGCGGCTATCCCGATGAGCGCGAGAATACCCCAGTATGAGTTTTGGATCGCCCCCTGGAAGCAGAGTACATGTTAAACAGGCGCTACATGGCAGAGATGTGGACGCAGAACGTACATGCTTGTATTTGACGGCAACAGTTGTCTTTACGACGCCCTTGCTTGTGATAGTGCTCGTCACACGCGGAAGTGCAACGGGGCTACCAGCGAAGGACGTGATAACAGCAGATAGAACGTCAGCGGCGGACGAGGGCGCCACGGTAGGGGCAGCAAAGTCGGTCATATCGGAACGTGGGGACTTTGGGGAGGGGGCAGAGGGTGCGCCCTTTGCGCGACATATCTGGAAGCATTTTATATGCCTCGCGCGGATATCTGGCCGCTAGAAAATAACGAGAATGGAGTCGCAACCTGAACGAGGGAGCGCGTTGAGGCGCGACGACCGCATGAACCGTCTCGATCGGGATCACCCTCGCATTATCTGATAAGATGATACCCGCCATCTGGGCGCTTCCAAAAGGAAGATGATCTCTTCGACGTTCCACTGCGCGCCCTCTTCCGCCCGACCTCCTCGCCGCACGCAGCAAATATTCCGTGTCCGGAACCTGGGGCCGATCTATTTTCTTGGGGATTTTGTGGTCTATCGATTCGCTGCGTCTCTCAGGAACGCGTCCGCTATTGTATCCTCGGTACCGTCAGCACGACCGTGCTCACTTCGCGATCGGCGGCAAAGGCTCCAGCTTCCCATAGCGCCGCCGGAGACAATCTTAGATTACCCAGCTGCATTATTGGTGAACAGGGTTGAGGGCCAGATGCTCGGGAGGACGCCAAGTAAACGTGGAGTTCCGATTATTTTGCCGACAGTCGGCGTGTCTTGCCCCGTTCCCCACCAGGTCCGAGTCGACTTTCCGCCTCGACGCGCAGTCATTTTGATCGCTCGATCTCCGTCACACCGCCGGCACAACTCTGCTTATTTGTTTAACGAGGCATCGAGTGCGCAGGAACGCGCAAATACGAACTCACTGGTGTTCCTGGACGTTGAGACCGAGTCAACGGCACCAGTGGTTTGCGAATCCGTAAATAACGGCTAGGACTGGCCACTGCGATTATGATGCAACGACGGCATAATACTGCTTCGCGACGATCGCGAGTCGCGACCCAAGGATATTCAGTGCGTGAGAAATATTCAATCAGTGCAAAACTACTCCGCCTTCAGCCAACTCAAAAGCACACGCGCCGCTCGGCGCGCCCAGAAGGAATCCACAAATCAGTGATGCATTATAAATCTAGATGGCTACATGAGATGCTATACTAACATGATACAGCGTGGGGGTTGTCTAACGGTAACGATACAAGAATTAGTCTCGAGAATAACGTAAACGTACTCTATGGGGCCTGGAGCGGCGCCGGCCTCACATGCGGAACTGTTCTACGTTCAGCATGACGCTCGGGGTTCCCCTCAACGTCGCCATTGGACCGTTGAATGACTGACACAGCGCGGAACGCACGGCGTTCACGAGCCCGTTCGGTCCAGACACTAGCAGCAAAGATCAGCAACCTGTTTCACTCGACGACAGCCATATGGTTGAAGAAGTGCTCACCATCTACGGCTACCGCTCCCTCGGAGGCGGAGACCTCTTCCTCGAGAATCCGTCGCACATCTGGCCTGCCAGACCTGCGCATGATACGCGTGTAGGCATGCGAAATAGGGAAGGTGCCTTCCGTGGACCCTATCACGGTCGGGGTAGAAGACCCGGAGTGGAAGTAATCCGTGTCTGATTTCGTGGGGGTGCACGTTCCGGACTCCTGTGGACAATCTTCGGAAGTCTTCTCCTCGCAAAGCTCCTCTTTGTTCTCCACGATAGGGGTTAGGGGAGGGTGACGATGGAAGGATGTAGTCGAGAGAGCGAATGCCTCTGTGAAGTCGCCGCGCTTCCCAAGCGTCGGAAGGAGTGTGGTTGCAGAATGGCCCTGAGGGCGAGTAACGAATATCTCCACAGTGAGCGAGATGGCTGGAGGTGCAAGAGCGACTGCCTTGGCGAGGTCGGCTAGAATCCACTGGGACTCGGCTAGATCATGGATAAGAGAATGAGCACGCTTCACGTTATCGCAACGGGGCAGAACGTACTCTCGGTGCGTACAGCCCAGACGAATACCACGCGTGTCGCACACGCGTTCGATGCAAGGACACCCCTACAAATGACGATTTAGTATTTGCGGAACCACAGTCGGAAGCTTCCGCTACGTACCTGAATAGCTGATGCATCCGCGCGATAGTGTACGTGACGCCCGTACCGCCTGCATAACGTCAGAAACGATTCAATTTATGCGGTTCTGGACGTACCTGCGATGAAGACGCATGTGGAGAACGCCCGGACATCTCCCGGATGACCATACGGACCGTCCACCAGAGCTGCTAACTCGCAGCTTCCGGCCGGCGAGGCAAGATCCATTAACGTCTTTGTCTGTCCCCCTCTGGCACGTATGGTGAACACCATCTCAGCCTCTCCGCTTGCATCCGTCTCGCAGACGCTAGCGATCGTGAAGGGGTGCGACTGGATACCCAACTTGGGAAAGGCGACGAAGGCATGCTGCCCGGCCTTCCAGCCGCCGAAGATCTTGCGCTTGAGCGTGACGCGAAGTCCGTTGGCCCCGATGCACTCAACGAGCGCTTTAGAGTCCTCGGGGCGGAATATGACGTTGAATACGAGGTAGCGCCCAGCACGTACGAGCCGGTCGAAGCCCCAGATGATCCAGACAGACCACACGTACTTGTCGAAGTTGACCGGGATACAATGGAGGTGGACGGCAATCAAGAATATTCTGGTGCAGCATCGTTAGTGCGTCGGAGGGACTGCGCGATCATGTACACTCACAGTATCAGGCCGACGTGGGTAGAATAGAATATTTCGTAGTAACGGCGGCGTATCTGCTGAATGCCAAATATCGTGGTGATGGTCTGCGCTATAGCTCCTACAAGGCCAGCGATTTTCCAACTCGCACTCAAAAAGTGGTCTGGCCTGTAAACATGTAAGAATGGAGTATAGTACGCCGGTGGTTCTCTAAACTTACGAGCTGTAGTATCTGGAAGAGGGTAGAATGTAAGTACGAGAACATATGAGCTGTTCAGGTTTACGTACGCGCCGATTAGATGCAGCCAAATGAGGACAAAGATACACCTCGACACAATGCGATGCAATGGCGCCAACTACGAAAGGGTGAGCAACAGGTTGGTGTATATACTGGGTATAAGTTCACCTTCTCGTGTCCAATACCCGTCAATACTTGAAGGCGGTTAAAGACGCGCTCAACATGTGAAGTTCAAGTATGTGCTCACTGGTGATGGGGTTGTTCTTCATGGCAAGCACTACCGCCAAAGGGAGCTGACCAGCAGCGAGTTTGGCGGTATTTCCACCCCAGTAGCTGGGCTTGAGGTTTATCCGAGGAAGGATATTATCCTCTTCACGGAAAATGAGTGCGAGCGTCGGACTATGAAGGATTAAGGCTTACCAGGAGCAAACGACCATACTAAGCATCCACCAAGGTAAAGGACCGACAGCGCTAGCTCCAGAAGAGTTGCGTCGATATAAGGCACTCTTCGCCTGAATGCAAGGATGCGACAAGAGGACAGAACAGCCTGGGGAAGCCGGCGGAGAGCGACCTTCCCCGAGGGCCGAGAAAGCGGCGCGAGGTGTGCATGTTTCAAGCAGTAGCGGCGGTATGTAGACCAGACAAGAAAGAGAGTGTTGACGATAGTTGCCAGACCGAGAAGAGCGAAGATGCCGTACCAGACGTGCACGACGTTTGTCTATAAGTACGCAGGGACCGTATG
The DNA here is from genome assembly GCA_022264855.1 of Lenzites betulinus. Taxonomy (NCBI): domain Eukaryota; kingdom Fungi; phylum Basidiomycota; class Agaricomycetes; order Polyporales; family Polyporaceae; genus Lenzites; species Lenzites betulinus. Next base: position 593,271 of record JABYQU010000015.1, read on the forward strand.
CTCAGCGCCAAGCCCTCGTATGAAGCCAAGGTCGATGACGCACCTGCTTGTAGCTGACGGAGGTGTCGGCGCCCTGAGTCTTGGCTGTGATCAACGAACTTGCAGCAGACAGAACGGTGCTAGTTGTGGAGAAGACACCAGAAGTCATGATGGCGGGACAGGGCGGGATGGCGGGATTCCCGCCGCGTCGGCTTTACCTATTGTAGGCATTCCAATACACCCCGTAATTGTTGGGTGAGAAAATAAATTTCTCAATGTCGGAAGTCCGCAGTTAGGAGGAGTTGGAGGACGTGCTCTGGACCACCGCAGGTACGATGGCCGGCGGAACAAACGGGGTTGGACCTTGGACCACGACCACCATCATGTGCATCATGAGTGGCTCAGCGGCGCGCCCCCCTCAAGAGGGGGTCCAGGGTGCAGTGGGCTGGCCTCACAGCGTACTCAATTCTGTTTTTTTATTCTCACTTTATTCACACGGGCCTCGGCTAAGGGCGTTCGTTGAGGTCATACCTTCCGTATATGCTCAGGCTTACTAATTAATGATGGGGACGAGGAAACAGCAGCAAGCGAGCTTCGCAGCACAACCCCCCGGCGTTATACTTCATATGAAAGCGAATCCTTCCCAGATTTCAACTGGCCCTTGATAGAGCTGAACTACAACTGTGTGGTAAGTTTCAAGGCAGAAAGGGAGCGAGTGGATGAGGAAGACGTATGTTTGCATGGTCTGCTCTCCGCCACAGGCAGAACAGCCTCGCACCCTTAGCCGAGGCCCGTGTGAATAAAGTGAGGGTAAAAAAACAGAATTGAGTAGGCTGTCAGCCCACTGTAAAGACGTCGTCCCCTCGACATATGCTGTCGAGGGCAAAGCCCCCGTCGTCGATGGGGGCCACTGGATACGTGGAGTGTATATCCCGTAGCTCTACGTGAGCAATCCGGCTAGTGCCTAGCCTGTAACTCGTGCGCCTGCCGTGCCGAAATGTATGCCATAGGCAAACAAATTACCAGTCCCTCCACGACTGACCACTGCCTAGCCTCGCTGGCACCTCTGCTCAAGCTGACGAGCATGACGAGCGGGGACCGACGACCATACCCTGAGGAGCAGGCGCGTGAATGCGTGATAAAGAAGCGCGCGCTTTGGCGTGAGCAATAGTACCGTGCGCTGCGGTAAAGCGTTTGACGCTGGCGACTCTTTGTCAAGAAACCTCAAAGGACTCTTTGTCTGCGACCGACCTCACCTTCCACGAGATGGCTTTGTTCACCCATGGCATGTGCAGAAGCAAGCAAAGCGAATACTTAACCCAAAGGGACCAAGTGGGCTGCCCCGGTGAGCGCCTTATTAACGCGCCCCTGAACCAACTCAACCATGAACTCCCCACCTGAGCCACAGGACACTCCGCACACGTCGCAGAAACGGCAGAAAGTCGCTGGGAGCGACGACACGACGCAAAGGAACGAGGTACGCCCTGCTACGCAAGCAGAGGCGACAGCTCAGCTAACGCTCCTCGAGACTGAAGAACAGCGGCTTGCTCAAAGGAAGAAACCCCACCGCGCGGCAGACACGCCATCCCCGCTCTCCTTCACGCTCCCCACGTTCTACCGTGTAGGTAGCCACCTACCCCCGCCCCCTCTCAGGCAGCCCGCACGCCTCCCAGAGCGCCTGTACCCCACGATGAGCGACGCCCAGCTGCCGCTGGCTATGTACGACGCAACGGACTTCACCGGCCTCCCCACCGCGGTCGCGCAGAACCCGCACAAGCGGCTCACGCGCAACGGAATCCCCCCAGCCACGCTCACCCCCGCATCCAAGGTCTTTACGGACGCGGTGTGCCCCTACCCGCATGTCCCGATCTTCAAGTTCTTTGGGAACGTAGAGCCGGCCCAGAAGGCGGGCATCCTGGCCAAAGCAGCGACGGTCCTAGCCCTCGTCGTGCACGGCGGAGGCCAACGCTTCATCGCCAGGTCTCCGGAGAAAGCGGCAGAGATCAAATCATTCATCCAATCCCTTAAGTTTCTCCCGCCCCCTGAGGAAACGACTCCGCCCCCGCGCCCCGGAGGCTCTGCTACTGCCCAAGGAGACGACACGTCCATGCGCGACGATAGGACAGAGGACGGCGAACTACGGTCCCATGGGGACTCAGACGGCCCGGAGCCGCCGACGCCGCCGACGCCTGAAGACGACGCGACAACGCCTGTACGCGTGTTCGCCCCCGTCATCAACAAGCTCAACGAGAAAAACCGGTTTGGACAACCGTGGACGTACTTCATTGACCTCCCTCCGACGGCGACCCTCCTCCGCGAATACCTCCTATGGCAGAAGGTGTTCGCCATCCACACCACGCTCTCATTCACTGTCTACCCCGTCCTCCAAGAGAGACAGCCGTGGACGATAATGGTCCTCTCTGGGCTCCCTGAGGCCATCGACGACTCGATGGAAGGCCGCCACGCCGTCCTCGCAGAAATCAAGAAAGTGATGTGGGCGGACAAGTTCTTCGTATACTTCGTCGCGCGCCTCGCGGCCCAGTACTGGGGCATCACGGGTACGATGGCCGAGCTGGCCAAAGCGACCACGGACACGCTCGATGCCACCGTCGTCATGGCAGAGGACTCGGCCAATGGGCGAGCCACCGCACCGGCGTACCTCATCACCGGCAAGCCTCCCACTGAGGACAAGGACGAGTATGCACGCTGGATCGAATACTTCACGGCACCCGCGGCCTACTGGGTAGACAATATCTACCAGCTCAAGGTCAACAAACTCGTTGTCGAGTGCAAGATCTGCAAGGACACCACCCATTGTGCCCGCGACTGCCCGCTCGTCAAAGTCCCCGGATGGCAAGGCCCTACTGCCGTCGACATCTACCAACCCGCGCAGGGCACCCCCCAAGGCCAGGGAACGTCGGGGGCCGCAGAGCCGGCTGAACAAGCGCGCGAGATCTGGCGCGAAACGCCGAGACGCGGAAGCCCGCGAGGAGGACGCGGAGGTGCTCGTGGCACCCGAGGCACCCGTGGAGGAGGGCGCACGGGAGGACGCGGTGGCAGGGGAGGCCAGCGTCGTTGAATAGACCCCCGTAACATAGACCGAGTGTACTTCAGATGTGAATATCCAATCAGCCGTGTCCCCCGCTCTACCTGGAGAGCTGCAGCCGCGAACGAGCTCCTGAGTATCGTACGCGACGCACACCGCCCCTGGCCCAAACATACTGGTGGCATGCCACACAGGAAAGCCAGGCTGGCACACCACGCGGGGCCCGACCATCCTACGGACGTAGGTCCCGCAACATGAGGTACAGATGTCAGAAACCCGCAGCCCAACCAGGTCCCCCTGCGGGGAGTACGGCACTGTACATATGACGGATACTAACTGGTTTTGATCTTCTAGGCCTGGCACGCTATGAAGGGAGCCTATAACTCGCTACGACAACTCAACTTAACACATCAAGGCAGCTACTGCAGCAACCTGACGGCATTCTTGGCGACTTCGGCACGGAGGCAACCCCGTCCGGAGGAGTTAACTGTGCGGTTGCTCACGAAGACTCTGGGGATGGACGGGGCCGAGCGGCTACGAGCAACCGGGCACCTGGGGCGAGTGGTGAGGGCCCCGAGCAGCCCGAGGAACCACTCCTACCCCAAGGAGCCGCGCGAACTGTATATTCGCGTGAAGCTGGACAGCAGAACCAGCAGGTGGTGTACCCACCAAACCTCCCCGAGGCAAGGGATGAGAGTGCTCCGTCTGTACGACGGAGCAGCGACGCTCCAGATAATGAGCAGGATGTCGCGGCCGCGTCATCGACGCAAAGGCCAATCCCCCACAGTGCAAGTGGGGAGCTCCCTCGTGCCGAGGGAGCGAGAGATGGGCAGCGCCTGCCTGACGACCATGCCCCCGGTGGGAGTAACTCTGGCGATCATGAGGAAGTACCCTCGCGCCGCATGAGGAGACGCGCAGAACAACTAGCGAAGCGGATGGCCATTAAAGTCGGTACTTTAAACATAAACGGTTTCGGTACGCTGCAGCGCGACCACCCCGACAATAAATGGGGATACATGTATCGAATGATGAATGATCAAAAAATAGGAGTTTTAATGCTCCAAGAAACGCACCTCACAGAACAGAGGCGAGCAGACCTCCACCAGATGTTTGCGGACAGAATTAAAATATACCACTCTGCACACCCAGAGTCGCCAACTCAAAAAGAAGGCGTAGCGTTTGTCCTAAATAAAAAACTAGTGTCAACGATAGGAGCACGGACTGTGGAAATCGTACCTGGACGGGCGCTGCAACTAACACTAGCCTGCAGAGGTGGCGACGAGAGACACATGCTGTGTGTGTATGCCCCTACATCAGACGGGGTGGCAGAGCGTTGTAACTTCTACCGTGAAGTACTCGCCTTCTACAACACGCACCCTGCAGTCCCGCGCCCGCATCTCATGGCAGGCGACTTCAACAACGTTGAAGACGCCATTGATCGACTCCCGCTCCCGAATGCAGATGGGCGCGACGCGTCCCTAGAGGACCTTGATGAACTCAAAGCCCGCCTCGGCCTTATGATGGTAGATGGATGGCGTAAAACTCACCCAGAGGCTCGGAACTTCACATTCCATAGGGGCACTGGAGAACAAGCGACGCTGTCCCGACTAGACAGGATATATGTCAGTGATGAAATATTCCGCTTCGCCCTCCGGTGGACGATCGAAGAATCGGGGCTCAAAACCGATCATAGCCTGGTCTCAGTGCAGCTCACGACGCCGAACGCACCGAAAGTAGGCACGGGAAGGCCCGTGTTCCCCCTCCACCTTCTGAAAAACAAGTCCTTGACAAAGAAAATGAAAAAACGCGGCTTGGAAGCGGAGGAGGAACTCAATGACCTAAAAACGGGCAGGACACAGCGCACGGAGGAACACAATCCCCAGACAATCCTCTTCCGCATGAAGACGGAATGGATGGAAGCAGCGCGAAACCTCGAGCGGGACACAGTCCCCAAGCTCATTGCTGAGATCGAGGAGCTGCAGCGCGACTTGAAGGTTGTCCGCGCGGACGTCCACAGAAGCGACCAAGTGAAAGCGCACGATGTGAACGCGCTCTTGAACCGAATAGGACAACTGAAAGCTAAAAGATATAAGCAACAACAACAGCGATCCCGGGCAAAGCACCGCCTAGAAGGAGAGAGCCCTACCAAATATTGGGTAAGGCTCCACCGCGCGCAAACTCCCCGTGACCTCATCCCGGCGTTCGAGAGAGTACAGGACCCTGGTGCGGCGAACGCTGGAAACGTGCTGTTAGAGACTGATGCAGAACAGATGGCCGAGATGGCGCGGGCGCACCATGACAGCATACAAACCGATAGCCCCGACGTAACCCCCCCTGATGTGCGCGAGCAGGACATCCGGAAGGTGCTAGATAGCCTTGATGTTACCGTATCGGACGAGCAAGCAACATCTATGGCGAGCGCGATCTCGTACGACGACTGCGAACTGGCGCTCCGTTTCGCGAAATCTGGCACGGCACCAGGACTTGATGGAGTCCAATACGAGGTGTGGAAAACTGTGCACGCACGTTTCGTCGAGGACTCTCGGCATGAGGGACGAACCACCTTTGACGTACTAGCAATCATACATGCTGCTTTTGACGATATTCAGACGCATGGCGTCTCAGACCGCACGGCGTTTGCCCAGGGGTGGATGGCACCAATCTATAAAGAAAAGGGAGAGTTAACGAAGATAGTTAACTACAGACCGATTACCTTGCTCAACTCGGACTACAAACTGCTTAGCAAAGTGCTTGCGATCCGTCTTGCGGATGTTGCACCTGACATTGTCCACCCCGCGCAGGCAGGGTTTGTCCCTGGACGACGACTCCATAACCATACCCAGCTCGCCCGGATGATGATGCTCTGGGCGGAGGCAAAAGAAGTTAACGGTGCCATAGTCGCCCTCGACCAAGAAAAAGCCTACGATAAAATATCACACGACTACCTTTGGCGAGTGCTAGAACGCTTCGGCGTTCCCGCTGTCTTCACGGATACAGTGAAAGCACTGTACAAGGACGCCTTCACGTTAGTAATGGTGAATGGCGCGAAGAGTACCCCTTACCGAGTGTATCGGGGGTAAGGCAGGGAGACCCCCTATCCTGCCTCCTGTTCGACCTTGCAATCGAACCGCTCTCGGCCATGCTCCGTAAGTCTGACCTGCAGGGATTCAAAGTACCTGGCACAATGGAAACGCTGAAAGCGACCCTCTTCGCGGATGATACAACAGTATACTTATCTGAGTTCGACGACTTCGCTGTCCTACAGGAAGTGCTTGACACCTGGTGCTCAGCTGCAAAGGCAAAATTCAATATCAAAAAGACGGAAATCATACCGATCGGGCAGCTTGAATACAGAGAGCGAGTCGCAAGAACGTACCACACCACGGGCCGATGGAGGAACTACCCGCAGAACGTACATGTCGCGAAAGAAGCGGAACCAGTCCGAATTCTGGGGGCGTTCTTTGGCAATGGCGTCAGCGACATTGCGGTCTGGACCCCCAAGATCGATAAATTAGTATCCGCACTTGAGAGGTGGAAGGTGGGACGCACAACGCTTGAAGGCAAGCGCCACGTATCCCAGATGATGGTGGGAGGAATGACGCAGTTCCTAACTGATGTCCAACGAATGCCGACGACGGTCCTAAAGCGTGTTAACAAAATAATGCGCAACTACCTATGGGACGACAAGCACAACACACCGGTCAGTATGGCACATATGTGCACGCCCTTCTCGAAGGGTGGGTTCAATGTCTTGGACCTTGAGACCCGTAACGAAGCAATAGATGTTATGTGGCTCCAATCGTACCTGGTCCAAGGTGATGCGCGCCCATGGTGGGCCTTCTTTGCAGACGCCCTCTTCGCGCACTATGTCCCGAAAGACTGTAAGGTGAAAGATATCAGCCATCGAGTCAACCCGTTCCTCCAGCACTGGAAACCGAGTAAACGCGCCCTACCTCCGGAACTACGAAGCATGATCACAGCTGCCACCCGGTATGGCCTCAGGCCGGAGGGACTGGCCTTTGCTCGTATCACACTGAGGCGGATGCCTATGTGGGACCACTGTGAAACAGACGCGACGGTTATCCACCGACTAGCGGCGAGAAGCGCAGTAACAACCTGCCTCCGCCATAAACACCGGCTCTTGACAGTGGGCGACTTTGAGACCTTTGCTGCGAACCTTAATGACCCAACGCATCATCCTGTGCAGAACTGTGTCTGCGCGACGTGTGAACGACTGATAACGGAAGGAAGATGCGCATACCCGCATAGGTGCCTCACGAGAGCGAAAGCGTTTCTGGATGCACTACCTCCGAAATGGGACCCCAGACGGGAGCATCCTGAGGACTACGAGGATGCGCAGACACATGACCGGCTGACGGAAGGGGTCACAGAGGGGCAACTGTTTGATAGGACAGTAACGACTCACGGTGGTGTAGGCAACATCTTTAGGCTGTTCACGGATCCTCACCCCACATGCAATAGCATCCTAGATATGCGGCTCCAAGGTGATGGCCTCTCCGAACTCACCCTGGCCACCGACGGATCGTGCTTGAACAATGGCGAGCGTAGTGCACGTGCAGGATCGGGAGTGTTCGTCGGGGATGGTGACCCGCGGAACAAGAGCATACGGCTCCCGAGCACCCTCAACCAGTCAAACCAAACTGGTGAAGCAGTAGCGACGTACATTGCATCGGCGACCACTGACCCTAGGACTAATCTAGTCCAAGAAACCGACTCCAAGACAGTCATGGACTCGCTGACAAAGTACAGGGTGATACTCGAAGACACTGGCTTTATTGGCAAAAAGAACGAGAATCTCACGAAGGCGATCCTTGCAGCGCTACGCAGCCGGAAAGCGCACACGGCTTTCCTATGGGTTAAAGGTCACAGTGGCCACCCACGAAACGAAGAAGCGGATCGCCTCGCGGGGAATGGGGCGGCCAAACAAATCGAAGACAATGTCGATCTCACGATCCCCGAGGCCTACCGAGTGTCAGGTGCGAAACTGGCAGCCCTGAGCCAGAAGCTGGTATATCGCGCCATCCGCAACTTGAAGGAGGAGAAGCTTCTCCCGCGCCCGAGCGCGGCAGTGAACGTAGCAATAATCGTCGACGAACTAAAAGATGCCTGTGGGTACGAAGCCACAGACGCAGCGGTCTGGATGTCTCTGCGGAAAAAAGACGTCATCCGAGAAGCACGGCAGTTTATGTGGAAAACTATTCACGATGGGTTTATGACGGGCCGGCACTGGTTGCGCCCCAACATGTCTGATGCCCTGCAGGAGAGGGCGACCTGCAAAATATGTCAGCAGCAGGACTCGATGGACCACATACTCTTCCGATGCGCTGCGCGTGGGCAGGCACGGATATACACCCTCCTCCGTGAGCTCTGGGAGACCACCGGAGTCCAGTGGCCGGGGGCCAACTGGGGGACGATGCTCGGCGCGGCATGCATAGTGCTCAAATCAAGGGGCTCGGAGGGCCGGATGGTGGCGATGGAGCGACTCTGGACGATACTAGCGACTGAATCGCTCTACCTCGTTTGGAAACTCCGATGCGAGAGGGTCATCCAGAACGACGGAAAGGAGTTCACTGTCGTCGAGATCCAAAATCGATGGTATGCGACTATCAACCAGCGGCTAAACCTTGACCGGAAGGCAACCGCGACGTACCTGGGCAAACGCGCGCTAAAGCCGCAACTGGTAGAAGCTACATGGCTACCCATTCTAGAACATAACAGAGACCTCCCACACAATTGGGTGGGGGATGGCGGGGTTTTAGTGGGTATCAAGAGAGGTAGATGATGTGACGCTTGCGAATAGCGGGCTGAGCAAAGGATTCGACCTCTCTTGGAGTCCCACACTCAGTGCGTAAAAGGCATTTCCTCGCGGTACATCGGTGACGTCTTCTTCGGACAACTCGGAACTACTCAACTCTCCCGGGAGAACAACTCCTGGCCGTGTCACTAGCGTGTCGAACGACTACACAACAAGCCCCTATGGGGACCACTGTAGTCTAAGACAGCACGAAAGTGCAACGCTCCACCAAAAAAAAAAAAAAAAAAAAAAAAAAAAAAAACGGGGTTTTCTTATCTGATACGATATGATCGAGCTGCACAGTTCATCTTATCTCAATCTCCGGAACGTCATCGATCCGTACGCCATCCCGGTCGCTGCTTCGGACGACCTCGAACGAGTGGGCGATCAGCCGAGAAGCCCTTCGGGCGTCGGAGATGGTCGCACAGATAGGTTTGTCCGACTCACCTCTCATAATCTTACAAATTGATACGAAGACGTCCAACATAGTTGGCTGAATGACGGAATTTCACATTTTGAAGCTCTAGAATGCAAAGAGGGATGGGTAGTTTCTGTTAGGTATTGGCAAGGACACATTGGTATACCTCCCTTCGAGAAGAACTGAGCTGAAGGACTTCTACAATAGCCCGGGTTCGTCCATAAGGAGCGGCAAGGTATTGCTGGGCAGTGACAAGTCGTAGTTCTGTACAGTCTCGAAAGCTGACCATGTATGCATGACCCATGGCTGAATATTCCTCCAGATGGTAAGGGAGTCCGAGCCCGAACTTGAAGACGATGACGGTGTAAACGCAGAAGCACGTCGGCGTTTGCCGGAGCCGCCCACAGACCATCTAACGGCGGCTAAACACACCGATCGAGATCTCACGCACATAATTTCTGGCCTCCATGTCCTCGACTTCTGGCAGCTCTTCAGATTCGGAACGGGCCTCGTCCTCGTCGCCGCCACCTAACAAACGGCCACGCGTAGAAAAGGAGGAAGAGAACGACGAATCGGATAGCAATAACGACTCCGAGGATTCTGGGGACGAGTCCGACGCAGACGCACGCGAGGGCGAAGGCAGCGATGTTCCTGTACTCTCGCACGCCGAGAAGCGAAAGCAGAAAAGGGAAGAAGAGCGTGCAGCGAAGAAGGGTGCTCCTATACAACCCGATGGCGACAAGGCAGCTGGAAAATCAAAAGCAAAAAACGCTGCGGACCTGCCGCCCTCGAAGCAGTCAAAACGCCAGAACTCGGTGTGGATCGGCAACCTCTCATTCAAGACCACGCCTGCGTCCCTGCGGAACTTCTTCGATGGTGTCGGGGAGATCACGCGAGTGCACATGCCTATGAAGATGGTCACAGGAGGGCCGGAGGACAGGCGTCCTAGGCAGGAGAACCGCGGGTCAGTCCTGCACGGCTCGTCATGTTTTTTGCATCTTGCCAATATATTTCTTCATAGTTTTGCGTACGTGGACTTTGCGACGCCCGACGCCAAGACGGTAGCGATCACGTTGTCTGAGAAGCCACTGGACGGAAGGCGTCTGCTCATCAAGGATGGTATGCCGACCCCTTAGCTTGCGCGAGGGATGGCTCGCTCACCGGGTTACTTATAGGCGACGACTTCAATGGTCGTCCTGCGCCCGTAGCGGCAGCCCCCGGCGCGGAAGGCGCAGACCCGAATGCAGCCAAGAACGCCGGGCTGACGAAAACCGCGCAAAAAATCCTGCGCGTTCAAAAGCAACCCCCAGGGCCGACGCTGTTCTTCGGAAACCTGGGGTTCGCGACGACGGAACAGTCCATCCTGGACCTCCTCGAGTCACACCGGCCCAAACCCAGCGCGAGCGCGAGCACGGGCGAGGTTGAGGAAAACGACGAAGAGACGGAAAAGGAGAAGGCCAAGGGCGACAAGTGGATCAGGAAGGTCCGTCTTGGGACGTTCGAAGACAGCGGGAAGTGTAAAGGGTACGTACTCAATCCCTCACATTCTCGTGTCTATTCCCCCAAATCGCCCCGCACCCTCCTCCACGCTCATCTCCGCTCGCGTGACCCCGCGCCCGCCGAGAACGCGACTGGGCTCGCCCAGCACGGTCTCGCGCTGCGCACTCTTCCCGCGTCCGTCCAATGACATACATTCTTCCCTCGCTCCGTTGCTGAGACCCTCCGAGAATCCGTTCGCTAACACACCCCACGCAGTTGGGCCTTCGTCGACTTCATGACCCCCGAGGGCGCGACCGCCGCGCTCACGAACCCGCGTAATCACCAGCTCGACGGACGCAAGCTCGTCGTCGAGTACGCCTCGCCCGACGCCGTCCGGCGTGGCGGTGGTCCCGGCGCGCGCCCCGATCGTGCACCCAAGAAACGTGCGTTCCCCGAGGATGGTGCGGAGAGCCGGCCGGCGAGCAGACGGCGGGTCGAGGAGGGCGAGGAGGGCACTACAGCAGGAGATGCGCCTGCGGGGGCGCGGGGGAGGAGAGAGGCGGCTGTGGCTGGGAGGGGTGGGAGGGGCGGGAGGCCTGCGCGTCCGCGCACGAGGCCCGGGGCTGCGCTGGCGCTGGCGAAGCGCGAGGACGTTGCGATCGTACCGAGCCAGGGGAAGAAGATCGTATTTTAGTCTCATTCGCGCTGTATACTTGCTCGCGTGCTCGCGATATCCCATGTAACTTGTTGTGTTGTTCAGCCGGGTTGTGTTGGATGAGTGAACGGGACTGGTATGTCATTACAGACAATACTACAACTACTGCTACTGCTACTATCACCGGGAAAAATATATGGGTGGTACATAAGCCAATGCGCCGTGACGGGTCGTGAGGAGTGGAGGTGGGACAGGATAAAGCTCGAGATGTCGTCCGTCGTTATGGCCGCGACTACGACGAAGCGTCCGAGTCCATCTCCTCCTCCTGGACCATCCCGATCTCAAACTCGCCGCAGATGTCCCACCGCGAGCCCTCGGCCGCGGCGGAGACGTACTTCACGAAGCGCATCACGCCCTCGTCGCGCAGCACGAGCAGCAGCCGGTTGAAGCCCGGCTGCACCGTCAGCAGCGTCCCGTCGTCCTCTTCCTCCTCCTCATCGGCGTCCTCGTCCGCATCCGCGTCGAGCATGTCCGCTTCCTCATTCTCGACGTGCCCCTTGACGGTGCCGTTGCTCCCGTTCGTGCCATTGGTGCCGTTGCTGCCGTTGACGCCGTTGGTAGCTTTCTTCTTGGACGAACCGGAGCGGTAGACGGCCGGGTCATCCTCCTCATCGTGTGGCGCCATGTAGCACTGCAACATGCTGTCAGTCATGATCAACGTGCGTATCAGCTGAGAGGCTCACCTCCCAGCCGCCCCACTCCCCGCTTTGCCACCCGCGCACGGGCTCCTCGCCCGGCGCAGAGCCATTCGTCACCATCGGCTCGTGCACCTCGACCTGCGGCGTTAGGCCGAGCACGACGTCCAGCCGCGTCTCCCCCGCCTCGCTCGTCGCCAGCGTGTAGTCCAGCCCAGGCCTGAACCGCCGCGCCTCCGCCGCGTAGCGCATCGGCAGCAGATTCGACACGCACGCGAGCCACGCGCGGAACGCCGCGCTCGGGTACAGCTCGTCCTGCAGACTGCGGACCGCCGCGTCCGGGTCCGTGTGCGCCCACCGCGGGCTCACCGCCGTCTTCGACCCGCCCGCCGCCGGCGCGCGCAGCGTGCAGTAGCGCCACTTGTGCGGCGGCCCCCGTGCGGCCCACGCGCCGTCCTCGCTCGCGCCCGCGGTGTGCGGCGGGATGCGCGTCGCGCGGTGCTGCCCGAGCCCGTCCGCGTCGTCGCGCTCGCGGAGGCCGGTGCGGAGCTTGTCCGCGAGCGGGGCGCACAGGAAGGAGTGCAGCTCGAGGCTCGACTCCTCGACGAAGCGCGACGCGAGCGCCTTCATCGTGCGCGCCTGGAGGTACACGGGGTTGAGGAACTCGGAGAGGAACGAGGCGTGCTCCTCCGAGAGGGGTTCGTTCGGGAGCGGGGGCTCGATCGTGTCGGGGTAGCTCCTGAAGTCGGTCTGGGTGGAGGCCTGTGTGCCGGCATTATTCAGTACGGCGTTAACTGGCGACGCCACCCGCTAAAAATCGACTCACGAGCTGTTCGCGGGAGCTCTTCAGCTCGGGCTGGTGGTCTGGCTGATAGCCCTCCTCCCCGGGCTGCGCAGCGTGGAACCAGCCACTGATGCTCAGCCGTTGCCGGCCGTCTTCGGACTCGCCGACGACGACCTCCTCGACCGAGTGGAAACTGTAGCCTGGCTGAACCTCGAAGAACACAAACTGGTTCCAGACTGGGGGGATGCTTTTCGACGGGACCGCCTCGGGCTCGGGGACGCCGTCCGTACCGGGCTTCACAGGGTACAGCTCCAACGCGCCGCCCCATTCGCGCTGCCAGCCCTGGTAGTGTGGGAGGGGCATATAAAGGATATACGAGACACGGCGGGAGCCGATGACGTCGTCGTGGTTGAGCAGGTGGCAGCCTTTCCGGTAGCTGACGATGGACATGTCCTGCTTGGTGCCTGAGAGGGGGCCGCACCCGGTGACGGCGCGGAGGAAGCTGCGGAACATGGGGGAGTAGAGGGCATCGCGGAGGGTGAGGAGCGAGGGCAGGAGCGCGATCTGCTGCTGGTCGAGGAAGCTGAGCGAGGCGAGGTCGCCAGTTTGGTACACCTAGATTAGATAAAGCAGGAAAGTGAGCTCAGCCACCGATTTGCGCGCGGGGCGCACCAGACCGCGGGGGATGCGGGGACCCTGGTGCCCGTTCGCAGCCGCCATGGGGAATAGTGAAGCGCACCTTGTAGATGTCTGTCTCCTTCTCTGAGAAGCTGAGTTCTGCGAGCGCCTCGTCCTTTACGCGCTGAAGCAGATCGTCCTGGAAAAGCTTGTCGACGACGGCATGCTTGAATGGGGCGCTGCCGTCATACTCGGTGTGTAGCCGATGTATGTTCGACGGTCCGAAGAGGTCTGGCGCGAAGTGGGGAGTGGGGTCAGGGACTGCGCCGGGGGCGGAGGCGGCGTCCGAGATGTGGCTCGACTTGAGCCTTTTGAGCAGGGTCGGTTCTGAGGAGTCGGGCTGGGGGGAGGGGGAGCGTTGGTGCGTCCTGTGCGTCATGGCCGTCGTCGTCGTCGCGCAGCGAGCAGGGTGAGAGGGGGGATCTGGACGGGCGTGTCGGGGGAGGGGTATATGAGAGCTCGAGGAGGGTGATGGAGAGCGAAAGCCTCGGCCAGACCAGACTGCGAAATCTTGCTCTCGGGACGTTTGTTAGGCGCCCGCCCCTGCGCACACATCCTCCCCTTCCTGCCCAGACCCCTGCCGCCCCGCCCTTACCGCCTGCGCTATCTTCGGGTGGGTTCGCACTCTCCCGCGTGTCTCTTGCGCCAGTCATCTGGCGTGAATCGGGCGAATCACGCTCGCTGCACTCGACGCACGCCGCCGCTCGACGCGCTCGGCACCTCCCGCGCGTCCGGATATGGCAACCTTTCGCTCCCACCGCTAAGAACGAGTACTCACCGGCGTGGCGGTCTGGCCGCTCGGGCAGTGTGGCCAGACCGCCAGGGACCTGCGACCGACCTGAACCGATGGGAGGTGCCCGACCAACGTCATCGTTCACCAGACGACCCGCCGCTTCCCGGCTTCGAGCCCGCTTACCGCCGCCGCCAATCTCCAACAAGCACAAGCAGCTGCACCGTGAAGCCCGCCTTCCCTCCGTCTGCCACCGTTCAGCTAAAAATGCGCACAGGCACCGAGCATCCGTGCAATGACTTCAAGTGGATGCGAACAGCTCAGACAGTGCAGCGGAGGGCCCAGACCATCGGCTAATTTGTATTGGCCAATGGGGCCATGCGCCAGGATCTGACCTCTCGATTCCCGCAGCCTGCCAGATAATTATGTCAGACTTCCGCACCAGCTGCGACATTCCCAGCTGGCCTTCGGCACGCTGCGTACGTACGTCCACTCTCGACACGATCTTCCCGGCCCCGTGGACATGGACGGGCAATACGTCATGCATTCACTTGCGCTAGAGATCTTCGTGGCCCTCTCATTCGCTAGCTGGACCCCCCGAAATACAAATTATCACTGGTTCTGCAACAATGTTCGCACCGGCGCAATCGCCCTCGCTGCTCTGGGATTGGTGTGGGTCACAGGCCACGAGATTTGACAGACATGGGCAGAACCGCACCCATTGTTATCTGTTCGAAGTTTGCGGCCCAAGGAAGATAGTGTTCTCCAACATCTCGACACACGCAAAAACCCTCTAGCGATAACACGGTGGGTCAGATACGACACGAGCGCGGGCGAGTATACGCCCGCATGCGCTCCCGCGGCGGGTTCGCACCTTCCTGACGGGCACGTTCTGGCACGCATGACATACCATGGGATCGCACAGGGCCTAGGGGACCGCGCATCGCGAAGAACCGAGTCTATGCATACAGCGGACGGGCGGGTACGTAACCGGGCGGGCGCCCGTCCATATACAGGTATGAACAAAGCCAGCGAAGTACGAGTGACAATCATGTCCGGAGCAAGACCAGGGATAGACTGAAGAGAGAGGGTGGACGGTGGCGGTGGACGGAACCGTAGTGAAGCTGAAGATGAGGGAGCCAAATGGAGATGGGATGGTGTCGTAATGTGAATCGTGTCGCGTGTCGAAGATGGGTAGTAATAACATCGGGGATCGGGGTGCCACATCCCTCGCGGGAACTGGGGCTGTGATCCTATGAGTACGCATCGAGCGCGGAGGACACTGACACATACAGAGCTGGCGGCGCAGTGCGGACGACGCGCGTCCTAGCGGTCCTGGTACGCAGCAAACGCCCTCCTCGCGGAATTGCGTGCCCACGCCCACGCCCCTCCCCGAGCAGGACCCGCCGGCCAGACCGGGTGCGCAGGCCGCTTCTACAACTCCACAAGCGGCCCCTTCTCCTCGTCCGGCCGCGCACCGGAACGCGCACTATTCCGACCAGACGTCGAATGTCTGTGCGAGTGCCCATGCGAGTGTGAGTGAGAGTGCGAATGCCGGTGCGCGCGCGGCGTGCCGACCGCAGTTGCGTGCCTCGGCGCGATCCACGCCTCCATCGCGTGCATGCTTCGCGCCTCCTCTTCGGACATGCTCCCGACAGGCACCGTCGCGTACACCGCGATCTCCTTTCCGGGAGTCGATGACGTCGGCGCGGGGGACGTATGCGGGTTGACGAGGTAGATGCGCTGCAGCGGGACGTGTGCGCTGCTACAAGGCGAGCGCGCATGTGCGCCGCGCAGGAACTCGCGGGAGAGGTGGCCGTAGTATTGCGAAAGCGCGATGACGATGTGAAGCTGGAGATCACGGATGGGTGCGTAGACCGCCGCAGTGGAGGGAGGGAGAGCAAAAAATAGAATCAGTCAACTGCATCACGTTTGCACAGATCGCCCGCGCGTCCGCCGGTCGGCGCGGACGCGCGGGCAGGAGTCAGGGAAGCGGAACGGGACTCACTCGTACGACGATGAGGATGAACATCACCCCGAGCACGGCGACGACTGCGCGTTCGAACCACTGCTCGCAGTTCTCGAGCGAGAGCCCCATCTCGCCCATGTCGCGCATGAGCTCGGGGTGGCGCGTGAGTTCCTCGCACACTGTTGAGCGCAGCGACGACGAGTGGAACGTCGTGTAGCTCACGGCCAGCGTCGCGAGCGTGACGAACACAAAGTCGGCGATGGAGTAGTCGCGGTATACGCGGACGAACTGGCGGACGTGCTATTGATTCCGAATCGGCGTCAGGCGGGCACGGGCAAGGAGAGAAAACAATCAGCATCGAGCACATCTCCGAGACAAATGGGGGGTTTCACGACGAGCAATTGCCCAGGGTTCTGTTCCAAAACAACGCAGGAATAGAGCTATTTCGCGATGTGCGCAAGGCAGAAGTCTACGCGTGCTCCTGCCAAAAATGCACCATTCAAGAGCATCAGGGCTCTGCCTAAGGCAGAGCAAACGCTCAGCCAAACAGCTCTGATAGGTCCAACACTGGTTTCCTGGTTCTGCGCCAGAGACAGACTGGGAGCTCCAATAACAAAGCACTGAGAGCTTGCAGGCCAACTGTGGGCTGCCTCGTTTTCCAAATCGATAACTTTATGACCGGGCTTCAGACCTGAACCAGCCTCGGGACCAGTATGTCGACCAGAGTCCAGTTCAGACGTTGTTCCAACCCCGTTCTGGAGTAGAACCGCGGGCAAGTGCGCGTCGTGTATAGGAACGGGGGCAGCAGGTAACACATCCAAATATGGAGACATACCTTAGCAAGCCCGATGAAACCAATCGTACACGACGCCGCCGCCACGGCGAAGTAGACGAAGAGCATGCCCCAAACGAGGCGGACGCTGTCGACGGCCCACACGTCGATGGAGCCCTCCCACTCGGACTCATTCTCGGAGCCGAGTGAGCGAGAAAGGGCCAGGAGGCGGAGAGCGAAGGCGAGATTGCACAATGCGCCGACTAGGGAGCCGGCGAGGGAAAGAGACCTGAAGAGCGACATGGGTGAGCTAACAAGTTCAGGCTAGGTCTCGGTTGGTCTCTAGGTAGAGATGGAGGGAGTTGCGGGAGACCGCCAAGTACGAGAGTAGCGAGAAGAGGAGCGGAGGGAGAGTGGGGATGCAAACGAGGGGATGCGAGGTATATGGAAGAGAGACGGACGCGGTGGTCGCAGACGATGAGCTCAGAGGTCGGACAGGCGGCGCAGCGCTCGTGCGTCCGGCGCTGTGCGGAAAGATGAGCGCGCCACCCGCGGTCGGCCGAGCGCTGGATGCACATGCCGTCCTCGTGCTTCTCGCCATCGACGTCTGCGCAGGACTGCGGCCAGATCCACGGACGGGCAGCGGATGCTCTAAAGCGGACCAGAAGCTGAAGAACGCCGAGCGGACTCACCGAATAAAGTAATGGCCCATGACGTCCTCCTTTCTGAACCTATTATACAGCCGATGTCAAAGGTGCGCGCTTCGTCGCTGTCGTACACTGGCAAAACGTATCCGAGGAAACCCGGAGTAAGAGGGGAAGCGGGAGAAGATGAGTGGGAGAGGCAAGGGGTGAGCGGAATCCGCGGCGCGTCGGGTGCGAGAGAAGCCTCGTCATTCAAAATGGGCGCGGTATATATGCAATGCAGTTTCAAGATCCCTGGATTCAGGAAAGGGGCCTCCGACTCCGAGTTCGACCGCTCGCTCAGCGCTCAGGGTGCACCACAGCCAACTCCCGGCTGCCCGGGCAATCGAACGACAATGTACGGCTACATGACTGTACGCACATTGGTCACCCTTGATTTGATTTCTCGGCCGACTTCCTCAGTCATCTCGGACTCACATCTTCTCTAGAAACAATCTACCGTCGTTCCTGGTCCGTTCGAAGCACCACTCGCCCCCACTGGCACGGACTCGCACCCGCATGGCTTAGCATGGCCCATGCGCTGCGCAAGAGACTACCGGAGCCGTGAACGAGTTAATCCCTCACCCCTAAATACTAATAGCGCTACAAGTCATCACACAGCGTCGTGCGCGCGGTAGCATCTACATCATCCCAGCGTGATGACCGCACCAGCGCTGTTGCATGCTGTTGCATCGCGTCGCCCAGATATTGACCTTAAAAGAAGCTGGGGGCGCGGTGCCATGCACGAAACTCCACACGCGGATGGTGTCAAGATCAATGGAAGTCTGCGTGCTATGATGTTTCCAGATGCCTATGAATACCACATGCGCAACATACTTCACAAGTCAGATACGCCTGGAACAACTTGCCCACAAATTCGCCAAATTGTAAAAGCTGTGACCAGTTTCCGCTTACCGGCCGGCGGCCGGTCTGGATGATTCACCGGTGGCCGCTCAGGAGGGTCGAGTGTTTGACTTGGTCTCGACTGTCCGTTCTTTCGCTTCCTGATCCAAAATATCTTTCCAGGAATGATCAGGAGCCTGCATACAATAAAGTGAGTCGGGGAGCATAGTCCATTGCAAGGTTTTATATGCACGCACGATGTGTCTGAAACGGTGGTCATCTTCCTCCTCGTATTCTTTGGCGCGTTGGGAGTGCGTCAAAACGCCGGCTGCGATGATGATGCCGATGGTGAGCCCCTGCGCCCACATCCGCGCCTGTACGATCTGATTATATTATTAGAACGGCTGCCGCAGCAGTGCATGAATGACTATTGGCAAACCTTTTGTGGAACAGATTGGTAGCTGTAGATTCCGACGGTCAGCAACTCCCGATTGACCTCATCCATGCGATGACATACGGATCACGCATGATATAGGTGAACGAGCCGGTGAGAGCTGCGGCCCAGCTGGTGAGGATGATACCGTACTCATGCCTCCTCGCAAAGTCGCTGAACTTCTGGGTGGCGGTCATCCTCTCCCATCTGGCCTTCTGACGCGCTTGTACGGCATCCAGCTCAGCTTTACCCGCTCCTGTCCTGTGGAATTACATATCTGTTAGCTTGTAGGACATATCACGCAGTTAGCACATACCAGCGCGCTTCCTCGAATCGCTGGCCTGCATGCTCAGCAGAGATTACGAAGGCGGGCACGGCGACAAGTATAACACCGAAAGCCTTGAGTGAAGGTGGGAGCGCGCGATAGTAGGGCCATCTGCGATGGAGGAGATACGATGCGGGGAGGGAGACTGCGAGGCCGCCAGTGAAGCCCTTAAGTCCGCCGACAATTGTGGCGCGCTGCTGAGCGTCCTGCTCTTCCTTGGAGCTAAGCTAATGATTATGATAGTGTCCGAGTCGGGCGTAGGTCAGTATTGAAGGAAACTTGTTTCAGGTCGCGTAGCGCACCTTCATGTGTGGCGGCGGGAGGGAGGAGGTGCGGACACAACATGGTGAGTGCGTCCACAGTATATATAGCGTGCTGTATTATAATATCAGGCCTTAAAGTTCGAGTGGTCGTCGAGGACGGAGTTCTTCGGTCAAGGAGGGAACATCACCATGACGTCACGCGACACCTTCGCGCCATTTCGGGACAGACGCCCACGGGTCCTATGTACGCAAAAGACGCCCACTCGTGCATTGCTCCCGACGACAACCGCCATCCACCTGCGTGCATATACTATAGTATGTGTGCCTTTGTATTCAGACTTTGGCGAGCTTCAGGCGACTTGAAAGCTTACTCACAGCTTCCTGAAGCTCAAACCTCAACTTCAAACTCTGATTCACGAATCTATTCTACGTTCTGCTCGTCGTTCTCCTGCTGGACCTAATGATTCTTGTAGATTCGTGCACGCTGCACTTTCGCAACCATCTAAGCTAGGTCGTATATAATATCGGGATGTTGCCCACAAATATGTTAAAATTAGCCTGTGCAAGACAGTATCTTGCAAGGTCGGGGGGTTCAATATTGCATCCAAACCGCCCCGACAAACCGCCAGCTCTGAGTTACCTGTGGACCTGCCAAATCTGATCAATGCTGACCATAAAGTCTATTAACACGCTCCAGATGTCACCGCCTATGTTCTTCACCAAATAGCAACCACGCCACCCGGACCGCGACACCACGCCCTCACAGCACGGCACCCCTACCTGTGCATCTCTGGCTCTTCACTGGCTAGACTTATGCTGGATTCTCTTGGGTTCTCTCCTTTGTTTTCTTGATGTCGTCACTTTGACAACTCTCTGTTCGGCGCTATATATGGTTCAACATGCGGACCAGCCACGATGTGGCTGAAGACAAAGGCAGTCTCTGCATAAATACGCCATCGCGCTGCTCTATTCAGCCACAACCACACTTGCTCTCGTTCTATACTATCTACCTCCTGCTGCACCCGCATCTCGCGTCTATACCCGCCAAAACCCAATCCTGAATAACACCATGGACACCCGCTCGTACAAAGACATCCGGACCAAGTCCGGGCACACGTACCACACCTTCGTCGTCCCGCCCAAGGACGCGTCCAAAGTCACGCTTCTACTCGTGCACGGGTTCCCGTCTACGGCGCACGACTGGCGCAACCAAGCCGTGTTCTTCCTGAAGGCCGGGTATGGGGTGGTCGCGCCCGACCTCCTCGGCCACGGCGGCTCGGACAAACCGACAAACCTGCAGAGCTACGCTCCGAGCAAGATCTGCGCTGATCTCGTCGACCTGCTCAACCAGACGAAGATTGGTCGCGCTGTTGCGGTCGGGCACGACTGGTGAGATGAACGGGCCACCGCATATTGGTATGAGCTCTAACATGTTACGCGGTATCGCAGGGGCTCCATTGTCACCTCGCGTCTCGCGTCGTACTACCCGGAGCGGTTTGCCGGATTCGCGTTCCTTGCTGGCGGATACTACCCGCTCCTCGCCGGCTTCGACGTGAAGACCGCGCTCGCGTTCAACATGCAGAACTTCAAGTCCGAGCTGTTCGGGTATTGGATGTAAGCCTCATTTCGGCCAGTGATAGTGTCTATCTCACAACACTGCAGGTTCCTTGCCGAGGACGGCGCGAAGGACATCGTGAACAAACATGTACGTTCATTTCCTCGTTCGTCGTACTCCTGCTTACATATCATGCTATGCTAGCTCGAGTCCATGCAGAGCATCTGGTACACATCCGACCCCGCGCTATGGAAGACCGTCCTCTCTCCCGCCGGCGCTCTCAAGCCGTGGCTGCAGGCAGACAAGAGGGCGCCGCTCGCCTCGTACATCACTCCCGAGGTTCGTCTCAGTCCCTCATCATCGTGCACCGCAGAATGTTGACCCTGCGGCGCGCGTTTCAGGAGAAGACCCGCATGCTGAATGAGTGGCGCAAGACTGGGCTCGGCGCCTCGCTCAACTGGTACAAGGTCATGGCCACCGGCCTCATGTCCAAGGATGATGAAGGTGCGTGCCGTCCCCCCTCCACACTCGTCTCCCCGCGATTCTAACGAGTCGACGCGATCAGCCGTGAACAAGGAACGACTCGCGCTCACGCACCCTGTGTATTTCGCCGCGTGCGCGCGGGACCACGTCTGCCTCGCGGCGCCGTCCACGAAGATCGTGCGCGACTTCTGCCCGCGCGCGACCGTGGACACGTACGACACCGGGCACTGGGTGCAGCTCGAGGCTCCCGAGAAGCTCAACAAGGCGCTGTTGGCGTGGCTCGAAACCGCCGTCGGCAAGTGACACTGACTCGTGGTGACTGCGTTCGGTGTACGCGCTGTGTGTTCTGTGTCTGTATCTTTGAATTGTTGGATTGCTGTGGTGTTATCTGCTTTTGTTATCTGTCGTAGTGTACTCCGCTGTGTAATGTGTCTGCAAGACTGTTATTCAATGTCATGGTTTGTTTCGAGGTGTGGGTATCTTGATTGAGGTGAACGAATGTGAGGTCCGATGCGAGTACTATACGTACAAGATGCTACAAATACTACTGAATGATACATGGACGCGGCGCAAAAACGAATAATTCCCAATAAGTGTAATGGGCACTGTGAGGGCCACGGCGCGCCTCCATTTACTGAAGCCCCGCCGCCCGCTGCGCGCCCCGCCGCTCCGCCTCCAACACGACCTTGGGCCCGCGCTTGGCCATCGCCCACAGAAAGAGCATCACGACGACGATGAACTGCAGCCAGAGCCACGCCTCCAACATGAGCCCGACGACCCCGTCGCGCTTCGCCGGCTCCGCGACCGCCGCGCCCTCGCCCTGAGACAGCCGCCGCAGCTCGAGCGAACGGTCCGCGATTTCTTCCTCTGCCTCGTGGTGCGGCGCGTCGTCGTCGATGTGCTCTCGCGCCTCCAAGGCCCGGAGGACGCCGCTCTCGCCAATGAGGGGGAACCCGAGGGTGGCCAGACTCGCACGGCTGCGCGCGCGCCGCACCTGCGACGCCGCGTCCTCAAACGTCTCACCCAGCGTCGCGCCGCCACCGCTCCCGGACCCAGACCCAACGCGCGCCCGTGCTTTCCCCTTCGCACCGGGCCCGGAAAGGGACTGCCGCTTGCGCAGGACGGTGTCCCGTAACGAGTCGGTGAAGCGGCCCTCGACCCAGCGGTTCGTGCGCGCGCGCATCGTCTGCGAGAGGCGCACCTGGCGCGTCGCCGCCGCGGGCCGCGTCTTGTCCGGGGTCGGGGTGGGCGGCTCGACGTGCAGCTGCACCGCGGGGTTGCGCGGCGGGGTAGAGGGCCCAGGCGCGTATTCGTCGGGCTCGTCTGCGCCGTCCGCGGGTGGAAAAACGATCGAGGGGGGTGCGGCGTGCGACTGCGTGGGGGAGCCCGGGGTGGATTGGGAGAGGTCGAGCGCGGCGAGGTCGTAGAGGCTGCTCGCGCGGAGATGGTGGTTGAAGCCGCGCTCGGGCCAGTCGTCGCCGTACTCGCTGCCGAGTTCGCTGCCTAGAGTCCGGCCGGCGTGCGGGCCGTCTATAGGCGTGTGTAGGGTGTTAAATGATGGCGATGGGGGAGCTATGCCGTCAGTTGCGGCGGTGGACCATGAGGATACATCGGCTGCACCGGCGGGTTGAGAGGCCCCGCGGAAATTTGGGGACACCTGCAAGGACGGCGGGTAGCCGCCTCCGCCTGATGGCGCTGGCTCTGGGTCGAAGAGGCCGACTACGGACTTGCGGGCTTTGTGTCCTAGAGCGCCTCTGTGACCTGCCACGTCCTCACGAAGAGTGCTGTGCATGTCTTTGGAGATGCCGCTCGCGAAACCAGTGGTTCCCTCGTCCCCCAGAAGTCCACTCATATCACTAACCAATGTTCTGCGGAGGCTGCTGAATTTGATGGTATCGCCGGAGGGAATGCGTCTGCCCCAAGAGGGCTGTTCTGGCTCTTCAGGGTCCTCGATGTCGATGTCCGCCACGTCCAAGTAATCGTACACCCGTTTGATGCTGTCGACGTCCCACTGGGCCGCATGCATCTGCTCTTCGGTGATCCGCTGCTGCTCCTTGATCTGTGTATTGGCCTCCTCTAGTTCACGGATCTTGGACATAAGTTGCGAGACGATAGCATACTCAAGCTGCAGCTGTGGAGGGCGGTCTTGGGCGGTGGTAGGCGGCGTAGAGAGGTAGGATCTGTCGTCGGCCTCTGGCAGATCGTCTTCAGACCGGTCGAAGGAGTCTTCGGAGGGACCGATAGATGTATCCGAAGGCTCAGAGGGCACATAAGGCCGTCTGTGAGGAGTGGACCGAGGGACTTCTGAAGGCGGCGCAAAATCCCTGATTTCATTCGCGTGCGATTCGGAGTCTGATAGGGATGCGGATTTTTCCTTCAGAGAGCGGACCCATGCCTCTCGCTCTTCCTTTCGTCGTTGGACCTCCTCCACGTTACCCGCTACCGCCTTGGCCTGTTCTTCGAGCTCCGCACCTCGAGCTTGCGTCTTGTCCAGCTCGTCGCGCAGTGTCTGGATCTCCTGCTCGAGCTTGCGCAGTTTACGCTTTCCCGCCTGATCGGCCTTCGAAGAGTCGGCCTCCAGCCTCTCCAGCTTGTCGATCAACTCCGCATTCTGGTCAGATAGGTGCGCCAGCTCCCCAGGCGTCACGGATATTCTCCGCGCGTGACGAAGGCGCGCGGCGGGCGGAAGAGGGTGTAGCGATTCATCAGAGGTCGAGGGGAACAAAATGCCGGCGTATGGCGACAGAGAGGTGTTGGGAGAGGTGATACGCGGGGATGTGGGGGTGGAGGGCGCGGGGGACGACATTCCCGCTGCGGGGAGACGGGCGAGGAGGACTTCATGCTTGGTCTTGAGCGCGACGTTATCCTCATACAGGCTCTTGCAGAGAGCCGAGGTGTAGCTCAGTTCTGAGACACGGGGATGAATTCATGGGGAAACGCGCGAAGGAACCGTTGCGCACCTGTTTCACGCGTCTTGATGATCCCGTCTGCTTTGAGAAGCAGATCGGAGAGCTCTTCTCTCGACTTCTCGCCCGTCCACTCGTTCAACGAACTGGAATTGCCACTCTGACCCGGCGGAGTAGTAGGTACAGGGCTTGGCGAGTTCAAGAGCACTCCAGAAAGAGGGGGAGCATAGGGCGGCGGAGGCGCATGCTGTGAATAATGTGGGGCACTTGACTTGCGGGTCTTCGCTGGTGGCAAAGGTCGGGGCGTGGCTACTGGGTTCGTAGACAGCATTGCCTCCCAGATAGCTGGACTGTTCGCGATAGAATGTGTATAGAAGGGAAAAACGAAGGTGGGTGCGCAAGGTCGGCCGTGTTGACTAGTTTGGGTGCAGAATGAAGATGGGGCAACTTTGATATTCTCGGAGGTCACGCACACATGTACGTACTACGCGCGCGGGTGCCAAACAGTGTTGAGATGCTGAGCATGTACTATGCAGTAGGTCCAGATACTGTCCAGATCAGAGTTACTGTACGAAGTTAAGCCGTGGAGCCAATCTAACGCGCACAGACTTTCGAATTAATTCAAGTCAGTCAGCCGCACGACACGTCCCGCGATCAATATATATATTGATCGAAGTTGGGAAGAGACGAAGCTTGTTTTTTTCTGCCAACGACGTTCCGACAAACAGCTGAGACTCAACATGCAATACATCTGTGCGAGCTTGGTGGAGCTCGTCGTGCTCAGGTTACAGAACCGCCAGACACGCGCTTATAGGAAACGCTGGATAGGGTGTTACAAGAATACATCACTAAAGACGTACATTTGCTTCCTGTGGGTCGAGTGCCTTTTCCCTAGTCTATGCTGCGTAACGAGCCCTGGTACATTTTCTTCCTTATACTACTTCTGTTGCCGCGTAGTCGTACAGTGATGCAGGTCGATGTGGTCTTAACGACAAGATGCTCACTGAGCAAGCTGGCGGATCTTGAGGATGATGGCTGCGAACGCAAGGCATGAGCACCTGAGATGAGAGTGCAGCAGTGAACATCCACTCACACTGGGGGTCGAGGCCCTGGTGGGGGATCTGCTCGGTCAGGCCACCGCAGCCCTCCTTGTTGGTGCCCATGTAACCGTAGCGAGGAGTGAGCTGGCGTTCTAGCAGCCAAGTACCGAACTTGGACCCGAGCTATAGTGTGATAGTGAGTATTTACCGCTGAGGGGACAAAATCGGGACTCACCCCAGTCTTCTGGTTGAGGGACTCGACGACCAAGACGAAGGGGCTCGTGCCAATCTTGCGGAGAGTTTGCTCATCGACCAAGTTGAGCGTGGGCTTGTTAATCAATCCGACGTTCAGGCCTTCCTTGCGGATACGAAGGACAGCATCCCATGAGCGGTAGAGCATGTCGCCGTAGGAGACAACGTAGCCATCTGTACCCTCCGCGATGACCTCATCCTTGCCAGGGACGAACTCGTAGTTCTCGTCGTAGAACCGCGAACCGTCCTCCTTGAGGAGATATGGCACCTTCGAGCGCGTCGAGAACACGAACCGAACACCACGGTCGAAGAAGACACGTTGGATGACTGCGGTCATCTGGGCGGGGTCCGCGGGGAAGTAGAGCCACGACTGGGTGTCGGCGAGACCATTATCCGCGAAGAACGAGTTGATGCCGAAGTGGCACGTGTTGTCTGCCATTTCGTCGACACCAGAGTGCGAGAAGTGGCACAGGACGTTGCAGAAGTTCAGGCGAGCCATGGTGATTTCAGAGATAACCATCTCCAGGAAAGCAGAGAACGTCGAGAAGACACCGAACTTGTCCTTGTCGAAGCCGAAACCGGCCGCAGCGCTGAAGTTTCCACGCTCCATGATGCCGGAGGGAACAAACACCTCGGGGTGCTTCTGGTGGATGGCCTTCAAGCCAGTAGAGCCCTCGAGATCACCTGTATCGTCGCGCTCGGTCAAACCCTGACACACAGTCGCACCCTATCAAGACGTACTGTCAATGACCATGACCTTTTTGGCAGCCTCTTCCTTGGAGAGCTTGTCCAAAACGAGGTTGACAGCCTCTCCGAAGACGACACGGTTCGCCCCAAGCTCCTTGGACGAGCCTTCGTACAGATAAGGTACGGCGTTGGGCTTGATGTTGTTAAGGATGTTCGTGGCCATGTCCTGGGGGTAGCCACGGGAGGCGAGGTACTTGATGGCAGCCTTGACGGGGATGACATCGTGACCGTGCGTGGTTCCTTCAATGTCGGCGACCTGGAAGTTATGTCAATCCTGCATTGCAACGCATGTAATTTTATATACGCACACCAGGAGCCATCTTACGTTTGCAGACAACTGTGATTTCCGCAATGTTAGCATGGCTCTAGTAGCACAATCAACCGAACGCACCTGCAGCGGGACCCTTGTGCGCAATAATCTGGCAAAGACCGCCCCAAAGCGCGTCGATGTCCTCGCCTTGTACAGTAATGACCTTCAAGCCGTGACCCGAGAGGGTCTTCTCGAGGTCGTATCCCTTCAGGTATTCAGACGGGTGACCGGCAATAGTGACGTCGTTGTCATCGATAATGAGCTTGACGTTAAGGCCCTGTGCAACGGCAAGACGGGCGGCCTCGGCATCGTTGCCTTCCTGAAAAGCGGCGTCTGTCAGGCCACACACGTGCGAGAGCATGGGAGAAAAATCACCTGCTGGGAGCCATCGGATCCGAGCATGAACACGGTCTTATCACGGTTGGCGAGCGCGATACCGTTGACCCACGGCCAGACATGTCCAAGACGGCCGGAGGAGAACTTCACACCGGGGGTGAGACCGAGCTCGGGGTGGCCCGGGAGCTTCGAGTTGGCCTCGCGGTAATGGAGGAGATGCTCCCAAGGGATGTGCCCCTCCATCGCCGAGAGGAGATACTGAGTCGCAACACGGTGTCCTACGGCGAGTGTGTCAGGCATGTGCAACGAATGGTCCTCCGGAAAACCAACACGAACCTGCCTCGTCGAAAAGAATAGGAAGGTAGCTGTCCGAGTAGTTGAAGAGGGACAAGAGCATTGTCACCTCTGGGACAGTGTCAAAGGCACCACCTGGAAAGTGATACGGATGAGAGAAGGATATAAATTAGTCGAGTGGGCGTACCGGTGTGTCCGCTGACGCCCCGCGCAGCGCCGGTCGCGGTGAACAGTACGATAGCATCGCGCATGATCTGAATGTTGCTCTTAAGAGCAGCCTTTTGCTCTGCCGTGAGCTGGGGCTTCGACGGGTCGAGCGTAAGCCTGACATTAATTGGTGAGGGCGCGCAGGTCGGTACGGGGTGCGTGTACACACTTCTGAAGCTTGCTCATGTCGATTGGGAACGTCGCCTCTGTGCCAGCCATGTTGGAAAAGTTAACGTCGTAGATGTATGAAGAGACAGAAAGGACGAGGTGGTGGGGGAATGAGAGAGGGTCGTGAAGGAGCTGATCTTGGAGGAGATAAACCGCAAGCGCGGCCGCCCTCTGACGTCTATTCTCAGGCTATAACTTTCGGCTATTCCGGTCCGAAACCCCGAGGGAATCGGTGCCACGCGAGTCCCTGACGCTTCCTAGATGAATATTCCCTACGACGCAACCGCGTCTATACCTGGATTAAACAATCAAACGTCGCACACAACCTGAGTTAAACGAAAGACTCCCACCTTATCATACTGGAGAGTGCCGGCAGCGTACAGCTGGGCCCTACTAATCACGGAGAGTCTGTCATCATGATACATATCTACAGCGTGCGATATTTGCAGCATGACAGTAGGAGGAAGGAGCCAATTGCGAGAATACATGGGGGGAGTGCATGCAGTATTACTGATACCAACTACTTTTGCGCGTTCTGTCCTACGCTAGAGCCGAAAGAAAACGCGCCGGAGGATGCCCCAAAACCGAATGAGCTTGCGCCAGGCTGGGAGGCGGGAGGGGCGCCGAACGGCGAGGACGCAGCAGGGGTAGCCGCGTTGCCTGAAGAAGGCGTCGCCCCAAAGCCGAATGATGAAGGGGTGGACGCAGCGGGCGTCGTGCTGCTAGTCCCGGCACTGGGCGCTCCAAAGTTGAAAGACAACGATGGTTTGCCCGTGGTCGATGCCGGGGTTGTCGTGAACGATGACGCTGCACCATTGCCTCCGAAGGCGAACGTAGCCTTGCTTCCATCGGAAGCGCCTGGAGTGCTCGTCGCGCCAAACGCGGCCGAGGTGGAGGGCGCGCCGAACTTCGGGGTGGTCGAGGATGTGAAGCCGAAAGCGGGCTTCAGCCCAGGGATGTCTGTCTTTGGGGTCGTCGTGTTCTGCGACGCGCCACCTCCAAAGAAGGGCGAACTAGACGAAGACGTCGTGTCGCTACCAGACGAGAACGCCGACTTCGAGGTCTCCGCCGGTTTCGCCGCGGCGCTGCTCGCCGTACTGGCCCCGAACGAAAACGCGGACTTGGGAGCCCCGGCGGGGGTGGAGGATGTGCCATTCGTGGGCGCACCAAATGGTGAGGAGTTCGACGAGGACGTGAAAGAACTTCCAGCGGCAGCGAACGGCGATGGGTTGGACCCCGGAGCCGCTCCAAACGGAGATGGGTTGGCCGCCGGTGTCGATGCTCCTCCGAATGCACTCGAAGTGTGCGCACTTGAGGCTCCAAACGCTGACGTAGATTTTGGAGCACTCGATGCGGAATTGCTGGCGCTATTCAGGAAGGGGCTAGGAGTTGCTGCGGCCGGAGCAGAAGCGGCGGGCTGAGGAGCGGTGCTGTTCATGCCAAAGCTGAACTTGGGCGCTCCCGTACCAGAAGGTGCTGATGTCGATGTGGGCGGGGGCGCGGAGGGTTGAGCCGCAGGACCGTTCGCCGCAAATGCAGACGGGGCTGCGGGAGGCGCCGGCTTGGAGGGCGCACCAAAACTGAACTTGGGCGCTGTAGAGCCAGCGGCACCCGTACCATTTGCAGTCGAACCAACTGGGCTCGTTCCTGGTGCTGCGGGTGTTGACGCGGTTTTGCCAAACGAGAATGGCGAAGAAGGTGATGACTGGGCGACCGGCGGCGGACCCATGCCTAGACGCGACAGCAACGAACCCCCAGGGACGGGTTTCGTTTCTGTCGACTTGGAGGTGTCATTCGCAGCGTTCGTGAAATTGGACGGGGGTTGGGTAGAATGCGAGGCTGGCGCTGGAGTGGGTGCAAAAGAGTGTGCAGGGGCGGTCGGTGTGGGAGCAGTGTTCCCGCTTGAAGTCGCAGGTTTGGGGGCAAAGAAGTTACGCACGCCACTGGTGGGCGCAGTGGCAGCGGAGGTGGGAGCCGAGGACTTCCCGAAGTAGCTGGGAACAGAGGTGGATGTCTGAGAGCCAGGTGCGGTGCTGGCTGGAGTCGTCGACGAAGCTGGCGGGATGGATGAAGATGATGTGTCGTTCTTCGTAGAGGCGGGGAATGGGAACGAGGGTGTGGGGGGTTTGGGCTGTGAGGCAGTCGCCGGGGCGGGGATCGAACTGGGGGCAGTAGCTTTGAGAGGCTCCGTTGCGCATCTGGTAGCCGGAGCTGACGACGAAGCGGGTGGGAAGCCGAACGAGGGTGTCGCTGGCTGCGGTGCTTTCTGCGCGGCTTTGGGGGCCGCCGTCGCGGATGAGGGAGTGTTGAACAAAGGCGGCGCTGATGGGGCGGCCTTACTTTGCTGCAGTTGCTGCTTCTCCCTAATCTTCGACATAGCAGCGGCTTCTAAGTCTTGCTTTTCCCACTTAGAGTACGACTTGGACTTCTGCATTTTGGGGCTGTCAGAAGCGGGAGAAGCCGGTGCCTGATATACCGACGAGATGCGACGACTGGAGGAAACTGGCGAGGGAGCAAGCATACTGAGGCGCAGAGCGACGTTGGTGTTCACGGACTGCCTAAGTGGACCACGCGTCGCGGGGCTCTCGCGGGATGCCATGGTTGAAGACCACAAGAGGCTCTTCCCGAGTTTCGAAGGAGATTCCTTGGGCAGCCAAAGGTCAAAATCCTGCAGACATAGCACATGCATAACACTCACAGGGATCAGAACGGGAGTTTGTGACTCAGGGGGTGTAGGCGGCGGATCCTGCCACGCCAATTCATGGCGTTCTTTGGCGACCTGGTATTCCTCTTCCGACAGCCACACTTCAACGTAAACATCGAAATTGGCACGTCGGTCAGGATGTTGAGAGTCGCTAGGCTGCGCTATTTTAGAGGCCGATGCTCATGGTAACACATTAATTGTACTCACCATAGGGAATCGAGACCTTGACTTCTTCACCAACTCCTGGCGTAGCCTCTGACCATTGGGGCCGACCTTGTAACGAATGCCATTTGACTCCCACTCCTCGCTAATACGCCTGCCTTTACACAGAGGGTCGTTCGAAAGAGGTACTATATCTTCTTCGGACCGTTTACCACGTTTCTTGCGCGTGTGTGTCCGTGTAGGTCGCTCAGCCTCAGATTCATCGCTGTCGTGGGAGTCGACATCCCGCACGCGTTTCTGACCACGTGAAGATGACTGCGAAAGCTTGGTCGAGACCGTTCGCCTACGCCTATGCCGGCGAGGTTTCTCGTCATCATCCATGATGGAGTCGTCGCCACCAAACGTCGAGCCAGCCTCAGCACGATCGCGCTTCTTGCCTCGGGCGGCACCAGAGGTATCCTCCAAGTCATCAAGTTCGTCCTCTTCCATGTCGTAGTCAGGAGTTTCTGCCGATTTGTCCAATGAGACCTTGCGTGCCCTTTTGTCGCGTCGCTCCGCGCGCGACGACGCAAGACCGTCATCGTCCTCCGAGCTAGCCATGCGCTTCGAGCCTCGCTGTTCGGGCAACGGTACATGGGAGTCGACTTCCATGCCGTCACCATCCCCGTCCTCACGCCGCCCAGACTCCTTGTCATCGTCGACGGGCTCTTCGCCTTCTATACGGGACTTCTTGGCCAGCGTCTCTAGTTCAGCGTCCATCTCGTCATCAAGAGCGTGTTTGCCGTGACGCGTCCGCGTGGCCGTGCTTTGTCTTCCGGTAGCAGGACGGTGTGTCTGAGTTCCTGAGCTGCTGTGAACAGACGGTTCTGTCGTTCCCTGAGCGAAAGGACCGTGATGAGAAGTCGACGACTGAGCGACGTCTTGTGCGTGATTGAGGCTTCAATTGAGTGGTAAGACACGCAGCCCGCACGGAACAAATATTATAGCACACCTCTCTCCTTCTGTGGGAAGGGTTATGGACCCGTGTCCATTCGTGTAGCCCAGGTACGGTCCCGCTGGTGTAGGCAATGGTTCCACGCCTTCTCGAGGACCAAATGAGAGCCGTATGAGACCATATTAGGTAGTGCACGAGAGTGTGTTGCTTACCGGCCGTAGTATCTATCACAGAAGATGGGAACTGAGAGCTACCCCCACCCTCACCAGACGGTGCTTGTGGAGCCTGTTGAGCGACACCCTGACCTTTACCCTCCCGTTTCTTTCGGGCCTGTAATGCAGCCGCATACGCTACATTGAACGGTCGATAGTCATCATCGGGGATGCCATGGCGGCGCCGCATTGCCCTAGTGTCGCGTTTGTCATGAGTACCACACGGGCCTGAATAGACAGCATATAACTCACTTGCGATACCGAGTTTCCCTCCACCGCCTAAAATGGGGGCCAAAACGTACCCAACTGAACGCAGCGATGGCGGCGAGCCCAAGCAAGAGTGTCATTTGTCCAGGATCGGCCCAAATAGCGGGACGTGGCGGTGAAACCTGAAGACGCCCTCCAAGAATGTCGGCAGATTCATCGTTGTCCATTGCGTGTCCAGAGCGTGAGTAGAGACCGTAAACGTGGAGACTCTGCTTGGAGGGGGATGGCTGGCACGTCGATGACGGCGGCGGGGAGGCGGTGGATGATGGCGGCTTGTAAGATTTGAGCGCCCGTTGGACCGACGTTGGCGGAGCTACAACACTTGCCTCATATGGCTAAACAAAGCTCGGCAAACGCCGGTGCTTGCTGGAAGCATAGTTGAACATAAGTAAGGCTGCCGGCTACCACAAGTACACAGCGCGCAGATCATATTCTAGTCATGAAAGATGTACGTATTGATGGAAGGTCTATGGAAGAACAGTTAATTTTACTGGAGACAGGAACATAGGAGGGGTGCAATGCACACCATTCCCGTATAGTAGTTCTGGCAGTAGCGCCTGATGTAGATCTTGCAAATGCAATACCGCCAAACTATGGTTTCAATAAGCTTTGCCTTACAGCACCACGACCGTTTAATAGTACTCAAAACCAGACAGGTTTTGCTAGCGATAGCCTGTCTGTTGTAGTCGAGGTTCAGCGAGTACCAATCACTGGCATCATGGCTGTCTGCAGTGCGCAAGCGCCCAATGTCGTCCGCTTGTAAATTATGAGACCGGAGGTACGCCGTTTGATATAAACTTAGAGAGACTTGGCGCGTTGTGGACGGAACAGGCCCAACGCAGCACACCGTATCTGTACGGATCCAGAACGCCGGGTAGTGCGCCATGCACTTACCGGTAGTATAACTGTGGTCAATAGACTGAGCTGAGATTTGAAGGGACATCCGACTGTACACGCCGATAGCAACCGTACGTACGACGAAGACAGGGCCAGATCCTCCGAGACCGAGGTCTGCCGTGTCTGTGAGGCAGGATTGCGTGCATGGAATCACTGGGAGCTGATGGGGACAGGGAGGCCGCCCATACCGACAGCATAATCTTGCTCGCCACGTGGGAATCGGGCGAGCTCATATAGCGCGACGCTCATTTGTTCACCATCACTCCGCTCGTCCCGCCCAGCTCTGCTGTCCCTCCGCTCTCTCCTCCCTCCCTCACTCATCCTCCATGGCTTCCAAGCTCGTTACCTACGCTGAGCTCAAGGCTCACAACAGCAAGGACAGCCTCTACTTGCTGTTGCACGAGAAGGGTATGTCATGGAACCTTATCTTCGCTGTGCGCTGACAGCTCATGCGCGCGCCTCAGTGTACGATGTCACAAAATTCATTGACGAGGTGTGTTATGGTCTGCTGTGGATACACAGGTCCTAGACAACCCTTACCTGTGTCTTTAGCATCCCGGAGGCGACGAGGTCATCATCGCAGAGGCTGGTACGTCGTCGTGTCTTAACAGGGGGAACTGCTGCCTAATTCTCTCGTTCAGCCCGGGATGCCACCGAGGCTTTCGAGGACGTTGGCCACTCTGACGAGGCTCGTGCGCTTCTAACGGATCTCTTCGTCGGTGACTTTGAGAAGACGGATGTGCGTGGTTCTTCTTCCATATGTGGTATGATGCTGAACGTATTCGGTCCCGCAGGAGCTCAAGACGAAGGGTCCTTCTGCATCCTCCTCTTCCGGTAGCAGCGCCGTTAACACGGCTGTTGAGCAGGGCTCTAAGTAAGTCTCCTGCAAAGCCAGCCCCGTGCTCATACTAATGCACGTCGCTAGCTTGATGTACTTTGTTCCTCTTGCTGTTCTCGGGGCCTACTTCGCGTGGCGTTACTACTCGAGCGGCTCGATATAAGTGCAGCCACCCTCGCCGTATCATTTCCCCCTCCGCACACTCCTGGTCATGCTTTGTTGTTTCTAGATATATCCCTTAATCTGTTTTGTTTTACTTCTGTCCTACTACGCCGACACTTCTGAGGAGTAGGCCGTGCGCGTCGTACGACGTAGCGCTCATTCCGGTTTTCCTCGTCGTACGACACAACGCCGCTGGTTTCTGCCCCTCCTATATGATGTGCCTCGTCACCGAGACACGTACTGAACGGAGGAACATTCCACCGAGCGACACGTTGCTTACGATGATCTCCAATTAAACGGCTAACAGTGCTAGTGAGTGAAGGGAATCGAATCCCACACCGGGAAACGTTTAGCCGGGCGAGGTTGCAATGACCGGGTGCGGGCGCTTGCCTGTGCTCGTTCCGTCCTTCTCGCCGTCATGCCGCCTCAGTTGAGACTGAACGCAGTCGCGTTTGTCTCTCCGCAAAATCATCCTATTCTCATCCGTACGTTTGTACAAGGCCAGGATGAGCTGAAATACCACTACATCGCGCATACAAGCCTGGACGTCATCGACGAACGTAGTGCGTCGGATCCCACGCCGTGAGTGCCTTCGCAAACCCTGACCACGCGGGTTGGCCGCGCGCCGGCGTAGTCACGGCCGCGATGTCATCCAAATCGACCGAGTGCTACATGAACCTGCTGTATACCATGGAAGATGTCGCGGTGTACGGGTACATAACGCCGTTGAAAGTCAAGATTATCATCGCTCTCGCCTTGGCAGACTCTGTGGTAAGGGATGCGGACATCCTCACGGTGAGTCCCGTTACGTCTCTAGTGGAACCCGCGTCATTGACCACAGTTTCATCCAGATATTCAAAGCATTACATACCGTGTACCGCCAGTCGGTTGCAAACCCATTCCTCAGGCTCAATGCGCCGATTGACGGATACAACGACCACGCCGCGCTTTTGGCGGCCGGTAGTCCGAAGTGGAAGGCCTTTCGGAAGCGCGTAGATGACATAGGCAAGGTCGTTGGGCTGTAACAGTTACGTCCGGAAAGATGCTTCATCGCGTCCCTCGGCCGGTCGGCTCCCCGGTTCGTACTCAGCTCAGGCAATGGCTTATCCCACCCCGCTGTCTGCAGAGCGCATACCCAGGTCATGCCAGCATGAATCCTAGGGCATGCAGAACCAAGAACGAACGTCGCCCTATAGTTGACTCAGCTACCTCGAGCACTCCGGTGCTGGGACAGATACGGGGCAGACAGCACGATTCACACACGCCGCGTCATTCTTAGTCATGTATTGCTAGTATATCCAAACCTCTATACGCCGAACCGGCTTCGTGCGTAATTTTACAACCCGACGATGGCTTCCGCGAGCTGATCCAAGCCTTCCAACGTCTCTCTAGCCATCACGCGCACGACGTCGTCCGCGTCCGTCGCAGCGATGTAACCCAACGTTACCCTCGCGCGCCTGAGCAGCTCTGGCGGCAAGAGCATCCGATCCGCACTTCCTGTCTCGTATACATGGTTTGTGCACGCCTGTGTGAGCAGCGAAAGGAAATGAAGCGCCGCCCGACGGAGCGGAGGGAATTTCGTATTCGCAGATGTTGGCTGCGTGTCCATCGTTGCAGGCGGTTTGTTGACACCCTTCTCGTCATCGTTGGCGTCCGGGTCGGGGTCCGGCTCCGAACGGGGCTCCGTCTTACGCTGAGTCGCCGGGACAGATTCGACTTGGAGAAGGTCGACCATGGCGTCCGCGAAGTCGACGGTGTACGGCAAGGCCGCGAGTGCGTTTGTCTTGACGCACTGCGCGAGCAGCGATATAGCGGACGTGCGCAAGACAGTCGGGAAGTGGGAAGCACGGATGACTTGGAAGAGTGGAGCGATGACAAGCGACGCTGCGAGAGTTCAGTCAGCCAGTGTCATTCGTGGACACGGTGTTGTGATTTTCCTACTGTAGGATGGCAAGGCATCTCCGCAGCGCCGGATGACCTGTGCGAGGGCCTCTCCGATGCGCGTCCGCATATCGACGTCATGCTGCGACATTGTGCTCGCGCTCAGCCCGTCGAGGCCGTCCGAGTAGGCGGAAACCAAGCTGCGAAGGACCTCCTTCCCGAACCCGTCTACCATCGCTGACAGACCCTGGACCGCGTTCAGAAACATGTACGAGTCGTCATCTTGGATCGACTGCATGAATATCGACAGGATTCCAGGAATGAGCGCACGGTCTACCGAGGGCTCGGCAAGCTTCCCGGACGCGTCCTTGTGGGGCAACACCAGCTGCCGCAACAGCATGAGGCCATGAGCGCGCACGGGCAAGAGAGGGTCCTGGAGGAGCTTTAGCGCGTTCTGATAGGTCTCTTGTGCATCCTCTGCGCCGTCCGACGAGGGTGACTTCTTCATCTTTCGGCCGGCGGTCTCGGAAGTTGACGCGAGGCGGGCTGTCATAACCATCCGAGCCTCGCGGGCGAGAGACCGCAGGTCGTCCCCCGACGCCTTGGACAAGGGCTCGAGTAGAGAGAATATGTCATTCAGTACGGGAGCGGTGCGTGCGGACAGATCGGGGTTGGCTGCGTTGCTTTTAGCGATGACGCAGTGAACGTCAAACTAATCCAACGCACCTTCGAGAACGGACAGCAGGAGCTTTACCGCGGTGGATGTCATATCATCGGGGCCATGATCTTGACTATCTTCGTCATCTTCATCGTCGCTGTCGCCTGCTTCTAGGTCTTCAAACGCCTCATCTTCCTCCGGAACGATGCGCAGGTCGTCTATGTTGAGTCCGGCCCTCCCTTCCGATCTTCGTCCGCCCACCGATGCCTCCGCTTGTCGCGGGTTTTCCAGCGCATGTTTGATGAACAAGAGGATATGCTCTGGTCTCTTCAGAACACTCGAGGTATCATCTGTAGACAGCTGTTTCTGCATCTGTAAAACCAGCTGCAAATATAGCAGAGTTCTGCGTGAATGTGTCAGTTGCTAAGTTTATGTTGAAGAATTGGCGGATTACTTCAGAGGGTCCATATCTGCGTGAACTCTGAAATTCCGGTATGCCTCTAACAGCTGGACAAACAAGTCGGAAGATACGTCCGCACGGCCGAGAGTTTTGATGAATTGCACGAGCCGAACTGGGTCGGGCTTGAGACCTAGCAGATTAGAGTCAATGTCGAACTCTCCGGCTTCCTCTGCTTCTTGCAGGCTTTGCGGGGTGAAAAGCGACAAAGGATCCTCATTCCCCTCAGGTATGCTGCCATCTCTGCGTGAGCACCTTCCACAGTCATGATCGTACTGACCCCCACCTTTCCACCCTTGATATCTCCCCCGCAATGTCTACGCGCCAATCGCTCGTTTCGCCGTTGATGATGCGCCATAGCGTCGCAATAACCTCTTCCTTGTTCACAAGCCTCCCCCATGTCGCAAGGAAGCTCTTGATGGTTTCCCGAACAAGGGGGTCGGACGCCTTCGCTTGCTCCAGATACGCATACAGCGAGTATAGCGAAGGTACGATGGGTGTGAGAAGCGAAGTGATAAGAT
Source organism: Lenzites betulinus (assembly GCA_022264855.1). Lineage (NCBI taxonomy): Eukaryota > Fungi > Basidiomycota > Agaricomycetes > Polyporales > Polyporaceae > Lenzites > Lenzites betulinus. The sequence continues at coordinate 630,829 of JABYQU010000015.1, forward strand.
GCGGTGACGGGTCAGTGTTTGTCAGGATGACCTGTATCGTGCGCAGTGACTCTGTAGGAGATAGGTCTCCTGAGCCTGTGATAAAGGTCAGCACGTTGTCGCTGCGTACAATAAGAAGGTTTACCATTCAAAATTGGATTGTGCAGTGTGGAGAAGACCAGCTCTGTCGTCAATGTCTTTTTCTCGACGTCTTCGTTCGTCAGCAGACGTGACAACGAAAATGCGATGCCACGACGGTGCGCAGGCGGAAGGCTCCGATCGTCCAGACTAAGCAGTAGTAGCATACGCGGGACCATAAGGCCAAGATAATCCTGTGAAAGATGTGAAGATAATTTCCCCTGCAGCTGTCGTAGGACTGACCTGGGCCTTCATGCCTGCGGGAATCGCGCTCAGCAGACGCGACACATGTTCGAGCTTATCCAAGGCGACATCTTCTCCGGAGGCATCCTCCTCCCCAAATATGGATTCGCACAGTCCGCGGACTCCATCGGGACGTAGCAGCTGACGGCTTAGCAGGAATGTGCATGTCTTGCGGACGTACGGCAAAGAAGACGATGCGTGCGTGAGTGCTCGGCCCACAGCGGATATGACATGGGAAGCTGGGAGCCTGTGTAAGATCGATCAGTGGGAATGCGGGAGTGTGACCAACGATGTGGGTACCTTGAAAGAAGGTGCATAACGAGGGGACGAACGCTATCGGCTGTAGGCATGTCTTCTGAGGCTAATGACTTCGGAAGCCATCCAATCACAATGCAGGGCACCAGGAGGTCTGACAACTGCTGATTCAAAAGCGCTGCGGTTACTCCAGATTGGGCTATCGGCGACCCAGGCCCGGCAGGCAGGACGAGGGCCAGCAGGCGTGAGGAGATCGAAGACAGCGTGGAGAACTCGTGAGGAAGGCCAGTGAGATCGATGATGCCGGCACGAGCGATTCCTTGAGAAGCAGAAGTAGACGGGATGGCGGAAACAATGCGCTGCAGGAGAGGGTCTACAGCCCACTGGAATAGTATTGAGAGCAGGGTGCGAATCATGGCGAGATCTCGAGAGCCAAGAAGAGGTTGCTCGTGTTCCGGAACAGCGCCATTCGAGACATCATCTGGTTTGATCAACGTGTTTGGGACCTTTAATCGTTCCTGCAAGCACTCTAGCAGGAATAACGCTTCTAGTGCGGTATGAGACTGCAGCACTTCCAGAGACAGGTCGCCTGTCGGAGCTGGCTTGCTCATGGCATGGCTATAGTCAACGATGCGCCTTCGAAGAACATCCTTTAAATGTGATGGACGCTCGTCTGAAGATCCTGATGGGCCGGTGAGAATGGCGGCAGCACGGAAAAGGTCAGTAACGCTGTGTGCCATTTTGCGATGCGCGAGTGCTCCGAATATTTAGGACAGTTTGCGCGACCGTTTCTATCCGGGAGAAGAGTCTGTTAGGCTCGGAAAGCGTTTAGCAAGCACAGCACGTACAGTTTAGTTGCACAGTCTTGTGTATTTTAACACGGTCACGGTGGAGTCGTTGATGGTTTCTGACCATGTCGGAGACGCCGAGTACGGTGGCGATGTGGGTGTTTGTGTTCGAAACTCCCGAGCGCTTGGCGGGACCGCCGTGCGCAGCTGGTTATTTCCGCACCACCAACATGAGAATCCGCGGGTAACGCAGCGTCCGTTCATATAGGTGACATCGAACTCGTACAATGATCCGCGATGTGCTCATTCATAACGCAGCCTTGGGCAAGGAAAGCCTCGCCGCCGCCAGCGGAAATCACAACAGCTTGACTAGTGCTGCCGCTGCGCCTCACAGCAGGAAGCCTCGCGCCCACCTGCTGCGTTTGAACTACCGCAGCTATCTTAATATAAAGTACTTAACGTCGCGGTAGACGAACTTTGTCTGCCCATCGTCCTTTGGAACGACGGATACAGCTGTACGCCCCGCCCCGCCCTACCAGTCCCGCCGACATGAGACTACCAGGTGCTTTTCATACCTCTGACGATCACTATGCTCCCAGCGCCGCCCCTAAGGTTGCAGAGGACGACGATAGCGTCACTCCGCTCAAGATCCTCTCGGGAAAGATACCCGAGTACGTTGTGACTCATCCTGGACAAAGCCAGTACAGCCAAGCAGGCGGCGGCGTGTCCGCTTGCGGTCTTGCTGCCCTCAACTGCGCAAGACTCGTTCTCGGGCTACACCGCACCGGCCTTGCCACCGTCGAGCTCGTGCGAGAATTGATGGGGAGCCATATTTTGGAGGTAGAACGACTTTTTGCTCCTGTGCCGAGCTGAGAGATGTTTGCTCATCGACGTGGTACTAGGACGTCCTGAAGCCTTGCCTGACATGGGAGAACTCCGGCCACCTCCAAGTGGAAGACATTTACAAAGCCCCCTTGTTCAACAAATCGATGACGCATCTGTCCTCCTCTTATGGGCCATCGAATTACGCGTTCTTGTCAAGAGTTGTCATGTCTGTCCATTTCAAGCTCACCTCCTTGCAGACACCTCTGACGTATCCATGTCCTCCCCAGGGGTCTCGCGGATGTCACCAAAGAACGCGGCGTGTCCGCCTGCACGATCATCACCCGTCCGCCCGAAATCCTCGCCTGCTTCAGCATCGCCAACGTCCCCGCCGGCACCCAGCTCTTCGTCATCTTCGACTCGCACCCGCGCCCAGACAAGCACCCGCACGGCGCCGCCTTCATCTTCTTCAACTCCGTGCGCAAGGCCGCGCGCTACCTCGCGGATCTCCTGCATTTCGACGAAGGCATCCTCGAGGAGTCGGGCATGCAGTGGCAGGCGCAGCTCCTCTCGCAGTGCTCAGGCGACGTTTTTGTCACGTCTGATACGCCCCCCGACAGCGCCCAGTGGGCAGAGGCCGCGCTGGAGGCGAGCCTGCTAGCGCTGAGCGCACAGGCACGCGTGCGCGAGCTTGAAGAGCAGAAGGTGGAGCTCGAGGGCCAGAAGAAACGTCTCCGCGAGGAGATCTCCGGGCTCGAGCGGGATCTCCTCCAGCTGGATGACATGTTCCAAACGGAGCGGCGAGAGCGGAGGAGGGAACGGGACGAGTTCAATAGGAAGCAGTCCGCCGCAGCGTATACACAGGGAGGCTGGGGTTCGTATTGGTGGAACAAGGGCACTGCGACGAACAGTTTTTGGCGTCCGGTGTCTTCTGCGGGCGACAACAGACATGATGCGGATGCTAAACGCGATGGCCAGGCTCACGGCGACAGCAGCACGTCAAAAGACATGGACAATTGGCGCACTGCTGGCAAAAGGCGGCATGGGTCCTCGCGGCGTGGTGGCGACCCAAGGCGCGAGAGCGAGACACTGCGCGAGGACGAAGCGAGGCACAAGGACGTCCGTGCGCCGGCCGCGGGTGCGAATAGGGCGACTCCCGCCCCTCCTGCGCCCTCCCCCGCGCTCGACCGCGTTCCCTCCGTAGACCCCGTCGCGGTACAGCTCCAGATCTACTACGATGAGGAGAACCGCATGCTCGAGGACCAGTTCCGGCAGCTGCAAGCGGAGCAGCCCCAGTTCTTTGAGTGTGGCATTTGCTTTGAGCAGATCCAGGAGGACTACATCGCGCGCGTGCACCCGTGCAAGCACGCGTTCTGCAGGGACTGCCTTACGGGCTGGGCGGGTTCGAAGATCGACGAGCACCGGTATCCGGTTCTGTGCCCCGTATGCGTGGCTGACCGGAGTCGTAAGGAGGCTCCCGGAGGTGCGTGGGCCTATGGGCATGTACGATTCGCTGAGATGCTAACAATGTGTACACCACAGAGGTAGACGACGAGGCAATTCAGCAGCTCGGCCTGACGGAGCAGCAGTACGCGGTGTTCGTCGAGATGCAGATGAACCAGTTCTCTACGATTATTGATTGTCACGGGTGCGTTTTTCTACCTGGCCTCCATATAGTTTACATAATGCATAGCTGACAGCAAACGATTCACGGCGATAGATGCAAGGAGACCCTGTTCGTGGACAGGGACGAGTACCAGAACAGCAAGATCATCCACTGCCCGTTGAAGGGATGTGGCTACGTGTGGTGCAAGGTGTGTTCGCAGAAGGTCGATCCCAAAGGCCCGGAGCACTCGTGCGACGGCACAAACGAGCTCGAGCACATCATGAAGGAGAAGGGGTGGAAGCACTGCCCGGGTAAGTCACGGTCATATATTTCTCGCCAGCTGTGAGCTTTCGGGGCACGCTGACCCTGCACTCAGGATGCCAGACTCCTGCAGAGAAGATAAGTGGGTGCAACCACCTGTCGGTAAGTTGCAATCGGGGCTGCTTCCTCTTCTTGTGCAAGGCTGACGCGAGGTGTTTATCGTAGTGCCTGACCCCGGGCTGCAATACGTTAGCGCCCGCCATTGAACTCACCTTGTCACTGGGGCTGACATCTACTGTGCAGACACTTCTGCTACCAGTGTGGTGTGCTTATCGTGCGCTCCGCGCTGCCTAGGGAGATCGCCCAGACCAAGGCAGAGCATTTCAAGCGGTGCCAGGCCTGAGGTGGTGCGGAGTGTGAGGGCCTCCTCTTGGGACAGGCTGTAACTTTCAGGCTGTGATTTCGTTTCGTTTGTGGTGTACGATAGCTTGGGTTCGTGATGTTGTATATGATACGGAGATGCTACATAGGCGGCGCTGCGGGGCGTGAAGGAGGTCGTTATCGTTACAGCAATTCTTCTGGCGGCCTTTTTCCTCTTCAAGCGTTCGAAACAGAGAGGTTGGCGACACCCTCCGCAGCTTCGTCGATCGTCCCCACGTCGATGAGCTTCGTAATCTATGTATAGCGGGAAGGCACGAATGATTAGCACATGTACAAGGCGAGCAGCATAGCGGGTTCACCTTGCCGATGGCGATCGTCTTGCCCTCGTCTCGGAGGGTGAAACGGCCGAGTTGTGGGTAGTCGACGAATCGTTCAACGCATACGGGCTCGGTAGTCTCGATCAGAGCGACGATCTTCTGACCCCTCTTCGCGAACTGTGGAGGCTTCTTCGACTTGCGGCCTGTCGCCTTATCGAAGTAGTGAAGGAGAGACTACGAAGGTCGTCAGCACGCGCTGTGGCAAGAACATTTCCGTGAGTACATACAGCGAGCGTGACTTCCTCAGAAAGAGTATGGCAGTGCATGACGGCGGAGTAACCCGCGCAGATGATACTTTTGTGGTCGAGGATGGCAAGCTGTGCTTCGAACTGGCGGACCGCATGGATAGGGTGTGATGGGCTCGTGAGGACGAAGCCCGGGCTGATTTCCTCATCGTCGACGCCGCGCAACCGAATGCGGACGTTGTCACCGCACATGCCATACTCAACCTCATCCTCCATTTCGTTGTAGACCGCGGACACTTCGACCAGGTTCTTGTTCGGCATGAGGAGCAGGGTGTCGCCTTTGTGCATATGCCCGGATTCGATTTTCCCGACGACGATCGTGCCCATATCCTTGTACTTTTCCGAGACGGGCATCATGAGGGGCCCGTTGATCTTCCGTTCAACCATGGGCATCCTGTCAAGGAGCTCTAGCAATGCTGGGCCACTGCGGACGGCCGGTCAGCACTTGGGTACTTGCGCGGTTTGCCGATCTACTTACTCCCACCAGTCGGCCACACCCTTGGCTACCCTGTCTTTCAGGTTGGCACCGGTGTACGCGGATACTGGGATGAACGTCACATCGGTCTTGATATTGAAGCCTGCGGCCTTGATGAACGGCGTAAGCTTATCCTTAATCTCATCGTACCGAGCCTTGCTCCATCCGACAGTCGGTTCGTCCATCTTGTTGATGACGACGATCACCTTTTGCACGCCGGCAGTCTTGACCAACATGATGTGTTCCCTGGTCTGCCCACCCTTTTCGAATCCAGTCTCGAACTCGCCCTTCCGGGCAGAGATGACCAGGATAGCTACGTCCGCCTGCGCCGCGCCGGAGATCATGGAGGGCACGAAGGTCTTGTGGCCAGGCGCGTCAAGGATGGTGTACCGCCGTGTATCGGTCTCGAAGTAAGCGCGACCCACTTCGACGGTCTTGCCCTTCGCGCGCTCCTGCGGGGTGGAATCGAGGGCCCAAGAGAGGTACCACGAGTCCCGGCCAGCCTCCTTGGCCTCCCGCTCGTACTTCTCCATGGTACGCTTATCGACCATACCCGAGAGGTAGAGGATGTTCCCGCCCATGGTACTTTTGCCCGCATCGACGTGCCCGATGAAGACGATGTTCAGGTGCTGCTTGGCTGGTTGTGGTTATTGTCGTCAGTAATCGAGGCTAACTTCACGATTAGATACGCACTATGTCCGAATAGGTCCTTGAGGGTCTCCTCATCGGCCGCGGCCTTGACATCCAGGGCTACCGCAGTTGTATCTGTCTTCGCGCGCTCAAGGGTGAACGATTTGGCCGGCGCTGAAGGTGCTTTGACTGAAGATGTCGCCGGTGCTGTCGGCTTGGTTGCGGCAGGTGCGGAGGTCTTCTGCACGGCGGGCGCAGGAGGTGGCGGAGCGGGCTTCGGTCCTCCGATGTTGAGTGAAATGGTAGGTGGCGGAGAAGGGGGGCGCGACGACGGCTTTGGGGCTGGCTTGGGTCCACCGATACTGAGAGAGATGGTGGGGGCAGGTGCAGGAGCTTCCGTCTGTGGAGGTCGTTCTATCGGCTGAAGAGGTGGTTGAGCAGGCTGGAAGCCGCCGCCCGGAACAAAGGAGAAAGCGTTTGCGTTGAGCTTGCTCATGGCTACAGATCGTGTACAACAAGCAGTATCGGAAAGATCGACAAAAGTACAGAGCAGACGAGAGGGAGAGGAGAAGGTCGTGGTCAGAGAGGGAGTGAGCAGTGCAAGTTCAGAGAAATCTCGCGCATAGTTTTCCATCGCCGGCCCGATGATCTCGCATGCCGCGCCCGCTCCTAGCTAGATCCACTCTCGTTTTCATTGTTTATCTCATTCGCTCTGTCTCCTGTTTATTGTCCGTCGGACCTCGGGGTAGAGGTTTGGGATTAATCCGTCCACAACGGTTTGGAAGTACTTGGGCTATCTAGCAAACATAGTCTCCAATACTTGCGGCCCGAAGCTGTGTATATTAATATAACTCACATACCTGTGTACTAACGTACAATAAGGCGCCCAAACGTACCTCAAATATGTAATTTAAATCTGCATATAAATTATTGATTAATCACGAGACGCGGGGAGATCACCTGTGGCTTCCTAGTCCGAGAAGCATAGCTGCGTGCGCGGCACTCGCACAGATACTCAGGGCTCCGCAGAGGCAACCCTTCTTGGGTCTCTGTATGTGGATAGTATTAGTGGTCCACATAAGACTTTAGTGTGGTGCCTGATATTGCGATGAACTCACCAGGGCCATCCCCAGATAGGCGCTCAAGCCCGTATGCATGCGATCATAAGTAGCGACTCTTCGTGCCGCCGCACATTGATCCCGACCTCAACCTCCCGCCCACGCTTTCACCTTCATCCACTCCATGGCGGCAGAGCCAGACACGTATCTTGCAGTGCTCAAGGCTTCCTATGACTATGACCCACAGCCCGACTCCGAGGACGAGATAGCAATCAAGGAGAACCAGATCCTATTTCTCCTGGAGCGGACCGACGACGAGTGCGATTGCCCCCTTCGCTGACCCAGTTCATTCTCTAACCACCTGTGCAGCTGGTGGAAGGTTAAGGTCAAGTCCGAAGACGAGGGCCCCTCCGGACTAGTGCCCTCTGCCTATGTTGAGCTCGTATGTAGCTCTGCATCACGTACCCGGTCCACCCCGCTCACGGTGGATGTAGGCCGACCCCATCCAGGTCGTGAAGGCTCTGTACGACTACGATGCAACACAGCCAACGGAACTCACCGTGAAAGAAGACGAGATACTTCATGTCTACGAGAGGGACGAGGACTGGTTGCTCGTTGCGAGCCCTACAGGAGAGGGCAGAGTCGGCTACATCCCGGGCAATTATGTCGAAGAGGTGCGCTACTATTCAAAACTACTTCCTTCCACAGCCCCTGAACATTGTGGGTCTCTCCAGACCAGTGCAGACGAAGCGGACGCTGCTGCCGCTGCTGCTCCTGCAGCCCCAGCTGTGTCATCGTTCGCATCAATTGTCATTCCGGATTCGGTGGGTACACCTTTTGCTGCTCCCTGACACGCTTATGTGAACATCCTCGGTATAGCCACCCAAACCCTCCCGTCCTCTTAGCACGTATGTCGATCCCGCGGACAGAGTTGCGGCCACTGCGAACAAGGCACAAGCCGACTCTATCCAAACGTGGGCCATCTCCGAAGTCGATGCCAAAGGGAAGAAGAAGAAGGGGACCCTCGGGATTGGCAACGGTGCGATGTTCTTCGCGAGCGAGTCCGATAAGGTCCGTCCCACCCGCGTTCACCCTGCCCCCCGTCTGGTCTCCGGATCCTCACAGAGACGCCGCAGAATCCCGTCCGGAAATGGCAGACCGCAGATATACAGTCCGCGAAACTCGAGAAGTCCAAGCACGTCCACATCGATGTCGGTGGCCCGGATCCCACCAGCCTCCATTTCCACGCAGGCGGCAAGGACACCGCGGAGGCAATCATGGCCAAGCTCGAGTCCTCGCGCAGCATCGCTGGCGGAGCCAATGGTGCTGCTGCGCCTGCCTCTCCGCCGCGTGCTAGCGCGTCCACGGAGGAGCCCATCGAACGTCCACGTAGCAGCGCCCAGAAGTCGGTACACTTTGCTCCAGACGAGCCGGAGGAGATCCCGTTGTCGGATACGTATCCAGAGGACGAGCCGGAGGAGGCCCCTGAAGAAGAGGAGGAACTCGTGGAGGCAGAGGGCGAGACCGCGGTGGTTCTCTACGACTTCTCGGCCGACGGGGATGACGAACTGACCGTGCACGAGGGCGAGACCCTGATTGTCCTGGAGAAAGACAGCGCCGAGTGGTGGAAGTGCCGGAACGCCGCCGGAGACGAGGGCGTTGTTCCCGCCAGCTACGTCGAGGTACGAATGGTGCTTGTCATTTATCATCTCCCGTGACTCACTCATGTCATCGCCAGACTGTTGGTGATTCGCCCCCCGCTGCTGCACCCCCAGCCCCGGCCCCATCGTCTTCTTCTCAGGCTGCTGGACAGGCGGCTGCGGCTGCGGCCAAGGCGAGGGCTGCCAAAGAGTCCGCCGCGCGAGAGGAAGCTGAGCGTCACGAGGCAGAAGACCGCGAACGGCGCGGGCGCGAGCGTGCGGAGAAAGAGCGCAAGAAGCAAGAGGCGGAGCAGCGAGCCAAGGCTGCTGCCGCTGCCGCCGAAGCTGACCGAAAGCGTCGCGAGCGTGAGCGCGAGAAACAGAAAGAGAAGGAACGGGCTGTAGTCGCAGACGACGACGCGAAACGGAAGGAGGAGCGGCTGTCTGTGGACGGTGCCACAGCGAGGTTGCCCAAAGTCGGGAGATCGTCGAGTGACGCAAAGCGTATGTTCTCGCATATCACGTGCTACAACATTGGACACTGACGCAGTGTCGTAGGCGCTCCTCCTTCGGAGAACCTACGCGTATGGCACGACCGAACGGGGCAGTTCCGCGTCGACGCTGCGTTCCTTGGATACGCAAACGGCAAGCTGAGACTGCACAAGGTGAACGGCGTCGTCATCGAAGTGCCGGCGGAGAAGATGTCGGCGGAAGACTTGCGCTATGTCGATTCGCTCACCAAGAAGAAGTCCGGCAGCTCCTCGCGAAAGTCGGATGACGACGATAACCAGCCGCTGGCGGAGCGTCGCATGTCGCTTCTGCCCGAAGCCACACGCGCGAAGGAGGCTGCCTCGAAAGCGCCGGTCAAGAAGGGTCCTACTATCGACTGGTTCGAGTTCTTCCTGAATGCCGGGTGCGACGTCGACGACTGCACGCGGTACGCGTCCTCGTTCGAGCGCGACAAGATCGACGAGGCACTCCTTCCGGACATCACGGAATCGACGATGCGCTCGCTCGGGCTGCGCGAGGGGGACATCATCCGCGTCAAGAAGGCCATCGAGCAACGGAAGCCCAAGTCCAACGCGCGCGAAGAACAGATCAAGAAAGACGAGGAGATCGCGCGCCAGTTGCAGGCGGCGGAGGAGAACGGCACGAACCTGAAGACCCGCAGTCCTGCCCCCGGCCTATTCTCTGGGCCAAACGGCGAGCTCAAAGCCCCGGCGCGCCGCGGCCGCCCCGAACGCAAGACACTAGCGCCGTCGACCGTCGACCTGCAGGGCATCTCTGCCGCATCCGACGCGATCAAGCGGACCGACTCTCCCTTAGTCGCAGGCCCAGAAGGCATTCAGCAGTCTGTCTCGAGTCCTGCGGAGCTTCCGTCGAAGTCGAGTACGGCGGACCCGACGCACAAGTTCGACAACGACGCATGGACGGTTCGTCCGGCCTCGGTGAAGCCTGCAGCTGCCACGCCGCCTGCGGTTGCTGCACGCCCGCCGTCTGCACCCCCGGCACCACCGGCCCCCCCGGCCCCGCCAGCACCAGCCCAGCCTGCGGTTACCGTAAGTCCTCCGCCGGTACGCGCTGCCTCCGTCGCCTCCGGTGCTCCCGCACAGCAATCACAACCGAACCTCGCGAAGACAACGGACAACGACATCTTCGAGCAGCTCGCGCGGCTCAGCCAGCTCCGCGTCAGCAGCCCTGCCGCACCGCAACCGATGCCTCCGCAGGCCCCTCCACGAGCGCCGTCGGTCAGCATCTCGACGCCCGTCGGCTTCCAGTCAGGTATGGGCATGGGCACCTCGCCTGTGCCGATGGGACACGCCCTCCAGGCGCAACAAACCGGCATGCTCCCATCCTCGTCCCCGATGAACGGGCCGCGCGGGCCATTCGCGCCGGTCCCGGCGAACCAGTCCCTCCTGCAGCCGCTCGTGCCGACGACGACCAACTTCACGGGCTTCATGCCCACGCGCCAGGCAGCGTCACCCTCGCCCTTCCAGCCTATGCAGCAGCAGCAACAACAACAGCCGATGCTCGCCCAGCCGACGGGCTTCCAAGGGGGGTCGATGCTCCAGCCGCAACAGACTGGGTTCCCGATGCAGCAGCCGATGATGTCGCAGCCGACGGGCATGCCCAACGGTGGCTTTGGCGGGATGGGCGGTGGCATGTCTGCCTTCCAGTCAAATCCGGGTTATATTCAGAGCAGTGCGTTGTATCGTATTCTATGTGTGTTCACTCTATTAACTTGGCCTGCTTTAGACCCCACAGGATTCGCACCTATCCAGAGCAGTGAGTCGAGCAGTCATACGCGCCGTGAGATGTCATGCCTAATGCCTTTCACAGACCCGACTGGATTCAACCCTGGCTACGGAGGGTCGCCGTTCGGTAGCGGAAGCTACAGCGTCCAGGCGCAGCCCCCGCCGCCACCACCGCCAGCGCCAGCGCCGCCCGTAGTCAACACCAATCCCGCTAATATCTTTGCCCAAATGAAGAGCGGAAACTTCGCCGACGATGACGGGGGTCCGCAATCGCAAGGTGCGCGCTACCCGCTACAGTACGCGGCGTGATGACTAACCAAGGCTTGCAGATAAATACAACGCACTCCGCCCTAATCGTAAGCCTGCACTTCTCTAGGCCTCAGGGAGCGCAACTGACATTCTCCCCAGCTCAACCTATTCCCGTCCAGGCGACCGGCTGGGGCAACTTTGGTGGTATGAATGGCTACCAGGGCGGAGGATACGGCTACTAGCACTGAACACTTTACGTTTGTATACTACGTACTACTTCACCGCGACGCGCCCGTCTTCGCGTCTCTTGATCCCTTCCAGGGCTGGATTAACTGGAAATATTGCATTAATATACCCGAAGATGCCATTATACAACCATGCAGAGCAATAAGATACGAGAGGCGACTGTACGAGCGAGCGGCGCAGGCGTGGGCGGCTCATGGGTGTTCGATGATGCCCTGGAGGTATCCGACCCGGAGGAAGTACTCTCGCAATCCCTCGCGAATCTCGGGGGCCATCTCTCGTGACAAGAGGTCCGTGGCCAAGGGATAGACTGCGGGCAGGTATCTGGTGAACTGCAGAGCATGCTGTCAACTTCGATGTATACGGATGATCGCGCATACGTACAGCTTTGTCGTCGAAACGAACAAATCCTTGGAGAATCTCGGAAACGACCGGAGTCCAGGCGGCGATGTTTTTGGCCTGCGTATCGAGGCGTAGCTTGTTGAAATCTTGCAAGACGCCCAGTCCCAGACTATGGTTCATCTAGGGTCAGTCATGGCCCTACAAAAGGGGCGAACAGAAACCTACGGCATGATACGGTCCGCCACCTGTGGTCGTGCCGCCTGATGCTCAGGACGAGGATCGTAGTACATGCGCAGAAGGACATGGACGAGCGTGGACGCGCTGCTCGACTCCTGCTTCAGGAGGTTCGGCAGATGCTTCATGAAGCCTTCACAACGCATGAGCTCAAACCGTCAAACGTAGTGGTGAAGGCGTATACGCACCGACTTTCCACAGCCCTGTACGGAGATCCTTGTCCTCGTTGAACATCCTCGCGAACTGGTAGCTGTGGTCCAATACGCCCATCAAGCGAAGGAGGTGCTCCGGCGGGATGGTGTTGTACACATCGTCGTTCCGCAGCAGGTCGTTCGTCATCTCGATCAGGAGGAGCTGAAGGACGCATTTGACGATGATCTGCCTAAAGATACGCCGGCGCTCATTGAGAGAAACTCGGGCACCAGCCTTCGGCTGTTCGCTGTTCGGTGAGAGCGGCGCGGGGATCATTGCTTGGTCGTTAGACTCTGGTAGGTGTGTTAACTCTGCCCATGATCTACAAGTGCACACGTACCTGCAGTGTCTTGGATCTCCATACCGTTGCTGTCGATTTCGACCCTCAGACTCTCGTCGAACAGCTGATGGGGTGTCGTTGTCCTGAAAAGCTTCACGAAAGTGGTCGCTACACGCTCCCACTTCGAGGCACCAAGCTTCTTAACGTTGCTCTCCAACAGCTGCTGTAAGCACGATGTCCCTATCCGAGCTAACGTGTCGTTCTCTGCGAATGCCGTGAGCAATAACATACATCGCCATATAGCGAACCTTGTCTACCTTGACAGATGCACACGCACAACAGATCCAGGAGGCCATCGAGGAATCTTTCCAGAGTCTCGAAGTAGAACGTGTACAGGTCGATGAGGTTCCTGAGAGCCTGGATCATCGTGGTGGACAGCCACACGCTCATGTCCTCTTGAGTGCTGAAACGCGACAGATCCTGGCTCGACTTGAGCACCGCAAAGATAGGGAACAACAACTCCTGGCAGACTGTGTCCCAAAACTCGACGGGGTATGTCGACCCATACGTCTTCAAGGTGCTGAAAAGCGAGTCTAGGGCACTACAAAAAACTATGTTGGTCAAATTTACAGAGATCAAATGTCACAACTTACAGACGCCGCACTTCGAGATCCTCGCCGTTCATGATGACGTCATAGAAGCCAAACAAGACGGGGAACCAGTACTTGATCATCGGGTCGTCCGTCGAGGAGTGGTTGGTATCCTTGAAGCCGCATTCGGGGCATTCCAGCATAGTCGGGATGATGTCGCGGAGCATCCCGATCGCCAGCAAGCTGATCTTCTGGTACTTGCTCACTTTGCAGAAGTCCGTGATGCACACCGTCAAGTCTGCGAACGAGCCATGGCGAACAATGGCGGAGAAGTTGTCCTTGTTCAGCCGCGTGACGATTTCGAATGCGGAGTTAGCGATACGCTCTGATGATGTTCTGTTAGTCAAGATGGATGGGCGTATGGGAATCTGGCAAGACGAACCTGTGGCGACCTTAGAGGCTGCGGAGAAGACAGCGAACATCGTCCTCCAGCCTGAACGAAGATTGTGGACACGCGCTTGTATCATTTGTTGCAGGCATTGCAGAACCTGTGAGAGCGTTAGTATCGTCACAATGCCTGTGGACCGGTAGCGCATACCATGTCACGAATATCCGGGTTGGAGTTGTGGATCATGGTGTACTCGAACGGTCGCAGGAAGTCCTTTTGGAACTTGAAGTGGGGAAGCTCTTCCTTCTCCAAGAAGCGCATAGCCAGTTGACGTAGCGCATCGAGAGCGAAGAACCCGACGTGAGGGTTCTTGTGGCAACAGACCTACGAAGGGGGGACACATATAAACATCACCGTAGATTGGATAGCTCAGTTTCCCGTTACTCACCTGGTTGAAGTGCTCTCCGAGGATATCCCACATATTCGACCATTCCAAACGAATACGGTTCATGTTGTAGTACGAGATCTCGACCAGCTTCTGCAAGCTGAAAAGTCGTGGATGCTGCGAGAGACCGGAGGATTGTATCTCCTCCCACGATACGTCGCACAGTGCGCGAACGAAGTCGACAATCGCTGTCTGCAAACAGAGTGAGCTTGAGCATCATAGCGCACCGCCAACACTTACTCCTGAGAGGTAATGGCTCAACGAGAACACCATATCCGCGGCAACGGTAATGTGAGTCGACCGACTCTCGTTGGCCAGCTCCTCGGTGGGCGGTTTGCGTACACGACTGTGGAGAGTCAGCTAGAAGCCGATGGACAAACAACTTGCCACCCACCCTTTGCGTCCCGCATCCGGCACATCGACACCACTGCTAAGAAGCTGCATGTGCTCCAACTGGCTAACGCAAGTGAGCACCTCGCGCCATGACCCCTTCAGGTGGTTTCCCTCTGTAACAGCGACATCTAGCAACGTCTTGATAGCCTCCATGTTCTTCGTCTTCATCTCGCCTAGGTTGTTTAAGAACGTGAACTTCGCCAATGTGCTGACGAAGGCGTTGCGCTCAAGCTCCAAGTCAAAGAAGCAGACGATATGGATAGCTGCCTTGAAGCCCTCCAAGCAGAGTTCGACCGTCTCCAGGTCGTCGGTGTCTTGGAGCGGACCCGAAAGTCCAGCTAGGAAAGGAATCCAGGCGACCTCGAACATCGGACGAACGTGCACAAAGTGGGACGCGCTGAAGAACTGCTCGCCTGACTTTGTCCCCCTCCGTTGCGACCGCATGAGGGTGCGGAAGAGTGCCTAAGAAACGTGTTCAGTCGGAAGTCTCAACACTGCACTCATGATACACACCTCCGTCTTACTCGCCATATTGTTCGATTGCGTGATGTACGCCTCTTTCTGGAAATCTCTGCCAACGTTAGCGAGCACACCGGCGATTCCAGGCGTAGGCGCGACGACGATAGGTGCAGCTTCGACCTCGTCCTTCATGCGGATTTCGTTATGAACAATCTCATCGTAGATAGCGTTGAGCAAATCCTCGGGAAGATCTTGGCCGTCGTTGATGCTTCGGTTGTTGGCGATGAATCCCTGCTTGGTCATGCGGTTTTTCACCTGAGGATTGTGCGCGTCCGTGTTGAGCATGATGGTGGAATACGCAAGGATGTAGGCAGTGTCTACGATGGGCGGTTAGATCCACGTACACTGTAAGAGACTTGCGGCCTCACCTGCATTGGTGAACGGAGTACTGTTGTTGGTCGCAATGTAACGCTCAGCGAACTTGAGCATGTAACGATCGATCTTCTGGGCTTCGCCTGGAAGACGGAAGGCCTGCAAGAACGATCGCAGGGCGTCGACGAAGGGTCTGTTGCTTAGGTCCATCATGTCAACGAATGCATGCATGATCGCGATGTTCTCCTCTTCGCTAATGGGTACATATATGAGTACGATGAAAGCACGTTTTGCTCCTTCACGGCTTACCCTTCACCAAGGTATTCACCGATCGCAGACTTGCTCAAGCCGTCAGTCTCGAGCAAAAACTGGGCAATGTCTTTGGGCTCCTTGCTGGCGATGAACCCCGTTTGTATCAGGAATTCAATGCCCTATGGTAGACTATGAGCGCGGAACTGTACAGCGAATTATTCCTCCTTACCCGCTTCGGCTTGAAGTTAAACTTCTTGATACCCTCCAACAGCGTCGTCTTCTTCTGCTTGGCGCTCTCGAACTTCGTCGGGTCGTCGGTTACTTCCGGTGTCGGGCCCCTTGTCGGGTCTACACCTCCAGGAGAGAGCCTGTCGGCGATGACATCGGGTGTGGAGCTGTCTCGGCGAGCCTCTTCCACCTGAGAGCGCGTCATGGGATCCGAGGCAGGTTCAGGAGTCGATGAATTCGTCGTCCCCCAAGCGACGAGAGACTTCAATACGGCCACAAGACATTCCAGTCCTTGCCTCCGGAGTTGCGCCTCAGAATTGCCAATAGTAGACACATCTACGTTACCAGGCACTGAAAGGGCGGCCGTACTGAACGAGGGTGGCACCTGGTTATGTCCGTGCTGCTGCTTCGTCTGGGGCTGTAGAGCAGGACTGTTGGGGTCAGTGCCCTTCTGAGGCACGGACGACAACGGTGTACTGCCGATCTTCGAGATGATGTTCATGAAGCTGGGCAAGCTTAGCATAGTGCACACGAGGGGTATATGCGATGGATACGTACTGTTCGTAGATGTTATCGACGGCCTCGCTGTCGCAGTCATAGTTCAGATAGATCTCGACTAGAGCCTGCGGCTCCTGACATAGTCGCTGAAGCATGCTGAGAATGACAGCCTTTTGCTTGAGCGTCGCCGTTTTCATCTCTAGGATGGGGATGAAAATCTCGTGTAATAGCACCTCAATCTCTTTCTGTAGAGGAATAAATGAGGTCGGTTCTGATCAGATGTGTCCAGACAAACCTTGAGCTTAGTGCGAAGGCCTGAGATAACTCTCCAGAAGATCTCGACACTAGTTTCGAATACTTGAGGCACGGGGCTGACAGCATTCCTGCTCAAAGACAGACACAAGTACTGGCTAGCCGCTTGAATGAACGGAGTGGCCTCGTTGGTCGAAGACGAGTAGATGATAGCGGACGGCGAGACAAAAATAGGCATATGTGAGTTCAAGATCATGAGAACGAGGTGCAGCGATAGCAACTTCGACCGCATGGCGTGCGACTTCAGGTCGCGTTCACTGGGACCGAGGTGAATAAGGGTGCGCCAAAAACATGAGTTAAACCAACCTCTCGCTGTTCAATGGCTTCATAGTCAACTTGCAAAGAGCTCTGAAGACAAGGAAGGCATCTTTGATGAACAAGTCGTTCGTTGTAAGCTGCCTTGGTGGACCATCCGCGGGCTCATGCTCCTCGTCGTGGAACTCTTCGCTCCTAGCAGACTCTGAAGCCTGTCGACTGTGGACATAGTAAGAAAAATGCGTTATAATATCCCTCAAGACTTACGTGGGATGATGCGAACCGGCCCCTTCTTCCTCTACGACACCGTTCTCCACGGGCTCGGCCGAAGTCTTTTCAGCCTGGGATTCTGGCCGTCCTTCGTCATCGTCCGGAACCAGAGTAGAGGCTGTCTCCTCGGTGCCATTGACTGAAGGCGTCTCCGAGCGCAACGGTAACGAGTTTCGCGGCGACAGCACGACGCCAGGTCGTCTTGGGGACCTTGGGGTGTCTTCTCGGACAGAAAGCGTCGCGGTAGAGTCACTCTGGGAAAACGAGAGATGACTGAGTTTGCAGCGTGCGAACACATGGTTCACCATTTGAGTTAGTCCCCCTTGGGCTACCATTTGGTTCACAGGGTCGACGCTCAGCAGGAAGATGTTGTAAACAGTGCGAACGGCCTTCAGGAGAGATGACTGGTGAACCAAAATTGTCGGGGAAAGAACAAGCGCAAGAAGGGCCTTCACAATCTGCAGAGAGACAGTCTCGGGAGTGCTCTCCGTGTGACAAGAGGTAATGGTATGAACAACGAGGTCAACCAGGGATGGCGGTGGAAGATACGCGTGTGACCCGTTAGACATAGAGTTGCGGGAATTCGGACCAGGCGAAGGTGGTGGTGAGGATGGCGCCTGAGGGGTAGACACGGCCTCTGCGAAGAACGAGTACGAGATGAGCTTCGAGATGCAATCCAAGCTAGCTATCATGAGTTTCTCGTTGCGCGTCTCGCAAGCTAAGCGCAGCGGTTCGAAGATGTCCCTAGGGCGGTCACCACCTTGTCCCAGCTTCACCATTTCCAGTGCGCGTTGCACACTGTCGCGTAGAGGAACGGAGCGTTTTGCCTCCTTAGATGCGGCGATCGTTTCCAGAGCAGAGGAGATGAGAACGACTGAGACTGTGTTTCCCTTGGAGATTGTGAGTGAGCGTTTGTGGGACTCGGAGGACGGTCTTGTCGAAAGACGGCCGTTGGGTGTGGAGGGCCTACTATCCACAGACGTTCTGGGGTGACCATTCGCTACCCTGGGAGATATTGGAAGTGGATTCTCGCGACGAGTTGCGGGAGAGGCAGGATTTGAAGGCATCGGCTTAGCAGGCGGTGTTGGAGGGGGCGCTGAGTCCTCTAAGTCTTCTACGGGCTCCACCGAGGCCTGTATAAATGGGGCTCTTTGTGTAGGTTGCTCCGGCTGGGGAGATGAAATGCCGTTCGGCGCAGACGCGGATGCTTGCGGAGCGGACATAGTCGCGGCGTCTGGTTGTAGCTGAGACTCACCCACAGCGGGCTCGTGCTCAGAGGGACTGTTAAAGCTTTCGCGTTCTCCATCTGCTGACCGTGCCCGGTTCTCGTCCACAGGGTCCCGCATAGAGGCGAATTGAGATAGGATGTTTGGCATGGGCTCGTCATGGGGCGGTGGAGAAGGCGGGAGGGGGATTGAGGCCTCCTGGATAGGTACTGCGGCGTCCATGGCGGCCGGCGACAATATTAGGTGCGTCCAGGTCGTCAGCGACGTCTACGGGAGCTTGACGAAGTCGTGTCACCGCGGGAGGGTATGGTGTTGTGAGCGAGAGAAGGGCGGTGTGTTGCTCATCAAGAGACGCGTCGCTCGTTTCGGTAACTGCGCGCACCCAGATCGAGATCACGCGCGTATCTAATCTTACTTCTCGGGCGCTTGCAGCGGTTTTCTAGCAGCTAACCGCGACAACCTTTTCCTATTCTCCACCAGCGTCCCTTAAAAATGGCACAGTCAATCCCGACTGGTGCCTCGGCGGCCGTTCTGAAGCCCTCAGAACCCATGCCAGACTTTGCGGTCTCGGTCGAAGGGCCCAATTTCGAACAGGACATATCTCTTCAGCAGCTATTGGACAGCTACAAGAGGATCGGATTTCAGGCGAATAGTTTGGGACAAGCGATTGACATCGTGAACAAGATGGTATGGTCGCCGTATGCGCTCGCACGACCACTCACGCATTCAATTACCAGCGTAAATGGCGACTCTCGGAAGAACCTATTGGAGCCGACGAATCTGATGAGTACTTGGATCCAGACGTCCGCGCCAACACCAAATGTAACGTCTTTCTGGGCTACACGTCGAACCTCATATCTTCTGGGCTACGGGAAATCATTCTTTACCTCGTAAAACACAAACATATCAGCGCCATTGTCACTACGGCTGGCGGTATCGAAGAGGACTTCATCAAGTGCATCGGCAAGACATACCTCGCCGACTTCAGCCTGGATGGTGCAGATCTCCGAAAGAGGGGAATGAATCGTATCGGGAACCTCATTGTGCCAAACGACAACTACTGCAAGTTCGAGGACTGGTTGACGCCTATTCTGGACGCCATGCTTGTGGAACAAAAGGCGACGGGTCAGGTGTGGACCCCGAGTTCGTTCATCCGCCGGCTAGGAAAGGAGATCGACAATGAGGAATCTGTATATTACTGGGCCTACAAAGTGAATATATGTGCTCTCGGTTCTGTCCGTTCGCGCTGAGCTCCGCTTGCATTCTTTAGAACGACATCCCTGTGTTCTGTCCCGCGCTCACGGACGGCTCCCTGGGGGACATGATGTACTTTCACTCTTTCAAGAATCCGGGCTTGGTGGTGGATATCGTCCAAGATATCCGTAACATCAATGAGCTCTCGCGCAAGTCACGAAAGGCTGGAATGATTATCCTCGGCGGTGGTGTCTGCAAGCACCAAATAGCCAACGCTATGCTGATTGTACGTAGTTTGCACTTCGATGCCGCTGTGTGCTGGACTAAGATGTATTTCATAGCGTAATGGCGCTGACTACTCGGTGTACATTGTGAGTCCAACCCTCTGTAAGCGAAGCGCACGTTTCTAACTCCTCGGGCAGAACACTGGGCAAGAATTTGACGGTTCAGATTCTGGTGCTCGGCCAGATGAGGCTGTTTCCTGGGGAAAGATACGAGCGGGTTCGGAGTCCGTTAAGGTACGCATCGGACATCAAAGAGCATGCTCAAGTTGCCATTTTAATGCCTCCTCCAAGGTGTATGCGGACGCGACTTTGGTCTTTCCGCTCCTAGTTGCCGCCACTTTTGCCAAACCAACCCCATCTGAATAGAGGAATGAGCGCGATGATGTAGCATACGCATTTTGTATCATTTGATTCCAATTTCGCATCACGAACAAACGCAAGACGATACACATTAATGCCTCCGCCTGATGAGATTTCGGCGCCTAGTCTTCCGTAGCTGACTCCTATCTCCGCAGGCTGCCTTGTTCCAGTCCTTCTGCACGAAGTAAAAAAGTAGATGACTACCGCAGGGGTCGAACATACATGCTTAGTCAGACGCAATGCCATTTCCCCGGGCGGCCGTTATGTTTTACATCAAGAAGCATCGCATCGTTCCTACTTCCGTGTGCACGTGAACATCCTTCCCTAGTACTGGGACTAGATCAATGCCTTCATACACGAATTGCTTCCGACTGCATTGATAATTAAATCGTACATGTATGGACATGGTTACAGTCAAACCACAAGAGAAGAGCGAATATAGTGCATCAATGAACCAAATGCGCGACACTAAATTCGAGCAGCCAACGGGCTACCAGAAGCACGACAGCACCGGCGAGCCGTTTCAGTCTACTTCCATCACGCCTGGTAAGCATGTGTTAACCTGCATATGCTAGAGTACGTGAACGCACCTTTCTTAATCTCCCCGTGCCACAAGATCAAGTCGTCTCTCATGAGCTGCAATATCATCAGAGAATCTTCCAAATTTGTGCCCACGGCTGACGGGGATTGGGAAGCCGTCGCTATCGCCTCGTCGAAGGCATGTTTCGCCAAATGACACGCCCTTTCCGGACTGTGCATGATATCGTGAAAGAACACCGCGAAGTTGAGCGCCAACCCCAGACGTGTGGGATGAGTGGGAGGGAGAGTGGCAAGGGCATGTTGGTAGGCGAACTTGTATGCCTCGAGTGAAGTTGCTCCGAGGTTCTCCTTAGCGTTCAAACGGGTGAGCTCGGCAAGGTATCGATAATAGTCTCCCCGCCTGCGAAGTAAAGATCAGAATTCGCGTCCTACGAGACCGACTTGAAGAAGACCTACATCTTAGAGTAAAAGACCTTCTCTTCGCCATCGCTGGCTGCTGGTATAAGGGAGCGCTCGAGCAGTCCGACGACATCTCTGCATAGCGCATCAATGTCCTTTTCAATCAGCTCCTTCTGCACGCGCATGAGCTTGACTTCCTGTCGAGTGGACGAGAGTGCCTCCTTCTTCTGCAGAGTGTCGATTGTGCGCCAGCTCGAGCGTAGATTAGCGGTGAGATTCTTGTACGCTACCGAGAGAAGGTTTCGCTCGTCGATAGTGAGCTGGGCATCGTTAGCGTCGATGACGTCCTTGAGCTGATTGATGACATCTACCGCGTTAAGCGAATAAAGTTAGCCTATCCGTCGACCGGTGCAGACGGAGATATGCTCACCTTGGTATCGTTCAGCCTGATCAGCAACTTTGGCGAGGTAGAGTCTGTCTAGTCGTGAAAGCGTGACGTTCATCTACGATTGATGTTACTGGGTGGTCCAGATCGTCTGGCATCGACATCTGAACGTACCGAAGACGTTATGGACGTAAAGCGGACGGGGTTCACGGAGGTTCACGCGGAGTGCGGAGGCAAAACGGGGCCAGCAATGTTGTCCCACGGTTGTGTGCGTGGTCAGCTTTTATCGTAGTTCCCCACACAGGGCAGAGGGGAGGCGGCGGATGCCATGCCGCTCAAGGATATCTATACGTAAGGCAGTTATGCCACTTTGGTCTCATGCCCTATACCCGAACACCTCCCGAAACCCTCTCGGGCCTAGGGGGAGGCGGCAATATGAGCCTACAGGACAACTGAGAAGGTTCTGAGCCTCACCGTTAGCAGCTTGCAGTTGTGCGGTGACGTGCGTCTCGTGGTGGCAATGAGGCGGCAAGATGTATCAAGATCGTGCGGATGCCCGTTATGGCAACCGCTGTGGTTCAAACGGCGGATCCGCAAACCCGGCCACTGTCAGTGCCAAAGATGCCTGGAGAACACGTTTCACCACTGCTTAGTGTTCATATATAGGACTGTATCACAGCTGATGATAGGGGCTCGGACAAGTCGTATGATTGTCCAATACACAACTATATACTACATTACAGACCCCTCTCACCCAGACCAGACGGGGCCACCCGGGCTACGGTTTCTGTTCAGCACTGATGTGATGTACAAGCTCAGCAAATGAACTCACGCAGTGTAGCTCTGGAGGTTGTTGTAGATGTTGACAGTGATACCGGGGTCAGAACCCTTGTAGGCACCCGGAAGGGCGATCTTAGGGGGGCTCGCATTTCCGCCGCCGGTGATCTTGACCTGAGCACAACCTGTGTGTGATAGATAGTAAGTGTGATATGCCCTACCGAGTGTAACACCCGTGTATCACTGACCGATGTACTACAAGTTCAGACAGTCAGTGATGTCGTCGATACTCGAAACGACTATGAAACTTACGAATTGGGCGCCCGGGTAGCTCGAAGCGACGTGGAGGGCGATCTGTCACGAAAGGATTTGAGGTTTAAATCACACATCCGAGGAGAGGGTACATACGATCTCCGAGCGAAGGAGGTACTCGCCGGCAGGGAGCGATGCGGGGATCACGACGCTGTGCTTGCCTATGTAACTCATCATCAACAATCACATCGACCCGTCGACTGCCTGATTGACTAACCGTTGGCTGCATTGACGATGTCCGTCGCCCACTCCTGGCTCTGGGGGTTGATCAGGCCAGATGAGTAGATCTTGGTCCAGATAGCGCCCTGGCCATCGAAGGCCGCAGCTGTAGACGGCGCCTTAGCGATGTAAACCTGGACAGGTCCCTTGTGTCCGGCAGCAATGGCATCCTCGCCAGTGCGCTGGGCGTGTTGATGCCACTCGAAGGTGATCTATATGAGAGCGATGAGTGCGGTGTCTGTTTCTCGTCTCACATCACGTACGTTTGTGCCCGCGGGGATGGAGACAGTTGAGACCCCAGCGCCAGAGAGGCCGTTGACGTTGCAGGTTATGTCCGTCGAGGTGACGTCGGTGACGGGGTTGTTGTTAGGTGGAATACGGATGTCCGTGTTCAAACCTTGGTCGACCTTGAAGGGTACGTCGCATGAGCATCGGCAGTTTCAATATTGCACGTCCCGACACTTACGCCGTTGACCCAGATGTATTGCATGGTGACTGTGCAATAAACTTGGGTTAATAATCAATTGCAGCCACAGCGAGGAATATACAGACAGTGTGCATTGGCGCCAATGGCAGTCGCCGCCAGGGAGCAGAGGAGTGCGAGCTTCATGTCGAGCGATTGCTGGTGACAAGTCTGGGGTCAACCATGTTCACTTGCGTCCCATTTATACCTCATACGAAGTTGCCTCCGGCTGAGCAAACAAGTGCTTCTGGCTTGGCGTCGCGTGCGCGAAAGCGTTGTGGAGCGTTTCCGAGTGTGCTTCGGCGATTCACGCTTGCGTGACCACATCTCCGGGCAGTTTGAGGTCTTCCTCAAAGGCATAAGACGCTGCTAACCATTGTGTACATCGGAGGCCGTGGGTCACGATGGGACGTGCGTTTCCGAAGTTGAGGCGATACGTATTAGGAAAGGGGTTATGTCGGAACAGGATCAAAGACGTCGCGGCGAAGTCAATAAGAGCAAGTCTCTTCTGCAGGTCATGCTGCTACTGTTGGAGTCCCGAGCCCCACGCCGAAGCTGCGTCTTTCACCTGCTTGCTGGTGACGTTGCGTAAGGTGGGTGTCCGAGACATCGCTACTGACCCGGCAGACGTGCGGCGCGTTCGACGGCTTGCTGAAGGTGGTTAGCGTAAGCGCGGAGCCCGCTTATCACGGAGGTCATGTCACAAATTTTACTCTCCGATTGCAATCCGGCGGTTATATTAAAACCCCGCCATAACTCCGATGGGCGCTTATATGCCTATAATAGTAAACCCGCCCAATCATAAGAGGCGGAGCCTGGTTGTAAGCGGTTCTAATCCAATGCGCTGTAGACATCATCAACAGACCGGACTGTCGTCTCTTCGTGACCACAGTTAACACGGTTGAACCTCTCTTGTACATAGAAGGATCTACTGGCGGTCTCTTTTGCTTGTTTACACTCTTTCAGCATCCCGTTTGCTCAACGTGGACATCTCTAACATCTTGGTATCTACACCAGGTGATTTGTTCGATTTGGCGATCCTGTGGAACTTGAACTGATCGCTTGATTCCCAGCGACGCACATATTGCGTTGAAGACGAGGCCATCCTCAACTCATCATTCCATTATTGCACAGTATGTTCACCCATCCGTCACCACGAGAGTAGTGGCACTTACGCTGCTGGATCAGATGCTGTCTGGATCGAAATCCTCCATCCGTTCACCCCTTCGAGGTCGTGTCAAGTCGAAGCTGGTTCCTTGTCCGTTTTGCGGTGAAAGCTTCAAAGCTCGCGGTGTGGCGAGCCACCGGACAAAGTGCCAGAAGGAGTCGCAACGGGCGGTCAAAGTAGCCGCATATGAAGCAGCTAGACCACGGTATCAGTTTGATCACAGTGGTGCGTCCGCCTTGCCATACGCTTTCCAAGGGTTTTCTGATGAGTCTACAGATCCTGGAGCTGGTTCATCTAGCAATATCCCTCCCCATTTCCCCGCCCCTATTCCTCCATCTCCTTATATACCCACCTCAGCTGTCCTTCGCACCGATGCTCCATTCAGCGTATGGTGTCGAACACCTGAGGCTTCACATCCCACAACACGCCCTGCTGACAGAGGCAGCATCCCCTTCGACATCGGCACCATCCCCTCTGCTCCTGCCGGCCCCGCCCTCGCTCCCACTGCCGCCGCCGCCGCCGCCACTGCCGCCGCCGCCGCCGCTGGCCCCGCCACCGCTGCCGGCCCCGCTGCTGGCCCCGCTGCCCTCCCTCCCGCTGCTGCGGGGCCCGCCCGTGCCGCTGTCCCCCCCGCGCTCCCGCCAGCACCATGGGCCCCGCCCGCGCTGCGGCTGCCGCCATGGGCCCCGCCCGCACTGCGGCCGCCACGGGCCCCGCCCGCGCTACTGCGGCCGGCGCCGGCCCCGCCCGCGCTGCCACTGCCGCCACGGGCCCCGCCCGCACTGCCGCTGCTGGCCCTGGCCCTGCGCGCGGTGCTGGCCCAGCCCTCGCCCCCGTTGCTGCCGCTGGCCCCGCCGGTGCTGCAACGATTCCTCCCGCCATCCCTACACACTCCGATGTCTTCTACCAACCTCCTGCCACCGTTCCAATCGGTGAGGGTTCCCCCAGTCCCGCAGAGGCAGACACCATCAGGGTAGAATATCACCCTAATAGCCGGCGTCCGCCTAAGATCTCACCGATCGAGGATTTCACTCGCCGTCGTGCCCCAGATATTCAGCCCACCCACCATCGGGAGCCCTGGCACCCGTTTCTATCACGCCTTGACTTCGAGTTTGCCGAGATATCCCTCGCTGCCGCCTTGAGCAAGAAGCACATGGATGAGCTGATTGCGCTTATCCGTCGTGCCAAGGAGGGTGAGGACACGTTTTCATTGCGAAGTCACGCCGATGTCATGGATGGTTGGACCCAAGCACAGAATAAGGTCACACCTGTTAGTCGTTTATTATGGTGATGTCATGTATGATTTGAACAATGGTATTTAGTTCACAAAGACTACGATTTCGGCAATGTACAAGAAGGAAGAGCGTGAATATGACTTGTACACCCGGAACGTATGGGAGTTCCTCGAAGACATCCTTCGCAATAAGAATTTGGTAACGCAGATGGAGTGGGATGCCCATAAGCTCCTCCGTCTCGACGGTCCATCAAATGAGTGGGTGCGCTTCTATGACGACCCTCTAACTGGTGATATAGCATGGGACATCCAAGTAAGACTTCATCCAAATGTCATGTGCAATAACTAACACCATTCAGTCTGATCTGCCCTTTCCTCAAAAGCCACTCATCCTCATTCTGTATGCAGACAAGACAAAGCTCTCGTCATTTGGCACTGCGAAGGGATATCCAGTTATAGCTCGCTGTGGCAATCTTCCTGTTGACATCCGCAATGGCGAGGGGCCCGGTGGTGGCCGTGTAGTTGGTTGGCTTCCCATTGTAGGTGATACATATATTTTCTGCTCCAAACCTAAACTTCTACTATCACAGGTTGAAGAAGAGGCTAGTGAGAAACACAAGGCTGGCTTTGTGAACTTCAAGCGTGTTATCTGGCATGAATCATTCCGCAAGATTCTTGAGCCTATCGCTTCCCACTCTCACACTGGTGTCTGGTTTTCTTGTGGTGATGGTGTAGACCGACAGTTCTGCCCTTGTGTTGCTATACTGTCTTCTGATTATGAAGAACAGTAAGTAATTTAAGATGCCCTGATGTAGGTGGCATGTGCTAAGAGTGCTCACAGAGCTGTCATGGCCCTCATCCGTGGAGTCAATGGCTTGTTTCCTTGTCCAATCTGCCTAGTCCCAAAGGATCAGCTGGCGGAGTATGACCTCATCTTCCCCCTCCGTAATGGCGCAGAGGTCCAGAAGATCTTGGAGAAAGCACTCTCTGAGAAGACTAAGTATGCATGTGAGGCTGTTCTGAAAGAGACCTCATTGAGGCCTGTCAAGGTCTGTCATCATTGTCTTGGAATCACTTATACATTACTCATCATGTGAGTTCAGAATGCCTTCTTTGATGTCAAGCATTCAGACCCCTACACAGCACTGTCCTTCGATCGGCTGCATGCTTTCCATTCAGGCCTGTTTGGCCACCACCTGTGGGGAGAGTTCAAGCAGGTGCTTAAACAGGAGTTCACAACGGAATGTGATAAATTGATAAACTCCCAGTAAGTTCCCTAGCTCTCATGAGGTAGTATAAGCGCTAATTTGTATAGGTTTGAATCCTTTCCACGATGGAGTGGCCTGAATCACTTCTATGGGGTGCTTGACACCAGTTTCACTGATGGTAGCAAATATGAGGATATTGGCAAGGTCAGATATCTCTACTTCAACAGTAAAGCAAATACTAATTTGATATATATATGCAGAACCTTGTTCTAGCAAGCCACAATGTGCTCACTGAGGAAGTCAGTCCCAGGGGCTATGCACTTCTATGTACTATCCGCGCGCACAAGGAAGAAGATACGTATGTTGGATTACAGCTCCATACAACATGGACTTTGGCCGATGGTAGAGCAGCTCAACGCAAATTTGGAGAAAAACTAGCGGTGAGTGTATCTGTTCTGTTAGTTGGGACTTTGGGGTGCTCAGTTGTCCTTATGCTTGCTCCTAGAAATATCGTGCGCTCACTAGCGAATCTGAGGAGGACAGCAAGAACTGGAACTTCCCTAAGGTTCATAGTCACCTCCATGCCTTCGACGATATTGAGGCCAAGGGGGTATCTCGCAATTACAACACAAAACCCAACGAGAAACTCCATGGCCCTTTGAAGCAGACTTATCGCTTGCGTACTAATAAGCGTGATGTTGCAGAGCAGGTAGGTTGCTAATTTACATCACCTATTTGAAGATACCTACTTTATTTCAGATTCTCAATGTCGACCATCACTACTACGTTGCAGGATATATGCGCGACGAGCTTGACCGTTATGACACTCTGCGACTCGAGGAGGCCAAGCAAGCTGCGGAACCCGACTCAGGCCCAGGCGCAGATGAAGACAATGCTGATGAAGCAGTCGGAGGCGGACACTTCTCTCTGGGCGCCATGCAGCGCCGTTTGCAAACAATATCTGACATCGAGGCTGCACATGCTGGTGATCCCGCCTTTCGAAACTTCGCCCGTCATCTGGCACAGGTGCTCACTCAAGCATACAAAGCTCATGACATCCCCATGCCTCGCGGCGGCGTCATACAGTTTACTCCAAGTTCTAAAGTAAGTGGCTGTCAACCATTTGATACTATTCTGGTAACTCATAGTGCGCTACACTAGATCCGAGAATACCGGCTTCTCCGTGTCAATTACGAGTCTATGGTTGACTGGCGCCAGGAAACCGACATACTACGTTGCAGCCCCAAGTTCTACAATGCGCCACGTTACGACTGTGCTTCCTTCAGTGCATCACCCTCGGACTTCTTCGGCAGAATCCTGTTCATGTTCACCTGCACCGTAGGCAACAAGGTCGAGCCGATGGCCCTCATCCAACCCTACGAACGATATCCCGGTGCACCATCCAAGAAGGATATCGACCTTGGCCTTTATCGACTGCAAGAACGGCCGCGCTCAAAGGCTGAATTTGTCTCTTTGCACTGTGTTCTACGTGGTGCGTTGTTGGTTGAGGACTTCGATACAAAAGGATCGGACTTCTTTGTGCATGATTTGGTTGATGCTGACATGTTCTTACGGATGAAGGCGTGGAGGGCGCAGTCCGAGTCATGATATATTACTTTGAGAATATACGAGTTTGTATTGATGTGCGGAACGTTGACGAGACAGAGTAGCAGTCATAAAGGTGCGCTACCATCAGCACAGACGCATGAATGTACTAGTCGCAGGACGTCTTGTGAGGGAATCGGCGCGGCACTAACTTGAAGTGTACTACCATTCCCTTCTCCGCAACCACCTGCCCCGCGTCGCCCGTTCCTCGGATCCTCGCGTAACTTGGCAAGTCGATTCATATACAGAAACGCGCTACACTGACACAGTTTCGCAGGGATACAACCACATCTCAAAGTTCGCCCTTTGGCGCAATCTCAAGCATGTGGGATCCCGCGAATTGCGCGTGCCGCGTCGCTCGCTCCTCGGATCCTCGCGCAACTTGGTACGTTGA
The DNA here is from genome assembly GCA_022264855.1 of Lenzites betulinus. Classification (NCBI taxonomy): domain Eukaryota; kingdom Fungi; phylum Basidiomycota; class Agaricomycetes; order Polyporales; family Polyporaceae; genus Lenzites; species Lenzites betulinus. The sequence continues at coordinate 659,752 of JABYQU010000015.1, forward strand.
TTCTTATACAGAAACGCGCTACGCTGACGTAGTTTCGCAGCGATACGACAAGATCTCATGGTTCGCCCTTCGACGCCGTCTCGAGCATACAAGATCCCGCGAATGGCCCGCGCCGCGTCGCTCGCTCCTCGGATCCTCGCGCAACTTGGTACGTTGATTCTTATACATAAACGCGCTACGCTGACGTAGTTTCGCAGCGATACGACAAGATCTCAAAGTTCGCCCTTTGGCGCCGTCTCGAGCATACGAGATCCCGCGAATGGCCCGCCCCGCGTCGCTCGCTTCTCGGATCCTCGCGTAACCTGGTAAGTCGACTCGTATACAGAAACGCGCCACGCTAACACAGTTTCGCAGCGATATGGCCACATCTAAAAAACGGACCCCGGCCGACCCCTTGCATCCTGTAGTGTGCCGCTCTCGGCGAGGTCCCCAAGCCCGAGAACAAGGCGAAGCTGGCCATTGCCCCAGGTACGACAGATCCCAAGGGCAAGGAGCGCGTCACGGAGATCAAGGAGAAGTTCGAGGGCGTTGTCCTCAAGCAGACCACCACAACCACGACCGTCCGCAAACCTTTGCGCACGGTGGTGGAGTCGACGACAACTGCGACTGCGGTGGCGGTGTCGCGTCGGACTAGGAGCACAACCACTGGAGCTCACTCGCAGGGCCATCATCATGCCAAGCCGCTGGAGGTACTACGCGAGCACGACGAAGACGCAATGGCCATTGACCCTCATCCCCCTGCACCCATTCCCTCTCCCCAACGATTTGTAGCTGCCCGGGACGCTGTTAGGGCAGGCACCACCGCTGCTTCACGAGTACCCCGGCGGATCTCGTCGCGTTCATTAAAACAGGAGGACGATGACGAAGAGGCACACCGCACGCACAAGAAACGGCGAACGTCGTCTGACGTCCCGGACGTCGCGGCCATGCACGAAGAGGAGGTTGAAAACACTGTGATACCCAAGGAGGATGTGGATGCCGATCACGAAGAGGAGCTTTGGGATGACTTGGATGCAGAGGACGCAGACGACCCGCTCATGGTGAGCGAGTACGTGGTTGAGATATTTGAGTACCTCAAGCAAGTCGAGGTATGTCATAATTTGCATGAGTGTATGCGCGTTTCTCATCCTTTTGCAGCAAACCACAATGTCGAACCCCAACTACATGACGAACCAGAAGGATCTCGCGTGGAAAATGTGTGGTATCCTCACCGACTGGCTGATCCAAGTCCACTCGCGCTTCCGTCTGCTCCCTGAGACCCTGTTCCTCTGCGTCCACATCATTGATCGTTTCTTGTCCGCTCGTGTCGTCTCCCTCGCAAAACTTCAGCTCGTCGGGATTACCTGCATGTTCATTGCCGCTAAGGTAGAGGAGATCGTTGCGCCATCCGCTAGCAACTTCCTCCTTTGCGCAGACTCCTCGTACACGGAGGCTGAGATCCTACAGGCGGAGCGCTACGTCCTGAAGACCATCGAGTGGAACCTCAGCTACCCCAACCCGATTCACTTCCTCCGCCGCATCAGCAAGGCCGACGACTACAACGTCCAGGTACGGACCGTCGGCAAATACCTGCTCGAGATCCAATGTCTCGAATGGCGTCTCATCGCTGCTCTGCCCTCACTGCTGGCCGCTGCCGCTGTATGGCTCGCCCGGTTGATTCTTGGCTACACGAACTGGGTAAGTCTAGCAATATACATCTGGGAAGGCTTCCATGCTCATGACGTCGCAGACACCTAGCTTCATTTGCCGGATGATGCTTCACATGCAGCACACCCGTATACCATCGGGACACCTCCATTCACATGGACAATGGGAGCGGCGGGAGAAGTTTAACTTACATGTATGTCATGTGATTGGACTTGCACATTCGGGATGCCTTCTGCATCCGCGCGTTGCCTGTTCGATGAGGATTGTGAGCACACTCTGCCCGAGACTCTGAAGCACTGCCCTGCCCTCGCCCTCGCCATCGTGCTTCCTAGAGCAACTTGTACATATGGCTCAACCGCCGACACCAGAGGAACAATTAGCTCAGGTACGATCACAGCATAATCAGTGTGATCAATCTGCCATCTACTAACGATGCTGTATCTCTAGGCTCTCAAAGATGCCCAGCTCGCGAACACACGGAAGGAGGAGCAAAACCGGGCGTTGCAGGAGGAGATGGCGGATTTACGCAAGATGATGGCGCAAATGAAAGCAGGCCAGAGTCAAGCAAGTGGCGATAGTCTCCCGCATCACCGTATATCATTCTCACATGCATGTAGTCATCCAATCCATCGCGATCAAAGAGACCACATGCGCTCCCCAGCATGCCGCAAGGTACGTTAGACATCGCCACTCCACCCTACGCCTCTGATCGCAGTATGCCCCGGCACGCCGGTGCCCCCATTCCCCGTATGGTGCAGGTGCAACCCCTCCATATGGTGCGGGCGCCGCTACCCCCTACGGCGTGGGCGCCGCTACCCCCTACGGCGCAGGCGCCGCTACCCCGTATGGTGTGGGCGCCGCTACCCCGTATGGTGCGGGCGCCGCTACCCCGTATGGTGCGGGCGCCGCTACCCCCTACGGCGTGGGCACCGCTACCCCTCCCTACGGCACAGGCACCGCAACCCCTCCGTATGGAGCGGGATTCGCAAACCCCCAATACGGCACGGGCTTCACTACCCCGCCGTACAATACAGGCACCACCAACCCCCCGCGCGCTAGTGCTGCTGCTCCACCTACGTACATTGTCACTCCGCCGGTCGATAATCCGTACCCAACATTCGATGCCGCAGAGGTCAGGTTGCTCGGCAAGAAGTTCGGAGCATGCATAGAGCCGTGGATCCAGCCGAGCACCGGCGATGTGGAGGCAGCCCTCAAACAGCCGCGACCACAAGTTCGCTACAATGACCCGCAGCGATGGAAGCTTACCGACGAACAAGAGCTGCTGCCGTACATCCTCGATGAGATCTACGAGTTTTTTCCGCCGAAGTATCATGAAATGATTGGTAATCACAAGATGTTTGCTCAAGAGGTATGTTGCGAAAGAATTTAGTCATCTGTCACAACGTCTTATGCCTTGACAGTTCAACACCGGAATGGGTAACATACGTGCCGCGGCCACCCACAATGTGCGCCAAGCTGCGCCGTCGATCTTCAACCTGAAATCAGAATGGGTTGCACGCGGAAAAGCTGACGTCGACCAGACACAACCTATCGTCGCTCGCCTGCTAAGGTGGAACATTACAAACCTTGACGAAAAGTACCCCACATATCCCCCAATCCTCTTCCCCCAATGTATCAGAGACAAAAAGACGCTTTTCCAGAACGAGCAGCTTATCCTGGTATGTAGTACATGATCATCACGCATGACGCCAATTAACAGGCTCCATCCTACAGGTTTTGATGGTCATTCTGTTCGGCCCCGGTTCACTTGCCTGCGACAAGGCACTGCGTGAACAGAGCGCGGATGGGAGCACGGGCCGTCGCCCCACTCGTACCGGCAAGCTGTGGGCAGGGCCACCACCGAACGCCGTGTTGTGGGGTCTGACCGAGGTTACTCCAGGCCTCATCTCGTTCGCCGCAATCATGGTGAGATCCCCGATATCTTAACACGTGCAACTTACTGATTCTTCGCAGTCCATCTTCATTCTTTCGCCCGATACCTCCTTCACCCCCGTTGGGACGATGACAGGAATCAACTACTGGGATCTGTTCCGGATCTACAAAAAAGTGCTGAGCACGACGCGTCACTCGGCCACGACAAAGGCAACATTCCGAATGTATAACCAACGGCTGTTTCCACAGTTGGCAGCGCGTTTCGAGGACAATCAGTCCGCTGCCTCTCTGTACACGGACCCCGCTGACGAGATGATTGAAACCATCATGTCAGCTGATGTAGCTGATGATCGCTTTCTACAGTCCCCAAGCCCTTCTGGAGTCCCCCGCTTATCCCCTGACATCTCCGAGTCCCCTTTGGACATAGTCTCGTATGCCACGTTCAGTGCAGAAGTCCCCGACATACCTCCCATTGCCAGATCGCCAGAGATCATGCAAGGTGTGCCCTCCGCTGTCTCCCAGCCCTCCGAGGGCGTATATGTGCCCTCCGCAGTGCCTCGACGGCCGAGTATTCGTGCTAGACATATCTCCCCCCCTGCCATTGCACCTGACCTGACTGCGACGCCCTCCGATGCAGTACATCACGTCGCCGCGCCCCCGCATGTACCGGCGCCGACCCTGGAACATCAGGCGGTGCCCCATCAGCGCTCTCCCAGCGCCGGTACATCTCGTCCCATGTACATTGATGACAATGACACATCCGCACTGGACTTTGAAGATTACGACGAGATCGAGTACATCGATATCGACGCGATTGGATCTGATGCAACAGACGAAGATGCCGGCGAAGGGACAGATACCTATGAAGATGTCGTCCCTCGTGACGCACGTGAGCACTTACTCCCTAACATTGTTCTGCAATATCTATGCTAAATTATTGGACACCAGCGATAGCCCGGAAGCCCTCGATGGCCCACAGCGGACACCCTGCACCCAACCGTCCACCTCCTCAGCGCGTTCCCCCACCACAGCTGCAAGAGCCGTTCAATCCCAATCTCCTCCGTGTCCCCACGCATGGACTTTCCCGGCCTGTTGTCGCCCCACCAGTAGCTCGCGCGGTCTCAGGACCCATGGCCGGGATTCCCCGAGGCCGCGCGCCGATGGCCCGTAGCTACTCCGGATCTCCCGTCGTCCCTCCTACAGCCTCTGATGTTGGTGAGCAGCGAAGTGCTGCTGAGATGCCAAGCAACGATCGCGATCGTGATCGCGTTAACATCCAACGTCAACGGGCAGAGACGGGTAAGGCAACTGTTCTCTTTCAGGCCATTATTGATGAAGTTATCGCAGCTCCGCTCTTGCCCACCACCCCGGCCCATACGAGTCAAGTACACTCCGGTGCAAACACCCGTGGTTCCCGGAGCGGCCGGGCGCGCGCGAAGAGGGGGGAAACTCCCGGCGTGGTCAGACCTCTACTACAGACTCGCGGGCACCCGACGACGACGACCAGCTGGCCTCCGCTCAAGACCACGCTGATGCACCTGCGCCGCGCAGGTCGACTCGATCCTCAGCGCGAGTAAAGAGATAGGGTCGGCGTCGTAATAATTCTACTACTGTTCTACCATGTATAACATATCAAACTCGTCATCCAACGTCTATGCATGTTTGTATCCTCCAGGCGTGTCTCACTCCGAACTTTTGCGGCCGCAGATGAGGTGAATGCTTGTCGGGGACATGGGCGCCTGCACCAAAAAGGTCCGACCAAAAAGTCCCAGAACTTTCGAGGCATAAATTGCTAAGGAAAACGAAGCATTCAGGGACTTGTGGGATATGATCTACTACTATATTCCACAAAAATGTTGTTCTGCAGAGTAATATTGAAAGATACACGGGAGCTATGAGGCGAGCAAGTTCGAGCGCCCAAATCAAGCCAAGCGCCCAAATCGAGCCAAATCGGGCGAGCCTGCTTATAATCTGCTCATTCAAGCGCCATGGAGCTTATAATCGTATTATGATAATTATGAAAGATCATAAGCTAACCGCTTCATTGGTAAGAGTGTGATATCTTTACGGATTGTTATAAGCTGATTATGGAGTAGGGTGTAAATTTCCGACACAGGTTGACCGCGCCGACTTGACCAGACGGCAAATTGTCGTCGTTGCGCTTGTACAGTTGAAACTCGGGTGGTCACAGCGTTGTGGCGACGCAGGGCGTGATTTCGAGAGCAGTGCCTCACCGTAATGGAGAGTCTTCAGACGGCGCATTGAGCTATCGGTAGAATCCCGAGGGCCGTTGTGCAAAAATAGCATTCGCGGTGATTGGGTCCTGGCGGTCTTCAACGAAGCTTAGTCGTGGAATGCCAACTCTACACATCGTCGAAAGGCTTGGCATGGCTTCCCCGGCACTGGGCCCGGTTGCGATCCATGACGCCTCGAAGTGAATGACTGCTTGAGTTCGAAAACTTCGTTGATACGGACATGCTCACGAGTGATCGGACGCAATCATATCAATACATGGGTGGGCAGCGACGGCCCGTAAACCCTTGACATACCCTTACTCGTACACAACTGCTGCATCGTTTGGCCCGGCATTTACCAACCCATCTGTTCATACGTCCAGCCATTAATCTTCCCATGCTCGTTGGCGTAGTTGCAGAGCCGTTGGTTACGGTCCAACGCGGTGATGCGCTTGACATCATCCGGGTCAAGGTCTAGAATCTGTGCCACAGCATAGCGGGTCAGCTAGTAGGACAAGCGCGTGATACGACGGAAGACATACGGCCAAGTTGTCCTTCTGTCGCTGTTCGTTCGAACTTTTGGGCACAACAGAGACACCCCTAGCAACATGCCAGCTAAGAACAATTCGGCCTGGTGTAGCTTTGTATTTCTCCGCAAGCTCGATGATGGTTGGATCGGTGAGTACATTCTTGTAACCTGAGATATTGTCAATGTACAGCTCGTTTCCCCTTAACGGAAAGAACTATACCGGTAGGCGTGTACGCAGTGAGCGCGATGCCTTTCTTGTCGCAGTACTCTTTCAGCTCGGGCTGCGCCAGATATGGGTGCAACCTATATATGCTCGGGTCACAAACATATCGTCAATGATCGGTACGCCACACTCACTCGACCTGATTGACAGCTGGGATGATTTTCGCTATTTCCAAGAGCTTCTCGAGGCTGTAAAGCCAATCGATGAACAAGTAGTCGTGCACGCTGTAAAGTCACGCACTTTTTCACAGAGAAGTTGCTGACCCCGATGGCCTTGGCCCTACCACTCTCGTAGATTTTCTCCATTTCAGCCCACGTTTCATTGAAGGTGGGACTATCAACGACGAGGAGATTTCCCTGCTCGTCCGTGGGTTCCAGGTCCCCCTCTGGTACGCGAGTGAGTATTATGACAGCTGACCAGGATACACTGTATGCTCACCAACTTGTTTGGATGTCTGAGGCCAGTGTATCAAATACTGAGAACAAGGTGTTAGATGAAGATACGTCATTAGCTACAGTGGGTAGATACCAAATCCACGTAGTCAGTCTCGAGGTTGGCAACGCTCTTCTGGAAGTACTCCTCCACGAACGGCGTGTGCTGGTGGCTGGAGGGGGTCAGCGTGGATAGTCGTGTAATGGTCCGGTCCATACGCACTGAAGTTTTGTGGTAATCCAAATCTCTTCGCGAGGTATTCCGGACTTCTTGATAGCAACAGCTGTGGTCTTTTCCGTACCTGCCGACTGGGTTCAACACATACGATATACGATGAGCATAGTGCAATTACCATAGATGTACGCCGTGTCGATCAATCTGTAGCCCACCTAGATAATATCGTCGTTAGTCAAGATGGCATGGGCCAATATTAACACAGGGCTCCTCACTTGCAGTGCGCTGAGCATAAATTTCCATCCATTTTCACGCTCTTCTTGGGTGTTGCCAGACCAACCGCCGAGACCTAACATTATGATATATCATTGCCTCATGGTACTGCAGGGGTCGCACATACCGACGGCAGGCATCAAAACGCCGTTGTTCAGCTTGATTTTGGGGACGTTAGCCATTGGAAAAGAAGACTTGCGTCGCGAGATGATGGAGTACCTGGCTCCTGGGGTTCAGCCTTAAATGCCTGTGTCTGACCTGATGTCTTACCAAGCACCAAGGACCGCGCCGCTGAGCCGGAGCACCTGAGCATCTGATGCCTGGGAAACATCCTTTGGTTTGTGGTGGGTAGAGATGTCCGACTTATGAATAGCCATTGGTCGACCACGAGAGTTGAAGACGGGTGATATAGCTGCGATAACGGCGACCACACGATCGGTATGCGGGTATGGAACTGTGAGGACAAACAGTTCCTGTAGCATTCAATGTGATCTGGCAAAGTCAGTCTTCCTCCTCCTCGTCATCAAACCACCTTTCCTCGGCATCTCTGTCGAGATCTCCATCCCAGCGCTCCTCCCAATCAACCTTGTCGTAGTCAATCGACTACTCGCGTACCAGCATCAATTAGCGGGAAACCGTCTCTCTGAATACATACACTTACCTCGAGGAAACCATATATGAATTGCTCCCTGACCGACCTGACAAATGACTGCTCGACTTCCGAGGGGTCTGGGTCTTCAGGAACCTCCTCGTCCTCGGAGTCACTCTCATCCTCCTCCGGGAGTGATTCAATGTATTCCGCTCGTTGCCTTCGTATAGTCCTCACGCGCTCGGATTCGCGTTCCTCTTCGTAATCACCGAGTAGAGAACCTAGGTTCCCCACCTTTTGCTTGCCATCGCCCAAAAAATGCCTCGCTGCCCACTCCCTTTCCTCCTTCGCCTGCTCCGTCCCGGGCCGTTCCCTGCCTTCCCACAAAGCCGGCCACATTGACTTCGCATTAGTTAAGGAGAGCTCCGTAGGACTGGAGTCCACATATTTAAGCCTCCTGTTCCGAATGATCGATACTGATGTTCTTTGTTTGGGCGTTGTGTTCGCAGAGAAGAGCGCAAGAAGCTGAGGAGGCAAAGCTCGGACATGCTGCTGCAAAAACTCTATAGGCGCGGTGTGTGGCGATGGTTCGTATGCATCAGGAAGACCGAGGTATCTGAGGACGGGAGAGAAGCTCGTAGTATTAGACGGAGACATGGTGGTCGCGTTAGAACCTCAGTTGAAGCGCGTTTCCCGATGGATTTGACCCCGGGCGCTAGCCCTGTCCGCGAAACCCGGGAGGGTCACATGACGCACGCGTAGCGCGTCCACACCTAATATGGAAATTCCCGCCACTGGCAACTGCGGGCAGCATCGCCGCGTTCACAGCTCAGCGTCCTGCTCTTTCCACAGCGCGCTCGTCTTGTGTGATGCAGTACCACCAACATGCAAGCCACATCACCAACACTTTCTGCTGAGCAGGCCGCCGCGTCTCCTGCTACTTCTGCAGACCTTGTCTTGCTTGTCTTCATACACGGGTGCGAGACCTCGCAACTTGTCCACTATACAGTGCATCATTGACACTCGATCAGTTTCAAAGGCACAGACTCCACGTTCGCTGAATTCCCACAACGACTTCAGCATATCTTGACCGAAACGCTCGCGAATACAACTGTTGAGAGTATCGTGTTTCCTGCATATGAGGTGTGTGTGTATGAATAGTGAACCCGGCGACGTGCTCTGACCTCTACGCGCATTAGACAAAGGGTGAACTCGTGAGTCCGTTCTGCGTAGCAATGATGCCGAACTGGTCTAAACTCTTGAGGGTCAGAATGCGGCCGTGACTCGGTTTGCGGATTGGTTGACCGATCTCACTGTGAGACGAGAGGTTGCCAATGGTATAGGAGGTGGTGCAGGCAAGGCCAACATCGTCCTATGCGGTCATAGGTACGCCGTCTTCAATGTAAACTCAATCCATTCTGACCTGCTAGACAGTATGGGAGGTCTCCTTGCGGCCGACTCCTTAATCGAGTTCGTGAATACACGGCCCGATAAACTCGCTCCTCTGTGGCCTAACATTGTTGCATGTATTGCGTTTGATACACCCGTTAGTTGCCCACTTCTGTCCCTGTATATTTGCCTAACGTTAGTATATAGTACCTAGGTCTCCACCCCTTCGTCTTCAAGAACAGCGCAACCCAGGCCGCAAGTTATGTTCGCTCGGCCACCAATGTCTTAAGCGGCTTCAAGGGATGGGGTGTAAAGACTACGACCGCTACATCGTCGACTCCTGCTGCGTCTGCCGCCGCAGCTGGAGCTCAAACTACAACCACTACGACCACTTCTGTGTGGCAGAAGTGGGCCCCTGCAGCGTATGCAGTTGGCGGCGCGCTTCTTGCGGGAGCCGCAGCCGGGACTGCGTACTACAAACGGGACGATATCGGAGTCGGCTACACATGGGTCTCCGACCACATGAAGTACGTCGGTAACCTATGGAACCAAGCTGAGCTGGAGGAGCGGCTGAGGAAGCTGCTGGAGATCGAGTCCAGTATGGGTGTCCTGTTTCACACGTACGTTAGCCCGTTCGTCCGACGCCAGTTCATCGAGCTCACTAGCATCACAGATTCTACACATACCTCCCGCCCAACCCGCCGTCGTATCCATCCCCGCGAACGTTTGCTGTGCTGCCCAGGCCAAACACTCCTCTCGGCGCTCACTTCGTCGCAAGTCGCAACACGCTCGCCTCTGACGAGATTCAGGCGCACACGGGGATGTTCGACGGCAAGCTGAACGATGGTTACTACGAGCTAGGACTGTCGACGGCTCAGCTCGTCCGGGTAGCTGTGCAACGCCATCGAGCCGCCACGATGAACGGGCAGCACCCAAGCAAATCACCGCCCTTGCAGGAGAAGACCACAGGGGGGCAGCCGCTTCCATCGGTACAAGAGGAGTCGCTATCTGAGGAGACAGAAACTTCTGCTCGGACTGGTCTTGATACAGAGGCTGCCCCCGTTTCCTCGCTTGATGGAGAAGCACTACCGGCGGCCGCCGCAGAGCCTTTGACCGAGGTCCAGACGTAGAACGGTCAATTTCACGGTAGGATGGTTTATGTAACACACCATGTAGTGTATATATGTAGCGCAGAACACGCGGTTGTACGATACATGCGATGTTGTTTACCCTACCTCGCAAGATCCTTGAGTGACAGCCGCATAGCATACGCGTCCTCTCCATCCGCATCTACAGGCCGTGGCGTATGTCAGCATTCTATGCATGCCGTGTGTGAGGGTTGCACTCACAGTAAGCCTTTTCAATGTCCCTGACCGTGAAGCCCAGCGTGTCGCGGTACAGACCAAGCGCGGCGCGGTTCGACTTTCGTACATGCAGGGATACGTAGGACGCCTTGTACACGGTCGCCATTGCCTCCTCTGCATCTTCCCATCAACACGGAGTCCATGCATACGGGCGGGAGGTAATAACTCACGCGACTGCAGCATGAGCCTTTTTGCCAGCCCAAGCCGGCGGTATGACCGCAGGACGGAGATGGAGGTGACATGCCCATGAGCTTCGTCGTCATCTGGCAAGTCTTCTTCCCTGCCATCCCTGGGTTTGAGTCAGCGTGCCGCCTCTGAAGTATGCGCTCACTCACATCTTCGCCAGGATGTACCCCACGATTTTCCCGTCCTCCTCCGCGACGTAGGACAATTGAGGCCAGGTTAGAGCATGGTACATGTCTGTAGCATCTCGTTTATTCAGGTTGGATAGGGAAAGGGCAACAGGCCACGTACAATACTTCAGCGTGTAGTTTTCAGGGAGGTTTTGCAGGTTGCATGCTTGCATGCCCAAGAGGTCGTCTACCTGGCGGCCTTGAGAGGCCGCTCACCACAGATGACAGTATGCTTACCTACCCGTACCAGTCTAATGTTCATGACGATGTCGAGGCCTAGAGACGGCGAGCGAAGGGTTGCGGAAAGAGAGCAAGGGTGGCTGAACCGTATGTTACGCGCACTTGGCAGATCCACATCTGCTCACTTGCGGTAGACGCCCGTCTACAGTAGCACTGGTGCGGCCCGCCAGATCGAATGCAGTGTGAAGTATAAGTTCAAGACATGACGTTCTACGAAGCCTATAGAGAGTGCGCGAATGCTACATAGAATACAACTGTGCGCATACAGAGGAACAAGCCTCAACAAAGCCAGGAATCCAGGGTGTGAATGAAGAGAACAGTTCGTAACGAACAGGGATAACTCGGTGTACGGGGGTCGTGTGGTATATACATTACTAGCGGCAAGATAGCATGAGAGACGGAGGACAGGATAGAAAGTGTGAGAGGATACGGGATGGCCTGATACACGGCCTAGTGTCCATGAGTGTCAACGTCGCGGCCGTTCAATCCAGCTGCACCGTCCGCACCACTACCGCCAGCGGGGCGACCGCCGAAGAATGTCTCAGCGGCGGCGAATGTGTTACGCAGCGTCCTCTTCACACTCCGCCCCCTTGCATCGGTCTCGATCATGGGGTTCGTGCCCGCGAAAGCAGAGTGCACGGACTCTTGCAGCTCCCGCGTGTTCGATGCTGGGGACAAGGAGCGGGGTGATGTTTCTCTGAGGACTGAGAACCCTATAGTGCCGTCAGGGTGGTGATGAGGGCGCATATAGGAATTCGACGCGTCATGGAGGATGGGTGGGCGGCCGGGCACGAAGTCGGGTCGCGGATCGCGATGGTGTGGTGCGTGACGAGGTTCGAAGACGGCCATGCCGAGACTGGCTTGTACGGGAGCGGTCAGATTGCGAGTGGGAGAACTGGTAGACGCGGCGGGATACGAGTTCTCCATGGCGGGCCCGGGGTCGCGACGGCCATGGTTTTGGACGAGTATAGTACTCGGACCCGGACCTGCCCCACGTCCGTGTCCGATCTCTGCGTAGATGAGGTCGGGTGTCATGACTCCGTTCCGCATGCCATTTGCCTCCGCGTACGTACGGAAGAAGGTCGTGCCAGTGGAGTGATTTGTACCTCCACTACGGTTGGACGCCGCTTCGCTCGGGGTAGGAGATGTCGATTGCTCGACGAGAGGCTGCTGTCCAAACCCACGGCGGGGTCGTGAGGGTCCTGCAGCATCCAACCAGGTTGGAGGCCCGGCAATCTGGGCACGGGGCTGAGCGCGGGTGGTAGGGTGCCGCCTGGGCTCTCGTGTCATTACGAACTCTCTGCCTGGTGGATGAAATGGACGATTGGTGGCGGGCTCTTCGTGTGCGGGACGAACGTGGTGTCGAGGCGTTCCGTGTGTGTAGTGGTTTCCAGGCGCGACAAACACCTCTGAAGCTGTGTCGTCCTTGTCATCCTCGTCGTCGTCTTCATCTATAGCGACGGCCTCGTCCGTAGGTGCTCCCGGGCGGACTGTTTCTACGTCATCGAAGTCGTCTTCATAATCCGTGTCGTTCGATGTTAGGAGCTCGTTGGTGATAGTGTTGAAGAGCTCTGCAAGAAAGTCTCGGAGCTTGGCCACTCCGTGCCCGGAGTACACGCAGAACGCGGCACGTTGTTGCGTGTTGAACTCCTATAATATAGTATGAGCGATACCACAGCTATGATGATGGAACGGGGCGCACTGGAGGAGGTGAGCGACAAAACTGCTGCAATTCAGCCCTCCGGAATGCCGGGATACCCGTCAAGCTCAGGTGCGTCAATTTCGGGAGCTTTTGGAGGAGGAAATGAATTGCCATGACGGATATTTGTTCGCAGTACGATAGATGAATGCGTTCCAGAGTAGCATGTCGCTCCCCTAAGGCCTGGATGGCTTGGTCTGTCAGGTTGTTGACGCGTACGAGCCCTATGCGGCGCAGCTTCGGAAGACTTGAGAGCTCAAAGACCGACATGTCTGTGAGCTGCAGGCAGTCTACGCGCAAAGACATGATGAGAATAACACACTATCAGGCACAAACCAGGATGCTTACTCGCGAGGTCGATATAGCGAAGCCGTGTACACGACCTCACAAGGCTGTTGATGGAGCGATCGGTGATAGATACCGCATGGCCAAGATGAAGATAATGTAGACCCTTGCCGAGTCGACAGATGCTCTCCACAGCGGTGTCCGTGAGTTGCGTGCATTTGGCTAGTACAAGATTGCGGATCTTCGGGGCGGCGGACACGATGCCTTCAATAGCCTCGTCTGTGATCAGGCCACATGCGGTGAGGTCGAGCATGCGTAGCTGTTCGAACTGCTGGGGGACTTTGAGGAGCTGGGCATCCGGTGTTGCGTAAGGTGCGGAGTTGAATGGATTCACGGCGGGGGTAGGAAGAGGGCCGTCACGTTTCGGGGGAGAGGGGAAGGCCGCGTCTGTGAGCTCCGTACACTGGGACAGCCGCATCTCGCGCATTTGGACGGAATACGTCCACAACTCGCGTACGCTGCTGTCAGTGATACCCTTGCAGTTATTGAGATCGATCTCCAGTAGGAGCGGACAGGATCGCGCCAAAGCCGAGATGGACACGTCTGTGATTTGCTCGACATTGCTGAGTTTGACGCGACGGAGGAAGGAGCAGTTGTGCGCCAGTGCCACGACAGATACATCGGTCAAGTTCTTGCACCCAGTGAGATTGATTCCCTGCAAGCGCTTCGCGGACATCGCGACCGCTACAATAGTCCTGTCCGTGACCTCTGCTACCCCGGTGAGATCAAGCGCAACAAGGTTGGGGCATTGAGGGAGAACGCGCATGAGGCCCTCATCGGAGAGTGCTGTACAATGCATGAGGGTAAGCCGCTCCAGCCGGACGCATTGTGCGAGGCGTGAAAAAAGGGAGTCGGAAAGGTCTTGTGCGACATTGAGGAAGTTCAGTCGGCGGATGAACTGCGCGTACACAAAGGTCTGATCTTCTCTGGATAATATGCGCATCATCTTCACGAGGGTTGGAACCTTGGAGAAGTGCGGCCGATACCAGAGGAGCTCAACGGAGCACTCGCACCAGGCACGAGAGACAAGGAGGGCGTGGTAGAGGTCGCGGGAGGAGTGGACATGCTTGAGGATGTGAATCAATATTTCGGGCGGAAGACGAGATGCTTGTGAGGGTGCAGGATGAGAGCGAGAGTCAGTTGAACGGAGACTGAGCCGATGCGACCACTGGGCGGGAATGATGTCCGCGGTGCCCTCGCCTTCGGGGAAGAAGGCGGATTTGCTAACGTATTCGTCGTCGTCATCGGAGAGCGATGTTGTAGACTGCGCAGGAGAGGCTCTGGAGTACATGATGGAGGAAGGACAAGGAGGCGAGGAGCCCTTTGGCAGTGGTTGGAACTTGGAACGGACGAGCGGCGGTAAGTACATGGTGATGGCGGCACGTGGGCTCTAGGAGGATGCGACTGTGCTTACGTCAGCACCGGGGCTGCCATGTCGGGCAGGCAAGGCGACCGCGCTTCCTCCCATGCAGAAGCCGAGCGAAGGCCCCAGCGGGGCAAGCTCTGCTGCTGCTGCTGCAGCCGAGCCTGCTGAGCAGATCCCTCTCGCGACCATCGTGATCACTGCGCCATCCTCCCCGGAGGATTCCCCCAAATCTTCACAATCACACCTCCCGTCCTCGCTCGCCCGGACCTCCGAGGTACGCACGCTATCAGATGTGACATCCCGCGCTCCGGTCGTTACAACCTCTCCTGCAAACACTCCTGTGCCTGCGGCTCGTCCCATGCCACCAACTCCGTTTGAGCAACGCCTCGCAGCTGCGGATCTGCCCAACCATGGCCCGGAACTCTTCGAAGCCCGGAAAGCCCTGTGGCGTCAACCCGGTTCGCATGCACGCGTCCCGCCACAACCAAACCTATCCCAGCAGAAACTCGAACACATACTCGCAACACCCGGAGCCCTCGAAAGCGACAAGACTTGGGCGGCAGGAATAGACAGAGTTTGGGACGGTTTAGTGGGCGGGGCAAGGCTCAGACATCATCTGCCGCTTGCGCTTGTCGTGCGTATTTTTCTGCGCAGGGTTTTCAGCTGATGTTCATGTGGGCCGTCCTGCAAGATCAAGATACTGCAAGCCGGATGGATACGCGAAGGTACATGGCCCAGAGGGGCTGTCGTCGCCGATTCCGACGATACAAATGACCAAGTTGTCGAAGCTACTGGAAAGCAAACCTTCGTGCTTTCGACAGCAACCGACTATACGCCGTCTGTGACGACACCCGGTTCCACCTACGCATTTGGTACGCCGGAACATGTAGAGACCAAGAACGAGGCAGAGGCTGTACGAAATAAGGGATCATGCTAGCTCTTTTCATTCGCAGTTTGGCTGTACAAGAGACTCACCGGTATCACAGGGTGAATAAGGCTCACGCGTGGCTGACGTTCCGAAATCCAGTGTACACGGTCAATACAACGACATGCAGCTCGAGAGCATAGTCCACAAAAGTGCGATGGTAGCCGGGAAGTTTATTGGTAGGTGCACGACCATCGAGCATGGATGTGCCATGCATGATGAGCAAGTCATGACGGTCCCTTCACTCAAGTTCGGGATGGTGGCGAGACCTTTTGAGCGAAGCAAATCATTAGACGGAATGCCGCAGTCAGCGGACGACGTACCAGAATAACACCATCTCCTCTCACAAAAAGCATATCCATTTTCCGTTTCGCAATCTTAAAAACGCAAGTTCACTGTAGGACTCAGCACGCCAGGGCAGCCATTACTCACGTTGACCGTCGTATGCCCTTCTGGTGCGCCCTCAACTTGGTCAATAATCATTATGGTCTCCTCGACGTCGCTCAGGATCAAATTCATATGTCCGTCATATGCCTGCATGCATGGACTTCAGTAGCAGAACGTTGATGTGCACGCAACCGATACGGACATGAAGGATCCCATTGAGCTCCCTGTCTCCTCGAAGTTTGACAAAAACGCGTTCGCTCAAAGACAGTCGAATGAGATCAAAAGGCTCCTGGATGCCGTTGGCAGCAGCGTCCATGTCGAGATCGCGAACACGAGAGTACTAGGCGAAGGATGCTGGTCTCGCGACGCCTGCTGCAGGAGGCGTGGATCACGTGCCAGTGCGAGCTTCAAGCTCCGATGAAAACCTTGTGGCGGTGCGCTTCGAGTAGGCGCTCGCTCCTTGGTCTGTAACCCTCAGCACTGAGTTCAGTCCTCTGCTGCCGCCATGCCAGTACGTGTTTCATCCCCCTTAGCTATCCGCTTTTGCTAACAATTGCTTCGTAGAAACACTACTGCGACTACTGCGACGTTTTTCTGACGCACGACTCCGCTTCGGGTAGGTATCGTCGAGGTGGCCTATCACTCAACGCTGACACGCTCCCCCATCTATAGTTCGGAAGGCTCACAACAGTGGTCGGAATCATTTAGCGAATGTCCGGGATTACTATGCATGTGCGTCATCTTGTCATCGTTTGAAGCTCAGTACTGACGCTTCTCGTTTCTACAGCGCTCGGCCACGACAAAGCGCAGAGCATCATTGACCAAATCACAGCTGCATACGAGAGCGGTGCTCCTCCCCCTCCAGGCGGCTTTGGCTTTGGCCCCCAGCACCTAGGGCCTCCTGCTCCTCCCTTCGGCGGCCCGCCCATGGGTTACGGTGCTCCGCCGTTTGGCGGCCCCCCTCCATTTGGTGGTACGTGCGCTGTGGTCCAAGCATCCCTGAACATTACTCACCTCGAAGCAGGTCGTCCTCCCATGCCGCCGGGTATGCCGGGTCCTCCCGGCATGATGGGACCCCCAGGTGCGCCCCCTTTCCCTCCAAACGGTGCTATGCCCCCTCCTGGGATGGGTCTTCCAGGAATGGGCCCCGGTGGTTTCCCTCCACCAGGTGAGTCTGTTCCACCTAATTGAGAGGCTTGACCTGACACTGCCCAGGCATGCCTCCTTTCCCCCCTATGGGTAATCTCAATGGTCCCCCTAACGGCAATCGCCCGCCATTCCCTCCTGGTGGCCCTGGACTCAACGGACTCCCTCCTCCCCCGAACGGCTTCAATCCCTCACAGGGTCCTCCTCCGAACGGACAGGACTTTGGAGGCCCCCCTCGTCCAGGGGGTGGAGGTGGAGGTATGCATCCTGACAGGGCGAGGATGATGAATTGATGGGCGGAAGGTAACCGCTCTTCGATGGGGCCATTCAGGCCATCCCCGGGTTCTCGTTTTGTAATTGTATGCCAGTTGCCCCGAACTCAATGTGGTGTTTTCGTGCTATACTTTGTTACCTGTGCATGTCGACCCCGTGTCGCGCAAAGAAATGCCATGACTGACGTAAAATCTATCGTAAAAGTACGAGGCGTGTACATCATGTGTGGGCGCCCATGGGTGTAGGCGGGAATTGGTGTATGAGGTCACCGTGTGACTGGACGCTTCGATGATCTGACTCGTTAACTTGCTCTCCGGGATTGGCGACCTCTGACTCTACCCCATCGATGCTTGGACTCTTATCTTGTGACCTCTCAGCCGCATAGAATGTGCTTACATGCACCGGTTCCGGTATCTCTGGCATAGATGTGCATCGCGGAAAATTTCTCCAGCTAAGGCTCAACCAACGACTCTTCTAACAACCATGCAATTCACGACCCATGTACTCCCCTGTGACCCGGCGTCGGTCTCTTTTCAATCGGACAGGCCCATCGTCGAATCTGCGGAAACGCAAAAGGCGTTGGAACGCGCCTCGGAGCAACTTCACGCCCTCCAAACGGTCGCGTTCCCTACCGAGACTGTATACGGTCTCGGCGCTCTAGCCCTTGAACCTGACGCGGTTTCGCGCATCTTCTCCACCAAGGGTCGCCCACCAGACAACCCGCTCATCGTTCACGTGTCGTCGCGTGAAATGTTGGACCGGGTACTGCCCAAGGGCTACAAAATGTCGCAGACGTATGAAGCCCTCGTAAAGCGTTTTTGGCCAGGACCTCTTACCCTCCTCTTCCCCACCGACCCAACCATCGTCCCCTCTATTATCACAGCAAATCAGCCGACCGTCGCGGTGCGGATGCCCTCCCACCCCGTCGCGAGAGCCCTCATCGCGCTCGCAGACGCGCCGGTTGCCGCCCCGAGCGCTAACTCTTCGGGCAAGCCGAGCCCTACAAGAGCCGAACACGTCTTCAAAGATCTTCACGGGAAGGTGGGCGTCATTCTGGACGGAGGGCCATGTGGGGTGGGACTGGAGAGCACAGTTGTAGACGGGCTACAGGAAGACGGGAACCTACGCGTGTTGCGCCCAGGAGGGGTAACGGTGGAAGACCTCGAGCGCGTCGTCCGCGAGGATCTCGCAGATCTCCTCCCACCGCCGCGGGTTCTGGTGCACCGACGCGACTTTCACGACGAGGCGATGGAGCAGGCGCCGACGACGCCCGGGATGAAGTACCGGCACTATTCTCCCAGTGTACCGGTGACGTTACTGCACACCCAATCCTCGCCTCCTCCTGGTACGCAGCGCGTTCCCGTGAAGGATTTCGCGGAGTCTCTCAGGGCAGGCGCAGGTGATCTCGGGAGGCCACTCCGCGTCGGGATACTGTCACCCTCCGATTCCTCTCTTCCGGCGACCCTGCTGTCGCTTGCGGTGCCTGGCGTAGAATGGACTTTACACGTGCTCGGGCCCATCGCCGAACCAGCCGTATCCGCTCAAAGACTGTTCGACGGACTGCTTTCTCTTGACGGCGCGAAGATGGACCATATCATAATAGAAGAGATACAGGAGGAGCGGGAGGGGCTTGCGGTCATGAATCGCGTGAAGAAGGCCTCTGGAGACACTGTGTGGATAGAATAGTCAATCAAGACTGTCTTGGTGCGCATATCTTACTGTTATGCAATCTGTTATCGTAGAGGCTGCTGCGTAGGCGCAATCAGGTCGACGGCGTGGTTCTTGCCTTGTGCAAACACGTTTACCTTCGCGCGCCTCCTCCGCCCGGACCCGAACGCGTGAAGGTGGGCGGGATGGCGGGTGACGGGTAAGCGTCGGGAGAGTGGGGGCATGCAAAGAAAGGACCTTCATGTCCCTTTGACTGTCTCGAGAGCACGCGTCGCGGCTCGCTGATGCGGTGCTCTCTGGAAAACATCCGTCAGGTGTATGTGTGAACGATCAAGCCTCGTTGTGGCCTCGAGGCGAACACATGTAGTGGCAGAACTACGGTGCGTGAGCCGCCATCCTGGGATGGTATTCTTCTGCGATATATATTATACTGACAGGGCTGCGTTTTAGAGCCAAACGTTGGAGAAAAATGTCATATGTGTGGACCTCCATCTTGCTGAATTGACGCCCAGCCGCATAACGCTCGCGGGGAAAGCATGTCCTACAAGTACACCCCCACATCAAGATCCAACATAATTACCTTGCCCCATTCCGGCACGCACGCAAATGTTAGGCGAAAGGAATATTCAATTTTCGGAGCGGTGCGTCACCGGGATCCACCGTCCGCGGATGGGAGATCTCGATGTGGTACGGAACGTGGGCGTTATGCTTTGTCCCTTTCCTCTTCGAAGAAGCTGACATTCAATATTTTGTAGGGCTGGCCGGGCTGTCGCTGAGTTCGTGCGCATGTCTCACGACAGATGGTGATCTCCCGTCGGGGTACACGATGCACGTGAAGCCACTTGTGCCCCTCGACCGTCTCCCGTCCGCTGTGTGTGAAAGTGGAATGACGCGCCTAGCGTGGCAAATGCCACACTGTGATCTTAGAGAGTAGTTGTTGCCCCTTCTCGTCGTCCTTTGACTTCTGCTCACCGGGCGCTCCTCCCCCTCTGCCCGCCCTATAAAGCCTCGGGATCGCGGTCGACAATGGCTGGTAGAGCTCCCCGACTTCCTCCTCCACGTCCCCCGTACTTCAGAATCCGTCCCCTTCCACATTCTCCTCTTGTCATCTGCGCGGTTTCACAATGCAGCCGAACCGTATGTGATGTTGTGTCCTCGTGGTGCATGTAGACTTTGTTAACATCCCCGATTAGGCCACAACACTGCGTCCCCTTTCCTTCCCTCGTGTGCATCGCCTGGCGCGCTGCCCCAGGGGACCCCGGACACAGAGTGGAACTTCGGCGGACTCGCCCTGCCTTCCCGCACAAGCACTCCCGCCCTCAGTGCGGGGCGCTCTACCCCGAGTCAAGGGCAGGTTTCCATGAGCCACGAGCAGTTTCAATACCTCATTGCACTTATCCACTCCAACCGGGCCGGCTCCTCCTCTGATGGGGGCTCCGCCAGCAGCTCCCCCGCTATTCCCAGCCTCGCGTCCTTTAGCCCGTCGCTCGGCCAGGTCTCTTTGTCTCGTCCCGGGACCCCGGATGTCACGAAGCGCAAGCGCATTCCCCGCCCTCCGAACGCGTTCATGCTCTACCGTTCTCACCTCCTCAAGACGCGCCAGATCCCCCCGGGGGTTGAGCACCGCCAGCAGAACATCAGCCGCGTCGCTGGGGAGTCATGGAACATGCTCCAGCCGGAGGAGAAGAAGCTCTGGCACGACAAGGCGAAGGAGGTGTTGACGGCACACATGGCTAAGCACCCCGACTACAAATTCTCGCCCGAGCGCAAGGCTTCCCGGCGCAAGACGCCACTGGACCCCGACACCCCCGCCATGACTGGTGAGGACTACATCCGGTCCCTCCGCGAAACGTACCTGGGCCTTAAGGGCCCTGCCCCCAAGCCTTCGCGTCAACGCAAGCCTAAGTCGCGCCGCGGCGTCGAGGCGAGCGAGCCCCCCTCCTTCTCCCTCCCAGGCTCTCTTCGGGCATCGCCCTCTACATCCCCCGACATCCCGCACGTTGCCTCTGCGCCTCCTTCGCTCTCATCGTCCCCGGTGACCGAGCATGCCGCTGCTGCGCATGACCCCACCTTCAACGTGTACGATGCCTGGGCTGCTTTCCGCCAACCCCCTCAGAGGGACGAAGAGCAGAAATTCGACCTGCTGAGTGCTCAGGCCAATGCGTATGACAACGACACGGTACGTCTATCCCTTCGTTCACCCCATGAGTTGCTGCTCATCATCTGCTGCAGACGCCTAAGAACTCGTCGTTCGGGGAGATCACCATCCCCGCCCAGCCGAAGTTCAACTTCCCGTCCTCGCTCGGCTTCCCCGGCTACGGCCTCGACGAGTCCCATCTGGGCTTGGACAACGTGCCCCTGCCCGGGCAGACGGGCGCAATGGCGTCGCAAGGTCCCTCCGATTCCGCCACCCCCGCACAGTCCGACCTCTACCCGCTCGACTCAATGTGGGCGAGCCTCATCAACGACCCCTTCGGCCAGAACGGCGGCGCGGAGGCCAGCGGCTCAGGGACGCAGGACGACTCCGCAGGCTCCCCCTTCGCGTCGGGCGAGAGCAGCAACCTCATCGACTTCGAGAGCGTCCATTTCCCCCTCTTCTCGGGCACCGACTGAACGTCGCGCCGTTCTCTCGTCGGCGGCAGCTGGCTGTCTGCTGATGTCATTTCCCTCTTTCTCTCCTACTCTTTCTCTTTGTCCTGGTCATCATGTTCCTTTCATACCCGCAATGTAGCCCTCCTCTCGTTACATGTCTTCCACGCAGTCTCAGGTCTCATCATGTCTCCATAATCGTGTGTTTGTACATATATCCATGACTGTATCCATAGCCCGTTTCTCCGTTCCACAATTGCCCTGTGCAGCGCACACCTCCGGACTTCGCAGACAGGTGGAAATTCTTGTATGAACGGAACTCCGGCCCGGGACAGTGTTTTGCTGCACGATCGGTGTCGGCTGTTCCCGAAATCATCTTCGCCTTCTCCCTCTCCGCTGCGCCCGGGACATTTCACGTCTTCTGTACCTATGGCTGGCTCAAAACGACACGCACTTACTGCGGATGACCTCATGCGTATGCAGGAGGAGGGCCCGCTGAGGAAAAAGCTGCGGCTGGAGGATTCCGATGAAGAATTGGACGCGGAGGACGTTTCCTCCGAGAACGAGGAGGCCCAAACGAATGGAGAGGAAGACAGCGACGAGGAAGAGAGTGGATCTGAGGGCGTGTCATATGGCTCTGATAATAGTCTGATGGATGACGGCACTGGGGTTCATAGGGAGAATCTACCACCACCAGACGAAGAGGACACGAACAGCCGCTTGGCATCTTCACGAATTACTGTCAGGCCAAGGGCAGCCAACTCGCCTGCGCAGACTACGCCGTCTCGGCCGGGGCCGCTCCCAACTAGCTATGAATCCATGGGCATATCCGCCGCCCTTGTTAGCACGCTCGCGAAAATGTCGATCAATGCGCCGACCGAGATTCAGGCCGCGTGCATACCTCCCCTCCTGCAAGGCAAGTGCGTATTCGACCAAGCCTATTACTTCTCGCGTCTGAACTCCGACGCTATGTAGGTAGGGATTGTATAGGAAACGCGAAGACCGGCTCTGGAAAGACGATCGCGTTCGCACTGCCCATATTGCAGAAGCTCTCATACGATCCTTATGGCATATTTGCGCTCGTCTTGACTCCCACACGGTAAGTCTGTCCATGCCAAGGCCTAGTCTATAATGCCTCATCCATATCAGAGAGCTCGCGTTCCAAATATCCGAGCAATTCGCGGTTCTCGGTGCGCCGCTGAACTTGCGGACGGCGGTCGTCGTGGGTGGCATTGATATGATGGCACAAGCGGTCGAGCTGGGAAACCGTCCGCACGTCGTTGTTGCCACCCCTGGCCGTATAGTAGACCTGCTCAAAAGCACGTCTGGGGAATGGGACCTGTCGAGGATTAAGTTCTTGGTATGCACGCGCCCTTAGATCGAGTAAAAGCCGCTAACCTACGCCTCATAGGTGCTGGACGAAGCTGATCGGCTGCTCACCTCATCGTTCGCACCCGAGCTGTCGTACTTGTTCAACATCCTACCGAAAGAACGGCAAACGTGTTTGTTCACGGCAACGCTGACGGACGCGGTCGAACGCGTCGCGGATGCGCCGCCCAGACCCGGTAAACAGAAGCCGTTCGTCCACCGGATGTCGACAAAGTACGTTTCTCACCGGCCCTGACCAATGAGACATACTCACCCCGAGAATGCAGGGTGGAGACAGTAGAAACGCTAAAGCAGCATTATATACTCGTCCCCTCCCACATCCGAGAGGCATACCTCTACCACTTCCTCTGCAACCCGCCCGAGTCCACCCTCCACCTCCGCCGTGCCCCACCAGAGCCAACAAAGCCCACCAGCAAGAAGACCGCAAAACCGCGCTCCCGGCCGTCCAAAAAGAAGCAAAAAGCCGAAGAAGCCGACACGGTCCCCCAGCCCCCGCCCACGATCATCTTCTGCACGCGCCCGCGCACGGCCGCATACCTCACGCACCTCCTGCAGACGCTGCACATCCGCACGACCGCGCTGCACTCACGGCTCACGCAGCGCGAGCGCCTCGCGTCGCTGCAGCTCTTCCGCGCGTCCGTCGTGCCCGTGCTCGTCTCGACGGACGTCGGCGCGCGCGGGCTCGACATCCCCGACGTCGCGCTCGTCGTGAACTGGGACGTCCCCGCCGAGCCCGAGGAGTACACGCACCGCGTCGGGCGCACGGCGCGTGCGGGCCGCGGCGGGCTCGCGGTCAGCTTCGTCACAGAGCGCGACGAGGAGCGCGTGCTGAAGGTCGAGGAGCGCATCGGTGCGTGACTGGCTTCTTCCGCGCTCGTCTCTTCGGCGTGGAGCGGCAGGCACAGGCGGGTGGGCACGGTGTGACCCCGCCCGGTGGCCGCTCCACGGCGTGGGTGCATGCGTCTCCGAAGGGAATCGCTGACCCGTCTGCTCCATGCAGGGACCAAGCTGGCGGAGATGGTGCTCCCGGAAGGGAAGGTGCTCGAACAGCTGAACGCGGTCGCGACCGCGAAGCGCCTCGCGAATATGGTGCGTCGCGCCCAGGACGGCGGCCGCGGTGTCTTACTGACCAGTGCTGTCAATTTGTGGCTTCCCGCGGCGCACAGCAACTGCACGACTCCGACTTTGGGAAGCGCGAGGAGATCCACAAGATCAAGCGGGCGAAGCGGGCGGAGGACGTGCGCGGCGCTTCCGGCGATATTGCTCTACCGTAGAACGCTGAACTGTACAGATCTCAGCTATACAGACTTGGTGCAACTTGCGACCTTGCGCGATGGGGCGCCCTCGATCTATCAGGATTCTGTCGTGACCATGCGAATATGCGATTCATGTTTATATCGATAGTGCAGATGGGACGACGACGAGACTACGGGAAGCTATACGTTACTTCGGCCCCGGCTGTGCTGCGACGACGCAGCGTCAGGTCCGGGGCATAGACTAGGTAGACGTAAGTGCGGAAGGGATGGAGGAAAGTGGGGGAGGTGAGTGCTACAGGCCACTGGCCGTCAGGAGGACTACCCGCAAAAGTAGCGGGCCTTCCGGGGTGCGGGAAAGGGGCGGGAAGAGGTATCATGGAAGCGGCTGTAGCAGCCCGGTGGATGGAAGGAAGACTAAGGCGTATGTAGAAGGAGGTGATCGTGAATAACGGGAAAGGGGGTGGGAAAGGGGGCGAGAAGTCAGTGGGGAGCGTAGAGACGCAGGATCTGGAGCCATCCGTGTATGCGGGGCCTCGGGAATCCTGTGTGCGAGAAAGACGGAGACAGAGAGGTACGACGGGAACGATAGCTATGATACAACAAGACATGCGAACTTCAAGAGACGAGTGGCGACAATGACGGGGCGAGAGACGGTGGAAGGTCGTGATTGACAACGGTGGTGGTACACTTGACGGTTCGGGACGGGCGATGCGCGGGTTTTCGGTTGATGATGCGATGAAGTCGGAACATGCAAAACGATACAGCGGGGGACAAGACGGCGGACGGACGAATATCGGCCGCGAGCGACAGGGGCGCACAGAGAGCGCGGTCCACGCCGAGGCGGGCAATATGAGAGATAAATTAGGCGGAAGTCGAGTGGGCATCTCCGACTTGTCCCGTCCTCTCGGAGCCCGCGGAGGTTTTCAAAGGGGGTCCGCTGCGCAACGGAATGGAATAAGGCATTCCTCGCGGCGTTGCGGGCAGGGACGGGGCCCAGAGAGGGTCTATGGTGGGATGGAATGGCCGTGTTGGAAAGCGGAAAGGGAGCGGACGGAGGGGTCGGACATCGGATCACGGAGGCAGCCTGAGGTGTATTTGGCCGCGTCCCCGGAGCCGAGGATGCCCACGGACTGTCCGCGGCTTCAAGCTTATATCGAGCGCTGTGGGGACAGTTGGCTGCGTCAGTTCTGCTCCAAATGCGCCATCCTGCCGGCACAGCGCGCTTCGAGACGTACCTTCACAACGGACCACTGCACAATGAGCTGTTTGACGCGTTCCGAGAGACTCCGCTTGCAAATATGACAGGATAGATGGTCTGCGAGTGGACACAACGCGCTTTCCATCGCGCTCGTCGAGAGGTCTAGAGGCATGGATCAGCGTCATCGCTCTCGTCAAATTCACGTCGTGATATTCAAAATGCTTACCTGGACGGGCATCCCACGCCAGATAAGCCGAGGCAAGCGCCCACGCTCTCGTGAGCTTCTTCTGTTCGGTGAAATCACATTCGCCCGCCGGCGGGTGGGGGTGTGGGGGAGGAAGTAAGAGTCGCTTCAATGCGTCTAGTCGGCCGAGGTGCAGGAAGAAAAGACGCTTGATGTACACGGGCCCGATCCGCACGGCTAGGTCGTCTGTCAGAGAGTACAGAGGGAAAGACAGGAGATGGCTGGACACGGGTACGGCCAGGTCGAAGAGGTCGTGCGAGGCGGCAAGAGCGTAGACCACGATGGGCTGCACTGGAGCTTGACTCAATATTAGGGAGTATAGATGCGTGGATGGCGCGATATGCACTTTGGGCGAGAGGCCATAGGACTCCATGGCGTCTACGGCCGTGAGGAGCGTGTCTAAGCTGGGGTAGTAGTGCGCGCAGGATGCCTCGTAGACGGCATGGAGAATGACGTTGAGCACGTTGGCCTCCTCGGGTAGGGGAACCACAGTCCCCAAATCGTCGCGTGTTTTCGCCTTCGTAGGGTTGGGAGGGACGAGGCCGTTGAACTGATTGCTAGACATGGCGAGGACTTGCGTTGTGTGCACGTAGAAAAATACACCATCCGATGTGAGGAATATGAGGTCTGGCGCTATTGGAAGCAGATTCGCGCCTGGATGGAAGGTGGTGGACACAGAGACGATCGTGTTGCCTGGGGATTGATCAGGGGGTGCTTGTTCTCGTGATTCCGGTGGCGAGTGGCTGCTTTCAGAGCTCTAGAAAGCAATCAGCGCGATTCTGAGACGTGCTGAAAGAAGAGACGTACCGGCGGGGTGACCAGCTGCTGCACAGTCGCTGGAGCAAGAACAGAGATGCCCGCCATGGCAGAGACAGGGCGTTCTGATTGGGGGGAGGGAAAGTCAGGCTGGTCGGAGAGGTACTGCAGCACAGAGTCCCATTCTTCGCTGTCCATGGTGGGGGGAGATGGGGCGACGGGGGCGGGGGAGTCGGGGGCGGAAGGAGGAGGGAGGAGGAGGGACGCGACCGGGGACGACTTAAGGTTATAATAGGGACGTTTTGAAACGCAATTTGGACTGGATCACAAGGGGGTTATTTCAGTATTGAGTGGGTGAGTGCCACACACTCTCCAAACCGCTCCACATACTTTTTCGGCATATATCGGGCGGCTGCAGGCTCTGCGCGGGGGCGCCTATGCATGTCGAGAGCTAGTCTCGTCACCAGCCGTCATAGGGAGGTCCTTCCAAAACGGGACGGGCAAGAAAACGAGCAGAGGACCCCCTATAACGTCTGGTGAATTATGTATAGAGGGGTAGGGGGTTCTCGCGATCGTCACTAATGTCACAGAAGGCTCACGACTCGTCCCGCCAGTGTCCCGCCTTACTTCTGCAGGAGATGGGTCACGATGCGCATTATATACTAGGATGGCGCTCCCGGGCTTGGCTTGCACAACTTACATGTACATGCGTGAGGCTCGCTATATGCGCTAATGGGAAGCACTTACACTGCACATCCCAGCCACAAACCCGAGAGAGTCCGCCGGAGCCCGCCACGGCGCATATATCGACGTGATATGTTCATCGTGGTTGCAGGACCTCCATGGAAGCCATTTTTATTATTCGCTGTTGAGCCGCCTACCTGAAAGCATTAAGATGCGTGCTTTCAAGAATATTTTTGTAGTCGTCGAGGGCCGCCGATGCAGGCGACCGAGGGCGCAGGAGGGCGCACGAATGCATGCTCTGGCGTGGGCGTGACAACCCCCTACCCCTCTATACATAATTTACCAGACCTTATAGGGTGCTGCTCTCTCTCGGTTTTCGCTCTCCGACTGTCCCAAAGAGGAACACCCTATAAGGTCTGGTGACGAGACTAGTCGAGAGCCCCGTTCCGTTGCTCCAACTGGACTGCTCCAGCTTACTAATCGTATTGCACCAACAATATATATTGCGAACAAAACGTCCCTAATGGGCGATGGCGGAGGACGGGTTCTTGCAGCTGAGGATTAGGCGCCTGTGGGTGCCTTGCGCCAACCCGGCAGTCTGGTGCGCTTTCGCGGGGACGGCCGCTCGGCGCGTCCGTCCAGCTCCCCATCGGCTTGTACGGCTTCTAGCTTACATAGTAGCCTTGGCTAGCACTGTTGTCCCGTCCCCCGCACACAGGGGTCCGGCGCGCAGGCCAGGATGCTGCGCGCGTCGGTGATAGCGAGCAGACGAACATCGCGCGCAGAGATGGCAGAGGGTGATGGGGGTGAGGTTGCCTCGCGGTTTTGTCTTTCTGGCGCAGTGCGCCTCCCCTTCGCAACTCCAGCGCACGCCAACACCCCGGCGGAGTCTTCCAAGGCGCCATGACGTCAACAACTCGCGCATCTCCGTAGCGCTGCCAGCCGAGGCCCAGGGTCTAATGTATAGCACAGCGCGCGGGAACTTCTCTCAGGCTCGGGTATCATCCATTTCTGTGCAGCGTACATTGCAGCGTCATCTGCGACTTCATCCTACATCTCCGAATTCCAAGCCTTCCATACTACCGCTATCGAGTCTTGTCCTCGGCCAGGATCGCCTCGTTCAGTTCATCCAGAGGGGCCAGTTCCCGCTTGTCCACCAGATCGAACTGCTTCCCGTCAGAACACATCCCGACCAATCAGATCTTGCACACGTACTTCATTGACAAACAGGAAGAAATGCCGGTAGCTCGTGTTCAGATGCGCTACGTGCCGCGCAGACCGAATCAGCGAATACTCCGCGCCCGCTGCACCGCTGGATAGCACTGACCTTCAATCCCGAGCGCGCAGATGTGGTCGAAATGGTTGCTGTACAGGTGTGCGTACACGCGGAACAGTCGCCGGAAGAGCCGCCCAATTATCTCCCGGAAGTTCTTGGGGAACGGTTTGCCTGCGGGCCATTGGTCAGCATCCGCGACGAAGTTCGCGGCTTCGCAATGCCGCGGGGGGAGAGTTAACTCCGCTCAAGACACGTACCCATCTCGCTCGGGAAGACGTCCTCGCTGTCCAAAAGTCCTTGGCCCCAGTGCATCAACGCATCCACGTACTCCGGTGCAGGGAGCTTGACGGCCTTCTTGTACCGCACGCCGTCCTCCCAGAGGTATTCATATCTAACAAGCGGGCCGACGGTCAGCCGCGGACACCGCGCGCTGAAAAAGAAGAAACGCCTTGCCTCGGGCCTGCGGACATTATAGGACACTGATCGAAACGTCTCAGCAAAGTTGTACCGGGCGCCACGGAGAGAACGCACCTCCTGTGGTGTGCAGAACTCTGTTACGGTCCCGTACAGCATGTTCAGGTGATTGAAGAAATCCACGGCTGCCGCGTCGTGCCGCGAGAGACCGCGCCGGCGTCAGCATTCTCGGGCCTCCGAATCAAACAGCAGGACGGGGCGCACCGTGTACGGCGAGCCACTCGTTGAGGTCTTCGCCCTCCGGGAGCCGTACGGCCAGACGCAGATTCCCTGATCCCTACGCACGCCAACCGCACACGATCCGCGTATCCTAGTCAGCGTAGTCCCTTTTACAAGACTCTCGAGTCTTGGAGAGTGGGTATTAAGCTTACAAGTGTGGCCTCGGCGTACTTGCGGAGCTGGTACTGCTTTGTCCCCTCGGGCACGTCCTTGCGCGGCTTGAACGTCCGCGTCTTCCCGCTGCCATCGCCCGTTCATCGGTGCATACTTGCATACGAGCTCACAACACTCACATCCCAAAGAAAGCCGACATATCTGAAGTATCGAAGGCGCGAAAGCGAGGAGGGTATGAGCTTGAAGAGGTGGTACAGAGAGAGGCGGCTCAGGTCGCAGAGGGCTTAGATAGGCGCCACGACGCGATCGAACCGTTGTGGCGGGGCGCCTGATCGTACTGGATCTGTGGCACCTAATCTTATCAAGTCAAGCATATAGGCTAGCAGTGGATATGTCGGATATTTAGACTTCGACAACCTTAGCCAGTACTAGCCTCGACGATGATCTTCACGGGCCATCGACGACGTCGCAGCTGCTTTGTGAACTAGGCGCTGCGGGAAGCTTAGCTCGCATCTCACCCTACGGTTTTCCAGCAGCAGTAGTCGTTGATCGCGAACGGCTACGACGCTCAGATCTGACCTTGGACGGGTTGAAGCGGCGGAAAAGGTCCTTCCACGAGTAAGTTGGCATGAGGACTCGTTTGCCCCGACCAACTGGGAGTTCCCCAAAGTTAGAGTCGGTACAAGGATGAACTACACCGAATCGGTTTCCGACTAATGCACGGGTAAATCATAGTCGATCCGATCTTGCCACGGCTCCCAGAAAACCCGTCGCGTCGATGATGTACATGCTGTGCCAAGCAGTTTTGCATGCTCTCAGCGGAGGTGCTTACAGAGAATCATGTGCGGAGTCCTTCGTGCACATACATTCAACACGAGGCTATGGGACCGTGGTAGCCGACCGGGGTACGCGAAAATTAAGGGAGAACAGTACCGGCGCGGTACGTACGGTAGCCGACTCGGAGCACTTACACACTCGCCCGAGGACGCGAACCTTCTCGATTACTAACCGCACCAATTGCAATATGCCCCTGCAGCTGTTGGCAAAGCTCTGAGAAGAACATGAGGGGGCGGGCCCGACTCGGGCGCATGACTAACCCAAACTCAACCCAGTACGATATCGTCATGCGAATCTGCGATCGCCCACCATCGGCGCGCACGCACCACGCCCAGCCCAATAGCGTATAAAAGCTCCCAGGTGCACTCGTCCTCACCGACATCCGATCTCACCCACACTGCCCACATCCTCTGAAACCCACCACCACTTCACCACCACCACCACCACCATGTCCAAGCGCATCCTCTTCGTGTTCACCTCCGCCAACAAGACCCTCACCGGCGCGCAGACCGGCTGGTACCTCCCCGAAGGCGCGCACCCCTACTACGGTACGTCCTCCCGCGCGCCGCCTTCCGCCCGCACCTCCTGACAAGTCCCCCCGGTCTCTTTCAATCGATCAGTGCTCTCGTCGAAGTACCAGATCGACTTCGCGTCGCCCAACGGGCCGAACCCGCCCGTGGACGAGGGCAGCGTGCAGAACTTCAAGGACGACGTGCCCAAGTTCCTCGAGGACGCGACCGTGCAGCAGAAGTTCGCGAGCGCGAAGAAGCTCGCGGACGTCAGCGCCGCGGACTACGACGCCGTCTTCTACGTCGGCGGGCACGGGCCCGTGATGGACCTCGCGTCGGACCCCGTGAACATCAAGCTCGCGTCGGACGTGAGTAGCGATGGTGCAAAGTACGAGAGCCGCGAGAGCTGACGGGCATGTGCATGCAGTTCTTCCGCGCGGGCAAGATCACGTCTGCGGTGTGCCACGGCCCCGCGGCGATCGTCGGCGCGACGGACGCGGAGGGCAAGAGCATCTTCAAGGGCCGCAAGGCGACTGGCTTCTCGGACCTGGAGGAGGAGCAGATCGGGAAGGTCAAGGACGTGCCTTTCCTGCTCGAGGCGCGCATCAAGGAGCTCGGCGGCGCGTACGAGAAGGCGCCTGAGCCCTGGAAGGTAAGCATTCGATCTAGCCGCGCGCACTCCGAGACAAGGCACTGACACGGATGGGTTTCGTAGCCGCATGTCGTCCAGGATGGCAACCTCATCACTGGTCAGAACCCGGCGTCGGCGCACCCGATTGCCGAGGCCATCGACAAGGCACTTTCGGCTTGAGGGGGAGTGAGAGTTGATTGAGAGTTGATTGATAGAGTCTTGTAGTATATCTGCGTTTTCAAGAAAGGTCAAACTTTTGGGCAAAACAAACTGATACTGGACGCTCCAAACGGGACTTTCATCATGCCGGGTTGCGCATAGAATGATGCACAGGTTCATGTTGGGGCGAACTTGGGTTGATCTTTACTATGGCGTATATCACGCATAGCTATAGTCAACTTTACTGTGATGATACCTGTGGATGACGACGTGTACGGCGTAGCGGTATATACGACAAGTGAGTGAGTGAGTGAGTGAGTGAGTGAGTGAATATTCGTCCCAGTGCCAGCGCTCGTACAAACTCCGATCTCGCCGGCGCTACTTAGTACTTCTAACTAGAGAATGTTATGCCTTGTTATGCCCTTTCAATCCCTCAGAGTAGCTGACCAACGAGACGCACGCAAACACCGGATCCCGAGCACTACTTAGATGCCATGCATACCGATATCCCTTGACCGTACGGCGCCACCCGCAGCCCAGAGTCTGACCCACGCCCGCCGTGCCGGTATTTCCGGGATGGCAGGCAGTGTTTAATCGAAAGGCATGAGATGAGCCAATGTAGGCGGGGCCCTGACCTGTGTCCGTACCGAAAACCCAAAGGGAAAAACGTCCCAGAAACGAGCAACGCAATTCTTCACGCCCTCAACACGGCGATCAGGACCCAGGATAACGACACACGGTAGTACATTCTGTAGTCGCCCGTTTGTTACGAGAATGGAGTAAGGCAGGGGTTGTGTGCCCGCCACGGTGAAGTCTAGCACCGTACAAATGATATGCATTGAGGTTGAGTCGCAAGCTGTAAATCTGAACGACGAAGCGGCGGCTAGCCGTCGAGTTGTATACAACAGTTATTGCAACTTTCTAGGTGTAATAAATAGCGGTAGTTGCAACTTCGGTGGTTTAAGGCCAAATAGGCGCCGTTTGGCACAGCCACTGACGCGCGAGACGCGGGCGCCTATCTGCAGTTGCAGTCACAGCGAGGTGGGCGTCTATTGTAGTTGCAGCCACGAAAAGAACACGCAGCGAGCGGAATTGAACACCGGACCTGCTGCAAAAGCCTAAGTAAGAGTGACACATGTAAACCACTCGGCCACAGGGCTGTACAAATGCTATGGTTGCCCACGGTTGTAGTTCAGATACATTTCCCCAGCTACTAATGGTACTCCAAGTCCTTACCGGATCTTGGTGCTGCATAAGGACTTATAATGCTGTTAGTAGCCAAAGGAATGGATGAACACTAGTACTATATATACTCCTATAGTGTGTACAGTTCTGTGGCTGAGTGGTCCATTTCTATCACTGGAATCTGACATCTTGCTGAAGCTTGGCGCTGCGTGAGGACTTGGAGTAACTTGGGGTGCCATTAGTAGCTGGGGAAATGTATTTGAACTACAACCGTGGGCAACCATAGCATTTGTACAGCCCTGTGGCCGAGTGGTTTACATGTGTCACTCTTACTTAGGCTTTTGCAGCAGGTCCGGTGTTCAATTCCGCTCGCTGCGTGTTCTTTTCGTGGCTGCAACTACAATAGACGCCCACCTCGCTGTGACTGCAACTGCAGATAGGCGCCCGCGTCTCGCGCGTCAGTGGCTGTGCCAAACGGCGCCTATTTGGCCTTAAACCACCGAAGTTGCAACTACCGCTATTTATTACACCTAGAAAGTTGCAATAACTGTTGTATACAACTCGGCAGATACCAAGTCGAAGCTGAGGAGCCCCTCAGCTCGACCTTGGCTTTATATTCCACAAGGGTCTGTGTCAGATAGTACAGCCCGTATCTACAATATCACAGCGTGTCGGGGGCGTGCTAGCCCACGGGGTGCGTCGGCGCGTGCTACCGGTGTGCCTATCGTATAGCTAATCTACCGGATTGGGAAGGTGCTGTAAAACATCCGCGAATGCTCGTAACATCACCCCCTCTCCAAGGATCGCGTCCTCGCGATGTCGACGCAACTACAATACATAGTCCGTGTATGGTTCTAGCCCTTGCGCCACGCGTCGCTCCTGCCACCATACCCACGTGCCGTCCCATCGTTCCCATTCGTCGGCATACTCGCTTGACTCGTGCGCAAGCGCGCGCACGCGGTGCTATGCGTATGAAGGGCATGCGCGGTGCATCCGCGTTTGCCCGATGGAAGTCTTCTGCAAGGGCTGTAGGTACTTTAGCCCTCGGCTCCCATGTAGCTTCCGCGACTGCGCGCCCCTTCCATTTCACCAGGTATTGGATTGCACCACAAACTATTTTAGAGTCACGTATGTACTCAGGTTCGTCGGGCTGCGCGACCAGGTTCGGAATGGGTGTATCGTCCACTTGATTCGGAAACTCGGGTGCGTGCGCGGGCGTGAGTAGGGCTTCATTGAAGACCGGGTATATACCGCGGCTGCGCCATTGTCTCGGAAGCTTGAGCTTGTACGCACTGGCGCCCACCTTCTTGAGCACCTCAAACGGTCCGTAGCGTTTGTCCTCAAGTTTCTTTCGTGGGCGCTCCGTAGTGATGTTATGCAAATCGAGGTAGACATGGCTTCCGGGCTCGTAGTGGCGCGCTGCTCCCTTGTGTAGGTCATGCTTGCGCTTCATCGCTTCGTTTGCAATGATCAGCGCGGCCGATGCCTCTTCCTGAATGCGCTTCATCCGCGCAACCCACTGCACCGCCGTCTCCGTCCGCATGCCCTTGCGTGTCTCTGCACCTGTGTACGGGTCTCGCCCATGTGTCATGTAGAAGGGCGAGAAACTGGTCGCCGAGTGTACTCGAATGCGGTATGAGAATGCAGCGAGAGGCAGCCACTCAACCCAATCCGTCTGCCTGTAGTTGATGAAGATCCGAAGGTAGTTCTCAATCTCCTGGTTGAGGCGCTCAGTTTTGCCGTCAGTCTGGGGATGATACGCAGTGCTCGGGTTCCCTTCGATGCCAAGGTTCCGGTACAAGTCTCGAGTGAGTGCAGACACGAATTGAGGACCGCGGTCAGATGTGATGCGTTTTGGTAGGCCATGGACTGCGACTACATGCCATAGTAGGAGGTTCACATACCCTTTGGACTTCAGGCTCTCCGTGGTGGGGATGGGTATGTAGTCTTTGGATTTCCTGTCCACTACCATGAGAATCGAATCTTTCCCTTGGCATTCAGGTAGATGTGTGATAAGATCCACTGAGATGTCCTCCCAGTTGTGATCCGGGACCGGGTTTGGGTGTAGTGGTGCGGCGCGTGGCTGGTGATCTATCTTTGTCCGCTGACAGACTGCACAACCCTTCACGTATGCACCTACGTCTCGACGGATTGACGGCCACCAATAGGACCTCTGCACGAGTTCCTGCGTCTTTGAGCGGCCCGGGTGTCCCACCACAATTGAATCGTGATGTGCCGCAATTACTCGTCCACGCAAGTCCCTCTCCGCTGGCACTACCACCCTCCCCCTCCTGTAGACCAGGCCGTCCGCAGCCTGCTCGTACTCCGGGTCTTTGGCTGCGAACTTGTTGCGTACAGAATTGTCCAAGTTATCCTGCAGCTCCCGGATGCGTCCGAGCAGTCGCTCGCTGCCATCGGTGGTAGCGCGGAACCACTCCGCCTTGAGCATCGTGACATCATCGGACGTGTCCAGACCACCCGCATGGTCGACATGTCTCGACAATGCATCGGCTTTGCCCATCGTCGAGCCGGGACGATGCGTGAGTGTGAAGTCGTAGTTTTGCAGCTCTACAACCCATCACGCCTGTCGAGGGTTCAGACGTTGTGGCCGACGGAAGAATTCGAGATTTTTATGATCAGAGTGAATCTCAAACGGTTCCCGTGCTCCCATTAGGAAGTGTCGCCACTCGTCCAGGGCTGCCATGACAGCAAGCAGCTCACGGTCGTATATCTCGTAGTTACGTTCCGTTGGTGTCAATGCCTTCGACAGATATGCAATTGTGCGCCATTTCCCATTCTGACGTTGCGCTAGCTCCGCCCCGAGTGCGTAGTTAGAAGCGTCGCAGGAGACCCTGAACTGGTCCGTGTCGTTCGGGACTGCAAGCACTGGTGCACTCGTGATTGCCTGTTTGATCGCCGAGAACGCCGCTGACTGCTCTGCTCCCCACCTCCACTCGACTAGTCCCGTCAAGGTGTGCAAAGGGCTGGCGATTTTGGAGAAGCCTGCAATGAACCGACGGTAGAAGTTAACAAAGCCAAGGAAGCTTTGCAGCTCCTTCTTTGTTGTCGGCTCCGGCCATTCCGTAACGCCTGCCACCTTCGCTGGGTCCATCCTCACAACCCCGTCGCTGATGATGTGCCCAAGGTACTCGGTCTTGCGCATCTCGAAATCGCACTTGTCCGGCTTGCATGTGAGCTTGTGCTCGCGCAGCACTTGCAGCACTTGCCGGACCACGACACGGTGCTCCTCCAGCATCTCCGTGAAGACCAGGATGTCATCGAGATAGACGATAATCTTCCCACGTAGGATAAGATCACGAAATATATCGTTCATCATCATCTGGAATGTTGCGGGACTGTTCGACAAGCCAAAGAACATTACTAGCGGTTCTAAGAGGCCGCGATTGGTGAGGAACATGGCTTTCTCCTCGTCGCCGTCACGCATGCGAACGTTGTTGTACCCCCATTGGATGTCCATCTTTGTGTAGTACTTGGCTCCTTTGATCTTATCTAGGAGCTCCGAGATGAGAGGTAGCGGGTACTTGTTCTTCTTTGTTAAGGCATTTAACTTTCGGTAGTCCTGCACGGGCCGAAGTTTTCCGTCTTTCTTCTTAACGAAGAAGAAGGGCGCGCCCCATGGTGACTTTGACGGTCTGATGCGCCCTGTACGTAGGTTCTCCTCCAAGAACGCGTCCAATGCATCTTGTTGCGCGAGTGACATTGGGTAAACCTTGCCACAGTACAGTTGAGCGTCTGGTGTAAGCTCTATGACGTGATTGTACGGGCGGTGTTCTGGTAACATGTCGAATGCGTGGTCTGCAAAAACATCCGCGAAGTCGCGGTACTGCGGGGGTACCACTTCCTCAAACGAACACTCCGGTCGTGCCTTGTGTTGCTCGATTGCAATGTCCATCGCCGTCGTGCCACGTGCTCCGACCAGTCGCAGCGTCTCCGTGCGCGCACGCAGGTATTGCTCGGTTTGTAACGCGAATACTCTCTCCCCCTCCTCTAGCGTGTGCTCACAGGAGTGCGGGCACCGCGCAAACTCAACCGTTTTTGCACGCCAGTCGATGCGGGGGTTGTGATGCGTGATCCACTCATAGCCAAGGAATATGTCGGCTTTGCCAAGGTCGGTGACGAGAAACGTCATTGTTTCGAGATGGTCCCCAACCTGCACGGCTGTGATGACATAGTGCGTGATGCGCCCACCCGAATTCACGGATCCGTCGGCGTTGTACACCTCCACCGGTCTCTCCAGCTCCCGTGTCTCCACCCCGTGCTGTCGAACGAAATCTCGGTGCATGCAGGACCCTGTGCTCCCCGAATCCAGTAACGCTATTGTATCTACTTTTCGTTCTGAGTGTTGCATATGTATAGTAAGCGGTATATCCATCTGTCTGCCAGCGCCTTTGGCGCATACTACTTTGTATATCCGGGGTCCTACAGTGTTGATACTAAATACTGAGCCAGTCTTTTGTTTATTTATTTTGTTACTTGTCGCATCGGAGTTGCTTTCTACTTTTTTCGCGCTTTTTTCGTTTTTGTTATTTTTTATTGTATTGTTTATCTCTACAGGGGAATTAAGCACGGATTCCCGCCCGCCGCGCTTCTCTAATGAAGACGCCCCCACGGTAGGTACGTACGTAGAAAAGGAAATCAAATCTGAAGCCGAGAGGTTGCGCTCTGTATTGTACATAATCGAAACCGAAACCGAGTCTTCCGAGACGTTCGACGGCTCTTCCACATTGAGCCCTGCATACCAATTCTGTCCTGGGCCCACGCGTGATGCGACTACGCTGGACCGGTGCCAAAACCCTCCTGTCTAAACCCCTCTGGATCCTCTGCCGCCCACCGTCTAACCTCTTCGCGGAAGTCCGCGGCTTCCCACGCGCGAAGTCTAGCTGCGGTGATACGCCCCGCACCGAGCCAATGCCCGTGATCTCTTCTTTTCGCGGTTTCCGTGAGTCCGAGGGCTCCGGCGTGCGGAGGGCTCATCGCAGCATAGGAGCCTTGTCCATGTGCGGACGGCTTATCGTGCGGTATCGCGAGGGCATGGGCCAATCCGCGCGCGAGGGTGTGCGTTCCGTGGCGTCGGTCCGTCAGGGCGCGAGGGTACGTTCCGTGGCGTCGGTCCGTCAGGGCGCGAGGGTACGTTCCGTGTTTACGCGTTGGCGGTCGGCGCATCGCGGCCTCGATCCCCTTCGCGATGGACCTTCCGTAGGGACTTTCTGATGGCGTCGGACGTGCGGACACTCCCTGTAAATACCTACGCCCTCGGGCCGTGACAAAAAAGTTTCCCCTCGGCTCAGAACTTCATTTCCCCTCAAAGAACCCTGTGACGACCCTGCGAACAGCGAACAGCGAACTGCGAACTGCGAACTCTGCGAACTCTGCGAACTGCGAACCCTGCGAACCCTGCGATTAGCGATTAGCGTTGTGATTGCGTTATGAGCCTTCTGCGACGCCGACACCGGCTACGAAGCGACCCTCATGCGTACCACGGGAACACCAGCTCAGTTGAGTCGTTGCCTACCTTCCGCCTGACTGCTACCACTCCCCTCCCTCCGCGCTTCTCTGCATATCGCGCCGCCGTAAGGGCACCCGACGCGAACCTAGCATCTCCTCGCGCTCCGCGAGACGTCTTCGCAGCCCGGTCTCGACCTTCTGGGCTCTCGACCGTCTCTTCCATCCGTCCTTACCGGTCGGTTGAGAGCCTCATTCTGGTGACCACCGCTGGGGGGTGTGTGTACAAGTTTCACTTGTCGGCTTCCTCCTTTGACGGCGATAGCACCGTCTCGCCCGCAATTCACCGCGTATCGCGTTCCGCGTCTCGACAAAACGATACACTCTCAAGTGCCCTCCTACCCGACCAGATTTGCGCCTTCGTGAAAAGGCTTCCACGCTCCCTTAGCAAAGATCAGATCGACGCGCTCCTCCGTGCGGCACTGGCTGTTCTCGATACGGGCACCGCAATACTTCTGAACAAACCTGCTCCGCTCAGCGCCTCCACTGCAGATAGAATCCGCTCGGACGCCCTCGCAGTCATCGCAACCGCCCCTCTACCTGAGTGGGCCTCCAACGCAACGCTCGCGAATGACGACAAGTCGAACCTCACTGCTCCTCAACAACAAGACTTCGTGGACCAGCTGCTATGAAGTGTTTCGCGACTTCGGAACCAACTAGTACTGGACCTAGTACCGGCGCTAGTAGACCCACTCTTTTCGCTACTCGCAAAAAGCATCCAAGCGCTTGAAACCGATCCGTCTGCGACCCAGTGGCTACAGGACACGGCAGACTGTAAGAATGACGGGGTGGGTGCCTTACTGGGCTCTTATCCCTGGGGTACTCTGGTCCGGGCTCGTATTTGGGCTCGGCGTACTCGTAGGGATGGTGGAGGGTAGTAAGGACTTGCCCTCCACCAGGTGCCCGAGTTCCGAATACTCGGGACACCATACGCGGTGATATTACATACATGCAGCTATCCGCGCGCTAATATGCGCGCGTGTACGTATTGTCCGATACCGTAGATATTAGTTGTGCGTTTCGCACAACTAATGGATCATGTAGGAGCGCAGGATACGCGCTCCTTACACTCTCCCCCACTAGACCTGATCCCAGGTCTACAGATATATAGCAATGAGGATAAATAGTATATATATATTTTTGAGGGCCACAAATAGCAGTGGCCATTACGCCTATGATACACAGAAGTCGTTGTGGCGTCCGACGGTTCATGGTAGGGGTCACCGATAGGTGACCCTGCGTCTGGGTGTACGAACCGCGCTCGACGAGGCCGACGGTAAGAGGCGGCATGCCCGATAATATACTCGTCCACCAATTTCGGTGGGGTTTTGATTGTTGATTAGCCGCTAGTAGTCGACGCAGGTGGGGCAGGCACCATGCGCGGTGATAGGGTCATGGGCGGTGAACCACATAGGTTCACGACACCATGGACGTAGCATCGTCGTAAGGAGGGGGAGCATCGCCTCCCGGCTCTCCTCGAGTCTCTTGACGAGCCCCTGCGTCACCTATTTCGGTGACCGGGGCCGTGGTGGTGGGCGTAGCCTCGCCCTCCTCAACCTCCATGTTGTCGTTCGACGCGTGCACAGGTCTTTTTTAGTTTGTTTATTTAGTCACCATTACTTAATGTGATAAAAAGCTTATCTCAACCATTAAGATGGTCGAGATAATTTGAATTCACATTAGTGTCCAGCTTGGTAAACCCCATTGTAGTCTATCCCACTTAATCATTCATGATGATCTTTCTGGTAAACTACTGTGAGATATTCTCGAGATCATCGGTGTGATCATCCTCTCTCTGATCAG
The DNA here is from genome assembly GCA_022264855.1 of Lenzites betulinus. NCBI lineage: Eukaryota > Fungi > Basidiomycota > Agaricomycetes > Polyporales > Polyporaceae > Lenzites > Lenzites betulinus. The sequence continues at coordinate 699,747 of JABYQU010000015.1, forward strand.
TATAATCATCCTCAAGATCATCCATTAGTGTCCCCCTTGGAAACCCCGCATTCATGTCAATCACATGTAAAGATGAATGATCATCCTGCTGGTGAACTACTCAGTGATCTCCCCGAGATCACCGTTGTGATCATCCCAGCAGTTCCGGATTCATCGGTGTAACTATCTGCTCCAAGTTAATCATTCCCCACCCACCGCACTCACAAGCTAAGTGCTCAGCACTTAGCTGCCAAAGTTGATCACGCAGCCACGGATACTAAAGAGTAATACTAACCACATGAGGTGCTTCCTATGCTCGAGTTAGAATATTGCATACTGAGTGTACCTTGCTAACTCTTCCGCGCCATTCTCCCCCGCTTCCCGCGCGACGCAGCAGCCTCCGCTCGCTTAGCACGTGTCTTTGGAGGCGAAGGGGCATCGTTCACGCTGTCGACCGTGCGTCTATCAGTAAGTCATAGCATACCAAGAGCTCACGACGCACCTGGCATCCTGTACCTTTCGGCGCGTCGACCGCCTCCGCTTCGGTAAGTCACCTCCTGCATCCTCAGCGTCCTCCGCCGATATATCACCGGCGGCCTGTTCGCCAACAGAGGCACGCATGCGCGTTCGTTTGGCTGGGATGGATCTCCTGGCCGTCGGGCTCGCATGCTCGCCTTCATCGACCACGCTACTCCCCATGCTCGCAGCGCCCGCGTCCACTCCAGCCTGCAGCCCTTCTCCCATGTTCTCGGCGCCAGCTCTGAGGTCGTTCAGCGGGTCCGCGTCCTGTTCAGTGAGGTGTTCGCCGATGGCGTTGCCAGTTGGGTCCTCAGCGCTCTTGCCCACGCGAGATGGTACGCGATCGAAACTGTCGCCGTTAGAGGCATCTTCGTCCTCCTCACGGACCGAGAAAAGGTTGTTGTCTGCCATCACAGAGCCCAGCAGGCCCTGCGAGGTGCTTGATCTAGGCGTGGCGGAGCCTTGCCGCGACATAGCCGACCCTTCGCGCGAAGGGGTAGGAAACACCTTCACCGTGCGCGTACCCATGGTGGGCGTATGGGGGACGGAAGTGCTGACACGAGGGACTGCCTGCGCGATACCGAACTCCCCGCCGGACGATTTGAGTGGGTCGCTCGAGTCATGCGTGGGATTGTCGTTGGGGCGGCGGAAGCAGAACGGGTTGCCATTTCGCTGAGCTTCCAGCAACTGGGTGTAGAAGACTATGACCTCCACCAAGCTGAGGCCGGTGGGATCGCTCCCGCAGATGACGTCCCACGGAGCGTGGAGATATTTCGCCGGGTCTGCCGTCACCGTAGGCCATCGCAGGCCTGCTTCGTCCGGCCTGGCATGTACTGAAATCAAGATTCAATTGTGGAACATGAAACGCAGTGTGACAATACGCTTACACCAACACAGCCGGAAATACGATTCCAACACTGTGACGACATCGTCACGGGCCCACGAGTTGTCAACCTCCGGCAGCCTGGGCTGCCCATCTTCGGTCACAAGAAGTTGCGGATCTCCGCGCGGGGGATTAGGAGCTGTCCAGTGATTTGTGATAAGTATGTGCGACGCGAAAGCGGGTATGAACTGACGTACGGAGGGCCATAGCGACAAATCTCTCCCATCGATCCTTCTCCTCCACACTGGCCCCGCCTTCGAATGTGCCAAAAGAACGGCACTCTATGTCGCTGCGCGTGCCGATTGTCAATCTATTATCGGTTCAGCATCATCCCCATCCCCGGCATGCTTGGTAAGTGGAAGTCGTTGACTTACTCGTTGATACGGTAAGAGGTGCTCTGACGGCCGATAGCCGAGGGGTAGAGGACGTCTAGGTGTGTGATGAAGGGGAGTAAGGTCTCGAGCTCCCTAGGTTCGCTGGTAGGCCGGTCCGTATACTGTTCGCGCGCGAGCAGGAGGGAGGTCTCTCGCACACCGGGTGGGAGCGCGCGCGGACTCGCGCTGTAGAAGGGGCGCGCGCGGAGGTAAACTCAGTAACGCAACGCGCGCAGGAATAACGCAACGCTCGCAGTCAGCCGCGGGGCTTCGCAACGCAGTACGCACGCAGTAAAACGCAGGAGGAACGGAATAGACGCAATATACGCAACTGACGGTACGCTGTCACAGCGGAGAGGTCTCCAGTCGTCCTGCCTTGAAGGGGAAGCTGTTGCACGTTGAGAAGCGCGAGGGACACGTTCCCAGCAGTTGAGAGAGTGAGGGGTGGATTGTCTGGGGGGTTCGAATGCCCCGAAATGACTATGTACAAGAATGCCCGCAGGCTGAATCAAAAACACGTGCTACCATACGGAAGATAAGCGGAAACCGGGCCCAGGATGCCTCGCGCGCCGGGCGCACTCGCCGCGCGCGATCCGACTCGTCGCGCGCCTCGTGCGCGCGCCACTGATGCGCCCAGCGGACCCACGCGCGCGAGCAGCTAGGGCAGAGGGCTCTGGATAGCGACAGGCATCGCGCGCGCCGTGGTGAAGTGCCCGCGCGCATCTTGACCTTGCGCGCGATGGGCTACGCGCACTGCGCGCGCGACGTAGGGGGTACCGAAGTGTGCGGTGGGCTCTGCGCGCGCTGTGGTTGGCGTGCGCGCGCAAGGGTGGAGAAGGAGGGTTTCTGGCCTGGAACGCCTGTGGAGCGTATCATCTCCCCCCCACTAAAATCTTGACCGCCCTCGGTCAACGCGATCGATGCCGGGGGTCCTTGGAAGTATAAAAAGGGGGGGTGGGGTATAGGATAGAGGCCGACCCTGCCGCCACCATGAGCATGACCCTAGAACAACTCTTGCAAGTCGGTGTCGAGCTGCGCAGCCTTCATCCTGACGCCACCCTGCCTAGGATCGACCGCGCGACCAACGCACTGCGTCGGGTCGTTGAGGGAGGACGTGGTTCGGAGGGGGACTTGCGCGCGCGCATAGCTGCCGTGGTGCGCGCCTTTGTGAGTCGCGCGCGCTGCCTCCGCGCGCTGTTGCTGACCGCGCGCGCAGGAGGCCCACTATATCGTCTACCCGCGCGGGGCCACGCTCGCGGAGCGCGTAGAGGCCGTCGAGGGGATCGTCGCGGCCATTCCGCCCGAATTCGGGCTCGCGCGCGTCTTTGAGGACGAGTTCTACGCCATGCGCACCAGAGTCGCGCCGATGATCTTCAATCAGTGGCTGCCGGTTCTCGCGCTGCTAGAACACCGCGCGCGCGAGTACCGCGACGCTCTTGTAGGCCTGCGCGCGCTGGATCCAATGAACGCGCCAGCTCCGTCGACCTTGGTCCGCGTCGAAGGGCACTTGCAGGACATCCAGGACTTGAAGCGCGAGCTAGTCAACGCACAGTTCGCCTATGGGGAGGGGGACTTGGACATCTTGGAGAGTAACGACGCCCATGGGGACGCGCGCACGGTTCCGCGGACCGCGGAAATGTAGAGGGCTGCGCGC